>JANHMN010000004.1:117499404-117567868 GCA_030674055.1 Rhabdomys pumilio
ATTCCTCTGTTGAGAGACATCTAGGTGTTTCCAGGTTCTATTATAAACGAGGCTGGTATGAACATAGTGGAGCATGTGTCCTTGTTATATATTGGAGCATCTTCTGGCCATATGCCCAGGAGTGTTATAGCTGGGTCATCAGGTAGTACTATGTCTAATTTTCTTAGGAACTATCAGACTGCTTTCCAGAGTGATTGAATCAGCTTGCAATCCCACCAGCAATGGAGGAGTGTTCCTCTTTCCCTACATTCATGCCAGCATCTGCTGTCACCTGAAATTTTGTACTTAGTCATTCTGACTGGTGTCAGGTGGAATCTCAGGGTCATTTTTATTTGCATTTTCCTGATGACTAAGGATGTTGAACATTTCTTTATGTGCTTCTTGCACTAAAAGTTCCTGGGTTTTGAGTTTCCTCAGCTGAGAATTCTTTGTTTAGCTCTGTTTCCCATTTTTAATAGGGTTATTTGATTGTCTGAAGTCTAATTTCATGAGTTCTTTGTATATATTTGATATTAGCCCTCTATCAGATGTAGGATTGGTAAGGATCTTTTCCCAGTATGTTGGTTGCTGTTTTGTCCTATTGACAGTGTTCTTTGCCTTACAGCTTTACAATTTTACGAGGTCCCATTTGCTGATTCTTGATCCTAGAACATAAACCATTAGTGGTCTATTCAGGAAATTTTCCCCTGTGCCCATGTATTTGAGGCTCTTCCCCACTTTCTTCTCTATTAGTTTCAGTGTATCTTGTTTTATGTGAAGATCCTTAATCCACTTAGCCTTGAGCTTTGTACAAGGAGATAAGAATTGATCAGTTTGCCTTCTTCTACATTTTGGCCACCAGTGTAACCAGCACCTTTTGTTGAAAATGTTCTTTTTTTTTTTTCAATGGATGGTTTTAGCTTCTGTGTCAAAGATCAAGTGACCATAGGTGTGTGGGTTTATTTCTCAGTCTTCAATTCTATCCCATTGATCTAGCTGCCTGTCACTATACCAATACCTTGAAAGTTTTATCACTATTGATGTATAGTAAAGATTGAGGTCAGGGATTGTGATTCCCCCAGAAGTTCTTTTATTGTTGAGAAAAGTTTTTCTGTCCTGTTTTGTTGTTGTTGTTTGTTATTTCAAATAAATTTGAGAATTGTTCTTTCTAACTCTATGAAGAATTGAGTTGAAATTTGGATGTGGATTGCACAGAATCTGTAAACTGCTTTTGGCAAGATGACCATTTTCACTATATTAATGCTCCCAATCCACAAACGTGAGAGTTCTTTCTGTCTTCTGAGATCTTCGTTTTCTTTCTTCAGAGACTTGAAGTTCTCTTCATACAGATCTATTACTTGCTTGTTTAGAGTCACACCAAGATATGTTATATTGTTTGTGACTACTGTGAAGAGTGTCATTTCTCTAATTTCTTTCTCAGCCTGTTTTTCCATTGAGTAGAGGAAAGCTAGTCAAATTCCAGAAGAAACATGCTAATTTGAAGGTGTGAACTAAAGAGAAAGATCAAGGTAAAATATGAAAACAAATAGTTTCCATTTACTGGGAGGTGCATGGAGATCCCGTATCTACTGAAGCATCTCACTGAGAAGGTACCTGGCAAGCTTCAGGTGCTCATCCTCCCTTGCAGCTTCACCTTTCTTTTCCATGTCTCATGGGGCCTCCTTTGTTTTCAGGATCACTGGTTCACAACACTTGTGCTCTCCATGCTGAACCCCTAGGAGAGTTTGTTGTTCTTAATTTCATTCTTCATTTTCCTTTCCATTCACCACACAGTTTTCTTATGAGTGGTGTCTAAACACTACCACAGTTACTACTTCTTGAAAGACTCATATAGAAATCTTACTATCTACAATGAGTATTTTAAAGGAGTTCAGCCTCAGGATCATAATACCTTAATCCCCATTCAACACTGAACTTCTTATTCCAATTATTTCATAAAGCCTTTAACCATATTTTATCTGAAAAAAATACACATTCACACAACAAAGAAAACATGTCTAATGCATGACCTCACACTTCTGCCTTTGAGCCAATGAGTAATAAGCTTTTAATAGCACTCTCATAAAACATAGGCATATGTTCATCATTTGTAATTATAAACACAATAGAAAGCAAAATAGCAGGATCTGTGGAAACTAAACAAAGAGCAGGATTCTGTTGCTAATTGTCTAAGTACAAATGACTGGACTATACCAATATCATTCATCATTGACATCACTATAAAAGTCAGAAGAATAATAATGTGAAACAAAAGACTATTAACAAAGGTTTTACAACATTTAATAGTTATATTTTTTCATTTTATTTGATATTCAAATCTTGCTCATTCAACTGTAAATATGTAACTGTCTATCTGTCTGTCTCTCTGTGTGTGTATGTGTGCATGTATATGTATGCATTGGTGTATGTCTGTGTGTTTGTGGGGGAGTGTGTGAGTGTGCGTGTGCATGTGTGTATATGTAGCTATATTTACATGTAGGCATGAGTCCACATAAAAACTTCAAAGATATTACAGTGTTTTAATCAATATATTTACAAGAAATTATAAATCAGTGGTCACAGAAAAGTAAAAAAAACTACATAGAAACTTAATTCTTAAATTATAAATATTTTTAGAATTAATTATAATGTAACAAACATAAAGGAAGATTGACACAAAAATTCATTTTGCTTTGCACAGTACTCAAAATACTAATTGATACTGATTAGGCAGAACTCTTTAAGTATTTTACATCAAAACTTGTTCTTTTTTATATAATTTAATGTGAAATTGTATGTTAATATGCAGTCAAGGTAATCTACTTTTAATATATAACAGGTCTGGAGAGTGTTTATTGCTGACAGGAACTTATATGAGCTCTGATAACTAATCACAAGACAATAAAGGAAGGTATAAAATATGTTATAGAAACATGGAAACTGGCTTATTTTCTACATCTGAGAATTTTATGATTGATAATTCTCTTCATTGCCATCTCTAGTCACCCTTATGCCTACTACTCAACATCAATCATGAGATGAGCCCCCCCCCCCAAAAAAAAAACTTAACAAACTTTGGAAACTGAGTAGGAAATTTTCATTTGCTTAAGAAGAACAGCATCAGAAAGATACTGCCTGTAATAGTGAACCTGGAAGGACAATATGCCCAGACAATACTTTATGATGGTTTCTATTTCTAAATATTTCATTAATCAAAATTCCTTCACAGATGTAGCAATTCAAAATAATGTGACCTTATCTCCATGGAATGTTCAATGATTATATGTATATGTATATGTATACACACATACATAATATGTATATATAATATATATGTATATATTATGTGTTTATACACATTATACACATATTATGGATATGTATGTATATACATATATAGTGTGTGTATATACATATATACTCACATACATATTATATATACACACATATATGTATATATACATATATACTATATGTATACTATATACTGCATACCGTATACTGTATACTGTATGAAGTATGATTAATGTATAATATATAATATATATAATATATATTATATATATAATATATTATATATATAATATATATATTATATTTATAATATATATTATATATATATTATATATATATTCCCAGACTCAAATTGGTGTCTTCCTTTAAAATTTCACAAAAAAAAACTGTACTGGCACCATCCATTTTCTAGTATATTCAGCAGACCACATTTTTAAAATTACTTCAAATTAAATGTGATTTTTCACTACTCATGATTGTACAGACAGATTTGATCTTAAGAAATCTCAAAATGGGGTTCAAACTTACTTTTATACATGGTTAAAACAACTAATCTGGTGGTCAGGAAAGAAAGAGTCCAATTGTGATGCCTGCTGCCAGATGAGTCATTGTGGCCATACTTGCAAGTTCAAAAAGATGATCAAGGGCATAGTGCTGACACTGATTAAATATGATGGCAGACTCCTACTGGCAGATTCCCACAGAAGCGCCTGGTAGTATATGATAAGACTCAGATTTTGGCATCCATACCTGAATGTCCCATTTCTTTTCCACCAAGGGTTCTTTGCATTAAAGAATATTGAATAATATCCAAAATGACTTATGATTACAACTAATTCAATGAATGATAAAAAATGCAATTAAGATTCTAGAGACTACATTAGTCCACAGAGACTCAATATTCTTCACATGTTTAATTTTAGGAGGGGAAAAATGTTTGTCCTGCTTATTTTTTCTAGTATTTTTACCAGGAATTATCTATATACTGAATAACATTGGTGCTCAAAAGGCTGAAGTGAAGAGAAAAAGATAATGTCAAAGATGATAAAAGGACAAGAAGCTGACAGGGTATTGCTGTTTACATTGTCTAATTTGGTTTATAGAAACATTTAAGTATAAATTAATTCTTAAACATGTTTCAGTTTAATTAGTTTTGTCATTGTCTTCTGAATGATAAAAAAAGATGCTATGAAGAAGTACTTGTCAAACTCACAATAGAAATCATTGAGTTCAGAACTAAGCCTGATCTATATTTTGCAGTCTATACTGTACAGCCATGGGTTAATAGAACAGAATTCAAGACAACACAAAATTTCTCTGACCTAACCATATTTCTCAATTATTAGGTTATACTTGCTCAGAAAGAACACAATGCATAAGAAACAGTCCAGTATTTTGTGTGTTAAAACAGTCGTTCTTTGTAACTGTTAATTCATTGATGGTGTATGATTTGTGGATAATCTAACAAAGCTTGCATAAAGGGTTGATGGCCACATAGTAAAGACTCTGTCATACTCCAATGCTGCTACCCTATTGTCTATACTGATATTCAGACAAACAAAATGAATACAATTTTCAACACTTCCTGGAAGTAAAGTACCAGGCCTTCTAATTTACATTCTTATTTTAGTACAGTGATACAGAGAAAGATGTACCATTGTTGAGTAAAATTTTATGTTTCTAAGAATCTCATTTATTAAAATAAAAAGCTCAAATGTCAATAAAGTGTCACCAGCGCAACCTGTGCTGTAGGTCTGATTGTAAACAATTTTATAGGAAGATATCCGTCTCCTCACAGAGTCCTATCTAAGTCATGTGAACTCCCTTCAGTAGGATACCATCTGGAAGCAAAAAGAAAGTCCCTCTTTAACTGACCCTTACTCTAAACAACAACAACAACAAATATTTAATTTAAGAGGAAACCTCTAGCATGGGCAGACTCCAACTTGTCATGTAGCCAAGGATGTTCTTAAACTTCTAACATGTTGTGATTTCAGACATTTACCACCACACACCAGTTTATGTGGTGCTGGAGTTTACACAAGTGATGGAGTTTGTGCAGGACATATGCAGACACTCTACTCCTGAAATACACACACACACACACACACACACACACACACACACACACACATATATATATATATATATATACACACACACACACACACTTAATAAGCTTTTCCTTGCTGTTCATCAGTAAGTTCCCTCCTACAATCCATCAATATTTTTATTCAAACTAATGTAGAGAACTGTTTGAAAATATTTTATCCAGAGAGCTATTTAGATTAAAAAAACAATTGAGACCAGAATGAGATTAAAGTATGCTAAAGTTATGAGATTTTAAAGAGACTTAAATAAATTTGTATAAAAAAATCATGAAGGATATCCACCATATAATAAGGCCTTGATTAATCTTTTTCTTTTTCACAATAGAATATATATGGATTTTTTTAATGCTCTCAGAAAATGTGTCCATTGCCTTGCCTAATACAAACTGGAACTTAATGTTAAAAAGGCAAAAGTTTTAGAAATATAAGAAATATAGAAATAAAAGAGTAAGCTCATTAGGGCAAATTTCCAGCTAAATACATCCCCTAGCAATTAACTTATATTTTATCTTTTTGTAATATCCCTTATGTATATGGAAATGTTCAAAACATAAATTTCTAAACAGAGCTAGTCATCATCCAAATGTGTAGTAAGCAAACAATTTTCCATAAAACAAGAACTTTTGTCTCCATGAAATATTTACATATGTATATTATTGATTCATATGAACATGTTGGCTTTGCAAGTAAAACTGTCATTTATTAAAGAGCAGGTGTTTTTGTCACATGTTGTGTGTAGATAGGAAATGTGGGAAACAAATTATCTGCTCCCCCTGAAAAAAGAAAAACACAAAAACCTTGAAACAACTCTGAAACTTGAAGCTAGTATAAATGGATTTCAGCATATTGGAACACACCTATATGAAGGATTGAAGTAATATTCACTTATTAAAACATTTCCCACATGGGTAGGTCATAGGCAGTTATCTCAAGATATAATGGTAACACTTCTAAGAAGCAGTGATGAAGTTAGAGATGGTGTCTACTATATTACTTGTGAAACACCTCAATGCCTCAGATGTTCTCATGATCCACTTTGATTATTTCACACTTATGTAAATGAAATACCATGTAAATAAGTACTGTGCCATATATACACAGCCCATTTTAAGAGAAGTGTCTCCTATATGTTTGACAAACTTAAAAATAGAATCACTTCAAATTTAACTGGTTGTATAATATTTGCACTCATTATAGGAAAAAATGAAATTAGTTATAAGGAAATTATGGTCCTACAGAAAAGATATACAAACCCATGGGTCTTTAACAAGTGGGAAAAGTCATGTGTATGAAAACATCCAAGCAGCACATTAGGAACCATTAATATCCAAGTGAACTACCTTTTTATCATGTAAAGATGGATCAAATACTTAAGCCTTGGCAAATTTGCCAAACTAAATAAAAACTTAACTAATTATAAATGAGAATGATGAGATGATGAGAAAAGATCTCCAAAACACAAGGTGGCCACAGCTCCAGGAAAAGAAGTTGTCCTCAAAGATGATTTCTCTGATTTTTAACTTTGTTTTTCTGTCATTACCAACATTCCCAAATTTATGTAAAAATCATTTTGATGTGATTATCTTATATTTGTTCTTTGGGCAGACTTGTTCTCTAAGAACTGGTTATACTAGTGATTTGTCTTTTTGTTTTCTATTCTGAATTATGATTTTAATCAATACGTTGAGACATAACAGATACATATTGCTTTAGGGTTTCCATTACGATAAAGAGACAGCATGACCAGGGTAATTCTTATAAAGAAAGACTTCATTGGGGATGGCATCCAGTATCAGAGGTTTAATCCATTGTCATCATGGCAGGAAGCATGCAGTGTACAAGCAGATATGATGTGGGAGAAGCTGAGGGTTCTTTATTTAGATTTGCAGGTGCAGAAGTAGACTCTGTTCCATATTGGGCTTAGCTTAAACATATACAAAGCCTGACTCCAATATCTACATAATAAAGAGAAAATATCAAGCTCAGTTATAGGTTGAAGAAAGTTACCATAAATAAGACTATGAATTGGACTTCAGAATACTATTTCTTCCCTACCTATACAATACTATGATATTATCATTTCATTTTACATATATAAATTTTAAATATACATTGAGATAGATAGATAGATAGATAGATAGATAAATAGATAGATAGATAGATAGATAGATAGATAGATAGATAAATACATACATACATACATACATACATACATACATACATACATACATAGATGGTTGTCTTGCTTTTAACATCATATACGCTATTTTTCTTTCTTCAACAAAGTACTCTCAATCCCTATCTTAAAGTCTTTCACAAACTAGTTAGCTAACTGTGCTATGAGTTAATTCACAATAGACTCACATTGCCAGTTATGAAAATATTTTTCATACAATTATACTCCCATTTTCTGCTTTAATTCCAAATCCACCTGTCTAAATTCTTATACTGAATGCATACGAAAAATACAGATAAAATACCAAGCTATATTATGTGTTGAAAGATGCTACCAAAAATAAAACTATGAAATTTTCATTGGACTTCAGAATATTACTTCTTAATCTACACAAATATTTTAATACTATATCTCTATATTATAATTTTGTATTACATACATTTTACTCATTACATGCACACATTAATTTCATAGAGATAATATTAAATAGTACATCTATATTTTTTTTAATTTTTTTCTCAATCTGCTTTTATACCATTTTTATTACATGAAAGTATTAAGGTCAGTTCTAGGTTGAGAAATAAGCAATGCAATGGATGCAAATAGTCAAGGAACAAGCAAGACAATAAACACAAATAGTCAAAGAACAAGCAAGGCAATAAACAAAGTCCCCTGATCACTGTTTCTAAGGAATGACCAAATAGTTGATGACCAAAATATCTGAGCCTGCTTCCCTGTCCTAGCCCAAAGTCATTTTCACTTCTGTAGCCTACTTCTTTGTTCTAGTCTAAAATTAGAGTCTTGCCTGAAATTCCTTCTTTGTTCTAGCTTAATGTCAAATTCCTACCTGAAGCCCATTTCCTTGTCCTTGGCCCATGTCATATTCCTTCAAAGAAGCCCCCAAAGCTCTTCACATCCCTCTATTTTTTATTGCTTAAACAAAACTGAGTCTGTCTTAGGTCATTCTGACAAGAGTGCATTCCTTACCCATCATGGAATATGTATTATCAAAAGCAATGCACTTATGTTTTAGACTGGTAAGGCTTTGTACATAATCTTATCCACCCTTGGCTTACCAGCCTGTTAAATTAATAGCTGTGTCTGGGGGGTCTATTTTCAGTTTCAAGCCATGTATTTTGACTGACAACCTGATGATGCTGCTAAAGACATGATGGGCAGGAAAAAACAGTACTGCCAGAACAAAAAGAGTTACCATGATCAAGCTATATATGCCTTTCTTGAAGCTTGACTAAAATGGAAATACTGATCTTAGGACATGGATAATTTTATCAGCAGTATCTGCAGCATCAAAGCTTAGCATTCTTTAAATTCATAATATCACTATGCAGAGTTAAAACATTCAGATAGGTGTTAGAATTATGCCAAACACACTGCAAGTGTCTTTAATCTTTTTTCTACTTATAATAACTATCATTGTAAATTCTAGAAGTAACACAAATCCCTTGGTATTAGGCATGAAATTTGAGATGGCTCCTCCCTCTTAAACTCTGAACCTCCATTCAATAATTTGAACAGAATAAAGAGCATCAATCTGATGTTCCAAATGCCTATCTAAATTTTCTTATATACTCAACACATTAGTAAAAATTTTTTGATAAATGATTAACAAAACTAGCTGTGTTAACTTTTTGTGTCAAAGTAATTGCAGAAGCAGTGGTCCTAGCAATTAATGTAATTAAAAGTATTATACCAGCAGTAATCAAGCCCACTATCCTCTTGATTCTGATTAAAGCCTGACTCACTTCTTCCAATACTTGAAAACTGTTTTCAGATGATTAAGGTCCTGTAATACTCTGGGCAATAAAACCAAAGCTGGGAGATAGACCACCCTAACAGACAAGCCAGGTTTCAATACATTAGCAAAATTAGACAATGTGCAATCAATACAACTTACATTAAATACTGCAGAAGAAACAAATTTTAACATGACTATTAAAAGAGCCTTAACACATGCAGTAACACTTGCTTGAAATCCAGATCCTGCCCCAACTTTGTCTCTTGCTAACATAACATTATAGAGAACTGCAGCTAACTTCCAAAATTGTCTCTGATAACGTCCAGAACCAGCCTTCCAAATGAATACTGTTATTTTCAGTATTGGATTGATTCTTAGACCAGTCCATGATTGAGTCCAAATAACTGGTCAAATTTTAAAAAAATATGAGTCATTTTCTGTAACTTTTCTTTTAGATTCTGTGTCCCACAGGTCTAAAACTTGAGGCAAGGCAGCTTGTCCCATCTGGGATATAGGCAAGCAAAGGTGGGTCAAAAACGTATGTCCAATACAGCTTCCTAGTTACCATTGTCCAGCCATTCAGCAAGCTCACAGGTCAGCAACATTCTTTATCCGTGCACGAGCATGTCTTACCAAGCACTCTGGCAGCCACCATGCTCCCTCAGCATCCTGCAGGAAAAACATAAACATTTCCTCTTCCTCATATTAAATACATGATCAGAATCATGCCATAAACCAGTAAGAGTATCCTTCCCTTTTACCTAGGCATAAATATGCCTAGTTGTATGGTGCCGTAAACATTCAGCAGAAACTTCCTTGACATCCAAATTTTAAGAAAATTAAAATAAAAAATAATATAATTTAAATAAATTGTGGTATATAGAGATATACTTTCCCCTTTTTTAATTTTACAAAGATATTGTTTTAAAGTTCCATGGGACTGTTCCACAATACCTTGTCCTTGAGGATTATAAGGAATCCCAGTAATAGGGTAATATTAAATTGTTGACAAAAAGTCTCAATTGCTCGACTGCAATCACCATTTCCATTATCAGTCTTAATCTGATTTTGAACAGCCAGCATAGGAAAACAATGTATGCAATAACTAATTACATGTTTAGTTGCTTCCCCCTGTAAAGTAGTTGCAATTAGAAAGCCCTAGAAAGTGTCCATAGTCACATGTGCATATTTTAATTTTCCAAAATATGAGTAACATTTATTTGATATAATTGATTAGGTGTGAGTCCTTGAGCATTAGCACAATTATGCGGTCCAGGTAGAAATTTAGGACACTTGGGACAAGTCTTTACAATTTGATGTGCACATTCTCTAGAAATTCCAAATTGTTATCTCAAGCTATTACTATTTTGATGATGTAAATAATGAAATTGTTTGGCTAACTGTTCCTGTGTAAGGCCTATAATCTGCCTGGTAAACAAATCTGTTTTGACATTACCCTACGTGGTCCAAGCAATCCAGTATGTGCTCTTAAATGGCCTATAAAGTTAAGGAACAGTCTTTTCTCTTAAATTGAGTTGTATTTGTATAAATAACTGCAAAATTTGAGAATTAGCAGTATCTAAAAAAGGAACAGTTTCAAGGAATTGTAAACCATGAGCTACATATTGGTTATCAGTATACAAATTAAAATCTTAAACTTTTATACAATTTTTTAAACTGGATATTTTATTTATTACATTTCAGATGTTATCTCCTTTCCCCAATTCCCCCTGAAACCACCTATCCCACCCACTCCTGCTTCTATGAGAGTGTGCCTCCACCCACCCACTCCCACCTCTCTGCCCTCATATTCCTTCACACTGGGGCATCCAGCCTTCACAGAACCAAGAGCCTACTCTTCCACTGATGTGCAACATGGCCATTCTTCCCTACATATATGGCTAGAGCCATTATTCTCTCCATGTGTGTTACCAAGCTGTCTGTTTAGACCTTGGGTCCTCTGGTTGGTTTGTATAGTCACTCTCCCAATGTAGCAGCAAACTCTTTCAGCTCCTTCAGTCCTCTAACTCTTCCATTCATTACCCTGTAGTCAGTTTAATTGTTGTCTGTGAGCATCTCCCTCTGTATTTGTCAGACTCTGACAGAGCCTCTCAGGAGACAGCTATATCAAGTTTCTGTCAATATATACTTCCTATATAGGCAGAAAAGGAATTCTTTTGTGATTGGGTTACCTCACTCAGAAAGATATTTTCAACTTCCATCCATTTGCCTAAGAATTTCTCAAATTCATTATTTTTAATAGCTGAGTAATACTCCATTGTGTAAATATACCCTATTTTCTGTATCCATCCTTCTGTTGAAGGACATCTGGGTTCTTTCCAGCTTCTGGTAATTATAAATAAAGCTGCTATGAACATAGTGGAGCATATGTCCTTGTTATATGTTGGAGCATCTTCTGAATATATGCCGAGGAGTGGTATAGCTGGGTCCTCAGGTAATGCTATATCCCATATTCTGAGGAAATGCCAAACTGACTTCCAGAGTGGTTGTTTCTGCTTGCAATCCCACCAACAATGGAGGAGTGTCCCTCTTTCTCCACATCTTTGCCAGCACCTACTATCACCTGAATTTTTGATCTTAGCCATACTGACTGGTGTGAGGTATAATCTCAGGATTGTTTTGATTTGCATTTCCTCATGAAATGTTGAACATTTCCTTAGGTGCTTTTCAATCAATTTTTAGTTTCCTCAGTTGAAAATTTTTTGTTTAGCTCTGTTTCCCATTTTTAATAGGGTTATTTGGTTGTTTGGACTCTAATTTCTTGAGTTCTTTGTATTTGATATTAGACCTCTATCAAGTATAGGATTGGTACAGATCTTTTCCCAATATGTTGATTGTCATTTTGTCCTATTGACAGTGCCCTTTGCCTTAAAGAAGCTTTACAATTTTGTGAGGCCTCATTTTTCAATTCTTGATCTTAGAGCATAAGCCATTGGTGTTCTGTTCAGGAGCTTGGTGATTTGTCTTTATGGGAGATTTTGACAAGTTTTTAAGTGCAAACAAAGGTATTGTCCACTTATAGACATGAGCTAGGAGCATCACTGACTGTCTCCTGAAACTCAAACACTCGTGTTCATAGTTACCTTATGAACTCATTTCTCTAAGAAGTAATCATTTGTCTAAAACTTCTGTTATGTAATTGATACTCTGCTATCATGCAGACAGGAGCCTAGCACAACTGGGGCATAATCTCTCTACAGGATTAGGAACATCCTCTCCCACTGATGTAAGGCAACGGAGTCCTCTGCTACATATCTGCCTCAGACCAGCCCTTGTATGCTTTTTGATTGATGTCTTAGTCTCTGAAAGCTCCCAGGATTTCATGTTAGTTAACAATGTTTGGCTATCTATGGGGTTGCCATCCCCAACACTTCCTAAACTTCTTCTCCTAATTCTTCCATATGGGACCCTGATATGAATCTAATATTTGGTTGTGAGCGTCTTAATCTATCTTAGTCAACTGCTGATAGAGCCTCTCAGAGAAAAGCTGTTCTAGGTTCCTGTCTGCAAGCATAACATAGCATCAATAATATTGATTGGGTTTGGTGCCTGCCCATAGGAACAATCCCATGTTGGGAACATCACTGGTCATAATTTCCTTCAGTAACTGCTTCAGTGTTTTTCCTGAATTTCTTTTAGACAAAAACAGTTTTGTGTCAAAAAATTTAAAGGTGAGTTTGCATGTCATTCCTCCATTGGGGGTCTGTGTCTAACTACTGAAGGTGGTTTCTTCAATTTTCGTATCTCCATTGTTGGACATTTTGAGGATGAGTTCTGGGGATCTTCCTCATCTGAGGTCTCTGGGACTTTTAGAGATTACTCCCATACCTGACCCATGACAGCTATATAGTTCCATTCATTCTCCCTGATCTCAACGTTTCTCTCCTGTCTTCTTTCAGACCTAATTTTGCCCCCTTGTCCCCTTCCACTCCGCATCTATGCCTCTTCATCCCTCTACTACCCATGATTATTTTTTCCTTCTAATGTGGGATTAAAGCATCCTTATTTTGGCCTTGCTTCATGTTTAACTTCTTAAAGTTTGTGAGGTGTGTCATAGGTATTCTGTCCTTTTGGCTAAGATCCACTTATCAATGAATACATACCATTCATGTTCTGTTGTGTCTATGTTACCTCCCTCAAGGTGATATTTTCTAGTTTCATCCATTTGCCTGCAAAATTGATGATGTCATCATTGTAATACTGGAATAGTATTCCATTGTATAAATAAACTACATTTTCTATATCCATTCTTCGATTGAGGCCACATATCGTTTACTGTCAGTTTTTTAACTATTACAAATAAAGGTACTATAAACATACTGAAACATGTGTCCTTGGGTTATGGTGGAGCAACTTTTGCATATATGCCCATTAGTGGTATAGCTGGGTCTTCAGGTAGAACTATTTCCAATTTTCTGAGTAAGTACCAGATTGATTTCGAATGCTTGTTCTAGTTTTTAGTTTCACTAGCTATGGAGAAATGGTTTTGTTGTTGTTGTTGTTTTTTGTTTTTGTTTTGCTTTTGTTTTTATTTTTCTGTTTTTTTTTTTCACCACAGGTCTATTGTGCATAAATATAAATTATGGCTCCTCATTTAGTATTTTAATGAAATTCTTGAGTATGGAAAGGGTAAGTCTCTGTCTTTTTTAGCTGCTTCTAGTACCTTCTCTGGGTTCTTCCTTCTCTTTGTCTTTTGCTATTACATTGTGTTAGTTTTTTCTTTTTTCTTTATATTATATTATGTTGTATATAAATTCTCTTAAAATGTGTTTTGTGGCCCACTCCTCTCCAGATCACAGTGGCGGGAGCAGACACCCAGCGGGTCTGCACCCTTGTGGAAATCACATCCTGAGACATCCCAGAGAGACCAGTGTCCTCAGAGAGGCAGGTAAGGTCAGTGGCACACCGCCCTATACCCCAGAGCCACAGCTGTGAGCAGGAGGCTCGCAGGACCCCGCTTTCTCACACCCAAACACCGCCCCTGTGGAATTCCACTCCCCTTCCACCCCTCTCCAGATCCCAGTGGCAGGAGCAGACACCAAGAGGGGCTGCACCCTTGTGGAAACTGTATCCTGAGATATCCCAGGAAGGCCAGTGTCCTCAGAGAGGCAGATACCCAACGGGTTAGCATCCTTGTGGAAACCATATCCTAAGACATCCTAGAGAGGCCACCAACCTCAAAGCAGGGGACACCATACCCAGAGACATCCTAGAGGAGTCACAGAACCCAGAGCAGCAGACACCATATCCTGAGATATTCTAGAGGAACCACTACACTCAGAGCAGCAAACACCTAGTTGATCTGCTCTCACGAAGACACCTTACCCTGAGACATCCTAGAGGAGACACTGCACTCAGAGCAGCTGGAGCTCAGGATCACAGGATCACAGGATCACAGAGACATCTGGACCTTGAGGAGTTCTGACACAGGCAAGATAACTGGAAAGACAGTCTCCAGTCAGAACCAGTGAGTGAGGGTAGCACTAGAGTTAACCAAATGGTGAAAGGCAAGAGCAAGAATGTAAACAACAGAAACCAAAGTTACTTGACATCACCAGAACCCAGTTCTTTCACCATAGCAAGCACTGAACACCACATCATACCAGAAAAGCAGGATACAGAATTAAAATCACTTCTCATGATGATGTTAGAGGACTTTAATAAGGTCATTAATAACACTCTCAAAGAATTTGAGAACACAGGGAAACAGATAGAAACCCTTAAAGAAGAAACACAAGAATCCCTTAAAGAATTGCAAGAAAACAAAACCAAACATGTGAAGGAATTTTAAAAAAAAAAGTCCAGGATCTAAAAATGGAAGTAGAAACAATAAAGAAATCTCAAAGGGAGACTACCCTGGAGATACAAAACCTAAGAAAAAGTCCAGGAGTCATAGATGCAAGCATCTCCAACAGAATACAAAAGATAGAAGAGAGAATCTCATGTGCAGAAGATACCATGGAAAACATTGACACAACTGTCAAAGAAAATGTGAAATGCAAAAAGCACCTAACCCAAAACATCTAGGAAATCCAGGACACAATGAGAAGACCAAACCTAAGAATAATAGGTATAGATGAGTGTGAAGACTCCCAAGTTAATGGGCCAGTAAATATCTCCAACAAAATTATAGAAGAAAACTTCCCTACCCTAAAGAAAGAGATGTCTTTAAATATACAAGAAGCCTACAGAACTCCAAATAGACTAGACCAGAAAAGAAATACCTCCTGTCACATAATAATACAAAACAAAGAAAAATACTAAAAGCAGTAAGGGGAAAAAGTAAAATAACATATAAAGGCAGACACATAAGAATTACACCAGACTTCTCACCAGTGAGTATAAAAGCCAGAAGATCCTGGACTGATATCATACAGACCCTAAAAGAACACAAATGCTAGCCCAGACTACTATACCAAGCAAAACTCTCGATCAATATTGATGGATAAACAAAAATATTCCATGACAAAACCATATTTACACAATATTTTCCCACAAATCCAGCCCTTCAAAGGATAATGGATGGAAAACTCCAATACAAGGAGGGAAATTACAACGTATAAAAAAACAAGAAAGTAATCTCCCAACAACCCCAAAAGAAGATAGTTCTGTTCAAGAACTTTTCCCCTGTGCCTAGGTATTTGAGAGTCTTCCCCACTCTCTCTTCTATTAGTTTCAGTGGTCTGGTTCTATGTGAAGGTCCTTTATCCGCTTGGACTTGAGCTTTGTACAAGAGGATAAGAATGGATTGATTTGCATTTTTCTACATGCTGACCTCCAGTTGAGCCACAACCATTTTTTGAAAATGCTGACCTTTTTCCACTGGATGGTTTTAGCTCCTTTGTCAAAGATCAAGTGACCATAGGTGTGTGGGTTCATGTCTGGATCTTCAATTCTATTCCACTGATCTTCCTGCCTGTCTCTGTACCAATACCATGCAGTTTTTATCACTACTGCTCTGTAGTACAGTTTGAGGTCAGAGATGGTGACTCCCCCAAAAGTTCTTTTATTGTTGAGAATAGTTCTCAATATCCTGGGATTTTGTTATTCCAAATAAATTTACGAATTGCTCTTTCTATCTCTATGAAGAATTGATTTGGAATTTTGAAGGGGATTGCATTGAATCTATAGATTGCTTTTGGCAAGATGGCCATTTTTACTAAGTTAATCCTGCCTATCCAGAAGCATAGGAGATCTTTCCATCTTCTGAGATCTTCAATTTCTTTCTTCAGAAACTTGAAGTTCTTGTCATACAGATCTTTCACTTGCTTGGTTAGATTCACTCCAAAAATAGATGCTGATATGGATGACAGGAAATGCATGTTGACAGGAGCCTGATATGGCTGTCTTCTTAGAGGTCCCCCAGAGTCTCACATAACCAGAGGCAGATACTCACAGCTAACCATTGATCTGATCAAGGGTTCTCAATGGAGAAGTTAGAGAGAAGACTGAAGGAGCTGAAAAGATTAGTGGCCCCATGAGGAGAGCAACACTACCAACCAACCAGAGCTTCCCAGGGTATAAACCACCAGCTTAGGAGCACATAGGAAGGGAACCATGACTCCAGCAATATATGTAGGGGAAGATGGCATTCTTGGGCATAGGTGGGAGAGAGATCTTTGGTCCCATGAAGGCTAAACTCTGAGTGGGGGGGGAATCTGAGGTTGGGGAGGTGGGAGTGGAGGGTAGGTGTGGGCACACTCTCATAGAAGCAGGAAAGAGGGGATGGTAGAAGGCTCAAACCTCTGATGTCCTGGAATTCCATCTGGATGCAGTGAAGACACAGCATCAGAAGCTTATCAATTTACTCTTCCTCCCTACCCTCTTCTAATATCTCAACGCCCGTAATCAGCTTGAAGAAGTTGATGAAGAGTCAGTGCCCCTATTCCCTGTGCTTGGGGACTAATGTGGTTAATATTGGGCTGCCTTTGTAGGGAAAAGTAGTGGTTTTGTTGGAACAGGGAGGATTACCTAGGATTTATTTCATAGCCATAACCTACTGGTAGAAATATGTATAATTGTTATCAAGTTGAAGTTATAATTACTTAAATGGTACAAAATTTAATTTGATTTCAAATTCGAGGTTATCATTGGTACGAGCTTCTTATTGATATAAATGTGAGATGAATATTGTTACTCTCATAGGCATTGTGCCTGTATAACACATCTGGAAATACAAGGCTTAGACCCAGTCCTTCTTTAACTCTTTTAACTGATTTGAGATGATTAGCCTGTGAGTTAAGGGACTATAGCAAATTCATGGCTTTGAGTTTATTGTTAGGGTGTTTTCTATATTTTATTTAGAAATAGCTTAGAGGAGTTAACAGACAACAGTTCAGATTACCTTACAGGGATAGTTGGTTTTTAAAACGTCAGAAGTCCACAGAATTGATGTTACAAACATTTCTGTATTAATGTTCATTTTTATTAGAGACCTGTCTGCTCCTGACAGCTTCCTGTCTTGGATTCTAAGAGGAAACTGAGCATCTTTTGAGTTATTCCAGTTGTGGTGAGACAGCCACTAAGGCAGGAATTGCCTCTTTCCATCTACAGAAAAATTACTGTCCAGAAAAGGACACACTTGCAGAATAGTTTATTGATTATATCTGCCTAGACAGAGTAATCAGTCCTTAAAAATTCTGCATCAGTAAGGTCTGTCAGATGATCCTGGTCCAGAAGGCTGAAGGTCAGATGCTACAGCATTTGTAGTATAGGGACTGTCCAGGTGTTCAGCGGCATCTGTAAACTGGCTAAGTTTTAAAAGCTATGCTTTGTGCTTCCCACAATTTCAGTTAACTCAGTCATTCTGGATTTCTGACAGAGTTGAAAACTTATAGTCTCATAGCCAATCCTGGCTATTTACTTTGTGAGAAAAGATTTTAGTGGATGGTTTTCAGATGACATTCATTCTAAAGCCAAGAGAAATGCCAGGTTCAGAACTAAGTGTATTAATTAGGAGAGATGACAGAGGTTCTGGTTAGTCAACAAAATGATGTACTGGATATTAGAACTATCTTGTACCTCACTGATATAAATTGGTTTAATTATGCTTTAATTGTATTTTGAGAGAAAAATTTCATTTTAGCAGAAAAGGTGATATGTAGGAGGAGCTAAGGTGGGGGGAGTATGGAGAGTAAAAGAAGGAGTAAGGAGATGAGGAGAAGAAGGAGAGAAGCTAGGTGATGAGAGAGAAAAAGAGAGAAAAATAAAGTTGGGAGAACATGGAGGCAGATGTTCATGTGTCTCTACCAGTCAAAGATAGTTGATATATCTAATTTGTGTATTGGGTTACACTACTGATTGAGCATTACCAAACTTATAAATCCTTTGATTAAGTTTTTTTTTAAAAAAATTGTATAAAAGAAAAAGGGAGCATAGGATAGGGGCTTTCTAGGGAGGGGAAATGGGAAAGGGGGATGGCATCTGAAATATAAATAAAATACCCAATTAAAAAATGTGTTTTATGCTCTAATGAAAAAGTATTTACTTTGTGCTTTCTAGTTTTTCAGTAAAGTAAAAATAGTCTTTCTTTTGCATGTATGTGGATGTATGTGTCTATTTTCATATATATATATATATGAAAATATAAAACATATATCATATGTTGTAAGCATAGATAGTATATATGAAATATTTAAAATATCCATCTCTGTAACCTGCAACTGAAATGCCTCAAAGAAAGCAAAAGGCAAAACCCTCCTTTTCAAATGCTTAATCCACTAAGATTAAGCAACTTTCATTTGATTTAATTTGTCCTTTTTTTTAGAATCACTGGTGTTGGGGGGGGCACACTTTTTATTGCTGTATGAGAGCTATGTGAGATCTAGTCCTTTGTTACAAAAATAGGAATCTTAAAACATGTTCAATTGTGATTTGAGAATTCAAACAAAATATAATGCATCACATTTCAGGAAACAAAATTAGAAAGAGAAAGCAAATAACACTAGAAGAACAAATCAGCTAAAAAGTAATTTGACATTATTGATATCAGAGTGTGAATTTGTCAAGTGAAAGATATAATACAGCAAAAGAAAAAAATCAAAATTCTCTCATGCTGTCTCTGCCTATCTGATTTGTCATGAAGTATATTTATTGCCTCTTAGAGAAGATCTAATTCATAACACAAATGAATTTTGATTAAAAAAAACAAACAACAAACTGCAAATCTCACACACAGACTCACATGCAATCATATAATTCAATGGCTTAAGCAGAGACATAGAGATAGTCCATGCAGTTAAATGTAATTATTTTGTTTGTTCTAGTTTTCACAGGTCTTATTTGTTACTCATCAAGTATTTCAAGAAGCAGTTTAAATTCTATTCACATTTATTTATTGATTTGTTAGGGACATGGTGAATATGTCAATGCAAACTTGTAGAAGCAAAAGAGCAGCATGCTGATATCCACTGTCTCCTACTGCCAGGTAAGTTCTGGGATCAAGTTTAAATTGTCAGAATTTGGTAGCAAGTGTCTTAAGTCTTGTACAAACATAATCAATCATATGAAGTCTCATCATGTCTAGAGGACATTTTGTATGATGTAAACAATACACAGAAGGACAAATGCTCCATGCTCTCCCATGTAGGAAATACAAACATTGATCACATAGATATTGAAGTAAAAACAGTATTTACCAGACACTGGTGACCACAGGAAGGAAGGAGAAATGGGAGGTTGCTAACTCATCAGAGGTCGAACTAAGAGAAGTAAAGTCTAGAGTTCTATCTAGACTTCAGTTTTTTTAATGCTTCATTGTACTTTCTCACCACTTGAGTCAAAGAACAAAATTAAATTTGAATTTTCTATTTGTATGCTTAAAACACATTTATAGTTTCCATTCTTTTCAATAATGGCTATGATAAAAATGATGATGTGCATAGATGGTGTGCTTAAATTTGAAAATTTTCCATGTGTTAAAATCATGAGAGATTTCTTGTTTGGTCTCTCTTGTTTTGTCAATTGATATCCTGCTACTAATAATACTTTTTAGAACCTTATACTTAGAGAAATTGAAATTATCTTTCATTCTAAATATATTTGTCAATAACAAAATTTTCTGTAAATTATAAATTTTCCTAATTTCTACCAAGGTTAAGAGATAAATGTAGAATAATAATTCTAAAATCATAGATCATTTAGTGTTGAGCCTTCTCACCAGACTTTAGTTATTAGAATTATAAGGTTCTCCTGGTGTCCTCAATTTCACTGGCTCCTATAATCCTTCCTTCCTCTACTTCTTCTGTAGAATTCTCTGAAATTTCTCTAATATTTAGATATGGTTCTCTGTATCTGCTCTCAGAGCTTCATGAAGCCTGTCTTATAAGAACTGATTTAAGCACTTATCTTATGAGTACAGAAGATTACCCCTAGGAATTATTTCATTGACTTTTTTCTTTCAGATGTGTTTGATTCTATTCTAGGTCTCTGAGACATTTAGCTTCCAGATCCCAGCCATCTAGGCACTGTAGGCTCCTCATGTTGTGGTCTTCAGGTTATACCAGTCCCAGAAGTTCTGAAACCCCTTTGCACAAGCATATCTTGCAGGTAGGGAAGGTTGTGGGTCATAGATGCTTTGGCTGGGATGCTGTCCCAGATTTACCACTTTGATCTTAGTCTGGTTGTAAAAGATGACTTGTTTGACCTCTATATCCTTCATGACTATGGTCAATCGCATAGGTTTCAAGAAGTTTCTACTGCATTAGGATTCCACATCCCCCCTAATTGATTTATTTGTCCCTGTACTCTCTTTATCCTTTCCTCTATACCTTCCCTGTTCCCATCTCCAACTGTCTCCATTCTGTTCATGAAATCTATATCTCCTTCCTGGGGAGATTCTTACATTCCCATAGACTTCTCCCTTTTATCTAACTTCTCCAGATCTGTGGATTAGAGTGCAATTATCCCTTACTGAACAGCTAATATCCACTTATTGAGAGTACATACCATGTTTGCCCAATGAATCAACTAATCAGGACAAACAGGGGCTCAAAGGGACTGAAACTCAAAGGGATCCCGGAGCTTAGGTCAGTCTGCACCAGGCCCTCTGCATGCATGCTCTGGTTTTTTATCTAGGAGAATTTGTTGAACTCCTATAAATGGAACCAAAATTATCTTTGGCTCTTTTGACTGGTTGTGGGTCTTATTTTCTCCTACTATATTACCTCATCTTGCCATGAAATGATCATACATGTCTACTTTTATAGCACCTTGTTATGGTGAGTTTTGTTGATATCACTAGGTAGCCTGATATTTTTCTAAAAGAAAACAGAGAATCGGAGGAGCTGAGGGACAGGGAACGGGAGAATATTTTGAGAAGAGCGGGAGATAAGGCTAGGGTCAAGATATATTGTATGAGAGAAGAATAAATAAAATAATATAAAATAAAATTAATTTTAGTTTGATGCACATTATAGTTACAGGAAAATATGTGCTTTCCATCTGAAATTAAATGCGATTTTAGAAGTACTGAAGTAAGGTCTGATAAGATAGAAGAAGTCACTTGCTGCCAAACCTGAGATTCTGAGTTCTATCCTGGCAACTACATAATACAAATAATTGACTGCCACATATTTTATTTTCTGTAGTAAGTTGATAGCATGGACGCTCTCAGCACTTCAAATAAGTAAATATTCAGTAACCATAAAAGATAATTTAAAAGTACCTAGGTCAATTTAGCTTAAAAATTAATTAACTATGCTTTCCTCATTGAAACTTTTAGAACTATAACCAATGATAAGATACAATTATACAATATTTTCTTTGTTTATTTTGTTGTCATCGAATTCTCCTCTTGTCTATATAGTAAGAGGAAAAGCTAGAGTTCCAGTAGTAATTTTCATTTTCTAAGCAGTAAGTTTTTCAAAATGAGAATTATGTCTCAGAAGTAAAATATTTTAAGTGAATAAAATTTCAGAAATGAAATATTTTCTGATAGTAAAAATATCAAGATTTTGTACAAATTTTCAACCCTCACTCACTCCTGATTGGGGAAAACAAAGCTATACAACAGTTGGCTATGAGTCTTAATGACCATCTCTGATGGTTATTTTTGTGACCACTGAACCACTGAATAGGAGTATGTCCTTACTTATGTGTAGAAGCAAGTAAAGTCTCATCAAACTGATAATTGATTAACGTTAACCACTTTACTGGAACACAGGAGAATTTTTTTTTTTTGAGATTTTGGCAGTGCTCAACATATTTATTCATTAAGTTTAAGACTATGAAGCAAGTTATCAATTTGGAAAATAAAAGTTAGGTTACCAAAGTGGTAAAATGATCAGGCAACAGGTCACAAAAGCAGCGTTGATAGAAAAACAAAACAAAACAAACAAAAAACAAAAAAACAAGCACGATGTTTCTTATCACAAAGAATGGTACTATTTTCAACTTCCGCATCTTCTACAAGTCCCCAGACTTCCTGTTCCCCACTAGGTCAAAGAAAGCATGGACTACAATACAAAATAGCCTTTGGGTACCACTTACCATTTAGTAAAATTAGATTTCTATTTGGGATTTCAAAAATGTCTTTACTAATGATATACTGACAAACATCTAGATGGTTCTCATGAAAATATGAGTAAAAAATAAGAGGTTTTAAAAGTCCCATCCTTCCTTATCATTTTCGTTATTTAGTTTTGTAATAAAATGAAGTGGACTTTTCAATAACTAAAAAAAAATCAGAATATTCTAAAAATACTTATTATCCTCTTTCTAATTCTTTGTACATGTGTGTGCCTATGTGTGGACTCATGCATGTGAGTACCAGTTCCTGAGATCAGAAGAGAGCTTTCAGTGCCTTAACTTTGTAACTGCAGGTCACTGTTATGCCTTGGGAGTTGGTAGCCTAATTCTAGGTCTCTGAAAGAACAGAACACATTCTGAATCTCTTAACTATCTCTCATGCCTTAGAATGAGAACTTATAAAACTTTGGGATTAAAAAAAAAGATGGAGAAGTATTTCTTGAAGAACTTTCCTCTAGATGAGCCTTCTCTGTGATCTATTGACCTAGTCCCAGAACTGATAAGCTATGCACAGCAGCAGTTTGAAATATCCAAGCCCATAATGTATGCACTATGTTTGCCCAAAGAGACAGAGTTCTGAGTTTATTTAGTAAATTAAGGGCTAAAACCTATACAAAGATAAAGTACAACCTTGTTTTATTACACAGGCAGGATAGAAAGAAGAAAATGTTACTTTAACCACCGACCTCTTCAAGAATTTATTAGCTAGGATAACATAAATTTATCCCTCTCCCTGGTTCTCTGCAGGTTTCATTTTCTCTACTTCCTTTAATGTTTCTGTTCAACTATCATTATTCAAGGAATGTTCAGAATGATTTATCATCCAAGGGTGGAGAAGAGTTAGGGAATAATGTGAGAATCAGTCTCAACTATGGACTTTTCAAGGCAGATAGGGTAACATGGTTCTAAGGTAAAACCTACACCTGTGATTTTGTGTATAGAATTCTTGAATGAACCAAATGCTAGGCAGTCCGGTATGTTAAGACTATAAAAAAAAAGTCTTATTTGTTCTTCAGGTGATAACTCAACATTAGTCACTGAAAAAAATAGCTTAAATTTCATACATTTACAAAGTATATCATTTTTCTGTTTTATAAAAGAATAATCTCAATATATTTAAAAATAATCAAAAAATTTGAATAAAACTTAAAAATAAATTAAATCAGGCATTTGTAGAGTACTTCTTTATATAACAAAAACTATCCCATGTTCTTGACACTGTTGGTCCCATTTTTCCTTCATAATAATTCTGCATATAATAGCCTTTATCAGATCTTATTTCACAAATGAAAAATGAGATCCCTCATCTTTTAGTATATTAGACAGTAAAGGGTCAGAGTTAATATTTGTTCATATCAACATGTCTCTCTAGAGAAAACTATACTGACTGGAATTGATACATTGCCAGCTAGTAAACAGCTTTGGTTCACAGAAGAGAACATTAAGTACACAAAACATTTTAGTCATCTGCTGATATTTCACTGTTTACAATTCTAAAAAAAGAGCCCTTGGTACTGAGAGTTGGCACTTTTGATTGCAGAGCTAACTAATTTTTAGCAAATTATATTAGATTTTATGGAAAATCAAATTATCCATTCATAAACTGAAATCAGCTGGGACCACTGTCTCAGCTCAAGAACAATTAATATATAAAATAGTAAATATCGTCATTCCACAGTGTTGAAATTTAAACGTCCACAGTGTTATGGATTTTAATCTAATGTAATATTAAATTACCATAGTATTCAAGAATGCAAAATAATTTGTTTCATTTTTGTATCTGAATGATTAAAATTCAGTCTGACTTTCTGTGAGTTGGGACTAGCTTTCAAAATATTTTCAACATTCTCTATGCATTTCATCAATTTTAAACTATATCTAAGTAGAGGATAAGTTATGACATCTTACATGCTTTAGACATGCTAAATACAAAATTGTGTTGTTAATGGAATTTCATCAGGTTATTTTTGTGTTTTAATTTGGTAGAATTTTAAGACTATATTCACATTCGCTTAAGACTTAATATTTAACACTTAGAACAATAAACAATCAAAATGAGAGTAAGAATTTAAAAGAATTAGAAGATTAGGGTATGTAGCTGGTTTATGAACAGATATCATCAGAGCAGGAGCTAGACTTCTCTATCTACCTGCTTTTGGCATCACAGAACCATGCTGGTCCTTGAATTTAGTCATCTTAGGACTGATATCATCTCTATCTCAGGCATGTCCCTGTACAGCCAAATCTAAGTCAAGTGATCTCTTTTATGTCTCATTCAGACAATGAGGAATTAGAAAAAAGTTTGAAGGTGTGATAAAATTATATTGTATCAAATCATCATAGAATCCATGATAAAATATATAACTCAATTAAAATGTAAAGAACTGTAGTTTTCAAGCAATATGGGCAAGCCACAAAATTTTCTACAACCTAACCAGAGTAAAAGAAAGTAATAAAGATAACAGAAACTATGGCTAATATCATTCCCTCTTTACCATGTATTCTAGAATGTGACTAAAAAGTTTACTGACCGATCCAATTTACTGCCTAAAACTGTCTAATCCTAATCTAGTTTCTAGAAAATATTTCAATAGATGCACATAATTCTTTATTTCCATATAGGACTTCCTGACTTTAGTAATAGTGTCTTCCCATTACAAGGATGATAATAAACAAGATGTCCTACTTCCTCCCCAGCATTCCCCCAATCTCCTTAATCAAGGGACAGTGTCACTGAAATGGGAATCCTTTTCAGGAAAGTCAAATGTCTTCCCAGAAGACAGATGAAATTAGAGTACATGCTATTGCACACAAGTTTTCTCCTGCCTGATCTTTACAGGCAGTGACAGGGGAGAACTCAGTTTAATCAAAGCACAGAGCATAAACAGAATCCATAGCGATCCTTCCCAAAAGCATGAAAACAATATCATCATTTAGAAAATTCACTGGATTCACGTTGGAAGAATAGTTTTTCTGAACTTGAGTTTGAACTTTATCTCTATCACTTCCCAGCTTTAGATCCAAGCGCAGTTACATATAATTTAAAGGAAGGATGCCCAGAGTTACTGAGATATTTTAAAAGAACAGGACCCAGAACATCTGGTCAAAAATTAATGTGTATAACACCTAGCAAAACAATTAAGTTTTGATTAAAATTACTATAGAAAAGATTCACCAAAATGTCATTTATGAGTTATTTTCTCAGTCTGTGGACTCTGCAGCAGTGAAGATTCTGGTAGTGTGTGAATAAGTACATGTCTAGCTAAAATTAAAATGAGCATTTTCAATTACACAAATTTAGAAATCTATAGTTTAAATGAATATTGACTATAGAAGCAGCTACTTTTCTGATATATGGAGTTTTCAAGAAATGAGTTCTTTGATGAGATTTTTTTTTCTGGACAATAATCAATATAATTTTCATCTCTCAAACCTGCAGAAGACAGTATATACTTGATATTGTTTATTGTTCTGGTTGGATAGGATCCTTTGTAAATCCTAGCTCTTCAATATATTAAAGAACATTTATCCTAAGTGGTTTTGATTGGTCAGCTATTCATTTATCTGTTCAATTTTGTAACAAAATTGCTGTTCAATTTTGCTTCCTAGTCTACTTTTCAGAAATTTTTTATTGTACTAGTATCAATGTTACTTAAAAATTTAAGATTATAGTGTTTCCAAAGTAGAACATAGAGAGTTCAAAAATGGTACACTCACGTCTGGAATATTTTACTAAATTTCACATAGTTTGAGCAGATATACAGATATATGGATTAAAAAGATCCATAGGAAATTTGCTTAGGAAAGAAAAGCCAGAATTAGGTGCTCATTTGTTTTGCTTGATATCTTAAAAACAAGCTATTCTCCAAATTTCTGTACAGAAAAAATGGGATGAAGAAAACTATTGAAAAATTTATTTGAGGAATGAATAAAATGATTACATACATATTGGTAGATTGTAGCTATGTAATACAGAGTAGAACTTCATTATTACAAATATGTGTTGGGCTATTTAATGCAGTTTATTGAATCTAACATCTATATGTACTCAAATATAGACATACTCATTATAAAATAATTTTTCTACTAATTAAGACACAAATAATAAATCACATTTATTATTTTATTTATTTTATATATGGCCATTTTGCCTACTGTTTTCAGAGGACAGAGAACATTATATGTTCAAAATGAAGCTGTAGAAAATTGTGAGTCCCTTTGTAGACCCGGAGAATCAAACACAAGTTTACTTCAAAAGAAGGTATAGTTATTAACTACTGAGCTCTCTATCGAGTCTAATAATGTTAAAATTCTTAACAAAATATATATTTTAGCATTGGCCATGTTCTAAATATTATTCTACACAGCACAGAGAGTCTATTCTATGATGTCTACAGAATGTCTTCACAGGACAATCTATGGATGTTCATGTACTGTGTTTACCTATAACCTGAGAATTCTAGATACAGGGAGGAGGAAGAGGAGGAGGCAAAAGAGGAGGAGGAGAAATAAAAGTAATATATATCCCTATCTCTCTATATATAGAGAGGGGGGAGGGAGGGAGAGGGTAGCCTCAGCTACTCAGCTCCAGATGCACAAGTCCCAGTGCAGAAACAATAAAAATAAATTATAAACACAGAGCTAATAGAAATAATAAAAAAGAAGACAATATGCAGGCTTCAAAAGTTACTATACACTCTCCAAAAATTCCTATGCCATCTTCAAAAGTTACTAAACCTGTAGTAACAACCTTCAGTAAGAATAATTTGAATACAGGAATAGAAAAGAATTGTTGTAACTAAGTTCAAACAACTCAAAGAAAACTGTGATATACTCCAAGAGTATATGTATAATTGACACACCAACTAAGAAAGACTCTGAAGAACAATACTTATTATAGTGGCCTCAAAAATATCACTTTGGTTAACTCTACCCAAGAAAGTGAAAGATTTATGTAATACCAAACTTCAGACATTGCCAAAATTTGAAGAAGGACCAAATTATCTATAGTTACTGATAAGTAGGATTAATATTGTGACAATGCTCATCATTCCAAAATCAATCTGAAGATTCAATGCAATACCCATTAAAATTTCAACTGACTTCTTCACATAACCTGAAAAGACAACTTTCAACTTCATATGGAAACATGGAACACTCAGATAGTAAAATTCATGAATAATAAAAGAACTGCTTGTGTTATCACCATCCCAGCCTTCAAATTGTACTAGAGATCTATAGTTATTAGAGTAGCATGGTATTGGCTTTAGAAGAGACATGTTTGTTGCTCAATAGAATTGAACTAAAAATAAATGTAATGATGTTTTGGAGATTTTTTTTTGTCTCATAATGTTTTGTCTAGACAGATTCTTTTGCTGCTATAGATTTTTTGATTTGTCTCTTTAAAAAAATTAATTGGTTTCTTTGGATTATCCTATTCTGTGTTGTATTTATTTTAAATAATTTATTATTATTATTATTATTATTATTATTATTATTATTGAAATAATATTTTAGAAATAAATGCATACATCTATGGTCACTTGATTGATCTTTGAGAAAGACATAGAAAACAGTTTAAAAAAAGCATTTTCAACAAATGATGCTGGTCTAACTGAAGGTCTGCTTGTAGAAGAATGCAAATTGATTAATTTTTATGTCCTTGAACAAAGCTCAAATCTGAGTGGATCAAGGACATCCATATAAAACCAAATACACTGAATTTAATAGGAGAGAAAGTGAAAAAGAGCCTCAATCACATCAACACTGGGGAAATTTTCTGAACAGAATACCAATGGCTCAGACTCTAAGATTGACAATTGACAAATGGGACCTCATGAAACTTACAAGATTCTGTAAGGCAAACAACACTGTAAATAAGACAAAAGAGCAACCCACAGATTAGGAAAATATATTTGGCAACCCTACTTCCAATAGAGGGCCAATTTGCCAAAATATAGAAAGAACTCAAGAGGTTAGATGCCAGAAAACCAAATAACCCAATTTTAAAAAAAAAAAAAATGTGGTACAGAGCTAAGAAAAGAAATATCAACTGACGAATCTCAAATGGCCAAGAAACACTTAATAAATCGTCCTTAGTTATCAGGTAAATGCAAATCAAAACAATCCTGAAATTCCAACTTATGCAAATAAGAATGTCTAAGATCAAAAAATCACATGACAGCAGATGCTGGAGAGGAAGTGAAGAAAGAGAAACACTCCTCCACTGCTGATGGGATTCCAGGCTAGTACAACCACTTTGGAAATTAATCTGGCTGTTCCCCAGAAAGTTGGAAACACTTCTACCTGAAGACCCAGCTGTACCACTACTGGACAAATACTCAAAAGGTGCTCCAATATATAACAAAGACATGTGCTCCACTGCATTCATAGCAGTTTTATTTATAACATCTAGAAGCGGGAAACAACCCAGATGTCCCTCAATGGGAGAATGGATACAGAAAATGTGGTAAATTTACACAATGGCATTCTACTAAGCTGTTAAAAAATGAAAACTTCACCAATTTTGCAGGTGAATGAACGAAACTAGAAAATACTATCCTGAGTGAAGTAACCCAGAATTAATAAGACATACAAAATATGTACTCAGGGATAAGTGGATATTAGCCCAAAAGCTCAGAATACTCACAATACAACTCACAGACCATATGAAGTTTAACAAAAAGGAACTCAAAAGTGAGGATTCTTCAATCCCACTTAGAAGTGGGAACAATATAATCACAGGAGGTAGAGGGACAGAAAAATGTGAGTGGGAGAGGCGAAGGAGAGGAAAAAAGGAGGCAGAATCGGGTATGGGATGAGACAGGAAAGAAGTCCAGAGGGCCAGGAGAATGAATAGAAATATGTAGCAGTGGTAGATGGGAAACTGGGTTGGGGAGGACTATAGAAAATCCCAGATACCTGGAATTCAAGATGATCCCAGGACCCAATGGGGATGACTTTAGCTAAAATATTCAACAGTAGAGTTAGAACCTGAATAGAATACCCACAGTGGATAGACATGTCTCCCAATGAAGGGATGGGGCCATCCACCCATTTCAAAACTATTAACACAGAATTATTCCTGTCTAAATAAAACAGGGACGAAAAAATGGAACAGAAACCGAAGAAAAGGCCATCCAGATGCCACCCCACCTTGAGATTCATCTCACCCGCAAACTTCATACCTCAAAACTATTGCTGATGAGAAGAAGTGCTTCAGACAGGGGCCCAGTAGGATTGTCTTGTGAGAGGCTCTGCCAAAGCCTAAAGACAGATGCAGGTACTCAAAGCCATCTATTGTTATGAGTCCAGGGATCCCAAAAGATGAGTTGGGGAAGGACTGAAGAAGCTGAAGGATATTGCAATCCCATAGAAAGAAAAACAATATCAACTAACCAGATCCCTAAGAGCTCCCAGGGACTAAACCACCAACCAAAGAATATACATGAGTGGGCCCATGGCACCAGCTACATATGTAGCAGAGTATTGCCCTATTTGGCATCAATGGGAGGGGAGAGGCTTGGTCCTGTGGAGGCTAGTTGCCCCAGGAAAGTGGGATGATGGAGGAGTAAGCAGGGAGTGGGTGGTGTTTGGGGGACCACCCTCTTAGAGACAAACAGGAGGTATAGACTTTAATGAGTGTGGAAAAGACAAGTATCTGATTGATGTTGTGGGAGAAAGAACTTAATCTGAGTATGTTGACAGAAAGTATGTTGAAAGAAAATCTTTTTTTTTATTTTTCATTAAAAGTAGTTTCTTTTTTCATATAATACACAACAACCAAAGTTTCACTTATCTCTACTCATCCAAGCCACCTATCTCTCATACTTCAGAAAAAAACTTCATAAGATAACAAACAAGTCACATTCACTTCTATTAAGAGTTTCACAAAACACAAAGCTAAGAGACCCAATATATAAGCAAAGGAATTGGTGCAGGCCTTCAGCTTTGACACTTCAGTCTCTGTGAGCCTATATAAGTCCTTATTAGTTGATTCAGTGAGTTATGTTAACCTGATTGTGGGAAGCTGACAGAAGGCAGCTATCATCCTTGCAGCCATCTTGAGCCATATACCCTGACAAGAGACTTGATTACAATAGCCTACAACAGCTGAGCACACTCTGATAACATCTTGTATTAGATACCCAGGATTTTCCCTTTGGTATGTGAGATTTAAAGTTGTGATTTAGAGCGAGACTTAAGGATGTGACTTAAAGATCAGATTTAGAGATAAGACTTAAGGGCATGACTTAAGGGCGTGGCTTAGAAGTGAGACATATAAAAGGCAAGAGGCTGACAGAAGAGTACAGTACAACTTGGAACAGAGAATTTTAGGTATTAGGCACATGGCACTTGGAGGAAGAACTTGGAATTAGACATTAGCCACTTAGCACTTGGAAGAAGAACCTTGGAACTTGGAGGCACTAGGGACTAGGAACTAGGGATTAGGAACTCAAGACTTGGGACTTGGACTAGGAAGAGAGACTGAAGAATAAACAGGATTGAATCACACTCTGTCTGGTCTCCACTCCTCTCATCTGTCCTTACACTCTCTCTCTTGCTGAACTCCAACAGGCAGACTGGAGCTGCTTTGGGCAGTGCGGGCTAACAAGTTAGTCCCCAAGGCTTTTGGCAGTGTGGGTTCCAACATTGACAGGGCAGCTCTCAATATTTTTTGGCACCCAATGTAGGGCAGCTCGGACAGTTACACCTGATGTCCTCTACCCCCTCTGACTCTTAGAATCTTCCTTTCCCTCCTCTACTGGGATCCCTGACCACCTAGGGGCAGAACCTAATGGAAAACTTTAATTTAGACTCCATTTCTACATAATGTAATTGGTGGGACTTTACACTCATTTCCATCTGCTATTGGAGAAGTCTTTCTTATGATGACTGGACAAATCACCAATCCATGAGTATAGCAGGATATCATTATAAATTTCATTTATTTCCCAGCCTCTATGGTTCTACCCTAGGTCTGAGGGTTATCCAGTCCTCAGTTGCTAGCCAACCATGCAGTGTCCATTGTTTGTTCCCTCTCTTGGCATAGGCCTAAAATTAAAACATTGGTTGACTCCTCCCACAAGTTCTCCATGGCCATTGTCCAAGCACTTGCAGGTAGGACAGATTGTAGGTTGAGAATTTGTGGCTGAGTTGGTGTCCATGTTTCTCTTTCCATAACCTGTAGTGAACCATCTCCTATAAAAGTGTCTGAAACATAAGGAAGAAGGCACCATGTAAGCATTAGCCAAGCTTCTCTACATTCAATAATCTGTGTGGCTATTGTCCTCAGACATGGGCCCCTGCTGTCAATTTTGTATGAGCAACCTTCTATCCTCATTGTTGTCTACCTGCCCTTAGTCCACCTATAAAATTTATTCCATTTCCCTTCTTTTAAGAAGACCATGTGTCCTCACCAGAGCACTCTTTATCTAACCTCTCTGAGTCTGTGGGTTGTAGCTTGATTACTTAAGAGCACTTTAAAGTGAGTACACACCATATTTATTTTTCTGACTCTCACTCAGGAGTGTCCTTCCTACTTCCACACATTTGCCTGTAAATTTCATGGTTTCATTTTTTTTAAACAACTGAGTAATACTCCATTGTGTAGATAGATGTACCATATTTTTCTTTATCCATTCCTCAGCAACAGCATCTATGTTGTTTCAGTTTCTGGCTATTATGAATAAAGCTTCAATGAACATAATTGAACAAATGTCCTTGTTGTAGGATGGAGCATCTTTTGGGTAAATGCCCAGGAGTGCTATAGCTGAGCTTTGAGACAGAACAATTTTTAGTTTTCTTAGAAACTAATATTGATTCCCATAGTTGCTGTATATACTTATTTTCCCACCAAAAATGAAGTGTTTGCCTTGCTCCAGATTCTCACCAGAATATGCTTTCACTTGTGTTATTGATCTTCACCTTTTCAACAGGTGAAAGATGGAATTTTAAAGTAGTTTTGATTTACATTTCCCTAATGGGTAATGATGTTGAAGTTATCTTACTATTTCTCAGTCACTTGTGAGGTTCTTCTATTGAGAATTTGCTGTGTAGACCTGTACCCCATTTCTAATTGAATAATTTGTGAGGTTTTTTGATATCTAATTTCTTGAGTTCTTTATATATTTTCATTATTGGACCTCTCTCAGATATCAAATTGCTAAAATTCTTTTCTTTTTCTATAGGTTGAATGTTTGCCTCAAGGACAGTCTCATTTGAGTTACAGAAGATTTTCAGTTTCCCAAGGTCCTATTTAGTAATTGTTGATCTTAATAAGTGAGATATTGGTACTATGCTCAGAAAGTTGTCTCCTTTGCCAATGCATTCAAGACCACTTTGCACTCTTTTTCCCTATCAGATTCAGTGTGTCTGCTTCTATGATATAATCTTTAATCCATTTGTACTTGAGTTTTATGTGGAATTACAGATTCTTTTGTATTCATTTACATGCAGATATCAAGTTGGACTAGCATCATTTTTTGAAGTAGCTCTTTTTTTTCCAGTATGTATTTCTGGCATCTTTATTAAAAATCAAGTATCCAATGGTATGTGAGTTTATGTATGTGTTTTCAATTTGATTCAGTTTGTCAAAGTGTTTGTTTTTATTCCAGTATCATTGGGATTTTAATATTATAGCTCTGTAGTAAATCTTAAAATATGACACAGTGATACCTCCAGTAATTTTTTTTTTTTATTGTTCAGAATTGTTTTAGCCATCTTGGTTTTGCATAATTTTCCATCTCAAAATGAGAATTATCTTTTCCAGGTCTGTAAAGAATTGTGTTGGAATTTTGATAATGATTTTGATGAATCTGAGATTGCTTTTGAGAAGATGGCCATTTTTACTATATTAATCATACTGATCAATAAATTTGGAATTCTTTCCATCTTCTGATACCATCCTATATTTCTTTATTCAAAGAGTTGAAGTTTGTGTCATAAAAGTCTTTCACTTGCTAGGTTAACATTACCCCAATGTATTTTATATGATTTGTGACTATGGTGAAGGGTGTTGTTTCCCTTATTAATTTCTCAATCAATTTGTCATATATATATATATATATATATATATATATATATATATATATGAGAGCTACTCATTTTTTAAATGTAATCTTGTCTCCAGCTACTTTGCTGCTAGTGTTTATCAGGTGTAGGACTATCATAGTGGCATTTTAGAGTCATTTATGCATAGTGTCATATCGACCTCAAAAAACAGTGCCATGGCATTTTCTTCAGAATTTGTAGTCTTTGATCTCCCTTAGTTGTCTTATTATTCTAGTTAAATTTCAAGTATTATATTGAATTGGTATTGAGAGTATGAGTAACCATGTTTTTTCATGATTTTAGGAGAATGGCATTTAGTTTCTCTCCATTTCATTTGATGTTGGCTATAGGCTTGCTGCAAATTTTCTTTGTTATGTTTAGGTATGTCCCTTATATCCTTAATCTTTCCAGTACTTTCATCATAACATGGGGTTGGATCTTTTTCAAAGGTTTCTTCAGCATCTAATGAAAAGATTATGATCATTCAGTTTATTTATAAAAACAGAAACTTTACAATTTCATATAAACTGAACAACCCTGTACTGGAAGAAAATGGGTCAAGGCAGAAAAAAGAATTAATTAAAAACTTTCTAGGCATCAATGAAGATGATACACAGCATATTAAAACTTTTTTGACACAATGAGAGCAGTTCTAAGAGGAAAGTTTATAGAACTAACTGCCTACATAAAAAATTGGAAAAAATCTCACAAAGGCAAATTAACAGCACACCTGAAAGCTCTAGAACAAAATAAAGTAAGCACCAGCAATAAGAATAGAGACAAAAAAAAATCAAACCAAGGGCTGAAATCAACAAAATAGAAACAAACAGAACACAAAGAATCAATAAAATAAAAAGTTAGTTCTTTGAGAAAGTATAAAAGATAGATAAATCCTTATATAAACTAATTAAAAGGCAGAGAAAGAATGTTTTAATTAACAAAATCAGAAATAACGAGGAAGGATGTAAAAACAGACACTGAGGAAGTCAAGACAATAATAGGAACATACTTTAAAACCCTATAATCCACGAAATTGGAAAATATAAGTGAAATGGATACTTTTCTCAATAGGTACCACTTACCAAAGATAAATCAAGGTCTAATAATTTAAATAAACCTACAACCATTAGAGAAACAGAAGAAATCATTAAAAGTCTCCCAATCAAAGAAGAAAAAGAAATGAAAAAAAAAAGCCACATCTAGGATGGTTTTGCTTGAAATTCTATGAGACATTTAAAGAAAAATTAATGCCAATACTCCTGAGAATATTTCACCAAATAAAAACAGGTGGAACACTGCCTGATTTATTTTATGAGGCCACAGCTACCCTGATACCCAAACCAAAAACAAGAAAAGAGAATTTAAGACCAAGTTTCACCAAAAACATTGATGCAAAAATATTCAATAAAATATTCTCAAAATGAATCTAAGATCACATCATAATATCATCCTCTGTGAACAGATAGTCTTTATCTGAAAGATGCAAGAAAAGATCAAAATACAAAAATAAATGTAATTCAAAAATATATCTTCAATAAATTAATAAGGTAAAACAGAGTATGCAAAGGTTCCAAGTTGAAAGGCAGGGAATTAAGAATGGATGTGTTATTACCTGGAAGTGGTACATATGTATTACTAAAATGTACTGCTTGAAATTTTCTAAGAATTAATTTTAAAAAATCAAAATTATGCTCGGCACTGTCAGAGAATATTTATTAAAGCTGTTGATTGTTATAATAAAAATTGACAATAAAATACACATAAGGCACAGACTTATAATGAACATTAACCCAAGAACTCTTTAGAATTATAAATGCAGGACCTTCAGTTTTCTTTGTGCCATATAGAAATAGCATGATAGTGTTCCTAATACGAGATCTCTTTCTATCTCTCTATCTCTGTGTATTTATCATCTATCTATCTATCTATCTATCTATCTATCTATCTATCTATCTATTTATCTGTCTATCATTTCCCCTCTCCCTATCTCTATCTCTGTTACTCTCCTTCACATACATACCTGCATACATACATAAATACATATGTGCACACACATTCACATAAACCACAGACAACCACACACACACACACACACACACACACACACTCACTCACTCACAGACACAGTGTCTATTATGGTTTTGAATAATCAGTAGAAAAATATCTAATATCTGAGGCAGGCAAAGAACCATTTGCTCATGGGTGATGGTTGTTCATCCTTCCTCCTATCTCCAGTGCATGCTCAATTTATATATCTTTTCTGGAGTAGGTTCTGAAAATGTATAACTAAGTAGATAGAGCTGAATTTTAATCTTCACCAACTGTCTACACTAAAGTGTTAGATAAAGAAACAACAACAACAAAACTCTTTTTTTCCCTAGTTTATTTGCAGGTACAAATAAATGTGAGACGTTATCTTTAGAAAAGTAAAAAAAAATATACTAAATATACTACTCTCTCTGCTTAAAGATTACAGAGGAGAAGCCCACTCATCTCAAAAATATTACCACAGAATTGCTCTTATGTAAAGGAAATGCAAGGACAAAGAGTAGAGCTGAGACTGAAGGAAAGGCCATCCAGAGTCCACCCTACCTAGGGATTCATTCCATCTGCAGACTCCAAACCCAGACACTGTTGATGATGCCAAGAAGCTCTTGCTGAGAGGAACATGGTATGACTGTTTCCTGAGAGCCTGTGCCAGAGCCTGGCAAATACAAAAGTGAATGCTATCAGCCAACCATCAGACTGAGCATGGGGACCCCAGTGGAGGAGTTAGGGTAAGGACTGAAGGAGATGAAGAGGTTTTTCAAACCTATTGGAAGAACAATATCAACCAACCAGACCCCTGTCCCCAGAACTCTCAGAGACTAAATCACCAACCAAGGAGTACACATGGATGGATTCATGACTCTAACTGCTTATGTAGAAGAGGATTTCCTTATCTGGCACCAGTGAGAAGGAAGGCCCTTGGTCCTGTGTCACTGGGGATTGATAGGGAAGTGAGGGGAGAATGTGTGGGTAGGTGGCAGAAAACCCCCAGTGGGAAGGGGGAGAGGATAAAAAGTTTGTGGAGGGGAAACTGGGAAAGGGGATAACATTTGAAATATAAATAAATAAAATAACCAATTTTAAAAAATGATTACAGGCAAGAAGCTATGAACTGTGTACAGTGGCATTATTGATTGGCCAGGTGATTTCCATGATGCTGACTTCACAGAGAAAGCTTCCTTGAAGTTCTCTATATTATACAGACACTGGGATATTTCTTGGTCAGTTACCAATGTTGGAGCTTTCCTGCAGAATATCATCTCCCGGATTTCAAAAGCATTAACACATTACAATTAATTATTTTACCAGTATTCTGTGTATTATCAGAAATATTCTCTAAAACTGACTATAATATTCAACAAATCAGTGCTGATTGTTTTATGATCATAGATGGCACTGAAAGTTCCTTATATCACGCTGGGACACATATTTCTTTTTGAAATGGTTCTTACATCATTTGCATCAGACATTATAATTTGAAAATAACAGCTAAGTTAGCGTCAGATTTTACAGCCACCCAAAGATTATATCAGAGTCTGTGACATCTCAACAAATGACCAAAAAAACCATACAAAAGGTGCTTTCACAGCCAAAGAATCTGTTGATCTTTTATTTCCAATTTTCTTTAGTTTTCATTTTTGACACCTCATAGTCCTACACACAAAACATGATCTAATGTGAGTCCTTCTTTAATATGAGAGCAATGAGGCCATTTCATGTTGTACATGCTATATTCAGGCTTCTAATTCTTTATCAAGTTCATTCCTTTGCTCCCACTTCTCATTTGTCCAGTTCTGGGACTGTGTCATCTTTTTGACTGATTCCATCATTTCTTTTGCTCTAATTTAAAAATATATGATCAAAATTAGTTAATTTGTATCCACATTTTACATATGACAACAGTGATATAAATTATCAACACAGAAAAGAACCTGTGTATTTAAAAATATTATGCCATATTAAAAATTATAATCTTTATATTTTTGAGAATTCTATACACGGAGGCAAACATGGTACTTAAATCATGTCCACTTTCTCATGTTTTATTTTGGCACTTCCTGTGTCTCTCCCAACTCTGTCTTTAATCTATTAACTCTTTTCTAATTATTACTATAAAATATGTAAGTGTGTGTGTGTGTGTGTGTGTGTGTGTGTGTGTGTGTGTGTGTGAACAACCTATAGAATCTTGTTCGTCTTATTTTCATGACTGGTCACTTGAGATTGGATAATGTATCAGGAATCTAGCTCCTAAATAAACCTGAGTCCCTTTTTTGTTTAGTCATTGGTAGTATGGTGCTGTCTACTTAAGGGTAGAGATTTGTAAAATTTCTTCCTCTCATCTTCACCTGTCACGTAGGGTCATTATACAAGTCTAGTTCAGGCAACAATATTGTTGATCTAAATCTCAGGATCTGACTCTTTGTCTATCCTTCTGTGATTTACCTAGACTTTTAGGTGAAAAAAATTATTTTTATATATAACATCTAGGAATCAGATCATAAAATATCTGCAATTTGATCACTTATGGATCACTGAGGTAGCTGCCATTTGTTGGGGAAATGGATTCTTTGATGAGGTGTGAGACCTACACTTATCTATCAATAAAAAGAGAAGCACTTACCACACAGAAGAAATACTGATAGAAATTAATTATTAATAGAAAAATATTAGTATAAGCTACAGAAAAAGTCCTATAATGAACTACAATGGGTTTGATATAACTTTTAGAGCCATGCTAAAAGAAAAGAAAACCATAGTCATGAAATTATAAAATAAGTGAATTATGTTATCCTTAGCAATTCATCAGTCAGAGGAAACATATGTAATACTACACAGAAACTCATTCCAAACATCCCTTCAGGAAGTAAAATGCTGAACTCTCTTCCAAAGAACTCTGCAATAATATTTAGTTAGATAAACTAACACGATAAAAAAGGCCAATTCAATAAAATATCCAACAAATACACTAAAATTATGTTTTAAAATCACACAATTTTAGACTATCTAGACTTACTAAAAAATAAAAGTTAGAATCTTTGGAGGTTTAGTTATGTGGCAGAAAGATTTAGAAATTCTCTAAATATCTATTATTTTCAGCATCCTGGGCCTACATCTCTTCTCAGCAGCAGACATTCATGACAATAAACATTTCATTGGGTTCATTGTAATGGATCCTACTTGGATGAAGTTCAGCTATTTTATTTCAGACATAGTTTCTTAGAAAATGGAAAAATGGGAAGGAAGCTCTAATTAAAAAGGAAAGAGGAAGTTCAATACAGAAGAAGACCTGCAAATAACAGCAAGTGTGTTGATAAATTCCCAAGTAATTGAATAATTTTATATTTTCCTAAAATTATCTACATATACTATTCATGACTATAACTATTGCTATATCGATATCATCTACATTTGGTAAATTATACAGACACACACACACACACACACACACACACACACATTATATTATATTATATTATATTACATGGGATGAAAATGCCCACAAGAGCCACAAATTTTCTCACACAAGACATGTGAAACCATTATATAGGCTTTTGCTGTTTTACTTGAAGATAAACGTCTATTTCTCAAGACAACACACAACAGACACACAAGTCAACTCATATCTAACCGGAAAGCCTCCTTCCTGTATTCTAGCTTTCATAGTATCATAAACTACTATTTAAATTTGTAAGGGAGTGAAATAATCAATAAACCTATCCAGCTGTGACACCAATGACTTACAATGATATCCAGGATAGCAAGACAACCCTAATGGTGTAATGGTGGTTAACCAACATCTGTCTGACTTGAATTAAAGCTCACTCAATAGAAAAGTAATTGTGACTTGTGTTAATACTTAGACAACTATTCACAGCTAGTGTGGTTATGGACCTCAGAAGATAACCTACTATGTCATACCCATTTACTAGGTAAACATAATTCTGAACTACATCCTAAAACTTATTCTTATGCCCACTGATACATGTAGCCTCTACCCCTCATCACAGCAGCTTCTCTTTATACCCAATAGAGATTGTGACAGAAAACACAATTCATAAAGCAAAATCAACATATCACTTGTTACATAGGAGCAACCAATACTTCTAAAATATAACTCTTATATCTAAGACTCAGGGAATATCTTCAAAGAAAAAACAGAAAAATATGAGAAGACCAAGATAGACTCCTGCAATACTTTATCTCCTAGAAATGATAGATTAGCTATAGCCATAATAGCACAAGAGAAGGATTTGTTAAGCAATACCTGAACAATGATGAATGCTGAAAGTGGAAGAATTAGCATCTACCAAGAATGACCCCTTAGTTGTTTGATTATTTTATGCCGAGTTATAAGCCATGAAATTATACAAATCACACTAAATGGACTCAACAAGTCGTGTGTGTGTGTGTGTGTGTGTGTGTGTGTGTGTGTGTGTGTAGGTAAATGTATGTATGTATGTATTAAGAAGCATTTCATTTTAGGAGTAATGGGAGACATAAAATCAGATAGAGGACAAGTATTAAAGAAAGTGATGCCATCATATTTTAGTTTAATTCTTCAATAATTAATAAAAGATATAAAACATTAAAACTATCTTCCTTTTTTGATTCATTTGCCAATTGTGTGAGATATAGATGACAATTATGATTTTCTTAGCTACTATTCAAATTTTCATGTAAACAAGAAATAAGCTTCTAAGGAAATAATGTAGAGGGTATGGAGAGCCTTGTACTAACAGAGATGCACCAAGAGAACCAGGAATGTTAATCATGCATGGTTGTCTCTTCAGTGAATGAGATAAAATCAAATACCTGCATTCCACCCAGAAAGCTGAGAGTGGATTTTGTTAATGACCTTATTACCTTTTTGCTCACTGTAGGAGCAGACTTCACCCGATATTTGCTATAAAGGCAGATGTCACCCAAATTCCCAGGATGTTTATTCCAAACCTTTCATTATCTCTAAGGTAATAGAACCCATCCTTAGGAGAGATGTCTCATGCTCTTTATAGTCTATTGACCTCAATTCTATCTTGGTCAGAGGTTATACTAGACTCTGGGTCTTTTATCATTAGAACCCACCCTTGTGGTAACATGTACTTTGTAAAGAACTTTCTATGTAGTCAAACTTTAAGCTTTATTATGTACCTGGAACTTGACAGATTGTTACCTTGAAACCTCTTCCCAAATTTAAAACTTGTGTTTCAAATATGTTAAAAATGGACCACCTGACAATACACACCCTCAAAGTCTGATTCAGTTTGGAAAATCCAATATGCAGTAAGTGTTTATTCTCATGACTTAAAGTAGGTTGCTTCCCAGTCAGACACCTCTAGGGATGCCCTAAATGTTAACTAATAGAAATCTTGTGAGAAGCACTGTTCACATTGTGGATGGGACTGTACTTAGAAATAACATTTTAACATGAAAGCATAGAGTGGTGTTAATTCTGACTATGATGATCAAAAGGTTATATATTTATAACTAATGAAGAAAATGTGCATGGTTGCTTTAAAACACGATTAATGTACTAGAATGAATGTCTAAATGTATACCCTACTGATGCTATTCTATTTATTTAATATTTATTGTACTCTAACAAGCACAGTGATGAGTGAAGAGTATGATCATGAATCCTTTCCTCAAGTGACTAGCTGCACACATGGTCAATAATTACCTCAGAAAGCATTTATAGGTCTTTTCCAAAATAAGAAAATTAAGTAATCAAACTCCCAAAGTCTCCATATCAAAAAACCACAGCCAAAGCAATTTTAGCATGGATAAACTTCAAGGCATATAAAGTCAAGTGTCTATCATGAGGACCATTGAGTCCCCCAAAAATCAATTATTGTTGGGTCCTGTTATTTTTGTATTAGTGTGGTACTATGTTTGTGTAATTCTCTACTTTTGGGTGAGTTTTGAGATGATTAATTTCCTGGTTTTTCTTGGCTGTAGTTTCCTTTTTTGTGTTGTAGTTTTCCTTCTATTATTCTACATAGAGCTGAATTAGTAAAAAAAACTATTGTTTGAATTTGGTTTTGTCATGAAATATCATGGTTTCTACATCTATGATGATTGAGAATTTTGCTGAATATAATAACCTGGGCTTGTATTTGTAGTCACTTAAGGTCTGTATGACATCTGCCAAAGATCTGGCCTTTAGAGTCTCTGTTGAGAATCTGGTTTAATTCTGATAGGTCTTTCGGGTTTATTTACTTTGTCTTTTTCTCTTCCCACTTTTATTATTCAATCTTTGTTCTGTGCATTTAGTGTTTTGGTTATTATGCAACAGGAAAAATTTCTTTTCTGGACAAATCTATTTGGTTTTCTTGTATGTTTATGGAAATCTCTTTCTTTAGGTTAGGGAAGCTTTCTTCTATAATTTTGTTCAAGATGTTTCCTGGCCCTTTGCACTGGGAATCTTAGTTTTGTTTTGTTTTGTTTTTCCTCATGTCCTAAATTTTCTGGATGTTTTGGGTTAGGAGATTTTTGCACTTTGTATTTTCTTTGACTATTGTTTTAATATTTTCTATGGTATCTTCTACACCTGAGATTTTCTCTTCTATCATTTGTATTCTGTTGATGATGTTTGCATCTGTAACTCATGATCTCTTTCCTATGTTTTTCATCTCCAGATTTGCCTTCCTTTGTGATTTCTTTATTGTTTTTATTTCCATTTTTAGATCCTGGCCAGTTTTGTTCAATTTCTTCTCCTGTTTAGTTGTATTTTCTTGTATATCTTTAAGGTATTTATGTGTTTCTTCTTTAAGGGTCCCTACCTGTTTACCTGTATTTTCCTGCATTCTTTTAAGGGAGTTATTTATGTTCTCCTTAAGGTCCTATATCATCTTCATGAGATGGGGTTTTAGGGCAGAATCTTTCTTTTCAAGTGTGTTAGGGTATCCAGGCCTTGTTGTGTTGGAAGAGCTCAGTTCTGATGGTGCCAAGTGGCATTGGTTTCTGTTTCATATGTTCTTGTAATTGCCTCTCACCATCTGATTATCTCTGGTGTTAACTTGCCTTGCTGTCTCTGACTGGCTTCTGTCCCTCTTGTGATTCTGTGAGCCTGGTTGTGATGGAGCTCCTGGGAGACAAGCTGTCTTTGGGTATGGGAGGGGGTTAGGAGTGCTGGCTCTGTCCTAGGCCAAGTTGTGGGCTGGAAGGAAGATGTGTCTCCACCAGGGCAGGCTGTATATCTGCCTCCATGGGAGGTGTATCTTCCCTGTGACCCTGTTTGTATCCAAGCACGTGGGAGTCAAGCTGTCTCTGGGTGTGGGAGAAGGTCTGCTAACTTAAGTCTTAACTGATAAACAGTCTAGAATAGGAATTTTTTACCTATGGGTCATGACCCTTTCATAGAGGTCATATATTGAATATCTGTGATAGCAACTATTTAAATTATGATTCGTAAAAGTATCAAAATTATAGTCATGGAATAGTAACAAACTAATTTTATGGTGGCAGGTCACCACAACATGAGCAAGATTAAAAATACTGATCTAAGTGATCTGAGATTCTACTAAAGACTAATTTGTTCTAAAGTTATAATAATCCATACAGCATGTTACCAACTCCAAAGGAACAAATAGATAAGTATAAGAGAACTGAACACTCATGTGATACAACACAATGGAGTAATTAAATTCACAGAAAAACTGATAACCCATATAAATAAACTACTTTTTCACAAATCACTAGGACAATTGTTATTCATAGAAAAAAGTAATTGAATCATACTATTTTAGAGATTGATTCAAATGTTATAGTGACAACTAGTATTTGATTTCAAATATTTACAATCTTAAATGACTATTTGGGATTAATTCATGTGTAAAAAAATTAGAAAAAAAGAATAGACCATTGAAGTTTTAAACACAAATGTTTATTTTTTTGCTTCATTAACAAAATTACACATAAATTTTTAAGCATGTGTATTGAAAGAGTTATTTATATCCACAGGGCAAGGAAACATAAACAACATATGAAATAGTTTTTAAAAAATTTCTATTGTACTCATAAAAAATACTCGAGTTAGAAATCATCAGAGACTGGTTCTTACACACTAGGTTGATTAAAATGTCAGTGTTAAAGGCATCAAATATTCATGAGAAGAACAAATATATGAAAAAACCTGGTGTGGTGGTTTGACTATGTTTGGCCCATGGGAAGTGGTACCTTGTGAGGTATGGTCTTTTTGGAATAGATGTGGCCTTGTTGGGGGAAATATGTCACTGGGTAGGTGGTTTTGATATCTGCTTATACTCAAACTCTGTCCAGTGCAGAATACAGTCATATCATGGCTGCCTGCAGAAGATAGTCTTAGCTCTTCAATCACCATGTCTATCTGCAGGCTGCCATGTTTACTTTCATGATGATAATGCACTGAACCTCTAAAATTGTAACCCAGCTCCAATTAAATGGTTTCTTTAATAAAATTTGACTTGGTCATGTTGTCTTTTCACAGAAATAAAACACTAACTAAAATACCTAGGTTCGTAAGCTGAGGGAAAATGTGCATATTATTAATATTCTTCCATGACCCTTAACTACCTAATTATATAAGTTTCTGAAACTTGCAAGAATGGTATTAAAATTCAAGAAGAATGTGGTCAGAGTAGCTGTGCCGCACCGATCACCCTGACTAGCGGGAAGAAAGACTAGCACACCAGATCCTTCCAGAGACAGTTTACTCAGGTCCTTTCAGTTACAGCTAGAACAAGGGTTTGCCCCCTACTACCCCGCGAGCACTGCTTTAATGCTCTTCATGGGACTGCCCATATGCCCATACCACGCTTCACACTATCATAGGCAAAGAGGTGGTGACGACAGATCAGGCTACCAGCAAGCACAGTCTCCATACCAAATAAGGACTTGTTTACCCCAAGGCACAAGCCTGGCAGGTGCCATCTTAAGGTTGTGGCAGTGGCGCTCCACAAGTAGCTTGTGTTCTAACAGTGTCTCTGTCCTTTTAGGTCATTGAATCTGACATCTTCCACAAAGGGCAGATCAGCTGAACTTATCTGTTTACTAATTCACATCTATCTACAGGAACCACTCATTTTTTCCTCATGCAAAGAAATAGCAATATGTTCTAAAATTAAAGTTGATCACTATTCTTTATGCAATTCTCTTTTATTCTACCTAGCATAAATAACCTTTAATTGAGTTCTAAAATTTCCCAATTTGAATGGCACATTTCTTTAACAAGTTCATGTAAATATATGTAACAAGAGCTAACAAATATTAATTTGAATACAAATTGATAAAAAAATTGGGCATATAAAATTTTTTTAAATGTGCATATTCACTGGTTTCCACTCCTAAATTTATCTCTAGAGAAATTATAAAAATGGTTTTATACAGCAACTTTTATAGAAGAGTTTGAAAATAAATCAAACGTCAATCAAAGTAGATGGACCAATAAATTACTTCTTCTTATAATAGAATGTTACATAAATCTAAAAGTAGACTAAAGTAACACATGAAAATCAAACTAATAGTTTAATCAAAATAAAATAATGAAAGAACATTTATGAATAACCCACTCATAATTCCATTTTTCAAGTAAATTTCTAAGTGTAGGGCACATACAGAAAATCCATGGAAATACAATCTATGGAAAAATTTATTATTTTTTTTAAAAATTAGTTTGTTTAAAAGCAGAGTAAACAAGAGGAAGTAAGTGGGGGAAGAAATGAAATATTTCTAGAAAACAATCTATTAATAAAAACAAAGCAATTTAATTTGGAATTAAGTACTGGATAAAAGCAAACAATCTATAAATTAGAAGAGGAATAAAAACAGTTATAAGAGAATAAATTTACTCCCAAAGGAATGATTAATAATTCACTCTATCTATAACCTGAAAATTAGCATTAAAATTAGTAGCTTTTGTTTGGGAAAACAAGAGCTAATGTTTATAACAATCTTTAAACTGTGGTCAGAATACAAGTAATGGACATACATATATTTTCTAATATCCACTTAATTTCATATCCATCATTTATCCATGAATAATAGTACATAGTCACTAGAATTCATAAAGACCACAGCTCAAATTTATAAAGGTGTGTGGTAGTTTATCCCTTCAAATGTGCCAGTGTGCTTTTCCATTGTATTTTCCACTTAACAATACTCTCACTAATTTCTAGACAGTTGAATGAATGTTTTCTCAAACATAAAATAAAGATGCCTGAATGTTGTAGATTAACAAGAGATGAATATTCTTCTCTTTTAAATGTCAAATAAAATGCATTTCAATCAATACACACAAAATAAGGTTTGCTACTTAAATACACACTCATTACAATCATTTATGATTCTTGGTTCTAAAAAAAAAGACAAGTAGAATCACAGACATGAAAGGTATTTCCACACCCCAAACTATGTACAAGAAATATTCAACATTCCTTGTGTTTTTTAAAAGTTAACAATTATCTTCTTAAAAAAAGTTCTTAAAAGTTAAAAGTTATCTTCTCATTTAGCTTTTTTCTGTGTTTTCTAAATTTATTTGTGAGAAATCTCCCAATTTTAATAATTTTCAGAAACATTGCATAAAATTCTTTTTGTTATTACATTTAATACTTCAGAAATATTTAAGTCCACTGAGAATATATGAATAAATACTAATATCTACCATTTCTATTTGTTTTTTTTCTATATACTGGACCCTACTACACAAATAATTTTACTGGATATATTTAAATAACTCCATCAATACCTTAATTTAATAGATAATAACAGTAAAATCACATAGTGGATAGTAGACCCAGAAAAAAGTTAAAGAAAGAAAATTGCATGATTGCATACTGTCAATGTGTGTAGTAGTGATATAGATCACATAATTTATGTATTTTCTTATATGTGGATTGTTAGTACTCAAGTATTTGGTATGTATGTTTCACTTAGAATATCCATAGGTTAAGTAGCTCATAAAGAGCCACTGCAGATGGAAAGCTCTTCTAAGAAGGGAAATAGAAATCAGCATTATAAAAGGAGTAAGTATAATAGGGTGATTAAATGGGGAAAATGATGGGATGCCAGGATAAAGGAGGAAATATGAAGAGATACAACTAACACTGAAGACCCTCTCAAAGCCATATGGAAACCTACAATTCTTGAAGCTTCTAAAAATATACTGTCAATATATAATGGGGAAGGCAATGCTTGAACAATATATCTTGTCTCAGCAAGTAAAAACTCTAGATCAAAGAGTGAGTAACAGTTGAGTCAGTGGCCAAAGGGATCACATAGACCTTTCTGAAACATCGCAAGCTATTGCTAAGGCCATTGGTTTCTTTCTACAAGATAATGACAGAATTTTGCTGAAGATGGTGCCCAATTAGAAGCTTCATCCCCACTAACTAGCATTCATGGTGCTAGAAGGTACTTTGCACATTACTAAAAGATAAAAATAATAATTAATACTGTCCAGCTACAAACTCTGTGACCTACAACAGCAGCCTGCCTGTAAATATACTGGTGCAATGGTTGCATAAGTGTGATGTGAGTAATTAATCACTTTTTAGTTGTATTTAAGACTTATCCCATGAGCTAGATCCCATATGGTAGTGTTAGAGAACAAAGATGATAGAATAAATAGGTCAAAGAACCTACAGAAAAACCTACTAGTATTATTTTGCTAATAAAACATGGGAATAAAATGACTCTTGATAACATTTGTTATCAGTGCCTTATTCAACCCTCTTTAGAAATGTTGCTTCTTTCAGTTGATGGCACTTAATACCTAGATTCACAACTAAATGATGGGCAGGGAGTGAGAGACTTTGGAGAATTTAGATTGAAATGGAATGACTTTATCAAATCCTACTTCTTCAGGCCCTGGTATTTATTGGGAAGAGGAGGCAGAAAGAGTGTAAGTGCTAAAGGTGGTGGATTACTGCAAGAAAAGAGTGTCTTTCAGATACAACAGCAGGAAAGATGCAAACATGAGGTCACAGAAACTGACAACATGTGCAAAACATAAACAGATCTAAACTAGATAACAGTCCAGCACAGAGAATAAAGAGTAGACATGAAGTTTGACCCCTATCTAGAAGCTGTTTGCAATGGATAAATGCTAGAAAAGGGAAAATTCGTTTTTTCCAGTGAAATGTCAAAAGAACTACATTCAGGGAAGTGCCTGTGCCACTGTATTCTATTTTCTGAACAAGAGTCATTATTCTCTTTTTTCTATGTATCTTTAGTATAATTATAGCTATCTTTCAGACAGCTTTCTATAGAAATGGCCATGTAGGAATTTATTATTTCAGTGCTCCTAATTTTTTTAAATGTTATTAAGGAGAATTAGCCTCAATGTCAGAATTTTTGTAGATAACACATACACAGTATAAGAGACTTTTCTGAAATCCTCCAAGCTCTCCCTGACTTCCCCTCCCTTCTGTTGTAGGGTAGATTATCTATAACAATATATTATTAACAAAATCAAAGAAGCAACGACTACCTCTCCCACACAACTAAAAACCTTTGTGATTTTATAAGTCACTTCCTGTGGCTGCTGTAGGCACTGTATTTTCTACTACCTTGTTTTTGATCTATTGGTCATCTTCCTTAAGGACCACGAAGAAGATATATAAAAGCGAAGAAAACTCATAATAGTTACTTGTGGACCATAATAAAATTATGCATGTAACTCTCAGTGGGATGAGTAAACTTTATCAGTAGAATTTTCCATTCTGCATCTTCCACAATTGAAAAATGTATAAAATAATTATGGAGTCATCTGAAATATTTTTAACCCAGTAAGTTATGTTAATTAAATTTAAAAAGACTAACATTAAGTTCAATTTATACTCCAAACCATAAATTATCCATACTTTTTTATTAAAATATAAGATAGTCAGTTTTTCCATGACATGTGTGTAGTTTTGACCATTCGTAGTAGAACCCACATAAAAGATTTTGCCTTAGAATGCATGAATTTGTCTTTTTAAAATAAAATTTTATTCTTTGAGAATTCCATGCGTGCATATAGTGTTTTTTCAGAACAAACCCACTCACATTTTCTCCCCTTCAGCCTTCATTATTTTCTACATTGCCTATACTTGTTTCTTCTCCCTCCCTCCCTCTCTCTCTCTCTCTCTCTCTCTCTCTCTCTCTCTCTCTCTCTCCCTCTCTCTGTCACCCCCTCCCTTTTTAAGCACACTGAATGCATTTAATGCTGCTTGTGTATGCATGAGTGTTGGGACACATGTAGACTCTCTGGGTCTGTATCCCTGAAGAAGCAGCTTTACCCTCTTCAAGCAACAATAAGTTGCCAATATCTCTTTAACTAAGCTTAGGACTTCATAATCTCCTCCAAAATTCATGTTGAGATTTTGGGAGAATATACAAGCTGAGTATAGCACAGCTCTTGTTAGCTCATGTGTGCTACAGTCTTGTGTCCAGCAAAAACCTTTCTGCTACAGATGGCTACCCACTTTGGCTTTTATAGTCTTTTCACTTCCTTTATCATGATGAAATCTGAGCCTGAGAAGAAGAATGTGTAATATAATTTCCACATTTAGAGTCAAGTTTACTATGGTCCCTATTCTCTGCATGCTGACAAATGTAGGTCTCTGTATTAACCACTATCTGCTGCTGCAACAAGAGCTACTTTAATGAGTGTTGAGAGATGCACTAGCCTATGAATCTAAAGATAGAAATTTAGGGGACAATTTATTATCAAGTTTATTTAACAGTAATAGCAATAGGTTCTACTTTAGTAAATATTATTTTCAATTTGATATATTACAGGCGATATTTATTTTATGAGTATAGTAATACCATTTCTCCATATTAAAAAGAAAATAGTGAAGCATGTAACTGAAATATAAAATTCTTCTAAGAGATTAGCTTCTTATGTGAGCATGACAATCAGTCAAAACTATTTAGTTAATTTAACTATTAACTAGTTAGTTAACCATTTTAGTCCCAAATCTTGATCTTCATCATTCATCTGATAGTCACTCCTATCATCTATAAATAAATCCTTAAAGATATGCAGAATTTTAAGACTATTTTCTTTCTCAAAGGAAACATAATTAGAAAATGACAGATAAACATATAATTGAAAACATATTTAAACACTTAAAATCTTAGGATCAAAGCTTAACAACTAGAAATTCTGAGGTAGGGTGGAAAATATTTCTTTCATGCAGAGATTCTGTTGTATAAAAAAAATCACATTAAAACATAAGTTTATATGGTCTACTTCTTCATTCATCAGAAGCTTCCTATGGACTCAATGAAATAGTACATGTTTTTCCCCTTAATCCCTTTCTCATTTGACTGTGAGCCTTCTTCAGTAGGCTTCCAACAAATACATGGACTTCTCTCAGACATGGTCCATTGAAGACTAACGCATGACAATGGGCAGTCAAATGATTATAAACCAGTTAAAGCCCTGTGATGACTTTCACAGTGTATCTCAATCCTATCTTCTCAACAATAAAAAACATGGTATCAATTCTGATTTAATATACCCCTCCTCCTTCCAGTTCAGATCATTAGATTTTATTCTAAATACAATTATACAATTACCTAATACAGTTATGCATTTTCTAGAATTATGATTTACTATTTCACAGCAAAGAAAAATCTATGATACTATAGCATATTGGAGAGTAACAGACTTTTGTAAAACACTAAGTCTTGTAATTATTCATGTAATATGTCTATGACTTTGATTTTGTAATGAAAATCACAATGCATTCTAAAAAAAGGAGCAAGGCATCAATTACACGTCTGTTAATGAAAAAATTCTGTAGATTCAAATTATATGTTTACATTTTAATCCCCTTGCTGTTTATCCTCTTTATTTTAGTGATTCATGGAAGAGTCACTTTATCGCTCACTCACAGGTAAGAACTTTCTAGGACAGAGGCAGAGTCTTTGTTTTGTGAATCTCAAGAAATATTCTTATTCTTGAAAGCTATATATTTTTCTCCCAATCATTCTTTATCATAGTCAAACACCTTTCTGTCACAGCTAATCTCAATTATGTCAATGTAATGGTTTAAAATCTTTGAGAAGTTGTTGTTTTTTAAAATATGCTTAGCAAGTTATTTTAGTTAAAATTGGTACTCAGGACTATAAGATATTATGTAAGTTTTATCAACTATGACTGGTGGGTTGACTGAGAACATTATCTTCATTTTAAATTAAGCATAATAAATCATTTCATTACTACATATTTGTCCATTCTTCTCATGAAGAATTCAAAATAAAATATACTCTTAACAGAGAAATACTAGACAGGATGTTTTTATACCACTTAGAAAATATATAAAGGAATTCTTGTAGATAACATCATACTTAAAATGAGGAACAAAACCTTACCTGTTTTCACTACTTAGCTCTCAAAGTAAAGGAAAAATGTTATGAGCAGAAGGGATAGTAAAACAGTAAATGAGGAAGCTAGAGAGAAGTTTCAACAGGTATGCACTACTTGCTGCTCATTCACTATGACCTTAGTTTAAAGCTGGCAGCCATATAAAAAGCCAATCATGACCACCCAAACACAACTGCAATGCCTTGGAGGACGGAACGGGCATAAGAAGATGCTAGGTTTGCTGGCTACAGACCAGAAACCATGTTCCAGGCTCAGTGGGAGACAATTTCTCAAGAAAATGAGGCTGAATGAATAGAGTCAGAACCCCAAATCCTCCTCTGGCTTCCACCTTCCAACACAGAGGTACACTCACCTAAGAAGAACCACCTGTATGTACACAAACACATAAACACATACACACACACACATGCACACACACACACACATGCACAAACACACACATACACACACATATCACTACTGATTGAAAAGAATTAATAAAGTTGCTTCTTTTCTGAGATGATACAGGTGTCTATGTATAAATACAGTAATAAAATATAGTAAAATATGATTAAATCACTATATATGTTTTGATATTAATCATTGTTTCATTTGCTCATTTTTTTTTTACCATTGCTGTAAATACCTTTATTTTATGTTAAATCTCTTTTCAGAATTCCTCCCCTGGCCCACAATATTATCATTTCATAAAATCTGTTGCAGTGTGCTAGAAACTTCACATTTCAGTTTATATATTATATCTCCATTATTCTTATACTTTTAAAAGTATATTCTCACACTGTTTTAAATTTGCATGAGTGCTTTGTCTGAATGCATTTGTAAGTGCTCTATTATTTGGGCAGTATTACAGTGGACAGAATAGGCTCAAGAACACTAAGAAATAGTTAATAAATTGTTGTGAGCCACTATGTACATACTGGGAACAGAGATAATCTTCTGCAAGAGAAGTACATGCAGTTAACTGCAATTTTACCACTTGCCTCTTGCAATATTTTGGTTCCAATTATTGCATACACACATATATACCTACATGCATACATACATACATACATATAAACATACATACAAACACACAGAGAGAGAGAAAAAGAGAGAGAGAGAGACAAAGAGAGGGGAGAGAGTTATCAGTTATCAAGACTTCATTACTCAAAGAGAAGATTGGCAAGTCATCTAACACAGGAGTTAGATTTTATTCTTTATTTAATATTTACCATTAAACCTAGAAATCTATCAGTTACTTAATCACAATAAATCTATATTGAACCTTCTTTTCAATTTTCATCTCTTTTATGTTGAGCAATTAAAATATGAAAAGGAATTACTAAAATTACATTTCTAGTAGAAGTATCAGATTGTAGAAAATAGATAACCCACTCATTCTGTATGCTATAAAAGAAGACAAATTCTCATAGTGAGGCTAATTTTTACATTGCATTCATGGAAATAGTTCATTACTGAGAAAAAATTAAGGTTGAATGTAGTATTTGAAGTATTTGTCTTTAGGCTTCTTAGTTTTAAAATGATGAAACTCTTTTATAAAATAAAAATAAATTTAACATTTTTTGATGGAATCACCATTAAGAATTAATTCTGTTTAAAATTTCTTACCAGAATATCTGACCAAAAAACTTTGTTTTTATATATATTTTAAAGTATAATTTAATAAAATTTTATCAACGATGTGTATGTGTATATTACTGTGGAGATGTAAATTTTTGAACACAGGAATCTCATCAGTTTTGTTCATCCATTCTTCAACATTTACAATTTTCATATTAGTTTCTGATATTTGCTAACTAAAGAAATAAATTAGGTAGCTAATTCAAGAGTGCCCATCAGCTGTAAGAGACTTGCACCCCTTTTTGGCCTCAATTTGAAAAAGAACTCTTATTCTTCGGTTTTGAAATTATGCTGCAATTTAGTGAAGTCCACATACAGCAAAATTAATTAACAACTATTTAAAAGTACACAATAGGGTGATATTAAGTATATTCAGAATATTTTATGATTATCATCACTTTTTCAAAACAATTTTAGCACATCTAAAGGGAGCCCACAATCACTACAGTTAATCAGTCTTCGTTCTCTCTATTTCCAACCTTAGAGATTCACTGATCCATCTTTATCTCTATGCTTTTACCTGCTCTGGATGCTTCTTTTTAGTGGAGCCCCACATCTCTGTATTGTTAAAATTCTGTGCTTATGAAATATGAAAGACTGAAAAACAAAGACTTGTTGCTTTCTACCTTAATTATTTTCAAAGTGTGCTTTGTTCTACCTTGTTTATTAAATACTTATTAAGGAATATCCACTGCAGTTTACAAGTGAGGGAAGAGTCTGTAGTGGACTGAAGAAATGAATAGGAGGGAGAAAGTATAAGGACTGAATGTTCGTTTTACAAGTATTCTGTGTGCAAAGTATCTATTTACAATCTTCTTCTCTTTTTTTTTGTTTGTTTTTGTTTTGTTTTGTTTTTCGAGACAGGGTTTCTCTGGGTAGCCCTGGCTGTCCTGAAGCTCATTCTGTAGACCAGGCTGGCCTCGAACTCAGAAATCTGCCTGCCTCTGCCTCCCAAAAGCTGGGATTAAAGACATGTGCCACCACTGCCTGGCAACTTATTTTTTTTTTTTTGGTATAATCTTCTTATAGAACAAATTTTCAAACAAATTAAATGCATATGAAATAATAATTGTTTTCAACTGTTGAAGTAAGCATTATAATTTTACTTATTTTGATGCTATATTTGGCTGTAATCTTACAACAAAATACAGGTTACCAGTTTGTGTGTGGTTTTTTTGTTGTTGTTGTTTTGTTTTTTATGAGAGCCAATTCTGTTCTTATTTTTTCTTTTTTTTAATAGATATTTACCTTATTTACATTTCAAATGTTATTTCCAGTTTCCCCCCTGGAATCCTCCTATTCCATCCCCCTCCCTTTGTTTCTATGAGTGTGTTCCCCTACCCACTCACTCCTGCCTCACTGCCCTGGCATTCTCCTACACTGGGACATCAAACCTTCACAGGACCAAGGGCCTCTTCTCCCACTGATACCTGACAAGGCCATCCTCTGGTACATATGCAGTTGGAGCCATGAGTACTCTTTGGTTGGTGGTTTAGTCCCTGGGAGTTCTGTGAGGGGAAGGGTCTGGTTGGTTAATAATGTTTTTCCTATGAGGTTGCAAACCCATTCAGCTTCTTCAGTCCATTCTCTAACTTCTCCATTTGGATATCCTTGCTCAGTCCAATGGTTGGCTGTGAACATCCACCTCTGTATTTGTCAGGCTCTGGCAGAGCTTCTCAGGAGACAGCTATATCAGGCTCCTGTCAGCATGCACTTCTTGGCATCTACAATAGTCTCTGTGTTTGGTGACTGTATATGGGATGGATCCCAAGGTGGGGCAGTCTCTGGATCGCCTTTTCTTCAGTCTCTGCTTCACACTTTGTCTCTGTATTTCATCCCATGAGTATTTTGTTCCCCCTTCTAAGAAGCACCAAAATATCCATACTTTGCTCTTCCATCTTCTTGAGCTTCATGTGGTCTGTGAATTGTATCTTGGGTATTCCCAGCCTTTGGGTTAATGTTTACTAAAAATCTCATCCTGAGTGATGTTATCAATATCCATTTCCATCATTCTGGGTAGAAAACAGGTAATTCCTCCTTTGATGAGAGGTCCCTATGTATTTTAACATTCATGGCTCCTTGTTTCTCTGTGAGATCATGGCCCTTTGTACCTCCAACAGATAATGGACTAGTACAGAGGTTTTCTCTGCAGGCCTAATCGATTCCCTGTAATGGCTTCTCTTGATGATGAGCTGTAGCTTTTATACTGAGAAAATCCTTCCCTTCCAAAGTTGTATTTTTGCAGTGTTATTTTTCCCAAGTACTAAAAAGCATTATCGATCATAAATTGATACCTAGAAATGTGGGATGTTGCTGTGTTGGACATGGCCATGTTGGTTTTGGTGGGCATTATGGAAGGACTTGAAGTCTTTGGGTTGGAAAAGCCATTAAGTGCTTAGAATCTAATGGGATATTCTGTGGGATCTTGGAAGATAAGGATGCCGAGAAAAAAGTTTATTATGGGTACTTGGCTTATGAAAAAATGTTCCTCAAAAATGTTATCACAGGCATTTGTTGATATTTTGAATAAATAGCTATAGTTTCTGGTTCTGGGGCTGATGAGCTAGCTATGAGTAAAAGACACTAGTACCAATGGCGAGAAATATTTGGTTTATTGGCAGAATTGATGCTGGTTATCTGGAGCTGGAAAATCAGTGTGATTAATAAGAGATGAGTACCAACAAGATGAAATCTGCTGCAAGTATTTCTTCAGGGCCAGCACAGAGAAGTTGTGTTCTATGAACTACAAGGCTGCATCAGAAACTGGCTGTAGAACCTGGCAAATAAATATATAAGCATCTCCCATGTGGTCCTGGTTTTGAAGGCCTGAAAGGGTCATGGGAATAAGTTGAGGCTTGCTACTATGTACCATGTATGTGCAGATAAAACTCAGGTCATCAGATTTGCATTGTAAGTACTTTCATTCACTGAACCTTCTTTGGGGGTTCATCAGTATTGTTTTTCTACATATGGATGAATTTCAGATAAATAAAAAATTCTAATGAAGAAAAATGTCAGTCAATTCCATTCAAATTTGACTCACAATTTTCTCTTCCTATCTTAACATAGACATACACACACACACACACACACACACACACACACACACACACACACACACATATTTTTCTTCTGATAACATCAATGAAGGCTATAGTATCTTCTTCCTTATCCAAAAAATGTATACATTTATCATAACACTCATTCCTTTATTTATTTGTGAAATTCATTTGGAGCAAAGAAATCCAGAGTGGTGGCTGATCAGTTTCTGAGCAAACATGATGTAAGTTATATATGCCTCCTTAGGTTCTTACTGTATTCCAGTCTGATATTAACCATCTAGAATATAAAATAAATTTATCACCACAGAGTTTATTTTCATTAAAACTGTCTCAACGTAAGTCACTTATGAAATCTCCTCATTACAAATTATTCAAAAAATACACCAAAACTTGGATAATTCTGAAGAGAATTGTACCAATCCCAGGAGGTGGGGGCATCCTTTAGAATGTTCCAAAGACCTATGAATTTAGAGACTCTCTGGACTCAAAGGGAGGGATCTTAGATGAAATACCCTACAGTGTGAAGAGAGGAAACTTGTAGAATATACTTCCAGTAGAAAGAAAGAACATCAAGTGGAGTGATGAGATTGCCATTCCACAGTCAACAACTCTGACCCAGAATTGTGTCTGTCTAAAAGAACTGTAGGGACAAAAATGGAGAAGAGACTGAGGGAAAGGAGGTCCAGTGACAAGCTCAAATTGGGATCCAACTCAAAGGGAGGCTCCAAGGCTTGACACTATTATTAATGCTATGGTGTGCTTACACACTAAAGCCTAGCATTGCTGCCTTTCAAGAGGACTACCTGGTCTGGCCTCAGTGAAAGAAGACACACCTAACACTTGAGAAGTTTGAGGTCCCTGGCAGTGGTGAAGTCTGATGGGAAGGAGGTGGGGAAGTGGTGACATACTCTTGGAGACAGGGGAGAATGTGTCACAGAGGTGGGGGATGAGGAACAGTCAGAGGACAGACCTGGAGGTGGATAATGACTGGACTGTAAAAAAAGATTAAATAATAATAATAATATAATAATAATAATAATAATAATAATAATAATAAATATTAAAGAAAATTAAATAATGAAAAAATGTTGCTTTTTACTTAGCAATAATAATATTGTTTAGTTTCTACTACTAAGTCCACTAAATGTTGGCAGCACTGGAAGCACAAAGCACTCTGAGATGACATTCTCTATGCATTTTGTTAAAAATGAAAGGGTATAAGTATCAGTTAAATTTTTTCTTCTATTTTTAAATCATGTTTTACTCATCAAAAGTGATTAATCAGATCAAGTAAATTAATTTATTTGAACTAAGTAGTAATGATAAGCAATAAACAAGATAGTTGTGTTTAATATACCCTACCTAATTTGCAATCAACTTCTAAGCAGTCTTGAATGCACCCAAGTGTTGTTATTCTGTAAAATTTTCCTCAACAAACTTTAACCATAAGAGCTTGTTCTTTCTTCCTTTCTTTCTTGTTTCTTTCCTTCATTTCTTCCTTTCTTTCTTTTCTTCCTCACTCCCTTCATCTCTTCCCTCTTTCCCTTTCTTTCTTTCTTTCTTTCTTTCTTTCTTTCTTTCTTTCTTTCTTTTCTCTCTCTCTCTCTCTCATCTTTATCTCTTTCTTTCTTCTGGCCTGTCTGGAAGTTCCAGTGTTGAGACTCAAAAATTTCATCTTAATCATCTTTTGTGTTTTCCAGAAATACACCTATAATAAGTAAATAGACCAAATAACCAGCCATATTTTATTAAACATAGCAAAGCTTCCTAAGAGGCAAGATATTCAGTGCTAATGATAAAAAAGTACAACATGGATTATTTCCTAATTAAGCCTTAATATATATATATATATATATATATATATATATATATATATATATATGATGTTTTATAATAATTGTTCCTCTAGAAATCAAATTTCATTATTCATTGATAACTTTTATCACCAAGGGGAAATTTTTAGGCATTTAATTATTAAACAAAAAATATAATTTTCATGACTTTTTTTCTATCCAAGGATGTTGCCTTATTTTTCAAACATAAATATTTTTCTTAATAGATGGGAGGTAAATTTGAAAAGTCTGATCATTGCTGAATAGTTAGCTATAGTCCTTTATGGATAAATAAGTCTTCATTTTATGCCATAGAATTAATGGACTTTGTTTATAAATTTTCCCAATTTTATTTCACTTTATTAAGAACATTATATGTTTAATCTGCTCTCCTAACATTGCTTATCTTCCCGTAGTCCTTGGTCTATTGTTGAGGCCTTGAGAGGTTTTCTTTTTGCGTATTAGTATGTCTACTGTCCTCATTCAGGTTATGTTCAGGCAGCCAAGTTACACAGACTTCATAGATTTAGCTTCAAACAGCTCTAGATAATTCCCTTTTTTGAGAAAACATGATCTAACACTTACACCCAGATCCCAAACACGAAGGAATGTATGGAAACTTACTATCCATATATGTTAGGGTATGAATAACATGGTACTTGTGACATTTAAATATTGTTACTGTAATATTAATAATCTCCAAATATTGCAAAGAAATTTTATAAAAGATAAGAAATTCTGAGACATATACTTTTAAAATGTCATAAAACTGGTCATAACATGTACTCTAATTATAATAAATGATTTATATCTATTCTGAAAAAGATATTGTTTTGAAACCATAAATAAAATTATTTTTCTTCCTGTTTATTATTTTTATCTTCTATCTTAGCGTATAAGTTGTGTATGTATATATATATATGTATATGTATATATGTGTATATATATACATATTCATTTTATTTGTTTATATTTCAAATGTTATCCCCTTCCCTGTCTTCCTTCCATGAACCCCAAATCCATCCCCTTCCCCTTTGCCTCTAAAAGGGTTCTTCCCCAAATGCAAGCTCACTATGAAACTTATTTTTTTTATTTCTATATAATACATTTTTCATACAATATAGTCTTATTATAATTTCTTCTCTACCAACTATTCCTAGTTCATCCTCCTCTTGTGGAGTATCCACTAGAGAAGACCACTCAGAAACACTGTATAGACAATTTAAAATCTATATTCCAGCCAGGTTGGCCTACACTAAGGTGTTCTGAACCAAAATGTAGTCCTGAGCATTTGGAGCAACATATTTTTAAAGGAAAAATTCACATTTTATTATCTTGATTTTCTGCTGCAGAGTACAATTTTGCATAAGCAAGCATTTTAACAGAAGCTATGATAAGCAGCTAGCTAGAAGAGAATATTTACACATGTATGCAGTTTATATGCCAAAATCAATCAGCAGGGACATATTGACCTTGGGTTCCTATATTAAAATTGGTAATTTTTCTTCTAGAGTTTCCATCAAGTAGGTCAAGTGCTAGTCAAACATAAAACAACCTCCAGAAGAATATGAGATGGAAGAAACTCTGTACTGTCCTGCCCTGTCATATGAACCCACTGTCATAATTTACACAGCCCTTTGCCCTTAGAAAACACATGGGTATCAAAGAAATAGTAATAATGGACTAAACTGAACTAAAATAAAATAAAATGATGAAACATAAACAAATCAGAATAGAGCAAAACAGGAAAAAAAGCCCAATTGAAATGCAAGAAACATACAAAGATGCAGGAATGTACACATTCCCCATACACAGAGATCTCATAAAAACAAAAAAACTGGAAACCATAATACAAAGGACATATATGTTTACAAAAAAAATCTTTGTCACCGTTATGAGTCAAAAATATGTCATTGAATTCCTTTTGTATTGGTCATTTATTGCTAAGCATGAGGCCTAATAGGAGTTTCTTTCTTTGATAAGACTTGCTTAGAATAGAATATTAAACTTTTATTTCTAAATCATTATCAATAAGAGATAGCTTTTGACTTTTTGGTTAGTGGTAAAGATATATGTCCACTTTGTTCAGCTCTAAGACATCATCTGGTACAAACCTGTATAGGTCATATGAATGCTGCCTCAGTATCAGTGAGTTTATATGTGTATCAGTTGTACTGTGTTTTTGCAGGACTTATTTCTGTGGTGACTTCTATCTCCTATGATTCTCACACTCTGTATTATTTTCCAGAAAGTTGCCTGATACTTGAGGAGTTAATTTTATGGACACATCCCATCTAAGGCTGAGTGTTTTCATCACCCTGCAAGTTTTTAACTGTGCATCTGTATTTAATAGTAAATATTTTAGGAGAAAGTTTCTCTTATGATTGGTGAACCAGTCACTGATCTGTGAGTATAGAAAAGTGTCATTAGGAGTCATTTAATTACATGCAAGTACTTGAAGAAATGAGTTAGGCTGTAAGCAGAAGCAAGAGGGTAATGGGCTTGATGATTGCTGGTATAACAGCTTTAATTACATTAATTGCTATTACCACTGCTTCTGCAATTGCTGTGACACAAGAAGTTAAGACAGTTACTTTTGTTAATCATTTAGTAAAAAATATTACTAATGTCTTGAATATACAAGAGGATTTAGAGAGACATTTGGAAGAATGGATTGATACTCTTTATCCTATTTCCATTATTGGAAGGAGGTTCAGAATTTAAAGGTAAGGATCCATCTTGAGTGCCATGCCAAATACTATTGGATACATGTTAGTTCTAAAATTTACAGTGGTAGTCATTATAATTAGGAAGAAGTTTAAAGACACTTGCAGTGTATTTGGCATAATTTTAACATTATGTTGTGAGCTTATGAATTTCAAGAATGTTGCTCTGCTGTGCATTGATTTGGTAGATACTGCTGTTAACATTACCCATGGCCTGAGATCAGTATTTTTACTTTAGTCAAGGTTCAAGAAAGGCATATATAGCTTGATCATGCTAGCCCTTTGTTTGTCCTGGGAATACTTTTATTCCTGCCCATAGTGTTAAAACTTGTCTTTAACAACATCAACATGTTGACAGCCAAAGTACATGGCTTGAATCTGAAAATGGACCCCCAGACAGAGTTATTACAGGCTGGCAAGCCAAGGACGGGTAAGATTCTGCACAGAGCCTTACCATCCCAAGACAAAAGTGAATTCTGATTATTATAACTCAACACCTACTCTCTTTAATCTCCCTTTCTATGGAGAAACCATCAAACTCCAATGAATAATTTCATGCACATGATCATACAGATGAATCTAGTCTTAGAGGATCCAAGAGTGTATTTTAAATAAAAAGAATAAGTGAGATACAAAGGAAGTCTGACACTAGGAAGCAAGCAGTATTTGCCAAGATTGTTAATATTTGGAGTATAATATTCATCCTTAGGCTTACAAAGAAACTTGCTGCCTTTTACTGCTTAATTGAGGAATATGACAAATGAACATAGTAGCCATCAAAATCATCAAAATTCAAGTTGATGAAAAGAGAGAAATGTGTAGTTGAGTTTCCTGGAAGCCAATAAGCATACATTCTGTCTTCTTATGTAACACGAGCCTCAAGTTTGTTATAATGCTAGAGGGGAATATGTAATGTAACATTTCACTGGTTCTAAGATATATAAATTTTTATAGAAATTTGAAGAATCCAACTTACAATATGCCTTTATAGAGCCATTGTTGGTAATATTGCACAGTTTTTAGTAAGTTGTTAATCTATTGGTATTCCTGGAGCTTCCTACCAGTCATCTTTCTGATCACTTAAAACCGTTCAACGAGGGTGTGTGTGTGTGTGTGTGTGTGTGTGTGTGTGTGTGTGTTGTGTGTGTGTGTGTATGTGTGTGTGTGTGTGCGCGTGTGTACTTTTGTGTGCTTTCACTTAACACTGTCTAGTAACTTAAAGTATGAACTAGCATCAAGATCTGGAAATAGATTTTTCTGAGCTGTATTTTTTATAGTATTTTTATAAGCAGTGGAGAATGCTTTAGGAAGACTAATACAGCGTTATTTTTCTTTAAAAGGGGATAAAATACATAGAGCACTATAAAAAGCATAAACACTGAGGAAAAGGGATTCAAAATATAAAATGAGTTTTATTAATTATTTATACAAATTCATTTTGACATGAGTGGGGTATATTTTAAACATTCTATAGAAGTGGTTTTGGTTGGTTGGTTTTGATACTATAATTTAATTGTATGTCTCACTTCCCTTTCTGCATTCCAAATCCTCTCAAATCCTCCTTCTTGCTCTCTTTGAAAGTCATGGCTTCTTGGTTTCTTTTGAAATCATTTGTTGTTCTAAAAAATATATATATTCCAACCAACTTGGGTACTCTTTTCTGGAGAAGAAGAGAATTTGTCTCTATTCCCAACTTTGCTCATCTACCTCTAGTTCTTTATAGGGTTGAGACCCTTGTGGGCTTTTCTTCATCTAGTAGCATGCTGTTGGTAACATCCTTGTTCATCTCATGTTTTGCCCATCATGCTAATGAGACTTTATGGGTATAGTTAACTTTAAAGTATCCAAAATATTTTCCATTGAATTTAAAACATTACTAGGTCATAATGAAATAGTTTTCTCAGTAATCAATAGAAATTTTATCAATAAAGTTTTAAAAATTATTTTATTGGATATTTTATTTACATTTCAAATGTTATCTCCTTTCCCAGTTTTCCCTCCACACACCCCCTATCGCATACTCCCTCCCTCTACTTTTTGAGGGTGCTCCCTCAGGCAGCCTCTCCCACCTCATCTCCCAAGCAATCCCCAACTGGGTCATTGACCTATAGAGATAGGTCCCTTCCCTTCCATTGATGCCAGATAAGACCATTCTCTCCTACATATGCAGCTAGAGCCATTGAGACCCTTAATGTGTAAACTTTGGTTGGTGGTTATGTCCATGGGAATATTGGGGAGTATGGTTGCTTAATATTCTTGTTCTTCCTATAATGTTGCAAATCTCTTTAGCTCCTTCAGTCCTTCCCCTAACTCCTTCATTGACTGTCTTCATGCTTAGTCTGATAGTTAGCTGCAAGGATACACATCTCTATTGGTCAGGCTCTGGCAGAGCCTCTCAAGAGACAGATGTATCAGGCTCCAGTCAGTAAGTACTTCTTGGCATCAGCAATAGTGTCTGGGTTTGGTGTCTGAATATGGATGGATCCCCAAGTGGGTCAGTGTCTGACTGGTCTTTCCATCAGTCCCTGCTCTAGTCTTTGTCCCTGTATTTCTATCCTTTAGACAGAAGCAATTCTGCATTAAAATTTTGGAGATGAGTGGGTGGCCCCATCCCTCAAACAGGGGCTGTGCCTAATATCCACTTATCATTGTGTACATATCATTTGTGTTCATTTATGACTGGGTTACCTCACTCAAGATGATATTTTCTAGTCCCATCCATTTGCCTAACAATTTTATGAATTCATTGTTTTTAATTGCTGAGTAGTACTCCATTGTGTAATTGTATCACATTTTCTGTATCCATTCCTTTGCTGAGAAACATCTGGGTTGTTGATCTTTACCAGTACTACACCTGATAGATATATACAAAGAACTCAAGAAGTTAGACTCCAGAGAACCAAGTAACCCTATTAAAATTGGGGTACAAAGTTAAACAAAGAATTCTCAACTGAGGAATACTGAATGGCTGAAAAGCACCTAAATAAATGTGCAACATCCTTAGTCATCAGGGAAATGCAAATCAACACAACCCTGTGATTCTACGTTACACCAGTTAAAATGGCTAAGATCAAAAACTCAGGTGACAGCAGATGCTGTCAAGGATGTAGAGAATGAGGAATATTTCTCCATTTCTGGTGAAATTGTAAGCTGGTACAACCACTATGGAAATCAGTCTGGTGGTTCTTCAGAAAATTGGGCATAGTACTAACTGAAGACCCAGCTATACAACTCCTGTTCATATATCCCAAAAGATGCTCCAACATATAATAAGTATACATGTTCCCCTATGTTCTATACAATTTTCAAATCTCTTTATCAAATCTCTTTATATCTGCTTTAAATGATTATATGAGATACTCTTGTCAAAAAACACAGTAGTCTCAAAAGGGAGATAAAATTACATTTACCAATTTTTACCATTTAATAGTTGAAAAATTGAGGGAAAAATGATGTCATGTGACTTGCTAAGAGAATGTATACTGAAAAATACATAAATTTGAAGATAGAAGAAGAAAGCTTAATTATAACAATAATGTCAGAAAACATAAAAAAATAGAAATTGTATTTGTACTGATTTAAAATAAAAATGTGGAACAGAAGTAAAAGTAAAATATATAAAAATGTTAGTGTAAACATAAGCACAGCTTATAATGTAGACAATAAGACTGAGCAGGTCAATGAAAGCTTCTGGGGAAAATGTTGATAGCTATAAAACGTGCCTGCAAGCACTGCAGACAATGTAATTAGTAATAGGAAAGACAAACTCATGAAGTGGCTCCAAATTTCAACAAAAGCATACAGTTTTTTCCCTTATTGTCTCTAGTGACACACTTTGGCAACATTCCATCTGAAAATTTAACGTTGCCTGTATTCCTGCCAATAATGAATTCTACAAATTTCCCCCTATGGGTGGATAACAGTTCAGAGAAGCAATAACTTGCAAAGTCTAGACAGATGAACAAACTGTCCCCAAATGACAACAAATGTTTCCTTGATCCAAAGGAAGTGAGACATAAAAATGTAGTGTAGGGTGTGGAATCTGATTCTATGCTCAAAAGCATGAATAAACAGCTGTACATGCAGACATGCAGTACCTAAGCCAATAATTATGTTACTTCCTTTACCTTAGTCAGTTAACATTTATTTTGCATTTATAGTACCATTTCTATAGAATGCAAAATAATATGTGAAAGCATGTTCATTTAAGTGAGCAGTTGTCACGGTATGTTAGATAATCAGCATAATAATGCTGAAATCCAAGTCAAATAAACTAAACACTAAAGAGTTTAAATTTATTTGGAAACTATATATTCAATGTTGAAATTATAACAAACGCAGAACATACTTTTACATCTTTATCAAAAACTAGGAAAAGTGAAGCTAGCTGAAAATCCGGCAAGTTACATGAACATTGTTCCCAGTTAACTACACACACTGCATGTGGACTTTAGATGCCATAGCATTAGGAAGACAGGCATGAAAATCAGAAATGATCCTGAATGCTCAGCCAATTTGAGTATTGTTTTTTTTTCTTTGTTGTTGTTGTTTGTCTGTTTGCTTTTTGTTTGATTTGGTTTGGTTCTTGTTTGGTTGTTTTTTAACATGAAAATTATGATTTAGGATTTAGCAGGTTATCATGACACTGAGTGAGAAGGAGTGTGGAGATGGTCATCAGAAACCATTCAATGTGCCTGCTATAAATATATATTTCAGGAACCTGAGGTACACATTATGTACTGAAAGCAACAGTTACTGATTATAAAAGAATATGTAAAAGAAAGAAGAGCTAGAAAAAATTAGGAGTGTGCATTAAATTGTTTTTGGGAGAGAAAAGAAATGAATGATCAGTAATCAAATATAAAGAAAAACTAATTTATATGAAAAATAATATAAAGTTTTGAAAAATCAACAATTGTAAACAAGAAACTGTGAACATGAATCACAAAGCAACAACAGTTTGCCACAAAAAAAAGGGAAACTGCAGATGTGTAAAAAATTGATATAAAATTCCTAAGAATGATAGATTCTATTCTGTTTTGTCAGTATATGAGGATATAGTAACCAAAAACCAGGCAAGGGTTACAGAAGCCCTGAGTAACAAGGTAAGAATTTTGAAAAGAAATGTGTTTGTACATATATTTATTCACGTATATACTTGTAGTTGAGTATAGATATGTAAAAAGATAATTCATGATCATTAATTATGTTAGGCATACAAAGCTCTTGTTTCATTTAAATTTATGTGTAAGACTATGGATTCACCTATGGATATATCGATAATAAATTCACCCACAAAAAGTTTTATGTAAGTTAAAGCATGCAATTGTATTAACAATTAATAATAATCAAATTTTAAAACATTTTAATAACACAATTTGAAAATTTAATGACAAATCAGAGTTTTCAACATCCTTATATCTTATATCTTAGAAAGAAAGGATAAATAATATTAAGCACCCTTTTAACAATTCTTGAGCAAAACATAAAACTGCAAAGTTTCTGGAAAAAAATAGTGATCACAAAATAACTACCTAGCAAAATCCGTTAGATGAATTAAAAATAGATATCAGAGGAAAATTCATTGTATTATAGAGTTACATTTATACACAAGAAATAATCGAAGACATTATTCAATGTCTTGTTAACCATATTTCAAAACTAGATTTATTCCAGACCTTATCTTATATGTCCTGCAAATTCTTTTCTGATAAAAATTGGTGAAACTTTAAGGGACTGGGCCTAATGTCAAGTTAAGGTCATGGGTGCCATGCTTCCCAAGAGAGCTCTGGCTTGTGGGTGTATGAATCTTTCACTCATCTGTGTTCTGTTATAATATGAGAGTTTCACTCTACCACACAACCCCATACAATTGTGGTGTCCTGATAACAAAGGACAGACTAAGGGATCTTGTAGATTGTGCAGGGGACCTCCAAATCACAGAGCCAAAAAAATTTTTGTCTTTTAATTTGAAATAGGAAAACTAATGTGGGGTGTGTGTGTGTGTGTGTGTGTGTGTGTGTGTGTGTGTGTGTGTATTTTCCATTATTTGTTTTTGTAGTTTTCTTTTTTCTATTTTTTTCCATCCATTCCTTTTCACTGCTGTTGTTTTGAGCTGCAATATTGATTACATAGCACAGGCTGGCCTATAATTCACAATCTTCCTAACTCAATCTCGCAAGAGATATGTCTGGCAAATATTCTACTGATTAAAAAAAAAAATAAAGCTTCATTTTGAGAAAATGTTCTAGTTTGTATTCTATGGAGGAAATCTATTAATGTCATTTAATGTGGTAAAATCACCATGACCAAAACAGCTTGAGGAGGGAAGGATCCTTTCAGTTTATATTTCCAAATCACTCTCTATTGGTCAAATGAAGAGTTACTAAGGTCCTGACCTCTGCTTAACTCTGCATCTAGATTTCATAGATTTAATAATCTACCTCTGTTATCAATGCCTTGGTCACAGCTGCTGTACTTCTTTATATTTAAGTGCATATGTCCCTGCTCACCTGGTTACCTTGTATAAACCTCTATCCCAGCTTTACTTAATCCTGTCTCTGGTTTCAATACAGAGGCAGCCATTTTGCATCCTGGCTTAATAAATCTCTCAAGTGAGATTCTGCCATTTGGTGTGACTTTGTGGTAAATTTCAAATTCCCAGAAAGTTGGAGTTCCCTGTCACTGTCCATCATTGAGGAAAATCAGGACATGAACTCATGCAAGGAAAATGGAGCCAGGAACTGCAGCAGTGACTAATGAATACTGCTTTCTGCTTTGTTTCCCAGGGCTTGCTCAGCTTGCCTGTTCAAAAAAATCAAGGACCATCTGCTTTAAAATCACACATCCCATAGTAGGCTGATTCTTTCCTATCTCTCACTAATCTAGAAAATACTCCAATAGACTTATGTACAGGCAAGTCTAGAGAAAGTCATAACTCATCTGAAGTACCTGTTGAAGATCTCCTCAAGTTTTTTTTGTTAGAAAAACAAACAAACAAAAAAAAAAACAAAAAAATAAACAAAAACTTCCCTATACAGAAGCTTGTTTGTTTCTTTGTTTGTTTTTATTCTTAAGCTAGGGTCTCATAAAGCACAAGTTGATCTCTCACTTGCTCTGCAGACATGAATAAATCTAAGCATTCTGCTTTTACTCACAGGTACCAGGATTACAGATTCATACCACCTGGCTATTTTTGATATTCCATTGGTGGAAAGAAATTACATTTTAAATTTTTATATCTAACTTCAAATACATCTTTATTAGTCAAAACAAGAACTATCATAATCGACAAAGTTTTGTCATGAGAGATGAGCTTGCTTCTTTTTCTAGCAGAAATAAAATATGTATTCATCTCACTGATTGATCAGCATGCTTCAAAAATGCAGTGGTTACATATGTAAGATAGTTGCAGTGGAACAGATGAGCATCATATCACCAAACAATAATCATCATATTTTATTGTTTAGTTTCCTTATTAGTTACTAGAATGTTTACTTTAATATAGAGTCTCTTGGTCCAAATGAGCAGTTCCTCAGAATTTGTCTCCACAATCCACGTTTAGTTACACATCAAAAACCCAATCAAGATTGTTCCTGGTTGTAATATGACTGAAAAGATAGAGTAAAGAGAAATTGAAGCTGTTACAAAACAAAGAGCTTGCTTTTGGCACCCATATTACAGCTCACAACCTCCTGTAACCACACTTCCAAAGGATCCAATCCCCTTATTTAGTTCCACACATCATAAACACAAAAATGGGACTCCACACATTCATGCAGGCAGTTAGACAATATAATAAACAAAATAAAAGATCTTTTAAAAATTAAATTAACTTTATGTTTGTAAAAACACCAAAAAGAAAGGAAAGAAAGAAAATTAAGATAAGAGAGAAAAACTGAAGAGAA
>JANHMN010000004.1:117567968-117640507 GCA_030674055.1 Rhabdomys pumilio
GAAGGGAAGGGAAGGGAAGAGAAGAGAAGAGAAGAGAAGAGAAGAGAAGAGAAGAGAAGAGAAGAGAAGAGAAGAGAAGAGAAGAGAAGAGAAGAGAAAGTGAGCAAGAATGGCATTTTTGACTACTGGGAAGTGTGGTTCTTTCTTAGCTTATGGCACAGTCACTTATTGAACATTTTCACCTTTCTAATTATTTCAAATACTGAACCACCATTGAATGATCAATGCTGAGCAATTTGGGAGCTTGTGTATCTATAGGAGGATCACCTTTAGTGATTGATCTCAATCTCTATCAATTTCCAATGGCCACCCACTAATTTCCTCATTGTCTAGGCTGCTGTCACCATTACAAAACTTCAGACAGCACTGCAGTTAATGCTACTCTCCCAGTGTACTTACTGGGTAGGAGCAAAAGGCAGGTAGTTCACTGGGTACACTTTTACAGGGAAACCTGTGCAGGTCCTGAGTAACCTATCTTTCTGACTTAATCATTTTCTAACAATCTCTCTCCCAATCATATTGTATTGACTGCAGATTACAGTATGTGCATTGTGAGAGTTTACAAACACCAGGACTATAGAAAAATATGCTGACTAGTGAAATTGACTCAAATTTGATTGTCACCAAAACCATTCTTTTATTTTTTCACTTTTTTACTTATTCTTTAATCTTTTCTTACAGTCCAGACTTTATCCCCCTTCCAGTCTACCCTTTGACTGTCACACATCCCACCCCTCCTCCCTCATCCCTGTCTCCAAGAGGATGTACTCACTCCTACCCCACCAAACCTCCCCACTCCCTAGGGCCCCAAGTCTCTCAAGGGCTAGGTACATCTTCTCTCACTGAGACCAGACCAGCCAGTCTTCTGGAAGGCAGCCATGCTAGGTTCCTGTCCATAAGCACAACATAGGATCAGTAATAGTGTTAGACTATGGAGACTCACCCTTGAGCTGGATCCCAACTTGGGCATGTCACTGGACCTTCTGTCCCTCAGTCTCTTTTCCATTTTTTCCCTGAATTTCTTTTAGACAGTAATAATTCTGAGTCAGAGTCTTTGACTATGGAATGGCAACCCCATCCTTCTACTTGCTATTGGAGGTGGACTCTACAAGTTCATTCTCTCCACTGTAGAGTATTTCATCCAAAGTCCCTCCTGAGAGTCTCTCACTTACCAGGTTTCTGGTACATTCTAGGTGGTCTCCTATCCTCCTACCTCTGGAGATTGCCTGTTTCCATTCTTTCTTCTGGCCCTCGGGGTTTCATTCTGTTCCCCCCTCTCAATACCTGATCCTGTTCCCCTCTTTCCCTCCATGTCCCCTTTCCCACCCAGGTTCCTCCATCTGTCTCCCTTCCTGTGATTACTTTCTTCTTCCTCTCAAGTTCTCTCATCTTTAATGAGTCTTTCTATTAACTATATCACAGAGTAGAAGAAATAAATGAACTTCATTTATCAGTGAAAATGACATAAAAATGAGATTTACAATACAAATTTTTACATATATATATATATATAAAATTGGAAATTGAATTAGCTTAAATTATGATGAATTCATCAGACTGCATGTATTGTGTCCTATGTTGAGGGAGGAAATCAGTAGAGAACTCTGAATAAATGTGATGTGCCTTCTTCAACTCTACTCCCATAGAAAACATACTAGACCCCATAAAGAAGCAACACAGAAGGCAGGGCTACTGCTTTTATAGGAAGGCTAAAATTCTCCATTAACTTTACTTTACCTAGTGAATTATGGTTGTATTGGGGAGAAACAAATTTTATCATCTGTGGGGCATTGGGCTGTGAGAGGCAGCTGGGTACCTGGTTGAGTGCAGGCCTCAAACCCTGGGTACCCTAAAGGGATGGTAGGACTTAGGCCTTGCTCCTGGTTCTTGGTTCCTTTCACTTAGCTTCAGCCATCCGTAGCCCCTATCAAAGAGAAGTTTGTGTCACATAGCACAGGTAGAGGGTGTGACTACAGGCCACAGAACCTCAAGAGATCTCCATATTAATGAGATACCTAAAGGCCAGAGGGCATAGCCAATTAAGCATTCCTTCCCAGACCCTCCTTTTCACAAATGGTATTTAACCTCAGGGCCGCCCTGAGGAAACTGGGTACAGCTTCATCCACTTTCTACCATGACAATAAACCTCTAAAAGCTATGACCTTCTGCTTGCCTTTGGGGCTTGTCTTGAGGGACCATGGAGATGGTCTTCAACTACCAAGCAACTGCCTAATCTTCTGCCAGAGGACTTACCTAGTTCCAGCCACAGAGGCCTGTCAACTCAAGCAAGCTAGCAGAGCCAGCCATGACCCAGCCAAGTGAGTCACTTTGACCAAGAGTCTCATCTTCCTCACAGGTCACCTCCAGAACTTCTCTCCCTCACTCCTTTCAGTTGCAGGCTGGTCCAGCCCATAGCTCAAGGGCTGAGACCAGCCAGTCTCTGGACAGCCACCTCAGCCTGGAGACTCCTGACCCAAGAGCTCTGCCCCCATGGGACCTCAGGCTGGGATCTCCCCACACCTGGAATAGAACTCAGTGGCTTCCCCTAGCCCTGTATCTGGCCAGTGCTGCATGGAGTGAACTCGGTCAAATTTCTGTGCTTCTGCCCCCCTGAGCCTTGGCAGACACACAAGATCCACAACTCAGCCCAACACAACCCACACCCAAGCATGAGCCACAGCCCCAAAATCATCTTTACCAGTTATTACATAATTTATCCTTGGGGACAAATACATAATCTGAATTTTTAGAATACATGAATTGTCTCAATATTTATGAAAAATGAAAGAAATAATTAAATCCCCAAGCCCAGAGTTCTCAGATAAGTACTATGACCCATAAGTCTTTTAACTTACTCTATCTAGAATTTTGTTTACATTTCTTCTAATTTTGTTCACCCTTTTAACCAGTGGTTCTTAATCTCCATGTCATGACCTTGCATGTCAGATGTTTATATTGTGCAGATATTCTATATGTCATATATTTACATCAAGATTCACAGCAGTAGCAAAATTACAGGTATGAAGGAGTAATGGAATAATGTTATGGATTAGAGTTATCACAATATGGAACTGTATTAACAGGTTGTAGCATTAGGCAGGTTGAGAACCACAATTTTAATTTTACTCTATTTTTTGTTTTCTTGTCTCATTTACAGCAAGAAATACAAAACTTTATCACTTTGGAGTAGGAAATACTTCAGATATCCTTCTACTGATAAATTTCACATGTATTAAAATTTGCAGTATACACGCTTCAACAGAATAGAAATTGTACAGACTGCAAAATCAACCAATTTTTGATGATATAGAATTTATTCAAGTAGAGAAGGCTGACTAGAAGTCCTTCAAGACAATGAAAGTCCTAATGAGAGAAACGAAGCACACACAGACTGACACATCATCACATAGATGACAATAGATTAAAGTGTATTTAATTTTTACCATACAGAAACAAATCAGTGCGATAATTCTTCAGTTTTTATATTGTCATAGAAAATGCTACAATGCTATTTCAATCAAGTAACACAAAATAGTAACTATTCGTCTATTGGGTCTTCTTCCTATATATTAAAACACTAATTTGCACATTTTTGTTTTATTTTATTGTGATATTTTTCTTGTGGATACACACTCAAACTTGACAAGTCAAATGTATAGAATAAGAAAATAAATAAATAAAATAACAACAATGTTAAATGACAAAAAGAAATAGTGATTTAACTTTCTTTTCTCTCTATTTAATTAACACGTTTTAGAATGCTACTACATTTACTCCTTAATGCTTCACTTATAATACTTTCTCTTATATTTAGCAAGTTGTTGCTAAATGAAGCTAGTAGAAGGGAGACCAATTTATTCATCATTAAATTAAATCATTAAATCTATTGTAGCAGAATCTAATGAAATGTCTTATTATCAATATCTTTAATTTCCAGTAAAATTGAATGTAAATCAATACACAAGTATAGATAATTGCTAATTCTTCATAAAATAGAGTCATTCATACAGACAACCTCCACCAATAGTTAGCAATTAAATCTCTGAAGCTATATAATTACTTAACATGAACAAAATCATATCTATCTCTGCTGCTTTATGCAGGGGTATGATGGCACCCAAACAGTAGCTTGAACTGGAATTAATTCAGGTATCCATGTGAAGTATCTAAGCAATAAACTGATTAAAGAGAAACAATAGCTACATAGAGAGAAAAATGATCTCAATGTGCTGATGCTTGGCAACAATCTGATAAGCAATCAGCTCTGACAAGCTCAGAATGTGAAGTGTACCAGGAAAGTACTCATTTAAAGACAAAGGGTGACTTTCAATGTCTTGAATTAAAAGAATCCTGATATGTCTAAAATTACACATATAAATCCATTGTTTATGAATGATGAGACTTTTGTCAAGAGGAATTCTGAGAATATAAAAATTTCAAAATAACAAAACGAAGTAGGCTTCATTTTTTTCAAGCATTCCATATATATTATAGAAGTATATTTAGGGGTTTGAAATGTTTGTATTAGATATTGAAATATATTTTATAAAAATACGGAAAACAGCTAAAGAAAAGCTAAACTATTTGTTTTATTACATTGAATAATAAGTGATAGAAAACATCTGCAATACAAATTTGTTTCTAGATTGCATGACATTATGCCTGATTTCTCCAGTAGAAACTCATTTCTAATTGTAGTCCTGGCTGGAATACATAGCTCTCTACTATTGTTTGGTCAGATGTAAATTCAATATTTTCTGTTAGCCTCTCTCTCTCTCTTTCTCTCTCTCTCTCTCTCTCTCTCTCTCTCTCTCTCTCTCTCTCTCTCCACATTTGTGTCTATGTATATATGTATGGATATACATGTATGTATATATATACCTATCCATGTATTTATGTACTTAATATGCCATTTATACTTAGACAAATATTAAAGTCTTTAATTTTTGCCTAATATTAATAAGCAGAAAGAAACTTGAAGAAGATATTTTTGTAACAATAAAAGCAATGACTTGAATCAATAACTTGATGGCAATTGTATTAACCTGGGTTTAATACTCTCAGTGAAAGGAAATAAACGATGTTCTAAAATAGTTCTACACTTTTCAAGACACACCTAAAACAGCCCTAAGATACTTACATACTTAGAAATATATACATAATTACTTTGTGAAAGGCATCTTTATTGACCTCTACCAACAAATGTCCTTATGCCTAAAGCTCATTTTATTTTTGGAAAACTAATATTTACTAAAAATATAACTATTATGCTAATGACAATCTGATGATAACAGTAAAATATATGGAATAAATTACTGAAAATTTTTTGAGCAGCTGAATTTCTTCATTGCTTACTTCTGTAAAATTGACCACTTTTCATTTGTCATCTAAGTCTTAAGAAATCTATCCTTCACTGAACATTGTAAAATGTTACACATATTTAAAGACCATATCTGAGATATCAATATCCATGAGAACCAGAAAGACACATTGTGCAGATCCACATCCTTGAATCATAACTGAAATGATGGCACAGAAACTGGTGCTTAAAACCCTTGGGTTACCTTCTTCATAGGTCAATTTAAAGATAATCCCCATGTAAAGAGCAATCATAATGCAAAGAATCTTAAAAGAACCTAAAAGATGATAAATTCAAAAAGGGATTAAAACAAAAATGCCTGCAAAAATAATAGAGTGATAAAATTTTAATATAGTCATGAAAAATTAATTTCAAAACTAAAATCCAGACCTTTGCACATATTTAACTGACCTATGCAACAATATTTTATGGAGGCTGAGTGTTTGGAAAATGTCTTATCCAGCTCATGGTTGCTGGATTGAGGAACACAGACACAGTGGTTGAAGTCATAGGCCTTGAATCCATGATGTAAGGTCTTATTGTCATTTCCTTACTAAATGGTTCATGCAAACCTAGACATATAATCATCTCTACCATTTTCCATCTCATTACAAATTTTGATAAAAGATGTAATGTCATATCTATAAATGCATGCAAGAGCATCTCTGTAATTGTTATTTAAATATTAAATTATAAGAACGTGTGCATATTCTCTTTTCCATAGAGGTAAATACTTAATAGATAATGAATATAAGAATAGCCCTAATATTTTAAAGTATTTTGGAGAATAGAAGTATAGGTAAGTTGGGCAAAAAATTGTTAATAGAAAATAATCTATATTTCCTAAAAGTTAAGAGAACTGGAGTTGGAGGTGGTTAGATGGGTAGTCAAAAATATAAGATAATCTTTACTTAATTCAAGGTTTTTTGGAGTGAAAAATAGTTCTATAAGTTCTTTCAAAATTCAATTTCTAGTGAATGTAAAAATACACATGCATACAGCCAAAATCATGGTAAATGAAAAAGACCGCAAAGCATTCTCACTAAAAATAAGCAATAAGATAGCTACATCTTCTCTTTTGGCTCCTATTCACTGTAGTGCTTGAAGTCTTACAGAGCAATGTGACAAGTAGCAAAGATGAAAGGAACATGCATAAGGAAGGGAGAAGTCAAATTATCCTTATTTCAGGTGATACAATTTTGTATAAAAGGGCTTTAAGACTCCGCTAGAAAACTGATAGCATTGACAAAAGCACTCAGCAAAGAAGCAGGGTACAAAATGAACACACAGAATTCAATGGCCTACCTTTATACAAAATAACAAGCTTACTCAGAAAGAAATCTAGAAATCAGTCCCACTCATAATAGCCTAAAAGAAAATGTAGATCTTGGGTTAAATCTAACTAAGAAAAGGGCTATTGTAAAGGGTGTTGTTTCCCTAATTTGTTTCTCAGCCTGTCTATCTTTTGAATAGAGGAAGGCTACTGATTTGTTTGAATTAATTTATATCCAGCCACTTTGCTGAAGTTGTTTATCAGGTTTAGGAGTTCTCTGGTGGAAGTTTGTGTTGTAATAAATACTTCAAGACACTGAAGAGAGAAACTGAATATGACACCAGAAGATGGAAAGACCTTCCTGTACCACCTTATTTTACATCCAGATTCACTTCCTAAAATTGAGGCCCACAGTTTTATCTAGGTTAAATATGGAATTAGCTCCTATGAACCTCTTGTCTCTACCTTCCAAGCATTATAGGTACTCTTTGCCATCTCCGACTTTTATGTAGGTAATAGAGGTCAGAACTCAAGCCCTCATGCTTGCTTTAACAACTGGGCCTTTTTGATAACCTCTCATAACTATTTCTTACAGTATTATTTGAAAGCTCAAGAGAAACAGGGCATAAGGAAGTTCTCATGATTCTGAAGATCTATAAGAGAGAATGATACTATTTTGTGCCATTTTATATAATGCCCTTTGAATAATAAGCAGTCGGTGTTTAGACAGTCTGACAATAAATTAGAAAAAAATAAATTGAAAAAGTCTATTAAGTAAAAAATATTTTTAAAATTAAAGGAAAAAGTTTCATTTTTAAATTATTTTGGAAAATCTATAAAAGAGAGCACGAACAGTTCTATTTTGCTCTATAAAAAATTTCTTCTTGAGGTTATTAGAATGTTCAAAGGCAGGCTTACCCCAGAGAGGAAAATAGCCTTTGAGGCAGGTGAAGTGCACGTTTCAGATGCCTTGCAGTTCTGAAAGGCTGAGACTGCAAAATGAGCAGATAGAAACTACTGTTGCTTCCAATTCTCTAGCAGGTTTTGCATAATTTTTAATATTCTAAGTGAATTGCAGCACAAGACAAATATAATTATTACAGTACTGTGATGACTAACAGCAGCAATGTACATTTAAAGCCAACTTCCTCATTGAATGTTACCTATAGAGACATTGAAAAGGTGATCTCTGTATAAGTATAAATAAGCCCATGGATTATTATAATAATAATAATAATAATAATAATAATAATAATAATAATAATAGTTGTATATAATGTTCAAATATTGTTAAGTGATATTTATAAAAATAGAATGAAATCTTAAAAAATACAGCAAGAATTTTAAGATAGTAATTTTATTATTAAAATTTGATTCTAACACTGTAAAAGACAATCTGTAACTGATTTGAGGCAAGTGTTTTTTAACCAGAAACAAATATTGTGAGATCACCATTACCTGGAATTTTATAGAAATAAAGCACTGGATTATAAACTTTAGAATGAACCCTAAAATTCCAGACTGAAATCCTTCTATGTCTATACATGTTATCATTTTTTAAAATATGAAGCATCTCTCTTTTTTTCACACCAATACATTGCCACCATTGTATGTCAGTTCTTCCTTTCCTCCTTTTGTCATGACGACTAACCTAAACTTTTTACCTACATCCTTCAGAGCCCTGACCTCACTCCTCTTCTCTATGAACCCCAAGACTTGCTTTCTCTGTGTTTCCTTTGCAATATCTGACTACATAATGTTCATAATTCTTTAATGTCCAATGCACCAAGTTTTCACATCATTTCATGTGTGTGTGTGTTGTTTCATATTCACAAAATACAATATATTGCTGTATTTAAGTAAAATACTTATCTTGATTGTGTTAGATCATTGGGACTGGAAACTTACAACAGATACTCTGACCAGTACCAGTCTTAAAGTTCACTTTCAAATACAAATGTTCTCAATCTGCAAGACACATCTAACATTAAATATCAATGCTCAACCTAAATACCATTTACCTTATTCTCATTTGCTGCAAAGCATTTGCAGTGAAGGCAAACAGCAAGTTACTTTATTGACTGCAGTATCTTACCAACACATGGAGAAAACTGCACAAATGTAACCAAGAGGCTCTGCTTGCTTGTATCTGTCCCTCAGACAAGCTTTAATGTTAACATCAGCTTTCACTAAATGTGAATCCCACAACCTTTGAGATTCTGATAAATTAGAGAGTATAGATGAGCATTCCCAACAAACTGAACCTGAGAAAAATATGAGGCAATTAAAGGTTTTCTTAGACATATAATTATAATAGTTAAATATTATATTATGGTTGTTGAAATAGAATGCATGTCTTGTGACTGATCTCAATTTTGAACATGAGAGAGGAAAACAAAACACTAAGAAGCAGTCTAGTGTTTATTCTACAGCTACTTTATAGGAGAACATCCATATGGAAGTAAAATTGCATTCTGTTCTCTCCTAAAAATTATATTTATTCTTCCTTTATAAGATTTTGAGGCACAGGTAATTTGTTTCATTTTATTTTGTCTGAACCTCGATATCAGGTATAAAGATTATAAAACACTAGGAATTTCAGACTAATGTATTGTTTTACTTGTTTGGCATACTACAACATTTTTACTTTAAAAATGTATTTTTGGTTTTAGGGTATAGAGCATATATAAATGTATAATAAGAATAACTATGAAAAATGGAAGTAGGAATATATATAAGCTATTTTAACCTAAAAAAACAAATTTTGTCTTTACTACTTCTTACCAAGCTATATAACTAACAACAAGAAGGTGCAGAATGCCTATGTATAAGCTTTGTCATTTATTTGGGAGCAAAAACATTTTTTAATTTATTTATTTGTATTTTAACTGTGTGAGTGTTTGACTGCATGTATATATGTACATTATCTGTATGTCTGGCACTTGGAGAAACCTACAAGTGGCACCAAATTCCCTGGAAATGTAGTTACAGATAGTTCCAAACTGCTGTAGAGGTGTGGAGAACTGAGCTTTGTTTTTCTGTAAGAGTAGACATTGCTCTTAACTACTGAGCCATTTCTCCAGTCCCAGCAATAACATGTTTCCAACTTGTATTCAGCTTTCCTATAGAAAGCAGTCTAAGCATTTGGAGAATTTTTTTTTAAATTTTGTTCTATATTATTACTAAAAAAATAATTTCTAATCAAGAGTGAAACCCTTGGAAATCCATGCCATATGTCATTTTGCTATTTCCATTGTATTTTTTAAAAAACTGAATGCTGTGGTGACACAGAGTCAGGCATTAGAGAAGTTAAAGAATTTAGGAGTACTTAAAATACTCTTAAATAATTAGTGTCAGTGGCCACTCTTCTAATTTCATAGAAGATTTAAAATTCCTCTCAGCATGTTTCTCACTGGAAGTCAACTTTCAAACCCTGTCATCCAGAAAGGTGATCAATATGAGGATTTTGAACTGTAATGTAACTGATATTAAATTTAATATATTTATAATGAGGAACAAAAGGGAGTGGGAATATGCACATCTCTTTAATAAATTTTCACAAGTAACAGCATAAAACAAAAAAAGAGTAGCTAGTAGAATAACAATAACTGAGTGGAAAGTGAAAAGTTTCTTTTCTAAAGACAAGAAACACTGCTCAAAGGTTGTTAATATTTTCAATGTCACTTACAAAATTTTTAAAATGTTTCTGGTGTTAGAGGTAGTGATGTAGTGTTACTGATATAATGATGAGCAAAAAAAGTAAATAGTACAGAAAACTATATTTCATGTGACCTTGGCACAGATGGCTCATGTAAGTTAACACATAGTTGGTGGTGACTTAGGTTGTGGTAGGGTAGTATGTAGTTCTCAATAAAATTGCATTTGTCATACTCTGCCTGCCTATGGCACCTTACTCAATAGTCATTTACAACTAATCAATATTTATTTGTATAAACATATAAGTACATTTATATAAAACATGTATTTTATAATTCAACATTTCTGTTACTATTGTTTAAAGGAAATATATACTATATTGTACAAATAATAGTTTTGAAAATAAATATAGTTAATATTATCAGCTATGTAAAATATCAGGTATAAATGAGAATTCAGGGGAGACTGAACCATTTATTATTATAGACATGCAAGAATTTATAAACTAAGCAATAGTTTAAAGTGTTCTAACAACAATCATGTACAATTTTAAAACATCTAACATTATTATCCAAACAATACAATATGTATAACAAAATGGACATGAGTAAAGATGAAAATTAGAATCTTTTACAATAAAAGTGAATTCTCACAGTTTGAAATTTAAATATCTTCAAAATAATTATATGTGTAGGAATGTTCATGTTTTATATGATCAAGTTTGTACATTAGAGAAAACATTGACTCATTGTCTTTCTTCCATGTAAATGACCCCCTCCATCTTCACTTTAGACACTTTCATACTCCCACAATTGACTCCTTAGATGCCATGTTATATATATGAGCTAAAATATGTGATTTTTGTTTTGCTTCCTCTGGCTTATTTTGCTTAATGCAACACATTCATATGCTGTTTGTCATCTAGACAGGATTCATATTTTTGCTGTTTTAATTAATTAATATGAATACTTAAATATTTCATGTTGTTCTGACTTAGATTCTTTCACATTTAGAACAAAGAGTGGCAAAGCTGGATCATATGATATTTATATTTTTCATTTCTTGAGAAATCTTTATTACTGATTTACTGATTTCTATATTGCATCTACTAGTTTACATTCCAAAACAGCACATAGATATTTTCCCCTGCATCCCAACTGAGACAGTTTTTCCTTTTTTTCCAGCTTTTTACACTGGGATAAAAATAGAATATTCTTTATTTACATTTTCTTGATGGCTAAGTATGGTGATCATGCTCACAGCTAACCACTGAACTGATCAAGGGTTTCCCAATGGAGGAGTTAGAGAGAAGACTGAAGGAGCTGAAGGAATTTGTGGCCCCATGAGGAGAGCAACAATACCAATCAACCAGAGCTCCCAGAGTCTAAACCACCAGCTTGGGAGCACATAGGGAGGAACCCACGGCTCTAGCTGTATATGTAGAGGAGGATGGCCCTGTTGGGCATAGGTGGGAGAGGAGATCCTTGGTTCCATAAAGGCAGGATGCCCTGTGTGGGAGAATTCAGGGTGGGGAGGTGAGACTGGGGAGGTAGGAAGAGGTACATCCTCATTGAAGCAAGAGGAGTGGGGATGGAATAAGGGATTCCTGGGTGGGGGGGGGATGGAGTACGGGAATAACATCTGAGTTGTAAATAAAATATTCAATGAAAAAAGGAAAGACATTTTAAATTAATTTATTTTTTGATAGTTTTATACATGTATATTGTTCACGTCTCTCTTTATCCCTTTTAATCTTTCTCTCTTATATACCCAAACTCTTTCCCCTTCTTCTGCAAAGTCTCCATTCCACTTTCATATAGTATTTTTCTTTTTACTTATTTTTGTTTTTATTTGTGACATGCAAGGTTTAGACAAGGCCACGTATATGGCCAAGAACTATGCACTGGGGTATGAGAAATTTGTCAAGACTCTGTCCTTGAATACAATGACTTTCTAACTTTTCCAGTCACTCTCAGATTCCAATAGCCCTCCTGCAAGAAGCAGGGTACCATGTGACTCTCCCTCAAATACGATTGAATGCTTAGCAGTTTATTCTCTTTGTTACTAGACAAGATCTGCCATAATTAGTGTCATATTGAAATGTCTATTTTTCAGTTACTTTTAAAGAATGACTTTGCCATATATGTTAATTTTTTGGTAATTATTTGCTTTAAGGCTTAAAATAAATCAAAGCATGCTTCAGAGTTTCAGGAGACAGCTTGGATTTTAAACTGATATGTTTGCCTAGAATTTTTTTCTAAAAGGTTTTTATATAATTTGGTCCTATACTCTTAATTACTCTATCTAGCATTCTATTTCTGGTATTATTTTTTCTGATTAATCTGTCTATGCCTGATGCTTCTACTGTTTTTCTTTAGATTAAGTTTTTCATCAGAAACCCTTTTTTTCTTCAAAACTTCTGTTTTCTTTCATTTCACATCATGATTTTAACTTTGTCTTCTTTTTCTGACTTTCTCATCAACATTATATATTGACTCCCTCACTTGATTCACTGATTGCATCATTTATGAAGCAATTGATCATTTATATAAGAAGAATTCTGAATTTTTCCCAATATTTTGACTGTTCTAGTATATTTAGTAGATTCACTAATTGAGGAATTACGTTCGTTTGGAGATATTAGTTTGCCTTGATTTTTTCACATTTCTTGTGTTATGATTTGTACATGTGTTCTTACTGAAACATCTTTGAGCTTTAGTTTGGGCTCCTACACACATTACTGTTTACAAAAAAAGAAGATAAAAAAGACACAATGATGGTAATAACATCAAACCAATAAGATGTAGAAATACACATAAAGTTGATTACAATCAACCACTGAACAATAAGAACCATAGAACAAAAAGTGACAGAAATCATACCATAAAGTGATAGATTACTGATGGTAAATATAAAACTAGTAAGTGAAGAAAATAAAGGGGCAGAAAAAAGAAAATGGAAAGTAATGAGTTGTAGTTAAAAAGGAAATGGTAAGAAGAATGAAAAACAGAACACTCTACAGTGCCAGAAAAGAGTGCAGCAGGAAAAAGTCCATGAGAAACATAGATGTTTAAGGAGAAAAACAAATATTATCTTTTCAAAAAATATAATAAAAATGAGGGCTGAAGATTTGGCTTAGTAGTTAAGAAGGTTTGCTGCTCCTATGGAGAATCTAAATTCAGTTTTCTACACAAAGGACAAGTCTACACAAAGGTATTAAGGAAGACAAAAGGAGTCCAAGTTTTATACAAATGAATTATTCTCAGTGCTTCCAAAACCTGCTCAATATGAAGCACGACCTGAATGAGGAGTTGTAGAAGGCAGGCTCTCCTCAGAGCTCTCAGTTGATGATGGCAGTGAAGTACTTAGCAGATAATTTGGTCAGTTCTACCACTATGGTCAACTTCTGGGATAAACATACTCTTTCACCTCTGAAGCTGGTACAGTGCTGGAGATATCAGGAGTAACAATGTGTATACTCTTGCATTGCTGGTCACACAGGACTACTCACTGTCATCATCAAGTCCTCCAAATGGACTTTGGACTTCCAAGAACTATGGATTTGTTCTGATTATGACTCTTAGTCTTTTTTCACCAAGACAATCTTATTAACATTCAGGATAAGGGTCCTGTGACTTCTGTCTTCACGAGGTAAAAGCTAGAAAGAGTTTTCTGTATACTGCTTTTTATTACATATTATTTTTGTTTATTTTCATTTACTCCATGATCTCTTTTTGATTTTATAATATTTTTCTTCTGAACTTTTTCTCTTTGGAATAGAATATCATATTTGGTGGGTTGATATTCTCATTTACTAGTTACTTTCAAATCTACTATATAACCTGCATCCATATAATCAACTTATTTTAAAAAGAAGCGAGAGTATTTTTTATTAATCCTATAAAATTATTTCTTTACTTTCACATCTTTCCTTATACATACATCATAAATATACATGTATTTATGCTTGTACTTCTAATAAAGACCTAAAATCTTAGCAAGGTCTACAAATCTCTGCTATATATTTCTCCAATCATGTCTCTCACTGCTGTTGTTTACATAATAGGTCTTTGAGCAATCATAGTGTTGAATCAAAATTTCCAACTTTAGGGCAGTGGCATTCACTGTTTTTTGTTTGGTTGTTTGTTTGTTTTTTGTAATTAAAAGCCCTTCTCTGTGTGTCTTTTTCATCCTTTGTTCTTAAATGAGTTTTAACACTAAACAGCAATGTCTCCCGAAGCTTCAACTAACTACTCCTTCCAAAGTAGTTTCAGTCTCCTATTGTTTGTTCCCTTCCTGTAACAACTTTTCATTATTTACTTATCTTCATATATTATTTATAATTTGACTATTGAGTTGTTAGTATGTTTCGAGCACTGTTAAAATCAACTATGCTTGTAAGAATATCATCAGGGAGGTACTAAAGACAGAAGTTTTATTTCAGAAGTTTTCATTTAGAGGTTGCAGTTGACATCTGAAGAAAGACAGAGAGTCAAGTGAATATATACAGGAAAAGGCATTCCAGGAAGGATGAAGTCAGGACCAAAGCTGTAGTCACATGATAAAAGATCAGTTCATCTATCTTACTGCAGTAAAAGATGAAAAAAAAACAGGAATTAAAGCCTAACCTAAAGACAACAACTCACAAACAAAGCCATCAATTCTATTAGAAAATCTTTAAACTTAAGCATAACTAAAAAGAAAAGCTAACAAATGGATAGAAATGAAGAATAAGTATGACCTAATTAATTCTTTTAAGATTATTTAATTTGTCCTGTTTGACAAAATATATATATATATATATATATATATATATATATATATATATATTTTTTTTTCACAGTTCAAAACACCTAAGATGGTAATCCTGTAAAGGAAAGATATTTGAAAAAGATATTTGAAAAATAAGCAATGTACAAAACCAGTACAATACTACATAAGATGACAATAGGCCTCAAATGTAATAGAATGGTGATTGTGCCAATCAGAATATGATCATAACTGTATTATCCTTGTGAAAACATGGTGGGTTTCAATGCTTGCGTTCACCAGACAACAACATACTTACGTATTTGATTGGTACACTAAAGAATAAAGAGTGAAAAATATATCCATATTTTCTTCTTGCTGTTCTTCAAAATTCATTCTTCTACATTTTATTTTCATTAATTTATTTTCACAAAAAAAGGCAGAATAGAAAAAGAAGGGTTAGTATAGTTCTGCAGTAAATTTGCTATACAGGAACAAGGAACTGTCTATATACAAATTAGAAAGTTAGTTTGACGTGTCAAAGCTCCCATTAACTTATTCATTGTCTCTACAGTTGCTTGGTAATAATTTGCTACATGCATTAATCCAATACTAAGGGAAATAGTGAAAATACTATGAATGTGTTCACTTAACATGTTTTGTTTCTTGTTTCATATACTATGCAGAAAACTGGCCAGTGAGTAAATAACTCCTTTTTACATATCAGTCAGACTGGATATTAAGAGGAAACAATGTGTAGATAATGCCAAGAAATATGAATTGTAATAAAAATATTTTATTTACACATATATCTATAATTGTTAGGTGGTGTGTATCAAGGGTATATTTAGAATCCTACATGCTTTTAAACTATTTCTTCAAAACTAAAATGTTACAAATTTTACTAGAATTTTTAAATACAGCAAAATAGTGTGACAGAAGTCTCAACTGTCAAAAAATGATAATTCTCATAAAACTTCTTTCATTTATCTAAAGGGAATTCAACAAGTACCACTCTAGGTCATATTTTACAGATCAATGTAATTAGTCACAATTTTAGTTTCTAACTTTTAATACATTCCTATAGAATGATAGAGTCAACTATAAGCCATTTGATACACACTAATAGGAGGTATTTTGAACTCTAAATAACTGAATTAGGTTAAATTAATGTGAGAAGTGTTTATGAACAAAGTCCTAACCAAAGTTCTATGACTTTAAAAGTGGTAAATACTATGATCAAAATATATTCATATTTGAGTCAAATCTATGCCTAAATTCCTGTTTTACTTAAACTACTTCCAAGTTATCTAGGCCACAACATGATAAAGACATGACTGCTAGCATACTCTTAAAACTTACAATACATAACATAGTTATATTGTTTCCTTTTTAATATTTAAGTCACATTATGTAACATTTCAAAACTTTCTTTTGGCATCTAAAAGTTTACCTATTAGATTTAAATGTTTACAACTTAAACACATCATCACTCACACAATTGTGTTGCATAAAGAAAACACATTATTCGAACACAACACTAAACAGGGACTAAACTAAAACCTCAAGGTGTATTGAAAGTTACAACTTCCAGTTCCTTGCTTGTTCACTGACTTCACAATGGAGACAGAAACTGCCATTTATATGTACTTTATAATCTATAAATTATTCATCAATTGCAAATGTCAAAGCTATAGTAAGCTATGCATTATTATGATCATCATTAATTATTGGCATAGTTATTTATAGTTCTCCAATGATAGCTTTTGAATTCAATTTCGTTTCTTATAAATAAAAGTTTATGGAAGCTAAGGGAAAGGTAACAGAATACTAAACAATTATGTAGGCTCAGACTTTTCAAGACCTACTTTAATTATGGTTCTTTAATGCTTCATCCTTGCTTCAAGCCTAACACCACCAGAAGTAAGGGAAAAGAAAAGTTAATAGAAAATAGGGTTTGTGAACTTATTTAGAAATAGTTCTTTAGGGCAATTCCAGTCTTCATTGTCAGCAGTCTAGTCCACTAGCAAAACATCAAGCATGAATCAGCACTGGCAGTCTAATTCATTTTGCAAACACTAAACATACATCAGTAGCAGCAACTTGATCCAGAAGAAGCTTTGAAGTTCTACCAATCACCATGAGGCTGCAGAAGTCCAGGAAGCAGCTGTAATACCACCAGAATTTCCTTGGTACATTTCTCTCTATGAAGTCACAACAAGTGAAGATCAGCAAAGAAAGCATGGCAAGTCAATACCAAAGTGCCATCAGCGAAGACCAGCATCAATGAAACCCAATGATGACCAACAAAGAGTTGAAAGACAAAGCAATGCAAGAGCACGCTCTGCTGTCTGTTGGGTTATATTTATATTCTTTTCAAACATTAGGTACCACTCAAGCATCCACTCCAGCAATACATCAAATGCCCTTTCATCAGGCAACTTCCAGGAAAAATTGCTATGTCTTTTCTCAGTAAAACATCTTCTTCTAAGATAGTTTCTAGAAAAACATTAAATGACGCAACTGAACCTCCAACAAAACTAGAAATTCCTACTTCACACCTACTTATTTGTTTTTAGTCTGTTCATTTTCTTCCACAGGAATATAATATGTTCATTTTCCATTTAAGTGTTTGTCTTCAACAATAGAACCACAGGGCACTTTACAACTCTATAATCTTACAGTATATGATGAATGAAGAAGCGAAAGACCAGGGATACTTACTAAAGGAGGAGCATGACTGACTCAGGAAAAATGGTACACAAAGGCAGAAACAGAAGCCTTCCAGGAAGGACCTCTGCTGAGAACTTCTCAAGATATTGAATGTCTTAGCAAAAGAGTAGCAGAGGCAAACAGAAGGTACTATGATGGAAGTACAAATCTTCCTAAGTTTAGCCAGGTCCGGTGACATTTTCTCAAATGGAACATTCTGAACTGAGCCACAGGATGTATTTTTGTATAGTACCACAAGTATTTTCCTGAAACATTTAGTTTTATCTTTTTAAATGCACCAAATGTGCAGTCTCAGAAGTTAGCTAGATATTAATACATATTTTAGTATAAAATGGTCATAAAATATAACTACATCAATATGGTACTTAATATTAATTGTTACTTTGACAAGATCTATATTTAGGAGACAAATCTGTATATACAGATACAAACAATTTCAAGTGAATTTGTTGAGATGGAAAGACAAAAATATGTGCTTAACTGAATAAAAAGAAGAAGAATAGAGATGCCAAAGTAGGCTAGGAAACCCAGTAAAACACCTATCATACAAAATAGACTACAATCAACTAAGAAGTTTAAAACATAGGAGAAATGATGTTCCCAGAGGAAGAGTATATCACTTTTTTAAAAACAAATTATTCACTTTACCTCCAGCTCACTGAAACTCTCACCATGAACCCCACCCACAATCCTTCCCCAGTTTCCCCTCTCCTTCTCTGAGCAAGTAGAGGCTCCCTAGTATTCACCAACCCTGGAAAATTAAGTCTTTATTAGACTATAGGCACATTCTCTGCCACTGAGGCTCCAAAAATAGCAGCCCAGTTAGAAGAACATATTCCACATACTGGAAACAGCTTTTGGAATAGCTCAGTTGTAGTTTTTCAGGACCCACATGAAGACAAAGCTGCATATCTAGTACATATGTGCAGAGAGGCCTAGGTCCAGCCTATATATGTTCTTTGGTTGATGGATTTGTTTCTGAGTGCCCCAAGGTTCCAATGACTGTGGGTCGTCCTGTAGTGTTACTATCTTCTCCATGATCCACAATTCATCTTCCTGTTCTTTCACAAGACTCCTCAAGTCTTATCCGCTGTTTGACTGTGGCATCTATATCTGTCTGAGTCAGTTTCTGGATGGAGCCTCTCAGAGGACAGCCATGATAGACTTCTGTCTGCAAGGATAGTATAATACCAATAATGGTGTCAGGGATTAGTGCTTGCCCATGGGATGGGTCTCAAGTTGGGCCTGTTATGGGTTGGCCATTCCCTCAGACTCTGCTCCATGTTCTTGTAGACAGGATGAATATGGGGTCAAAAGTTTTGTGGATGAGTTGGTGTCACTATTGCTCCATTGAGGTTTCTGCCTCACTACAGAAGGTGGCCTCTTCAGGTTCCATATCTCCAGTGTTATGAGTCACAGCTAAGGACACCCCCATTGATTCTTGGGTGCCTCTTTTATACCAGGTATCTGTTTCTTCCTGGAGATGGCCCCTCTCCCCACTCGAGCCCAAATACTTGCAGATTTTCATTCATTCACATACCCATCTGGCCATCTTTTCTGTCTTTCCCCACACCTGATTCTAAAACTCTCATTCCCCTCCCCATCTCTTCTCTCACCTAGTTACCTCTCTCCATCTGCCTCTTATGACTGTTTTATTCCCTCTTTAAAGTGAGATTCAAGCATCCTTTCTTGGATCTTCCTTCCTTTTTAGCTTCTTTGGGTCTGTGGAATATAGCATGGGTATCCTGTATTTTACAACTAATATCCACTTATAAGTGAGAAAATACCATACATGTTCTTTTGGAACTAGGTTACCTCATTCAGGATGATACACTCAAGATCTATCTATATAAATGCAAAATTCATGATGTTTTTGTTTCTGATAGCTGAATCATATTCCATTGTGTAAATATAACACATTTCCTTTAACTATTCTTTGTTTGAAGGACATCTAGACTATTTCCAGTTTTTGTCCACTATGAATAAAGACAGGATGAATGTCTTTGTTCTATAGTGTTGCATATTTTTGGCATATGCTCAGGAGTATTATAGCTGGGTAATTACATAGAACTATTCCCAATTTTTTGAGAACCCACCAAATTAATTTACAAAGTGGTTTTACAAGCTTTCTCTCCCACTATCAATGGAGGAGTGTTCTCCTTGCTCTATATCCTTGTCAGCTTGCACTGTCTTTTGAGTTTTTTATCTTAGTCATGCTGATGGGAATAAGATGGAATGTCAAAGTTTTTTTATTTGTATTTTCCTGATGACTTAGGACTTTGAACATTTCAAGTGCTTGTTGCCTTCAAGATTCCTCCATTGAGACTTCTCTGTTTAGTTCTGTATCCCAATTCTTAAAGGGTTATTTGGATTGTTGGTTTCTAACTTTTTGAGTTCTCTGTAAATTGTGGACATGGGCCCTCTGTCAGATATATGGTTGGTGAAGATCTTTTTCTAATCTGTGAGCTGTAGATTTGTCCTATCAATAGCATTATTTATCTTATAGCTTTGCAGTCCCATAAGGTCCCATTTATCAATTGTTAATCTTAGAGCCTGAGCCATCAGTGTTCTATTCAGGAACTCGTCTCCTGTCCCAATGCACTCAATGCTACTTTCCTCTATAAGATTTCGTGTATTCAGTCTTATTTTGAATCCTTGATCCACTTGAACTTACATTTTGTGCTAGGTCATAAATGTGGATCTATTTTCATTCTTTGACATGTAGACATCCAGATATATTAGCACTGTTTGTTGAAAATACTTTCTTCTTTCCACTGTATGATTTTGGCTTCTTTATCAATAATCAAGTGTACATATGTATGTGGGTTCATTTTTGTGCCTTTGATTTGATTCCATTGATCAATGCATCTGATGTTGTATCAATACCATGCATTTTTTTTTATGACTACTGCTCTGTAGTACAAACTGAGGTCAGGGATGGTGATTATTCCCAAAGTTCTTTTATTGTTCAGGATTGTTTTGGGTATCTCAGATTTTTTGTTTTTCCATATGAAGTTGACATTTGCTTTTTCAAGGTCTACTTAAAAATGTGCTATAATTTTGATGAAGATTACATTTAATTTGTAGATTGCTTTTGGTAAAATGGCCATTTTGCTATGCTAATGAGCATAGTAGATCTTTCCCTAAGAGAACCTCTATTTCCCCCCTACTTCTTCTACAACATTTGACCTGCTGATTCTGAACCACACAGGTAAGCTGCCCTTCCACCACCAATATTTCTCGCTTTTTGAGTACTCTGGAGCAAGCCAAGATACTCAGAGCAGCCTGCTAGCACAGGTGCCCTCCATTCTCCCCCTATACCTATGCCCACCTAAATCAGACTTGTGAATCCTGAACCATACATGTAAGCTTCCCTTCAACCACTCAATTTTCATGCTTGCTGATTCCTTTGTAGTATATAAATTATTGGTTATCCAATATCAAGTTTTCATTCCTGTAAACAATCATACAAATAACATTATATAAATTGGATATATTGTATTTATAAATATATGCATCATATAGATACATAGGTAGATAGATAGATAGATGGATAGATAGATAGATGATAAATAGATGATAGATAGATAATAGATAGATAATAGATATACACATACAAATATACATATATGTGTATATTCATATATATATGTGAGTATACGTGTATACTTATACACACATGTAGCAATAATTACAAGAAAATGAGACAATCATGAGAGAGTATAGGGAAGGGTTAAGGAAGAGAAAAAATCAATAAATGATATAATTATATTATAATCAGTGAACAGTGACCTGAGTACCAATATTAATCTCTACTTGAGGATGTAAGGTAAATGTTTCTGTAGCCATTACTTCCAATTTAGCATTGCCCATGCCCTGGCAGTGTGAGCTACACAAAACATCCTTCTTAAAGTTATTTTGTTGGCTCTTTTGTCATAAAAACAAACAAGTAACTAATATAATGAATTGAGAAAAATCAAGTTAATACAGAATTGTGAAAATTCTAAAACAGTAAAATAAATTTTAAATTATTAGTAAAATAAATTATTCTATTAAAACTAATAAGTTAGATGAAATTGGAAAAGCTTATTTGTAAAGCACACACAAAAAATGACAGATTAGTTGCAGACTATAAGTAGTCTCTATTCCCTATGGTGTACTTCTTTACAGTCTTCATTTGCTTATTGTCAATTTTTTCTATAAACTCAACTATGAATCAAATCCCTGATACTAGTTGTAGCCTTGTTTTTTTGTTTTTTTGCTTGTTTGTTTGTTTGTTTGTCAACTTCTACAGTGCCCCAGTTGGAGCCAAGCATTCAACACATAAGTCTTCTAGGAACATTTCAAATCCAATCAACTATATTGGAAAATATATGATACCTGTACCCTCCAAGTCCCTAATGAGGCTGGAGATGTGGCCCAGTGGCTAAGAGCATTAGGACCTGAGTTCAAATCTCAGCATGCAAATAATATCCAGGTCTAGTTATGTGTGCATATAGCCTCAGTTCTCTGGGTTAGGTGCTAGAGCCAAGAGGATTGCTGCAGCTCACTGGTATTCACTTTAGCTTTAGTGTCAATGAAAGAATCTGTTTCACAGCAACAAGTCTGAGAGAGAAAAAGCTAACTTTCTTCGCTGGTGTTTGTGTATGCAAAGAAGCATGCACCCTAAATGCACACATATGCATATAGAGCACACACACACACACACACACACACACACACACACACACACGGACACCACCCCACACCACCCACAGACTAATTTTCTAAAAATGAAGAAAAGAGAGATGGTCAAATTTTAAATAGATATAAAAACTAAAGAGTTCATTCTTTAAAAGGATATAAAAACCAACGGTATATGGTTTAAATCATTAGATGACATAACTACAAATCTGCCCAAATGCCAACAATGAGAACTATGAAAATTAAAATCTATATACAAGGCTGGGAAATAACTCAGCTCTCCTGATCTGATAGCACAAATATGCATTAATACATCACTTTGGAAATGGCAGAATCACAGAAAGCTAAATGAACAAATAACACAATATAAAAATAAAATTGTTAAATGACTGATGTGAATTGTGAAAGATCCATATGAAAAGCTTAATATCAGCAGTTATAGTTTTCTAATAGGATAAAACCTATAAATCCGCTAGATAAATAATAATACATATAATAATAATAATTATATATAGAAAATGAATATCAGATATGAGCATGCAATTAAATAATTCAAATCACTAAAAATGAGCAAACTGCCAATGTATATACTAACACATTGTGATGTTTAGAAAATTACAAAACTCCTTACTTGAAGTTTGCTTTTATAATAGCTACTCTATGTTGATAAAAGTCAAATTTGTAACAATATTTATGTGAAGATAATGAAAGGAAGAGACAAGAGAGGTTGTTTCTGTATCATATACATGCCTTGTTTTGTTGATGTAAAAATTTTATTAGTATATTGAGTTAAAAGTTTATTGAATTCTATAATTAGTAAATATTGTTTCATTTGCACTGTATTTCTGTAAAATTTGGTGAATGTGCTTTAAATTTTCTTTTTTATGTCTTTAAGCAGATTCTTTTATAGTTTCTCTTTGCACATTCTCTCATTTCCATGAGACAATTCTCCAAGGCATGTTCCCATTGCTTTTGGGACTTAATGCACAAAAAGTTATAATTAAATATATTATTAGTCAAACAAAACCAACAGAGTGCAGTAACTAAGCACAGGCAAGATTGTCAAGACCTTAATTTGGCCAAATATATATTAAAAATTATACACTAAATTTTACAGACTGTATTTTTGAAATATTTGCTATTTTTCAAAACACTACTACTAGAAACTACTAGTAACTAAAACTGGATTTAGCAAAATTACAAGGAAAAGACAATAGTCTATTTCTCAACATAAGAGTTCTTCCCAACTATCAAACAGCTTTGACTATGTTCCATGCTTAGAGAACTCTAAAAACCCAACTTTAATTTGCTTTAATACCAGCTTTCAAAAAGGCCTTCACTATCTATGCAGCTTTGAAGAACTTGAAAGGTTAGAGGGAAGCTCATGAGAACTACCACAAATTTTGTTGAGAGAATTGAATGTGTATCTTTCTGAGGAAAACAATACAATAGTCTGTTTCTGAGCTCATGCGATAAATATAATCATTGTATCACATATTTTATTTCAGGGTAAACAGGATGATCCTGTATCCTCATCCTGATGTAATGCTATTTCTTGGTACATTGGTCTATATCATGCTTTCTTAGTCATGCATTTCTTTAGTGACCAACTCATCAAGATAATGCTGCTTCCTCCTATACTTCCATAAAGGCCTGGGTCTTTAGGATATATTATTATATACAGGTACACACACACTTGTAAGAAAAATGGGAAAAGATTGTTGAGACAGTGACATTAAAAACTAGCTCTAAGATTCCATAAGAACCATTAAATGTTTTAAATGTTTATTGTTATTATTAATTACTATTATTATTGGTTTGGGGGTGTGAGTATGGGCACTCCTATATGCACTATGCTACATTGTGCTTGCAGATAGGAGCCTACTATGGCTATCCTCTGAGAGATTTCCACTGTTAGGACATTCAACACTGTTAGGAATCCAACAAAAACCCCAGGCTAAATGACTAGATCATATATGCAGAGGGCCTAGAGCAGATAGATCCATGCAGGCAGTGTTTGTGATGGCTGACTGAGTCTCAGTGAGCCCCTATGAGCCTGGCTTTGATGATTTTGTGGGCTATACTAGTGTCTTCAACACCTCTTGCTTACAAGATCCTTTCTGCTCCTCATCTATGTTGTCCTGAGATCCATCTAATGTTTTTCTGTCAGTCTCTGCGTGTGTTTCCATGAGATGCTGAAGGAAGCCTCTAAAGATGACTGGGCTAGGCACTAATCTGTGGATATAACAGAATATCATCAGAAATCATTTCTTGGACCTGTTTGGTTGGTTGGTTGGTCCGTCAGCTGTGTTTGGTTCTAACCTAGATTTCTGAGATGTCAGTCCTTTGGAACCCTGTTATCTAGGCAGTATTTCTTTTATTTTTAACACACATATATGAGAATGGCTTCTGATAATACTGATTGAAATATTGTCCTTCTCCATGTGTTTTTATTTTCTTTGTGACACAATTTTACCATATTATTTTCAATTTTGTTGATTCATTTAATTCAATTTTAGAAGCATTTTGAGAAGACCAGTAGGATTTTGAAAAAAAAATTGCATAGAATCAATGTGTTACATTGAGTGTACTGTCATTTAACAATATTAGATCTGGTGAGATGTAGGGGAAAAAGTTCTTTAATAATTTGTCCTGAGCTTCTTTATTGGGTTGCTTCATCTTTATCCATTCTCATTTAGTTGTAAGCATCTCTTTGACCAGAGTTATAGCACTGTACTTTAAAAGGATAAATAACCACAGAAATGTTTTTTTGTCTTTAAAACATGATAGAGAAATTTCCATTGTATTGGAATGTAAGTTATGAGGGAAATGGTGCCCTTGATGTAATAAAACTGAGAGCATTAGAAACAGATGCAATGGTAGAATAGTGAGAGAAAAGAGGATTCTAAGCAATATATTGAAGAAACATCATGTAAAAAAAATAGCAAATTTAGTAATTTTCTAGAAGAAAATGGAACAAAGAGTTTGAAACAAGTTCTACTAAAAGGCAAGCATTATACATTAACTTATAAACAACTGTGATTTGTGATATAAACATTTTGAGTACAAAGAGATTTGGAGAATAGAGTGGGTATCATGAATATGCTGAATTCCAGCCTTCTAATTGAAAGTCAGAGTAATGCTCAAATGTGATTACCAAAGAAGTCAGAACATCCAAATATGAAAATAAAACTACCAGAAAGAGAACATACATGTGCATTTCATCATATGGTATTAAAAGAAATCTAACTCATACCTCAGGAATGATGTTCTGTGATTTCCCTTCCTGAATTGCGACCAGTGATTTCAGAGGCAGCCACTAAGTGTCAATGACTATTCATGACTATTGACTCCTAAGAGATTTTGCCATATCTAAATGTCTTTAAAAGATTAAGAGCACCCTCTCCCACTGAGTCCAGCCTCCTTTTCTAATTTATAAAAGATATGTATTGACTAGCTTTCCTTCTGTGAAAAAAAAATGGTAGTATGCTTTCTTTCTTAATCACAAGATAGATAGAGGTATAAGAAAATACAATTTATGTACATGAATATGTATGAATAAGATATTTTAAAACACCCAGCTCTTGCTTTTATTACCTTTTATAATATTTTATTAAGTTTTACTTCACAGGTAACTGCTCTTAATTTTGTTTCCTTCTTTGGATTTAATTTCAACTTCCATTCCTAAATTCTTAAGAAAAATTAAATTATTTTTTAAGCTTTATTTTATATAATAATGACTTCTGAAAAAGGGCATGTGAGTCTTTTTTTAGACATGAGTCACTTGATTGGCTATTTAATAGAAATCTCTAGGAAGTCCCAGGGATCCAGGACCCTATGCTGATGACCTTAGTCAAAATGCACTACAGTGGAGATATCAAACCTAAAGAAACCACCTCCAGTAGCCAGACAGAACCCTCAGTGGAGGGTTGGGGACACGAACCCACCTACAAAATTTTGACCCTGAATCAGTCCTGTCTAAAAGAAAAGCAAGAATAAAGATGGAGCAGAGACTGAAGGAATGACTGACCAGTGTGCAGTAAGAGGGCAAGTATTGAAGGGAACAGCAAGTCCACAGAAAGACCAACGGGATCAACTAACCTGGACTCCTGGGAGCTCCCAGAGACTAAGCCAGCAAATAAAGAACACATACAAATTGCAATGTCACAATTAGAGATGCTGGATAAAATAACACAGACAATTTCCACTTTTATACTCTTTGATACACTTGTCTTGTATAGTATTTCCTCCTTTATTTTTCACAATTTGTATATTTAATTTAATTAATTTATTTATTTAATTTTTAAATTTTTTCACAATTAAAGATACTAAAAAAAACACAATTTCCACTTTTATACTCTTTGATACACCTGTCTTATATAGTATTTTCTCTCTTTTTTATATAGATTTTTCATTTAATTAAAAATAGCTTTAGAAAGAGAATAATGCTTGTTCTGGAGTATATCCAAATAATTCCTGCACATCTAAGAAGCCTGATGTCTGGCTTCTTGATATATGTTCTTCCAATAATATATATGAGTAGTATAGTCATGTTACTATAGTGCTGGCCATCAAAAATGCCTTTTACAGTGTTTATAAACTGATACTATAAATCCACTAGTTAAGGGTATTTCTGTAGACTTTTTGTCTTATAATGCTTTATTTTGGCTTTTATTTATTTATTTTTGTCTAACAGCTCTTTGGCTTGTATATTTTCAGTTTTCAAATTTATGTCTTATAGGATTTTGTGAGTGTATACACACACACACACACACACACACACACACACACACATGCCTGTGCACATTTATTGTTTTACTGTTTTTTTTTTTTACTGGTTTAGTTTTTCTACATATAGAGAAAAACAATGTAACGTTCAATAAATGGAGAGGCCCTGGGAGAAGTTGAAAAAAGGGAAATCGTAAAGAAAATATATTTTATGAAGAGAATCAATAAAAACAATATTAACTAGATCAGTTAGTAACCTTTTATTCATGCTTTTCATTTTATCCATTCTACTCCCACAATTTGTGGTTGGGTTAATGGAAGCTTTTCTCATGTGTTCTTTTGGATAAGCCTTAGAAAATTGAAATTTATATAAATTACAATAAAATAACTCGGACCACTTCAACTCTAACATAATTTGTTTAGTTTCTCTTCAGTATCCAAGTTCTCATTATCCAAGTGATGAGCTGCAGTTTCACTTTGCTATCTCTCTAGAATGGTCCCAGTGTGTGTAATATAAAATGCATAATGAAGTACACGAAGTTCCATTAGCCACCTTGGAGTTTCTGAAGTTGAATATACAAAGACTGAAGCACTCTTATATATTTGTTTCTATCAATTTATACATTGAAGCAGAATACATTTTAAGTGGTCAGCTATCTGTACATTTTAATGATATTCAGATGTAGTTTTTAAGTGTTGAATGATATCCTTTATCCCATAAACTATAAATAGATTGGTTAAAAATAGTTTTTTTGTCCTCCTAAATCTCTCTTTAGTTGTGTGTCATAACTAGAGTTCAGAGACTAGCTTAAATAATTTTTGGAAAAATTAGAACTGGAATGTGAAAACTGTATTTATTTTGAATGACATGAATGCACTTATCTGACAATGACATAACCTTTTCAGGCTGAGAAAACTACACTGTCCGTCAACATGATTACCGCTCAGGGACAACCAATTAGCAGCTCAGAAGGAGACAATCTATTAAATATAAAGACTGTTTTCAAAGAGATAATCAGTCCCCAGTTGATGTTAGATTGAATAGCCACAAGCAGTGATGTGCTTTCCCACAAACTGGAGAAACCTCTGCCCTAAATTTGCCACTAAGTGTTGAATTATGCAACCACAACAGTGGTTGACACATGTCATGAAGTAAACTTTAAGAGCATCTTCCTATTTATTTGTTCTTAGTTGTCACTGTTTTTTGTTTGGGTTTGCTTTTCCCTCTATTTAAAAGGGTTGAAAAGTCAAAACTGACATCTTGGAGAACATTTGGTCAGAATGTGAACTCTGTCCAGTGTGGATTTCCCCTCTTTTTGCAGGCTCAACAAAACATGTAGAGTCATCAAACCAACAAATTTTTCAGGTTCAGCTGTTAAATATAGAAACCCATGCACTTAGGAAGACTAATATCTTTTAAACATTCTGAGTGAAGTCACAAAATTACAGAAATAAATATTTTTCCTAATAGTAATACAGTTGCAATAGTTGCTTAGTTTAAGAAATTTGTAACTTGACTGTATCCAAAATGCTATCAGTAGCAAAAGGTCAACACAAGTACATTTCTAATTTTCCCAGTACAGTATGTATTTCAGAACACAGATTAGAAAATAGAATTCTTTCACTCTAGAGAACAGTAGATAAAATACTTGAGATGCACCAAAAGTGTGATATATAATATTACTTATATGAAACAATATCTTCAAGTTCAGAAGGCAACAGTAGCTCAAAGAGCAAGAATTGGCATAATCATTAGGTGCTCCAGGTTTTGAGATTTGATTTAGGATCTTCTGCCTTTAATAATGATTAACTGTACCAAGATATTGCTTGAACTTCCTTGTATTCATGTGAAAGTCAGGCAACCAGTGTAGAAGTTTCTTCAAGATGAAAGTTGCCATTAGCCTCCTGTAAACATGCTTTCATCAAATCGTTGTTCCTTGTGAGTGTGTGTGAAGATTACTTTGCATGACATCACTTGTTTCATTCCTTGGTATAATTGTCATCTGTTTCAATTTTAAATATATTTTTACAGTTTTTGTCTATACATATCAGGGATTATACAGCAGCCATTGCCTTCTAAAAGGCAATGCTGAATTCTCACTATGCTTATAGAATAGTTCTAGATACCCCGGGAAAATTCCAGAGAAAAGATAAAAAGTGAAAATTGTTTATGTTTGCTCACATGTGGAGCCAGGGCTCCCAAACCAAAATGCAATCGTTTCCTAAGTGGTGATTTTGTGTGGAGGAATGTGAGAAAAGCTAAGCCATGGAGAAAATCAAGAAAATATCTTGATAAAAACAACTGCTTTAAAAACTGGGGGAAAAAGTAGTAAGATCAAATTCAGACAGATTTCTTACACCTAAGCAAGTCTAAAAAACTTTGCCCCACTATTTTGTCAAAGTGTGCATTTTCAGAAGGCAAAACCTCCCATCTCAATCCCTTTAATGAGAATAGAACTTGAAAGTCAAAACATCACCTCATCACTCCCAGCACACACCAACTATGCAGTGGTGTGGCATCTGAAGTACTCAGATTCCAGTTGTTAGTCTTCAGTGGAGCAGGAAAGGTCACAGCACTTGGGACAAAGGAAAAGAGAGGTCGAACCTCTATGACCTGGGAGTAAGCTATCACTCTCTTCTGCATCAACAGACAGGCAAGATGATCCTGAGCAATGCACTAAGCAGTGGCATTTAAATTATACATATGGTAACACCCTTGAAATATAAAACAGTAACCTTTATGTACTCAGGCTGTTATAGCTGATATTACTTACAATGTGACCTGCTTCTTAAAAGAGCTTTTCATCTATTATTTTATTAAGTCAAACTAAAGATAATGAGTTCCCCATGTATTCTGCATTTTTACCAATGAGTTATGAGAAAGTATTCTCATCCAGAAAATTTTCAGTGTGGTATGAACAAACTAAAGTTGCCAGACTTTCTGGATTAAGCTAAGAATCATGAGGCTTCTAAGTGTCTCTCTGCAACTGGGAATATAATGCCCTGTTCTGTGTTTTTTACTCAATGACAACCATGTCCATTCTCCACTCTTGCCACTCACTCTCTAAGCTCCAGAGATTAGCCTGCCTTTGAAGGAAGGGCAATATTCAGCTTTGGTGAGTGGGTATGGGAGACTAATGGAGAACAGCTGCCTCCCAAAGTTACTTCTTTATGGCGATCCAATAAAGATAGATTGTTCACGGGGTGAAATGAAGTGTGAAAACACATCTGAATCTTTGAAATATTGCCACAGATGACAGCAAAACAATGATGCCAATACGATTTGGAGACATATTGCGATTATGTCACCATGGCCCATTCCATAGGAAAACAGAACACAATTATAGAGCTAAATAATATTTATTAAACTCTTAGTGTGCAGTGAGCTTTGTGTTAAACTTTGGAGATTGAAAACAAATAGAACTTCAAATCCCTCCTTCAGGAGTTTACTTTCTGGTGATCTGTAATCTTAATTTAATAGAATCATGCAAAAATCATATTATGCAGTGCTGTTAAAATGTCTGTAATAGAATTTCAGGTCTGAAATGCTCAAAGCAGGAATGATAACAAGGCTAACAAAGTTTGTGTATAAGATCATAAGCAACACATAGCCAGTACATGTAGAAAAGAAATAGCCACAATAGAAGCCAGGGAAGTGGCTCTGCAGCATCAGGACCTATGTTTACATCCCTGGCTACCATGTAAAAATCTGAGTAACATGGGGCTTCCTGTAAACTTAGCACCAGAGAGGGAGATATAGGAGGATTCCTAATGCTTGAAGGCAAATCAGTCTAGTGATCACTGACTATCTCTTTCTTAAAAATAAAGAGAACATGGAGAATAATGGAGGACACTGACCCTGCAGTGATGCTTACCACCTTCCACAGTCACATTCAATCACACACACACACACACACACACACAGAGAGAGAGAGAGAGAGAGAGAGAGAGAGAGAGAGAGAGAGAAACAGAGACAGAGAGACAGAGAGACAGAGAGGAAAACAAAGAACAAAAAAATTTATCTAAGGACAACTTGCTTGGTTTTGTCTGCTGTCACCATGGCTCTGGCTTTGAGCTATTCCATTCTTTCTCTGGGCTATGTCCTTCTCTTTGCGACAAATAAAATTTATCTTACTGTGTTTTATTAGTTCACATGAAGACTATTTCAAGAAATAGTACTTTTGCCTGCTACTTGTCCTAGATATTTTCAAATTTCAACCTCCTGTCCTGTACCCAACCAGTGTACTTAGATGTATAAGGTGATATGTATCCTTGCTTTTTAATTTCTGAGACCTGCCAATATTACTGTTTTTCACTCTTCAATTGGGTTGCTTATGATTTTAAATTTCTTCAATGTCCACAGCCCTTGAACATGGATGGAAGTTACATATTAAGGCACATTATTATTCCTTATTACACATTTTATGCTTCCTTAGAGGATAGAAAATTAAGAACAGAAAAGCTGAGAACAGTTTGTGACATTGTTCAGTATTATAATCAGTTTTTATCACAAAAGGAAACCTAAAACACAAAAATTTTTTATAAGTATTGATAATCATGCTTAACAGGGCTCACATTTAACTCTGAGGATAACGTCTTTTAAAACCAATAGATTTCCTACTTCTTAAACCTGTCCTCATGTGTACAGTTGAAAACCATTGGGAAGTGGCTACAACAAATGTATTTGAAAAATCTCCTGACTGAAAACTTCATGCAGAGCTTCCAGCCAAGCAAAGACACAAAGTGTTGAGAAACTGAATCTCTCAGAAAGAGTGAGTGCCTTGTCCTTGAGTGTTGTAGAAAATATTTGATCCATTTATTGATTCATTTTTGAGAATTACCATCATTTTTCATAGGGAATTTTGCAAGAGGGCCCCTTTACTATCAATTGCTTAATACTTATCATGCAAAATATTCTTAATTTATTAAATCAGGCACCTTATATTTCTTTCTTCTTCAAAACACCACTACTATACAGAATCATGTCCACATTATTTGGACAGTAATATAGGCGATATCAGGAGAGCAAAATGGACAGGTGACTTGTTCAATATTCTCAACAACTGCTGTTGAAGAGTCCGCAAATCTAGGGAAAATGTTACCCAACAGACTAAGTAGGGTAAGAAAACCAATTGCTTCACATCCATCATTCACCCCATATGATAGCACAGTTTCATGCTGCTGGGAGTCCCACTAACTGGTGATTTGTCATAGATAGGAAAGTGAGATTATATTGAGCATGAGGGTCTTTGCTATAGCCCCGAAAAATACAATTCAGGAGTAGTCTCTCTTTATCCTATATCTCATAAAAATCAAGAAAATAAAATTAAAACTATTGACAGATCAACCACTTAGTATATATTTTATATAAATGTAATCAGTATGCCAAAGAAATACACTTCTGTTCATTGTAATAACCAAGAAGTTGACTCATCTTAAGTATTTATCAACTAATAAGTAGGTAAAGAAAATGTGACTTATCCTTGTAATAAAGATCCACCATTTGTGACAATAAAGTTGAACCTAGAAAATAATATTCTAAGTGAGATAATTCAGAAGCAGAAAGGTGAAAACTAATTATAAATGATGTCATTTACACATAGACTTAAAAAGATCAGCTTCATAAAGGTAGCATACAATGGAGGTATCCAAGGCTTGAATGGTAGAGAAAATAAGTCATTTCAAAGTTAAGTTATACAAAAGGAAGAAGTCTGAGAATATACTATACAGCATTGTGATAGTAAATCACATTGTAGTGTACATGTGAATTCTGGTAAGATACTTAACTGTTCACTGTAAATTTCCCATAATAAAATCATGTTAGGGATACAGATATTTTAGTTTGTTTTGTGGTGGCTATTTCATCCAGTGAGGATAAACAAACCTGATTTATATGGTAGATAAAGAGTTTCTAGCTGTTTTAATATCTCAGTGAAACATAAAACTTTCAGTGATTGAGCACTTCATTACAGGTATTTTGTAGGCACTATCATATGCCATATTAATTTTAGCATATAATTTGTTATTTAGCTTCTATTTTGTACAATATTGATCCTTAAATGAATTAATCTCTCAATAGAAATTATAAAGCAAGGAAAGGGTGGTCCTGGATATGAACTGTATGTCCGATGGCAAAAATTGTTATGTGACTCATCACAGTTTTGCTTTTGTAACTTAAATTTTGTAATAATTTGTAAATAGTACAAAATAGAAGATACTAATACAAATGCAAAGTGGATTCAGTAAGAAAGAAAACCAAGAATCCCCTGCATAATAGTCTTCTAGTACTTGCTGTGTATATATCATTTCCATTTAAAAAGGCATTATATGCTTTGTTTATTCATTTATTCATCCATCTCTTAATTCAAGAAAAAATTTAGATGGCATCGACTATAATACACATTATTTCAGTTGCTGTGGCTGACTGAAGAAGAATGCAAATACATGTTCTGTCTTGTACTATGACTGAGAATGGAACATAATTAAGATACGTAAGATCCATAAGAGCTAAAACCTGAAATTATAAATGGACACAGAAAGGGTTTACGAGGTGAACCAAATATCAACAAACCCCAAAATTTCAGACAAAGCCAAAGAAGGTCTCACAGAGCAGTGATATGTGAGTATACTGCATATTTACATAGAAAAGAACATTTGTTCAAAGGAGTGGACATGAATGCTTTGATGTGGAAGAATATTTCATACATATGAAAACCAGCGAAGGGCCCAAGCACTGAGCAGCTCCTGGGCGGCAGCTCTGCCAGCAATCTCACAGAACCCAGAGAAAGCAGGCATCCCAGGAGCTCTAACCCAGGCAGTATCTTAAGTAAGCAGACAGCAATGCCCACCCCAAACAGGGAGTAACTGGGACCCACTAGGAACCAGGAAGTCACTCCTGGCCCAGAGTCCTTCCTGTCTGTACCTGAGCACTGAGCAGATTTTGGGCCACAGTTCTAACCCAAGTAGTAACACCCACCCCACACAGTTCTGATACAACCAAGATAAGAAAGACAGGCTCCAGTCAGAGACAGGGCAGGTAGAACTAAGGAGAACCAAACAGCAAAAGACAAGCGCAAGAACATGAGCATCAGCAACCCAGGGTACTTGGTATCATTAAAACCTAGTTCTCCCACACAAGAAAGTCCTGAATTCCCCATATCACTAGGAAAGGAGATTCAGATTTAAAATCACTTCTAATGATGATGATAGAGGACTTTAAGAAGAACATAAATAACACTCTCAAAAATTTTGAAGAGAACACAGGTAAATAGGTAGAAACCCTTAAAGAGGAAACACAAAAAGCCCTTAAAGAATTACAAGAGAACACAACTAAACAGGTGAAGGAATTGAACAAAACCATCTACAACATAAAAATGAAAGTAGAAACAATAAATAACCACAGAGGGAGACCACCCTGGAGATAGAAAACCTAGGAAAGAAATCAGGAGTCGTAGATGCAAGCATCACCAACAGAATACAAGAGATAGAAGAGAGAATCTCAGGTTCAGAAGATACCATTGAAAATAGTGACACAACTGTCAAAGAAAATGCAAAAAGCAAAACGTTCTTAACACAAAACATCCAGGACACAATGAGAAGGCCAAACCTAAGGTTAATTGGTATAGATGAGAGTGAAGATTCCCAACTTAAAGGGCCAGTATCTTCAACATAATTATATAAAACTTTTCTAACCTAAAGAATGAGATTCCCATAAACATACAAGAAGCCTATAGAATACCAAATAGACTAGACCAGAAAAGAAATACCTCCCATCACATAATAATCAAAACACCAAGTGCACAAAACAAAAAAAGAATATTAAATGCAGTAAGGGAAAAAGGCTAAGTAACATATAAAGGCAGACCTATGAGAATTACGCCAGACTCTCACCAGATACTATAAAAGTTAGAAGATGCTGGACAGATGTTATACAGACCCTAAAAGAACACAAATGCCAGCACAGGCTACTATACCCAGCAAAACTCTCAATTACCATAGATAGACAAACCAAGATATTTTACTACAAAACCAAATTTAAACACCTTTCACAAACCCAGCATTACAAAGACTAATAGCAGGAAAGCTCCAATACAAGGAGGGAAATTATACCCTAGAAAGAGCAAGAAAGTAATCTTCTTCCAACAAATCCAAAAGAAGATAGCCACACAAAGATAACTCCACATCTAATAACAAAAATAACAGGAAGCAACAACCACTGTTCCTTAATATCTCTTAATATCAACAGACTCAATTCCCCAATTAAAAGACATAGGCTAATGGACTGGATACATAAATGGGACCCAGCATTTTGCTGCATACAGGAAACCCACGTCAGTGACAAAGACAGACTCTACCTTAGAGTAAAAGGTTAGAAAACAATTTTTCAAGCAAATGGTCCTAAAAAAACAGGCTGGAGTAACCATTCTAAAATCTCCATACAAAGAGAACACAAAGGGAGGGACTCATGGCTCCACCTTTACAGGTAGTTGAGGGTGGCCTTGCCATCATCAGTGGGAATGGAGGGCCTTGGTGCCTGAAAGTTTTGATTCCCTAGTGTTGGGGAATTTGAGAGCAAGGAGGCAGAAATGGAAGTATGAAGGGAGCACACCCTCATAGAAACTCCCAGAATTGTATGGATTAGACATGACAGAAGCAGGCTGACAGAAGATTAGATTCCAGAAATCAAACAAAATATTATCTTGTAGTAAAATTTGTTTTGAGGATTGTATATTGCAGAATACACAGCCTTGGTGTATCTACTCATCAAGCCAGCTGAGCAGACTTGCTCAAACCTCTGACGTCCTGAAATTCCAGCTGGATGCAGTGAAGACACAGTGTCAGAGCCTTATGAATTTACTCTTTTCCCTGCCCCTCTTCTAATATCTCAACACCCGTAATCAGCTTGAAGAAGTTAATGAAGAGTTGGCGCCCCTATTCCCTGGGCTTAGGGACTGAGTTGTTAATATTAGGCTGTCTTTCTAGGGAAAAGTAGTGGTTTTGTTGGAACAGGGAGGATTATCTAGGATTTATTGCATAGCCATGACCTATTGGTAGAAATATGTATAATTGTTATAAAGATGAAGTTATAATTTCTTAAATGGTACAAAATTTACTTTGATTTCAAATTTAAGGTTTTCATTGGTACAAGCTTCTTACTGATAGAAAAGTGAGATGAATATCGTTACTCTCATAGTCATTGTGCCTGTATAACACATTAAGGAATACAAGGCTGATTTGAGAAGGCTAGCCTATGAGTTAAAGGCCTATAGCAAATTCATGGTTTTGAGTTTATTGTTAGGGACTTTCCTATATTTTATTTAGAAATAGCTGAGAAGAGTTAACAGACAACAGTCCAGATTGCCTTATATAGTTGGTTTTCAAAACATAAGAAGTCCACAGAATTGACGTTACAAACATTTCTGTATTAATATTCATTTTGATTAGAGACCTGTCTCCTCCTGACAGCTTCCTGTCTTGAAGTCTAAGAAGAAACTGAGCATCTCTGGAGTTTCTTCATTTGTGCTGAGACAGTCACTAGGCAAGAATTTTCTCTTTTCATCTACAGACAAATTACTGTCCAGAAAAGGACAAACTTGTGGAATAGTCAACTGATTATATCTGCCAAGACAGGGTAATCAGCACTTAATAATTCTGTATCACTAGGTCTGTCAGATGATCCTGGGCCAGAAGGCTGAAGATCAGATGTTCCAACTTTCTGTAGTATAGGGACTGTTCAGGTGTTCAGTGATTGCCATAAATTGGCTAAGTTTTAGAAGCTATGCTTTGTGCTTCTCATAATTTCAATTAACTCAGTCATTCTGAATTTCTGATGGGGTTGAAAACTTATAGTCTCATAGCCAATCTTGACTATTTACTTCGAGAGAAAAGATTTGAGAGGATGGTTTTCAGCTGACATTCATTCTAAAGCCAAGAAAAATGCTAGGTTCAGAACTAAGTCTTTTATTTAGGAAAGATGACAGAGGTTCTGGTTAGTCAACAAAATGATGGACTTGGTATTAGGTCTATCTTGTACCTTACTAACACAAATTGGTATAGTTATGCTCTCATTGTATTTTGAGAGAAAAGTTTTATTTTAACAGGAAGGGTGATATGTAGGAGGAGCTAAGGTGGAAGGAGTATGTAGAGAAAGAGGAGGAGTAAGGAGAGGAGAAGGAGTAAGGGGAGGAGGAGGAGAAAGAGAGGAGGAGCTAGGTGAGGAGAGAGAGAGGGGTGGGATCATGGAGGCAGATGTTTGCGTGTCTCCACCAGTCAAAGATAAATTAAAAAAAATTAAAAAATTAAAAAAGTAAATTAAAAAAATTTCGGAAAGAGAAACGCAAGAGACACATTAAAGAATTCCAGGCTGAAACAGCTCCTAAAAAGTCCTGGAAAAGATATGGAAACAACTTTATATCTTAACCTGATGAATATAAACTTTCAGAAAAAGGGATTAAACCTGTAAAGCTGTATTGTATATCTTATACACTTCAGTGTTTAACTGGTGTTGAATCAAGGAGAATAAGATTACAAGTCACAGAAGCAGGAAACAGAAGTGAGGAGGTTGGTTACTCAACACCTGTCAAATGGTCCTTGGAGATCTTGATGCAATGCCTACACTGTACAGCCCTCAAAACGTTCTTCTTTTTTCTTTTTTTCTTTTTTTCCAGTCTTGAATTGTACTTTTATTTACTTATTTCTTTTCTTCCTTTTCTTTTTTTTTTTTTTTTTGGCTTTCATTTTCTTTTTATTGGATATTTTACTTACATTTCAGATGCCATCCACTTTCCCCATTCCCCCTCCCTAAAAATCCCTATCCCATGCCCCCCTTTCCTTTTTGCTTTTATACAATTTTTTTAACTGTTAATCAAAGGGTTTATAAGTTTGGTAATGCTCAATCAGAATTCTTTCTTTTTTAAATTGGATATTTTTATTACATTTCAAATGTTATTTCTTTTCCTGCTCCCCCCCTCAAACTGGTTATCCCGTCTTTCCTCTCCTGCTTCTATTAGGGTGTTTCTCTACCCACACACCCACTCCTGCCTCCCTGCCCTCAAATTCCCCTACACTTCGGCATCAGGCATTCACTAGACCAAGGGCCTCTCCTCCCATTGATGACTGACAAGGCCATCATACATATACGGCTGGAGGCATATTGAGAGTGCCTTCCTCAGAACAGTATGCACTTTTACTGTAAAATAAGATATCTGACATTAGATGAAGTACATATTACAAAATTAACAAGGAATATTATTTGTAATATAATATTACAAAATTAACTCATTATAAGTGTGAGTTATTAAGCTTTATCCTGAAATCTTCATAAATCTACAATTATAATGTAGATATATTTATAACATTTAATATAAAAATATTGATAAGACAAAATAAAACTGTTAAGAAATGAAAAAAGCCCAGTAATTATATGTGAAAAGCCTAATGAATTGAACATGGGCTAGACACATCTAGAAAATATACAAAGCAGAAATAAATGTGAAGAAATTATCCAATTTATAAAACAGAGAGAGACCAGAAGGGGAATTGGGAGCTTCTAAGAAGGATATTTGACATACATGTGACTCTCCTGAAAGAGATGGTCAGAGAAGAGTAAAAGAGTGATGTCACAGTTCTACAGAACTGCTAAGACCTAGATTCAAAATAAAACCCCACGTTAGATTAAAAAAATCTGAGGTGGGGGAAAACAACAAACAAACAAGAAAAACAACAGAAAGTCAAATATTTTTTAAGGAAAGGGTAAAGCAACAAAGACAAATATGTATCATAGGAATCACAATTGACCAGAAAAAATGCAAAAACTATGCAGAAATCTTAAAAGTAAGGTGAGAAAACACTTGGGCAATTCAAGCTTATACACACATGTACACACACACATACACAGACATACACAAGCAAATATACCAAACATACATTATTCTAAAAGTATGCAAGATGAAACTATATTCTGTATATATGCACAATAGTATGCGATAACAATGTTTTGTAGATGAAAATCTTAACACACACACACACACAAAAAAAAAAACCCAAACAAACAAAAAACCAAAAAACAAACAAACAAACAAAAACAAGAGAAAAGGCAACTCTTATGTTAGGACCTCCAGATACATAAAGTTTGGGATTTGCTTGATGGGTTGGTTGTTTTGTTTGTTTTTGTTAATTAAAAATAAAACCAAAATCAAAGTAAAACATGAGAAAAAAACAAAAAACAAAAAAACAAAAAAAAAATCCAATGAACTAATGTCTTGTCCTTTGGAAAATTTTGTTTACTTTCTCTTTTGAGAGTCTCTTTATCCCAAGCTGCCACTGGCCTCCCTGTGTAATTGAAAGTGACTTGGGTTTCTGTTCTTCTCCATTCTATGTCCCTACAGCTGGAACCATTAACTATCATGCCCAGTTCATGAAGTGTTGGGGATTAGATATAGGGCTTTGTGTATGCTAAACAAGTACTTCAGTCACATCCCCAGCTCTGAAAATTATTAGTTTCTGAAATTCCCATCTGTATTTCCTAAACTGGAAACCACACAGTGTTGAGCATTAACACTTAAAGATTACAAAAGTGACTATAAATATAGCTGATTTTTAGATGTCAAAAGAACATAGGTTAATTATAGCTTTAAATTATAAAAGTCTTTTCTTATCAAAGTTAAAATGTCAAACTTCTATGAAAAGTTTTATAATTAGTGGAGATAGATATATGAATAGAAAAGTTACTTTATTAGAGTGAAATTTTAATGTGTTCAAGTTATAATTAAAACCCCAAACTAAACATTGATATACAAAGTAATATGTATCTAATAATTTCATATTGAAAAGGAACAAGTGAATATATGTCATACATACATACAAAATCATCTAGGATATATTATTTCACAGGCACATATAAGTATAAATTCTAGAAATACAATAATAAATATTAAACAATAAAGAACTGATTAAAATGAACTTTAACTTGACTTAAAAATAAAAATGAATATGCTTAATGGAAGACTCTACAAACAGTGAAAACTTAAAACTGCAATATCCACTGGAAACAGATATTGATACATCGGTTAAAATGCTTAGAATATAAACAAGACCTTATTCTGAGTGTTTTATCTTAATCTCTTCTCAAATAACCTTCCATCTTGAAGGGAAGCTTAAGACACAAATAGTCTAATGAGAGGTGAAGGATACCATCCTACAGGAAGGCTCACTAATCTTAGATATCAAACAACTCAAAAGTTTCAGAAGTTCCTGAAACTGACCTGATATATTAGGTCTATCACTCCCTGTGTGTATACAAACAATAAAGACTCCTGAGAGTCATGTGCAAGGCCACATGAAGGAAACAGATAGGAACTATGTTGCCTAAAAGACTCTCAGAGCACCCTAGCTTCCTAAAAGAGGCAGAACAACCAAGTAGCCTGAAAGAATTAGAGGCCAACTGTCTTTGAATAATCTCTGCTCCTCTAAGTAACACTTTGCCCATATTGCTAATCCAGTAAGATTGAATGGATCTTGTTGATATTCTTTCATCTATCTATGTTTGTTCTCTGAGAAGAGTAAACATTTCTTCACATTTCCCAGGGAATAGTGGCATACAATACAACACCATGAAAACAATTTGATGAACAGATTTCTTTAACTTTGAAGGAAGTTCCAACTACACTGAGAATTTAGCTATTTTGATACATAATATAATTAATATTAATAATAATATAATTAATATAAACCAATTATTTACAATAAGTTGAATCAAATTACCAATAGACTTCTCTGTAGAAAACTAGCTTGCAAAGCAGTAAGCTTATTCAAATCTGCCTGTCCACAAATCATGAATTATCACAAGAAGAACATAATCAGGCTAGACTATGGATGAAGTTTGCTTCCACAATGCATGCTTACAACTTTCAAGTACCTAAGTTCAGTAGCTAACAAAGACAAGGAAGAAAATGAATCAAGTCCTGGTCTGGCTATGGTCAATGCAATTTATTTATATCCTTGTGCTGAAAAAGCTACCAAAAAACCCTACCAATAAGACTGTCATATTAATTTCTGTCTAATATCCCTACAAGGATGATAAAGGCATAATTAATACAAAAAGGGAAGTTTGAAAGAGTTATAAATAAATAACTTAGCACTGAAGTATAAGAAGAATTTCTAAAAGGAAAATTACCCGATTAACAAATTTCAACCACCAAAGCTATACTAACAAAAATAGCAAATGAGCAAGATAATATCAGAGTTCAAACTTGGAGGAGAAAATGGCATCATTAATCAACAGGCAAACAACTGCAGAAAAAATGCAAATGCCATGATAATTACTGGAATGCCTGACACAACAATGTCACAGTGAGCAAGGCTCATTCTAATATCCTAGGGTGAATTGACATAGGATAATTCATTAACATGACCCTTCTTTTAAAAATACCACTATTCTAGTGAATCCTAAATTTACAATGGAAATGTCAAACCCAAGATAATATTAGAGATATCTGAAATTGAAAACTGATGTTAAGTGCTCATCTGTTGGTTGTTTTTTTGTTTTTTTTTTTTTTGTTTTTTTATATATATAAGATAAGAATAGAGCTTCATAAGCTGTTTCAGGATGAATTACTCTATGAGATTAAATAATATATCTTCCAGTTTACAAACAAAGAAAACCAAGAATAATGTTATAGCTTGTAACATGAAGGATGGTGCTGTTAATCGCCAAATTATACTACAAAAAAAAATCTGTTCTGTAGTCTTGGCTCACAAAAAAAAAACAATGATTTAATTTAAACCAATTGATCCATTGCTTGGTATGAATCACCCAGTGATGTGTAAATGTCATTTCAGTGGTACAAGCATTTAGGATCCCTAAGAAGAGTCCTAAAATATGTACTATCTTTTGACATAGAAATTGATCAAGAGATCTGCATCTTGTTTTCATAAGGTGTGCAATACTGTTCCAATGAGTATAGATGGCAAATGTCAGACATTATGTGTCTAAGAAAGCAAAAATCAGATGATACTTTATAATTAAACATCTATGGTGTTTTTGAACTACTTAGAACTAAAACTCACATGAAAAAATGAAAAGTAAATAATGCTAAAATTAAAATGGTTATTGATTTATACATTGCTGAAAATAAACAGAGGCATTGGAGGTCTCATTGAAAAATTTTTGCAGTAAATATTTCCCAAACATATTTTGTAAAAAATAAATAAATAAATAAATTATTTTATATATTAAGTAGATCTTATTGACTGGTGTTTCATTTCGCCATTAATCAATGAGTCTCTCTCTCTCTCTCTCTCTCTCTCTCTCTCTCTCTCTCTCTCTCTCTTGCTTTCTCTCTCTCTCCCTACCTGTCTCTTATGAAAGACTTCCATACTCAGTGCAAAATAGGTTTTACATTCTTATTTCAGATATAGAAGAAGAAAATAGAGATGTAGCAACCAAACTAGGCTTATTTTACTGCAACTAACAGTAATCATAATATTTTAGCAGTTTTCTATGGTTTGGGTTGTGTGTTCAGTGGATCTTGGGGAGTTGTATTGTCTGCGGGTACCTACATTTGGGCATGCAGCTCTGGGGAACAGAGGCCAATACTAAGGACTGTTTTTATCATTCTCTATTTTATTTATTTATTTGTTTATTTACTTGTTTGTTTTAGGTAAATCTCTCATAGTTTCTCATAGGATTTATTGATTGGCTAGATTGGCTGTGCAATGAGCTGCCAGGATTCTTCAGTCTCTATCTTCCAGTGCTGAAAAAGTAGGTAAAAATCCCCATATAAGCTACATTACTTAAATGTAAGCTCCCATGAACAGAGCTGCTTCTTTGGAATGTCTAGGGATTGTGCCATTATTCTCCTTAATAAATAATTGATACAGTGAAATAACTTATTACTAGTGTAGTAACAGGATAACGTTGTACCAATTTAATTTGACTGCATTAGGCTGATATAATCTTAGCTGCTTGTCTATGTGTCATGTATATAAATTTCACTTCTGATATGTATAGGTTGCATATTATAATGTAGAAGGTAAATCAGAAACAGAAAGGATGAAACTACATAAACTCCTGCTAGTGAATGAGTCACTGTGTTATGGAGCACTATACCAATACACACCTCTGCACCAACAATTAACATGAAGCAAGTTCTTAGAAACATCTTTACCTTTAATACCAAAAATTCTGAGATGTCCAAATTTCAGGTACTAAAGAATTGGAGGGGGAAAGGAAGGCAGTTAGTGTTGAAACCAATTTAAATCTTATCATACAGAAACAGCCGAAACAACTGTGCACTGTTCATATATAAAATCAAAACTGTTACCTCCATCCCATCTAAAAACAAGTTGTAGTCCCCTGTAGACCAGCCTCTTGCCACCAATATTGCTTCTATTTGAGTCATCTGAATCCATTGTACTTTTAGGGTTGTCTCGTCCTTGATGTTGTGAAAACCATTTGTTCTAGGAGACATACCTACTCTTTTTCTAAGAGTCACAGCATCTGGTTCTTTCATATTGTGAAAATCATGTGTTAAATGCTAATAAACATATCATTTCAGTGATTTCTTGGTTAAACACAATGCAGTAAACAAAAAAAAAAAAAGAAAAACAAAAGGCAAACAGAAAACAAAAATTAGAAAAGAAACAAATGAATAAATAAAAGAAATTAAAGTAAACCTTTATACTGTAGACATTTCTATGGTTTGTGCTTTTTCTAGTTAAGTATCTACATACTGTGTTTCTTATTGCTCTCTAATGCTTTATGTTGCAATATATCTCCTTTTCTGGGGACCCATTTTTCCCTTCTAGCAGGCTCTTCCATTGTTTTAGCACCTGTTTTATCCAGTGAGCAAGTAACTTAGTTCATGAGGAAATAAGATTGTAAAGACACTAAACAAAGAAAATTCAATTAAGCAAGTAGAGCTCACCTGAAAAATCTAACCTTCTATGTTTTTCTTTGAGAGATATTACTAAATACCAATCAGATAATGAAATAGAGTGAAAGATTTAAAACAATTATTACAGATGAAATTGAGGTAAAATATTAAATAGGACAAAAAGCGTTGAATAGTATATGGCACGAAACCAAAGGGAATCATATAAAAATAATCTGACTTTTCTGAAGAATGCAGAGTGATGCTGCATGACATTATCCAATTACAAGAAAACAAAGTATATCAAAGCAGAAAAGAAAAGTGGGAACAGAGGCCTCACCCTAGGTTATACTAGCCCACAGCTAGAGGAGAAGAAACACACAAAGACAGAGAAAGAGCTGAAATTCTGTGTAAAGGGGCTTTCGAAATCCTGTTAAGATGCTGAAGAAGAAGAAGGTGCCTTCTAGTATAGGGAACCAGTTTGGGACCATAGTGAATCCTCACAGGGAAAGGACTTCATTCAGGTAAAGGACACAACCATGAAAATTGAAGAGATTGTGGTAGAAGATATCAAGTAATAGCTTATTTCTCATCTGTTCTACAAATGTCGCAAGTGGTCAACTACTTCCATTTATGTAAAAATAGGGAAACTCACCCCTTGTCTTTAAGCTAAGAAATATGTGAAAATTTTATATTGTAAGAAGTTTTGAATGTTCATTTAGGAGTTGTAGACAAATGTGTACTCACCCCAAACAGGACAACAATGACAGACCGAAATAAAGACTTCAGCAAAGTTCAACTTAGAGATCCAGTGAGTTGATTGGGCTTACTTGAATCAGAGCATGAATCAGAGGTTATTTATATGAATGGAAATGACCACTCAATAGTCCAGCCACTGAAAAGTCTCACCATAACATGCATTACAATTTCTTCATAATTGCACTTATGAAATTTCTTTCAAATTAAATTTCCATGCTTTACATATTACTCTATTAAACTCCTGAGACCAGTAGGCTATGTGAAACCTGGGAAGAATTACACAGCTAGGATATATATATATATATATATATATATATATATATATATATATACATATACATATATACACAAAGGAGTAGCTGGAAGCCCTGCTGAGGGCTTAAAGGCACAGCCCTTCTGTGAAGGAACATCAATGGGCAAGATAATGAGAGCCTCTTATTAATAGTCACAAAATATTCTATGAAGATGGTAATGGTTATTATGTTTAAAGGATAGCAAACATTAAAAAAGACATTAGATGATTTAAAATGACAGGTGAAGAATGCATATTCACATAATATAATTTCAAAAAGGACACATTGTTAAGAAAACTAGAGCAACAGTCATACTTGAGTGGGTTTGGAGGGAAGAAAAGGGACAAATGGCATAATCATATTACAATGCCCAAAAATATGAAACATATTTTTTAAAAGAGAGTATAAATTTGGGAGGGGATTATGGTTAGGAAAAGAAGGTCTGAGAAGATATAATGAATAAGGAATAGTATAATATAAACACATTTTCTATAGGTACAGAATTGTCAAATGATAAATAATAATAAAAAAACAAGTTCTGAGGTATTACACAAATAATAAGCCAGAGACTTCCTTTCGCAGCTAGGTTCCAATAGATATGAACATTCTGATCCACTCCCATCTGTACTTCTTTGGTTATATTTGATGACCTCAAACTCATGTATCACTAAGTAACTGAGAAAAGGTGTAAGGTGTTAACATAATTAGGAAATGTCTATGGATAAATTTCATGTGACATCTGTAGGAGCTTTATATGGAATACCCAACTGAGAGAAATAAAAAGAAAGTATGAATTAATAGCCAGACTTATAGTGTCCCTGGGCAGGCGCTTTCAAGATTATAAAACTCTCTATTTCTAAAAATTGACCTATAAATTTACCAATTTATCAGAAGTTGAATCAAGGTTCTACTGAGAGGTTTGGGGACATAACAAAGTAACTTTAAAAACTATTCAAAATAGAAAATTGTATGTATGTATGTGAGTGTGTGTGTGTGTGTGTGTGTGTGTGTGTGTGTTTATCCGTGTAATAAAAAAAAATCCCTGCATAAATAGAAGATGTAGAGTACTGGACATTAAGTTAGCTACACCAGAGACTAAATAAATGAAACAAAACTGCAGAAGATACTAAGAAACAAATTAGCATATTATAAAATATTTTTGCTAAATAGACAATTTTCTATGATTGAAACATACTTTTACATTTAACATGAAAATATAGATAACTCATGCTTCCTGGGAAAAATATGGGAAAAACTAGCAACTTAAACATAAAAATATATAAACTAAGCTGTATAGATATGGAAATGAAACACGAATAAGTTGACATATTAGTTTGAGGAGAGACCTCTGAAATTCCATAAAAGCAGATATATAATGTCAGAAATCTCTATGTAACAGATAAAATAAAAGAAAGTTTTGCACAGTAATAACATGCTATATGTAGAAGCTAATTGCAATATTTAAATTAAATATTATATTATAAAACAAAGAATAAAAATCTTAGGAAAACAAGAAGCTCTTATAAGCCATCAAGACAAAGTAATATACATAATATATGATGTTTTATCACATGTTTTGTGCTATGAGGCTTAAAGATGTCTCTCATTTGCTAATACATACATATAATATGCCTCAAATTTCAACTCATATTTACGTAATAAATAGGAAACGAAAGTGTTTAGTTACACAGGCAAACTCACTCGAAGCATCCCTAGATACTTGCAATAGTCAGAGAACTCATAACCCACAGCCAGTAAAAGAGGTTCTTTTTATTATTAAGGGTTTTTAAATTATTTTATTTATGTACATTCCAGCCATTGCCTCCCACTCCCTGTCTTCCCTGCCACAGTTCCTCATACCGCTCCCCCTTGCCTCCAAGAGGATGCCCTCCCCCCATGAGGCCTCTCCCTTCCCTGGGGCCTCAAGATTCTCCAGGATTAGATATATCTCATTCTGAGACGAGACAAGGCAGTTTTCTACTACATGTGTGCCGGGGGCTGCACACCAGCCCTTGTATGCTGCCTGGTTGGTGGTTCGGTCTCTGGGAGCTCTTATAGGTCCAGGTTATCTGAGACTGCTGGTCTTCTAATAGGGTTGCCTTCTCCTTCAGCATTTTCATGCCTTTTCCTAATTCAACCATAGGGGTCCTTGACTTCCGTCCAATGGTTAGATGTAAGTTTTGTATCTGTCTTAGTCAGCTACTCGTAGGATCTCTCATAGGTCAGCCATGCTAGGTTCCTGTCTCCAGTCTCCTCCACTTTTGGCCTTGCAGTTATTTTAGACAGTAACTGTTCTGAAATTTTGACTGTGGGTTAATAACCCCGTTCCTCCACTTAAGGTCCTGTCTATCTAAAGGAGTTGAACTCTTCGAATTTTCTCTCCTCATTGTTGGGCATTTTGGCTAAGGTCGCCCTCATTGAGTCCTGATGTCTCTCACCTCTCAGGTCTCTGGTACCTCCTACCTCCCAACCCTTATCCTCCAAGCTGAATTTTTCCATTCATTCTCCTGGCCCTCTGGGCTTCTTTCATGTCCCCTACCCTATATCTGATTCTGTTCCCATTTTCTTCTCCCCTCCCCTCTCCAACCCAATACCCTCCCTCCCTCTGTTTTAGTGATCATACCTTTCTTCATTCCAAGTGAAATTAAAGTGTCATCTCTTGGGCCTTTCTGCTTATTACACTCCTATGGTCTGTGGGGTGTATCTTAGATATTCTGTACCTTTTGGCTAATATTCACTTATCAGTGAGTGCACAGTATGGATGTCCTTTTGGGTCTGTGTTACCTCACTCAGGATGATAATTTTTAGTTTCATCCATTTGCCTGTAAAATACATAGTGTCCTCCCTTTTAATAGCTGAATAGTATTCTATTCTCCAAATACACTACATTTTCTGTATTCATTCTTTTGTTGAGGGACATCTGAGTTGTTTCCAGCTTCTGGCTATTACAAATAAGTCTGCTATGAACATAGTGGAACACATATTTTTGTGGTATGGTAGGGTATCGTTTAGGGTATATACACAGGAGTGGTATAGCCAGGTCTTCAGGTAGAACTATTTCTAATTTTCTTAGGAACTGCCAGATTGATTTTCAGAATGGTTGTACCATTTTGCAAACCCACCATCTCCACATCTGCTGTCACTTGTGTTTTTAATTTTAGCCATTCTCATTGGTGTAAGGTGTCATCTCAGAGTTGTTTTGATTTGCATTTCCCTGGTGACTAAGGAGTTTGAGAATTTCTTTAAGTGCTTCTAGGCCATCTGAGATTCTTTGGTTGTGAAATCTCTGTTTAGCTCTGTATCCCATTTTTTAATTGGGTTATTTGGTTTTTAGAGATTAACTTCCTGAGTTCATTTTGGATATTAACCTGTGGGTTTGGGTCTACCCAGCTGCTGGGTAAGGCAATCAGGGAGGCAAAGTGCAGCAAATTTGACTGTGTCTATTCCACGACACTGCCTGGTGGATGCTGGGCTCCCAGGAAGCTCCAAGACAGAGCTTCAGTGGTGAGAAAATGCACTCTGAGATGTGGGAAAGCTGAAGATAGGGTTCCCAGACCCTTGCAGAACTCTGAGAACTTCACAACCACCTCTATATCCTGTCCCAAGGAATCTGTTGCCCTTTTATGGCCTCTGCAGGCATTTTTACATATGTGGCATTCAATCACACAGATACACAAGCATACATGTAAACATGAAATATTAAAAATTAATCTTAGAAAATAAATCTATGTTGTGGTCCCATCTAGCTTATATCTTTATTTTTTCATTGAAAGACAGTTGTGCTAAGTTCCTCACAATGACCTTAAATTCACTTTGTATCTCAGTCAGGATTTGAATCCTCTAACCTCCTGCCCCAGCCACTAAAGCTGGGAATACAGTTCTACTCGATCAGTCCTAGCTAGAGTTTTCTTATAATATTAAACACACATTGATCTTACTGCTCAGGGACCCATTGCCAAAAACCTTGTATTCATAAGGCATCTGCACAAATATATTATCTCTAGCCATAATTGTCAGAACTAGAAAGGATCCAGACATTCAACTATTCAACTAATAATCACCCATGTCTCTACACAGTGGAGTGGTGTGACTACACAGGGAACAAAGAACTGACTCTCACTAATACATGAGTGGATCTGAGATCCATTTGGATAAGTCACATGCAAAAAGCTACATAATTTACAGCCTGATTTAGGTTCCTAAATTCCAAAACTGTAAGAATATAAACTTCAGCAGTTGTTTCCTGAAAGTAGGCCAGTACAAGGGACTGCAAAGAGGAAATTTCTCTACAAATGAACGGTGGCAGTGATGGGAAAGCTTTCTATTATTGTGTTGGCAGATTCACAACTTTGTATTTGTCAAAATATACTCATCTGTGTACCAGGATGAATGAACTATATTTGCTTATAACTTAAAAGGCAAAAATGAGGATACAATGGACTGTGACAAAAAGAACTACTTAAAAACTATATCAAACCAGAATAAAACTTGACTTAGAAGTTGACATACTTTGACAGACTTTTTTCTTCCAGTCCATCATTCAAGATGACACTGTATAGGGAAGTAAAGCATGAGATGAGTATGCCATGTGAAGCTATGCGAGAGTATGCCTGCATCCAAAGCATGTCATAGCTTACATATATGGTATCTACATAACCTGGTGTTCACTTGTCAAAATAAATTTTTCTTCATGTTAACTGCTGGCATTTCACTGAGTAGCACATAAAAATCTTTCGAGCTTTTCCCTCTTACAAGTTTCAAAGGAAAAAAATCTCAAGTTCAGAAGAGATGTTAATAGGTTAAATTTTAGGTACCTCTGTGTTCCCTAAGCATGAGCACAGCCTTTGATTCATTCATTATTACCCCACCCTGTCTTGCAGTTTTAGCTAAATGTGCCTGTAAGATGTTAATAGAAAATGGAAATATGTAGAGATGAATCTGAGGACAGCAGCAGCTGATGCATATTCTGGAAATTGCAAATTTTCCATGGACCATGGAGCATTAATGTAATGATCTTCCCTCATGTACATCAAGCAAATTTGAAAAACGAAATTGGCAAGGCAACACAACCAGTATTTCAAAATAATTTATCACTAACGTATAGCCTTTAACATAGTCACAATATTGCCATGTCTAGTGAAAGAGCAAAAAAATCGTTTTGAAAAGTAAATTGAATTGAATGTGGTCTTTTCTTTGTCATGCCAAAGACTTGATGCATCTATTATAACCTAAAACCTAGGTGTGTCAGAGCAACAGCATTAATGTTTAATGGCATATACAAATTCCAGAAAATGGCTTATAAGAAGCTTATTTAACCTAAATTGTTTCCCCCTGAAAATTTTTATTCATTTTATGTATGACTGTATAGACTTGCCCTTGTAAATGCCTAGCATGTAAGAAAAAGAAAGGCATCTTTACCTTTTAAACATACTGCAACTATAAGGATGGCCTTCTGTTAATGGACAAGGACATCAGATTTTATTTGCATGTCTGTCCATATATGCTCATATATGAGCAGAAAACAATAGCTTTAGGTTTATAAGCTATAAAATGTTATTATAACTCAAATTATTCCAAAGTTTTTAAGTTCTTAGTAAAAGTTTCATAATGTAATTTTTGAATAATCAAGATTCTAACCTAAATATTGTTAATAATACATTTCCATTAATACACATGACTAATATTAAATATCTATGCTTTGTGTCAGTACACTATAATATACTTGAATGTTTTCTATCACAAAACAATGTAGGTTTTTGTTATTGCTTTTGGTACCTCTCAGAACTTGAAGGTAAGATACTATTAATAAACTAGCACTATCTTTTGACATAGGACTTGGAGGAATGGACCTGCAACTGACTAGGAAGCCTCCTCCCTCAGAACTAGTACTCATAGACCCTGAAAGTACCACACTAGCTGCCATCGAAGAAAATCAAGCAATAGTCTTAGTCTTCTATAAAGCCTAAATAACTAAAACACTAGTCATCACAGCAAGATGTTCTTAAATGTTCAGTGGTGCCGTTATTGTCAGAGCAACCAACGTGTCTAATTGGATTTACATCCCACTCAACATGATTCATGCTTGGGAATATAGACCTAGCCAAGCACATGTGACAGGTACAACAATAGACTGAAGAGGTGAACCTACTAATTGCAATTCATTTAAGTAGAATAATCTCAATTACACTTTAAAGGTTTATCATTGTGTCCTTAAGTAAGTGTGGAGAGGAATTTTAATCCAGCAACATGGCTGTTCTGGCAAGGGATTACATCCAAAGAACTTCTAGGTCTATCTGGAATTCAAACATACCCTTAGTCCCCACATTTAATCCCTAAAAGTTAGTTTATATATGGAAGCAGCCATGATTGAAAGTGATGTCTATTTGAGGGACAAAGGGATGAACCAAAGAAAGACATGACAGAATGAGTCAGAGATAGTATACACCCATCTCTCAAAAGAACAGCACAGCAAAGGGAGGCTATTTAAGAGCAGTTCAGGGAAAAAGAGGGGTCAGTCAGTTGTGTGTTGTTGAGTTCCACTTTGTTTAGCTCGGTTTGGTCAGTTCAGATCATTCAGTCAGTGCAGTGAGTGGAGTTCAGTTTTTGGAATTCAGTGGCAGTTTTTTCAAAGTAGAGAAATTTGGTGAGAAGCCTGGATAAGCCAGATTGAATCAGTTAGCATAGAGAAGAATCTGGGACAGAATAGCTGAGTTGAACCAGCTAGCCAGAGTTTAAAACTAACTAAAAAGGGTGATCTTATTCAGCATGAAGCCTCTGAAATGATAATTATATCTGGCAAATAAATGTAACCTTTACTTAAGTGTCTCTCACCCCTGACCCCTCCCCCATCAAAACAAGCTTCTTTTATTTTTAAGCAGGCGATAGCCACTAGAAAGATCACAAGTTGTCAAAATGCAGATTATAAGTGACTGTGCAGTCCAATGGGGCATGTTTGTGTAGACTCTGGATCCCAGCCACAGTGGACACACCTGCAACGCTATCTTACACCAAAGGCACAGGCAACATAGTGCTGCTAGGGAAAAATAAATAATTGTAAAAACCAAAAGGCCAAGATGTATGATACAAGGTAGTGTCTTTCTTGTAGATAACACTGTGAAACTGTCCCTCAGGCCTATGTAGAGGGTAGATGAGTTGAAGAGAAAACAAGTTAAGGTAGAAGTTATGTAAATAGATTACTTACATATGAAACTCTCAAAACCAGTAAAATAAATATTTACAAACAATATAAGGTTCACAATGTGAATGCATTAAAAAGTTCCACACCTTTCAAAGGGTTTTAGGATGTAGCCATATAACTAGGAACCACATAGGTCCAATAAAATAATCTGCATAAGACATGAAAGTTCTTTGTTCTTATGTGTATCATTTGGCTAAGGTTGTGCTTAGAATGTACATACCAGACATATGAAGAAAAACATTAATTTGTCTGAGCCAATCTTCCATGTATAAGTAGCATGTAAATTTAGAGAACTACATAAATTTAGTCACTATATGACTAATGATTTTTATCGTATAGTTTATATATTTATTTTGTCCATGTGTTTGTATGCATGTGTGGGCACATGGATAATATGATACTGATATAGACACGAGAACATTTGTTCTACTGGGTCCCAGGGGTCAAACTCAAGTTGCAGGCTTCAGAGCAAGCATTTTTTTGACCACTGAGCCATCTAAACAGCCCACATTTACTATATGTAAATGATATTATTTATTCTGAATTATGAACTATGAGTTTTTCTAAATAATAATATTGAGCCCAAGAGTTAAAGCACAATAAAAATCAATTTGTGCAAAATAAAATACCAGGTATAACTGAACATATGCTCCATTGACTTTAACACTGCTTCATATATCCAAGAATTAAGCTTTTAAAATGAGAACAACTCTTCTGAAAATAATTCTAAAGATAGCTACTCATATCTATATATAAAATTCAGAAGAGATTTTAACACATGACACAAACAAGAATAAGTACTTAACATAACCAGGTGTAACAATTGATTTGATATATCAATTTGACTCACTCACAGAGAGTGAGGCAAGTGGCCATGTCTTTGGTGAAACATTATTCGGAATATGTGTATGGGGAAGTTTTAGAATAATATTATCATATGAATCAGTAGGCTGAGTATATCATATGAACCTCCCCATTATGAGTAAGCTTTGCCTTACATATCTGATATCTGGATAGAAGAGAAGTCAGGGTGAGAGTTTACTCTCTCAGACTATTTCCTAACTGGAACATCTATCCATATTCTTTTACACCTGGATGGAACTTATAAAACCAGGTTTATAAAATTCAGCCTTGGAATTCTGACTAAAGTGACACCACTGGATCGTCTGCATTTCTAGCTTACAGTATGTTTCAAAGTTTGGCAAACCATGAAGCCAGTTTTATTATGTGCATCCACAGAGACACCTGCACATGATGTACTGGTTAATAGCAGGATACATTCTGATACTGTGCTAGTATGTTTTTATATGAGTACATCAAATAATAAGAAAGGTATAACATTAATAAATGTTATCATTTTATGGGGTAACCATAATAAAATTGATGAAATTTCTGTGTCCTGCATGCCTGTATACATACAAATAAATATATAATAAACATGTTTTTCTTTTGTTTCTCTGAGAACACTAACATAAAAGGTATCATCTGTAAATTATTAAAAACCTGTGATTTATCTAACACTTTGCTTGTTCTATAATTGACTACTGACACCTCTTTAACACTTTTGAGCTTTCTGTTGCTTTTTTACCAAGTAGATATTTTACTGAAGTCTAGGACTCTCCAAATTATTAATATTAAACAATTTATTTACATATGGTATGAATAAGAACTGTCTCTGACAGATGCATCTATTTGAATACTTAGGCCCCACTTGGTGGTTCTGTTGAGGAAGTTATAGAACCTTCGAAATATAAAGCCTAGTAGCACGAGGTAGGTTATTGGAAGCCTTCACGTTAATATTGAAATTTCAGTTCTTGCTCCATCTCTCCTTTATCTATGGAGATATGAGTGCATAGCATCAAGCCCACTCCACCAGAGGCTTGAGATCTTCATACTACCATGCATTTCTTGCACAGATGGAATATACCTTCAGACTAAACAAATCACTCCTCTTTCAAAGTGTTTGCCAGGAGTTCTAAAACAGCAAAACCAATCAGTACTAAGAAACATAATAACTGCTATGATAAACATAACCATGTTATGATAAACATAACCATTTTTGAACTAATTTGTGGGAGGAATTAGGAGAGCTTTGGAGAAGAGCTAATGTTAAAAACACAGACCTTAATGTATTATTTTGATGTGAGTTTGCAATAGGAGAGTGTTTCAGAAGAAAAACAAAAGATTCTGTAACAAATTTGAAGACAAACACTTCATATTATACCTGAAAAGGCTGACTTAATTGTACCCATATTTTGATACTTTGAGTGAGGCAGAACTGTAAAATGAAGGACTACTTTGCTGGAGGAAATTAGGAGAACACAATACTTCAGGTGATGTCACTGCTATTGCTAGCTCCATTTAGTGAATTTTATTAAAATTCAAAGCAAGGTGAAATTAAAGTGAATAGTTTTATGAGAAAAAGGACAGTAGCATGGTTAACAACTACACACAGATTAGAGGCAGAGACAATCAAAAAAAATGTTTATAGCTATCAAGTACATTGGAGTCATGAGAGAGAAGCCACACACTCAGCACTGGAACCCAAAAGGTGATTTCTCTAGGGGTGAGCTTCACCCATTGAAGGCTCCAGCTTCTAGAAATGAAAATTTATTTTTTAAAAAAGTCTAAACTGATAGTATAAACTAGGGAGGTTTTTTTTATATATATAAAGCACCTATTAGTGAGTGTTTTAGCCCAAGCTGAACCTTAGAATTTGCTCTAACTCTTGTCTCCAAAGCCCAGACTACATTTCAAGTTAGGAGCATCATGAACAATGTACTAGGTCTGCTGTCATATGATGGTCATGGAGACATGTTTCAAGGTTCTAGAAAGTCACTAAAACCAGGCACTGTGTAGCAGAATCAGAGCTTCTAGTAGGAGGCTATGGGAGTCTATTATGTAAAGTTACGAAGATGCAACAGTGTTGCAGTATATGATGACTACTCCTCTAATAAATGCACACACATGTTCATTCTATCATTGTTATTTAAATAAAATCAAACTTTTGTGTGTGTAAAATCATTCTAGTAGTTCTATTTATGTAGATAGCTCTGACTAATGTATAAGTGGTACCCCATAATATTGGAGATGCCTTAAGTATAACCTATTTACTGAGGAAAGTTTTGGGTATTGAGCTGAGCTGACTGAAAGCAAGGCTTCACACATATCAGAGCTAAAAGGGCAGGGCTATCCAAGGCCACTAAAGCACAGACCACATGGTGCTATCTAAAGCCCCAAGGTGGGAGACAGGGAGCATTAGGATGCAGTGTTTGTCATGGTGAATTTCAGTTTTGTTTAGATCAAATATGTTCTTATGCTCATACTCCCTTTTAGAATAAGAATATTTTGTCTTTGCCACTTTATGTTGAAAATGTATAAGATCTTTCTTTGTTTGTGTGTGGATATGTGTACATATATATATAGTGTATTTATGTATGCATAATCTGTGGAATGTCATAGCTTCCATGTATAATCTTGCCCCCATATTTAGTATAGTCATACTTGATGGAAAGTTTGAAATATAGTGTATTTATTATTCCTATTAATATTATTAATAGTAATTGTCAAAACAATGACATAAAAGAGAAATGTAAAGGCAGTAGTGAGTATTCATTTGATAACCTATGTCAGTATCAGTAATAAGCACTTTTAAAATATGCATTCCTTAATACACATTCCTTATTCAATATTTTGTAATGAAGACACCCATCTTTATTTAGAAAGAGAAAGAATTGTAGAATAAATTGCTTGTTTGATGTTGCTTAATGATTGAGTAGATCAAGACTTTAGGAAGAGATGAACTAGTGTTATGAATCTGAGTGTAGTCTGAGCTTATAACTAGCTTAAGAACAACTTGAGCTATATAGTGAGAACTTGTCAAAAAAAAACAAAAACAAACAAAAAAACAGAGCTGAGGGTAGCACTTCAGAAGTAGGGCATTTGTTTAAAAGGCATAAAAACTGGATTCACGCTATAATAAAAATGAGTCCTAACAATATTCAGCTACAGCCATAAATTATTCCCTTGCCAAGCTATCGTAAGAGAAGCTTCATCTTGCAAAAACATAAATTAATACAGAGACCTACAACTGGACAATGTTTAGAGCATGAGAGATTTTACAACAATCACTTCTAAGTAAGACATCATCATCAAAGACTTTTTCACAGTTCCCAGGAAACTATGAAGAACAGGAGGCCAAAAGAATGTAAGAAAAAAAAGGGGATGAATAGCTCCACAGAAACATTGTCTTCCAGATACAACAGAATTGGTGTGTATATGAGACTGTGACAGCACAAACTTAAGGTGCACTGGTTTGATCCCAATGGGGTTCCAATAGTGAGATAGGAAGTTGCCATGGGGCTCCCAGGTCCAATCAAAAGGCTATCATCAATTGGAATTGGCTTGCAGATGAATAATTAGTTATTTCCAATAAAATCTTATTGGATATATTAACTACACTTAAGAGTAAGCCCCATGCCAGCAGTATATGGCCAACACAAAGTTAACTCTGTGCTTTGATATTTTTCTTTTGCTTGTGCATCTTTTCATACTGGACTTTTGCTCATATATCATGGTTTTTGGTTTTCTCATTTTCATAGGTTTTGTTTATGAGTGTATACATGTATGTATGTGTATTTTTCAGCATCTTTGTGTTTTATCTTTATTTTGTTTTTTATAATGATTTATTTATTTTGTTGGGTTTTTTTCTGATTGTTTTCTATAGAGATATGGGGTGGGTCAGGTGATAGTCAGAAATGGTCTGAGAAAAGTTGAAGAAGAAACTGTAATTAGAATATAATATATGAAATTTTCCAAATAAAAGTAATCAAGATCAAAGGAGAAAAAGATAAACTGAACTCAATCATAATATGGCAAAAGCAAAAATAAAAAGAATCAAATGAAGCAAAAGTTGTATAATTAATTTCCCAAAATCAACCCTAGTTTCCAACCTCCAAGCAAGAGCCCTTTCAATGGCAGCTGTTACTGAATTTGTAAAAGCTCAATAAGTTTATACATACTTTGTTGATTATGTGGCTATATTAAAATCATCTTGGATTTTCTTGCTTTGCTTCATTTGTAACATTATTATTCTCCTTTTTGTACTAAGCTGCTGTCAGTTCTAAATTAGCCATGGATTTGAAGGTTATTTTTTTTTTTATCAAGCTGAGTGCTAAGAAACATGAACACATACCTAGAAATGAAGAAGCATGACAGATTTAACAAGATTTGTTGCAAGTGTGAGTCAAGTGAACACAGCAAATGCCAACTCCAAATAAAAAATATAAGCAAAGTAGCTAAAATGAGTTCCTGGAGCATTCTTATTGAATTTTAATCTGTGTTCTGATGACATTAAAAAGTGAAGGCCTTAGAATGAATCGGTGCCTTATAAGTGAGATCAGAGGAGCGAGAATCGCTGCTTTGCTTTTGTTAATTCAACCATGCAAGTTCACAGTGTTGCCCCACCTTTTGCTTTACCCCGTTCTGTCAGCAAAGGACATAATGCAAAGACCTTCATCAAATACCAATATCTGCATCACAATGCCAATACCTGAATCTTGAACTTCACCATCTCCAGAAGTGAAAGATGTTCAGTTTCATATGCTTTCTTATAAGAGCAAAAGGAGAATAAAATAATTACTCTAGTTTTATTTAGTCTCTCTAATAAAATACTCTTTTAAAAAGTAACTTGAAGGAAAAAAGGGTTTGGTTTGTCTCCACTTCTAGGTCACAAATCCATCACTGAAGGAAGTCAGGGTGGGAACTCAAGGTAGGAACCTGGAGGCTGAAACCCTGTAGGGATGTTTCTGATAGTTTGCTCTCATGCTCAGCCAGGCTCACACTCACCTACCTTCTTTACATAGCACAAGACCATCTGACTGGTAAACAGTTACATACACAATAGTCTAATCACTTCTATATCCATTTAAAAAGTCAAGAAAAATCTCCTAATTGTACCCAACCTGGTAAAGTCAATCACTCAGTTACTTTCTTTTCAGGTGATTCTCAGCTATTTTAAGTTGACAGTTAATACTAAGTAGTACACAAAGAAAAATGTACAGTGAAGTCTTAGTAAGAGTTCTTCTGGTGGGAACCTCTGCTTTACAGGAATTTTATAAGGATAGCACTTAATGCCAGTGTCTCCCAAAATTTAACCTTTGAATAATATTTGTTTCCATTTCATTGCCTTGGCAAATACTCATGTTTCTGAAGAAACCAGCAACTCTCAGTTGAATGGGACAAACATTCCAGACTCTATACATTGAAAGATTTACTAGAAATCTTTCTCATGTCTTCTTATTCATTATTTCAGTGAATGTCTGAAAATTGAGTTGTAGCTGTAGTGTTTCTTTAGGCAGTTAGCCAATGTACAACAGAATATTGAAAGTAGTTATTGAACAATATTATAAAATAAGAGTGAAAATCATTTTTAAGAGTCAAATCCATAAATTCAAATAGGAAATGTAGGTTCAGTGAAGAATAAATAGGTTCATCCTACAAGACTGTGAAAAGATTGACACATATACTCTACAAAGATTAGGGACCAACGAAACAGCTTGCCATAGGAATGCAAAATCTGCCACTGATGGCCTGAATTTATCAGAATAGAGGACAATAGGTTCTAAAAAGATTTATCTGCAAATTGTGAACAATTATTAAAACAATAGATCAGATGAAATAAAACTTTAAGTTATGGTGATCCATATATTAATTGAGAGTGATAAATTTAACAGAGAAACTCATAATCTTACAACTTTCTGTGGATGTACCTTAGTGATAGAGACTTGCCGAGCATGTGCAAGGTCCTGGGTTTGATTTCCTGTAACATAAAACAAATTTAAATAAACTTTAAACAAGCTTGGTGAATAAATATGTTTGGCCATTAAGTCTGAATGTGTAAGAAAATATACTTGAAATATTTGAAGCTTGAACATGTGTAATAGGCTGAAATCTTTAGAAGCAAGTGAAACTCCCAGTCCAATGATTTAATGTTAAAGATTGGAGCTGAGAGCTTAGGAAAATGAATATTTTTAGTTGAAAGATAGGCAAAGGGATAGACCTGAGTTGAATATTTGAAGTATAACATCACAAAGACAGTTTGTGAAGCTGTAGATATGAACAAAACCCACAGAGAAGAAGTACATGGAGACATCAGGTATATTTATAACAACACAAAAGAGACAGAAACACGGGGACAGAAACTGGATGAGTCATTGATATGAGACAAGAGGACTTAACTTGGAGTTGTGAAATATGAATAAAATAATAAGGCATAAAATCTGAGTACTAACCACCCAGACAACAAAGAAAATGAAGTTTAGGCGCTAATAACATATTCTGACATACAAAAGTAAAACAGCATAGAGAATACTAAGTTTCTAGTAAGTCAAATATGCACACTCATTTCCTTTTAAACATTCAGTGTTTCTATATATGAAGAAAGTCATTAATCCCATATTGGAAGAGACCTGCATGCACAGTAGTAAGTGAGCAATTGTTTTCCAGGATGATGCTGCACATTTGCCAGCATGAGTGGGGTTATATCTGGTGTGTTCTGTCACTGGCTGTGTGCTGCAACCGTGCTCTGAAAACTCAAGGCATATATCCTGTCAACCCAAAGTCCCAACTACCAGAATCTGTCAGAGCACAACTTTGTGAATCTTTTTTAATTGGCTTGAAAATCTTTAACTGTTTGGGATGAAGGATGATTTGGCTAATTAACAATCTTGTGGGTTCTTTCTTGATCTCTAGCGAGAAATGAAAATTTCTCACTCTTGGATAGTTTAAAACAAGCTGAAGTAAAGTTGTGTCTAGAAATGGCTTCACAAACATTTCAAAAGTGAATCCAGAGTTCACAAATACTTTTGTATATAGAGAGGTTAGGTTTTATATAAATCTTGGTATAGGAAATGTACCAAAAATATTTATTGAACACATATGACACATATTTATTTCTCAGAAACTCCTATGAATGCAAACATGTCAATAAGCATGCCATCAACTTCCTAATCACTTTGATTACTATTAGAAAAAACATTTAAAGTTGAATGTAATGTATATGTTCATGTGCATTTACAGCAAGCACACCATTGAATTCATGCAATTTTCCAATAATCTTTAGATTATTTTTCTTCTAATTGTTCAGCTCTGTTCTTTGAGTATTTACAAACAAACCTAAATTAATGGGTACTTGCTACTGTTCCTAATTTGCAAACTTACCATTTTATCCCTGCAAGTTAATAAAATTCATCCTCTAAAGATGGCATACAAAGAACTCATGTTTTGCCTGATGGTCACCTCACTTTTGACATTTCTCAGTGCAACAACACTTGCATCTGAAACTAGAAATCACTGTCTTTCCCCTTTTACAATGATTTCAGGAATGCCTTTTCTCCTACACACTATATACTTCAATTCACCTGGTAACTCTTTGTTTTGAATTTGAAATGTGGTCCGAAGTTTTTTGGCATTCCAAATAGAGATACAAAATAGATTTGAGAGTCTCTTAGGACTATTAGGCTATTAGAATCAGTGTTATGCTGGTAAAGTTTTAACAACTATTTCTCAAGATTTAGAGAAAGGCTATACTATATAGCATTTGCAAATGTAAACAATCATAGATTCATAATTTCATGACACCAAAATGGTATCCTTGAACAGAATAATTGAAAAGGAGCACTTCAGTGATTCTCCTAACAAAATATTGGCTAATTCATGCAAAGGACTACTTACTTCCTAACAAATTTACTCTGACTTATGGATGACAGAATGTTCTGACAGGTAGAAATGGCAGCCAATGATCATTGCAAAATACTAAATTCACTTCTAGATTTACTAACTCTTGCCTTACTCATATAGGGTTTGATAATTTTGTATATTTTTTGCACTATATCATCTCTGAAATAACCCCACTGGAATTTAAATATATTTTGTCATTTAAAAAAAAAAAACAAAACAACCGTGCATCTTCTTTAGAATGTTTAGAAGTGACATGCCATTTGTCTTGAAAACTTAAAAGTTGTTTCTTGGATGTAAGTTCATTCTAGGTAAAGCATTCCTGACTTAATATAAATTTGAGTTTTTAATTTCTATTTTATTTTTTCATTAAGTAATGTATATACTTTACATCCTGATTGCTGCTTCTTCCTGGCCCCACCCTTACACAGTTTCTTCCCACGTCCCCTCCCCTTCTCTTCTGAAAGGGTTGAAGACCCCCTGGGTATCTCCCCACACTGACACATCAAGTCTCTGCAGGGCTAGGTGTATTCTCTCCCACTGAGGCCAGAGAAGGCAGCACAGTTAGAAGAAACTATTCAATACACAGGTAATAGATGTAGAGACGACCCCTACTCCAATTCTTGGGAGATCCATTTAAAGACCAAGGTGCACATCTGCTACATATATGCCAGGTCAAGGGGGCAGGTCCAGCCCATGTATGCTCTTTGGAGGATGATTCAGTTCCTGAGAGCCACCAATAGTCCAGGTTAGTTGACAATGTTGGTCTTTCTGTGGAGTTTCTATCCCTACAGGAGGCTTCTCTCCTTCCCCCAAATCTGCCATAAGATTCCCTGAGCTCCAACCAAAGCTTGGCTGTGTCTCTCTTCATCTATCTCAATCAGCTGCTAAATAGAGCCTCTCAGAGGACCGTTATGCTAGCAATCTGGCAGTTTTTAAAAAAATTGAGAATAGTTCTACCTAAAAATCCAGTTATAACGACCCTGTGCATATACCTGAAAGATGATTTACAATAGCCCAGGGACATATGCTCCACTATGTTCATAGCAGCTTTATTTGTAGTAGCCAGAAACTGAAAACAACCCAGATGTTCCTCAATTGAAGAATAAATACAGAAAATGTGGTTCATTTACACAGTGGAATACAATTCAGCATTAAAAACAAGGACACCATGAGTATTGCTGGCAAATGGATGGAACTAGAATATATCATCCAGAGTGAGGTAACCCAGACCCAAAATGACATCCATGGTATGTACACACTGATAAGTGGATATTAGTCATAAAGTACTCTATACTCTACAGACCTAAAGAAGCTAAACAAGAAGGAAGGTCCAAGCAAGTAGGCTTAAATCTCACTTAGAAAGTAGAATAAAATAGTCACAGTAGGTAGATAGAAGCAGGTAATTGGGTGCAAGAGTAGATGGAGAGTGGAGTGTGGGGAGAGGGCAGGGGCACTTGGCATTCAGGATCAGGTGTGGGGAAAGACCACCAAAGAACCAGAGGAAAGAAAACCAGAGGGCTGGGAAATGAAGAAGAGAGACAAAAAGTAGAACACAGACTGAAGGAAGGGCCAACTGGGAAATGGTCCCACTGAGAATACATCATGTCTGCAGACACCAAATCCAAGACTGTTGCAGTGCTCTAGAGGTGATTGTGGACAGGAACCAAGTGTGGCAGTTCCTGGGGAGGTCCGGCCAGTAATTGACCAATGCAGAAGCAGATGCTTGGAGCAAACCATTAGGCTCAACTCAGGGAACCTGGTATGGGAGTTGGCAGAAGGACTAGAAAAGTGGAGGGAGACTGCAACCCCATTGGAAGAACAAAATAGACTGGCCTGACCACCCAGTTCTCCCAGAGACTAGACCACCAACCAAGGAGTATACTGAAAGGAATCTTTGTCTCCAGATACATATGTAGCAGAGGATGGCCTTGCCTGACAGCAAAGAGAGGGGAGGCCCTTAGTCCATGGGAAGTTTGATGCCCCAGAGTAGGGGGATGCAGGTACAGTGGTGAGGGAGAGTGTGGGTGAGTGGGGGAGCACTCTCATACAGGCAAAAGGAGGAGGCATGGCAGATGTGGGATGAGGGTTTGGCAGAGGGGTAACCAGAAAGTGGAATATTATTTGAGATGTAAAAGAATGAAATGAATAATAAAAATTTTTAAAAAAATGGAAATTGGCAGGTGGGTCAGGGTGAGCATCACTGGGACTTGGCAGAAACCTGAGATTGGGGAAACCTCTCAAGATTCTATAGGGGTGACTGTAGCTGAGACTCCTAGCAGTGATGGTATGAAACCTGAAGTGGCCACTGTCTGTAGCCAGGAAGGATCTGTAGTGGAGGGATAAAGATACGAACCCACCCACAAAATTTTCAAACCAAAATTTGTCCTGTCTACAAGATGTGCAGGGACAAATATGGAGCAGAGACTGAGGAAATGTCCAACCAATAACTGACCCAACTTGAGGTCCTTCCCATGGGCAAACACCAATCCTGACATTATGAATGATATATGGATATGCTTGCAGATAAGAGCCTAGCATAAATTTGAAATTCCTAAACCGTAATTTTAAGTGTTTCTCAGTCTTTTGGATTTCTTCTATTGATATTTGTTTCTTTAGATCTATACTTCATTTGTAACTGATTTTTTAATATCCTATTTCTTGAGTTCTTTATGTATTTTGATATTGGAATCTATCAGATTTTTTTGTTGGTAAAAATCATTTTCCCATTCTGCAGGCTTCTGTTTTGTCCAGGTGACAGTGTTCTTTGGGTTACAGAGGTTTTCAGTTTCATAAAGTGTTATTTTTTAAATTGTTGTTCTTAGTTCATTGGGCTATCAGTGTTTTGTCCATAAAGACATCAAGGTTAATGAGTCTAAGGTTATCCCCCACCCCCTTCTCTTCTATCAGTTTTAGTGTTCCTGGTTTTATGTTGATATTATTGGTCAATTTGGAAATGAGCTTGGTGCAAAGTGATAAGTTTGTAACTATATGCACTCCTATACATGTAGTCATCAGTTTGAACAGTACCATTTGTTGAGGATTCTGTCTTTTTTACTAGTGTCTATTTGTGATTTCTTTAAAATAAAGTGCCCGTATGTATGTGGATTTATTTTCGGGTCCTCAATTCAATTCCATTGAGCAGCATGTCTGTTTTAATGCCAATACTATGGTTTCTTTTTCTTACTGTAGCTTTGTAATACAATTTGAAATTAAGAATGGTAAGACCCCCCCCCCCCAGTATTTCTTTAATTGATCAAGATCAAGATTTTTTTATCTATTATGTTTTTTTTTCTGTTTCCAAATTATGCTGATAACTATTCTCTCAAGGTCTGTGAAGAAATTTGTATGAATTTGAATGGGGATTGAATTGATTCGGTAGATGCATTTTGGTAGTATGGTGGGACATTTTTATTGTGTTAATTCTACTGATTCATGAAAATGTGAAATCTTTCCACACTGTGAAAGGAGTTGTTTCCTTGACTGCCTTATCAGTCCAGTTACCATTTGTATATAGGAGGACTACTTACTCTTTTGTGAGTGATTTTATTATTCAGCTACTTTGATGAAAGTGTTCCTTATCTGTAAGAGTTGACAAGTGGAATATATATACAATCATAACATCTGCAAATGATAGTTTGAGGTTTTTTTCTAATTTGTATCTACTTGATATCTTTCAGTTGTCTTATTGACATTGACAACAAAGCTAGACTTCAAGTACTATGTTAAATAGGTATGGACAGAGTGGACAACTCTGTCCTTTTCCTAATTTTATTGGAATTACTTTGACTTTCTTTTAGATTATGTAGATATTGGCTATGGGATTTCTGTAAATTGCCTTTATTTTGTTTATGTAGTTCACTGCATCCATGATATCTCCAGGACTTTTTATCATGAATGGATGTTGAATTTTGTTAAAGTTGTTTTCTGCATCTAATGATATGATAATTTTTCTTTCAGTTTATATATTAGATTATATTTATTAATTTTTGTATATTGAACCACCTCTGAACTTCTGGAATGAAGACAACTTGATCAAGGTAGATGATGTTTTTGATGTGTTCTTGGGTTCCATTTGCAAGTATTTTGTCCAGTAATTTGCATTTAAATTTTAATGATTTTTTTCTGACACAAGGGCATCTTGGCAGTCAGAAGCCAAGGAATAGCAGAAATCTACATCTCACAATAGACCTCACACATGAGATTTATTTGTCAGAACAAAATGGCTGCTGCCTTTGAAAGGGAAAAGATATAGTTAAGGGTGAAGAGGTCAGGCTTTTTAGGGTTGTTGGAGTATGTGCACTGAGCAAGTGAAAAAGTACAGTGAAGCTAGAAGTATTGCTTGGGTATTGTGGTGATTTGAGTATGGTTGGCCTTAGAAGTAGCACTATTAGGAGGTATGGCCTTGTTGGAAAAAGTGTAACACTGTGGGGTGGGCTTTGATACTTTTATCCTAGCTGCTTGGAAGACAGTCTACTCCTGGCTTCCTTTGGATAAAGATGTAGAACCCTCAGCACTTCCAATGTTACACTTGCCTGGACAATGTTGAGCTTCCTGCCATGATGATACTGGACTAAAACTCTGAATCTTTTAGCCAGCCCCAATTAGATATTGTTCTTTATAACAGTTGCCTTGGTCATGTTGTCTCTTCACAGTAAAAGAAACCCTAACAAAGAAAGGTATTAACTGTGAAACATTATTGTAACATGACGGTTAATGTATATTTCCTAGTCTATGAGAAGGCTGAGGATAGAGTAATGTTCCACTTCCTATTAACCTACATTCCTCCTGTTATTGTTTACTATAGATAACTAATGGAATGAAGGTGGCAATGTCATTGTTAAAATACTTTTTGTTGTAAGAGGTCATTGAATTCCATGGGGGCAAGCTTGATACTCACCACTGGGGCATAATCAGGAGTCATAGGCCTCTAATTCCATAGGTAGGGGCTGATATTCTATAATAACAACTGATTAAAAGTCTGACTAGAAATCTTTTGATTTTGTTATTGAAGAAATCTAGAATTAGGAAAAGGACACAAACGAGTTAATAAAGGCATTATCCCATATCCTTTCCATATTAGACCGTCAACAATTCACTGGCCAGAGTAATTGAGCTGTCTCTTTTGTTTTGGGAGATCCACATGGAGTTGGCAGATTTTACTTTGGTAAACCAAATTGGTTGTCATAGAAACAATATTACTCCTTAATAAAGCTGTAAATGACACTCTTCTCTACACTTAGTCGATATAGCCCTTGCCAATTTTTTTCTAATGCTTTACAAGTGGTTTGCATAGAAATAAGACTTTGTGTTAAGGTCACAAATTTCTCCCTTATCCTGTGTTAAACAGGCCATGTGCTCTATCACATAGTTGAACTATTTCATTTAATGAATTTGTTGATTGATTGATTGATTGATTGATTGGAATTTCATTTTAACATTTGAACCTGTTACATTTTAACAGGTATAGCAATAAGCGATGTAGTTCGACATTTTGTTCCCTATGCCAGTAAGCTTCCTTTTCACCTAATATTCTACTCTTTTGTTAAGGATAAGGGGTAATGTATTTTCTTCTTTAACTACTTCCTGCTAACATTAGGACATCAGTTTCAGGAACCAGATAGGCTGAAATGGATGTCGAATTGTTGGAAGGAATTCAGATAATGCTGCATTCATCTGTTTAACTGGCCCATCTGAAGAAACAGGGAGCAATCATCTCAGCTGGACTAGTTCACATTGGCTTTCAGAAATAATGGGGCTTAAAGCTATTTGGGGCACTTTGTGATCCTCAGTTGATTCCTGGATGGTGTCTAACAGCTGAATAGAAATTTACTAAAATAGTTATAGACTAGGAGCAGAAGTAAAACTTTGTGAAGTTAAAGTAAAATCCTACATTTAGTACGGTCAGTACCATAGTTCTGGTATTTGGGGGAAATAAAGACATTTCAAGACCAAGAGAGGGAAGTGTAACACACTCAGGAATAGGGGGTGGAGAAAATTAGGCTGTACTTATCTTGAACCCAGTTGACCTATGACAGGTTGTTCTAAGTCTTAGGATATCTTCAACTCCTTGGATTTTACATGATTTTTTTTTTGGTTTACCAGAATAAATAAAAGTTGTATATATTTATTAACATAATCATTGTTTAGACTCTGTACTGAAGTTCACATTGTAAAAAGACAGCTAATAACTGCCAATCCTTTGAGTTACAGAAAAAGCTTTCAGTTAAAAAAGCATGAGCATTTCTCTTCCATCCAGAGAGCTGGGCATATAGAAATGGTTTTAGCACAGTAAGAGGCACCTTTAAGTCTATACTTAGACGACAACCAAAGAAAATTTAAAATCATAAGCTTGTGACTGTTAACAGTAGTCAGTGCTTTATCAGATTATCACAATTATATTGGTTCATATTAAAACTCTGAACCTTCAAAATAGAGGGGAAAGAAATCAGAAACTTTTTTATTACCTTAAATGACCTTTTAATACCATTACAACTTGCTTTTACATACCTTAAAATACTAGTTTCAGGTTTCTTAGACTGGAATCAAACGTTTACATTTTCCATCTAGTCATTTACCAGAGACAAGAGTAATTATTACTGAGCACAGTCATTGAAAAACAAGTTGCTTGAAATCCTTTTGTCTTGTTTTTCTCCCTTTTCTCTGTCACAGTTGGGTACTCCACTTCAAAGGGAACAGAGATTTTGAAGGAAAGCTTTCAATAAAAATATGCTTGGCTCTAGAAAAGGGAACGCCATAGCCCAACTCCAGATACAGCTTCATAATAAAGCATAAAAGAATAACATGACTTTATTATTATCCATTTTCAAAAGATGTTTGAATCCCAGATAGTATCCCAGATACTCTAGTGACCAGAAAGTCTAAAGATAAGTTCTGAGCCTTGGCCATCAAAGCAGATATGGCAAGTGGCACTAATGGTGAAATCTGGCAGCTGGCAGTGTCAGAAAAATAAAAAACAGAACCAATAAATATAGAACACAGAAAGAGACCAATCAAAAACAAAACATGTGATGGCTACCATCACTCCTATATTTAACTAAGCCTGACCCATTTTCTTCTCGCTCTCATATGTGCCACAAGACTTACACACCTAAAGACATAGAACTATCCACACACTTACTGATTTAAGGGCAACCTTACAGAGACTGCCTAGGGAAAATTGTACATTTATCCTTATTCATAAATCCCTATATATTTATGCTTCCAATGGTATTGTATTTCCACTTGTAGTCACAGACAGGAACTGCCTAATCTACAGTTGTGTGGGCAGCATGAGTTTGATGAATTTCAGCTGTATTTGCCCTTGTCTTGCCACAGACTCTCCAACATTTCTTGGAGAGAAGGATGTTAATGAAAATCAGTGATGGTAGGTGAAGTTGTAAGATTGGCTGATATATTGGAGGGATTAGGAACATAATATCCCAATCTCTTTTCTACTTAAGAGAGATCACTTAAGGAGAAAAGGACCTTGACCAAGATGTTCCCACGGCAGTCTCCCTCAAAGGGATAATCATTGACAAATTATGCCAGGTAGAGGCAAAGAGAGAGGTTCCTATGGTGAAATGAAAGTAAGTAGCAGAAAGATTAAGTGCTCTCAGAGGACTAAAAGTGGGTGCCAGAGAGGGATGATTCTACCAACCTATCACTGAAGAGAGAGAACAAGACACCAGAAGGACTAGAGGAAGTGAAGAAACTGACAATTGAGTCTGGTTAGCTGGATCGGTAATCGTTTGGGCTTCATAGCTAGGAGGAGTTAGGAGAGATAATAGGAAAAAAGAAAAATAAGGTTTTGATTAAACATAAAGGAAAGCTAGAAATCAAAGAAGAAATGAGCCAGTTTTCCTTCTCATTCACAGTAGTTGTAAAAGACCCAAACAATATTGAGATCTATTAGGTAGTCATTTGGTATTGGTTAAATAAGGGATATTAAGGTCAAATTTGTTTAATAAAATAAGTACATTTGGAGCCCTTCAGGTCAGGTGCCAAGTGGAGAGGCTGGAGGGTTTCTAAGAGGCATCTCTAAGGGGAATCAGAGGTGAAAGAATACAGGTGACACCATTTTCATGGATAATATGAGAGGAGAAAAAATGGTCACAGCAGCCTGTAGTTGAAGGCAATATGAGGACATGGGGAGAACCATAGAGGATCCAACTATTTTTAAATTTTCTCCATACTCAACAGGGGTACACCTAACTACATGAGGAGATACAAAGCCTGGTACTAGGGATTTCAACAAAGCTTAAATATTTGCCAGACCTAAATCTCTAGTACAAAGCAGTAATGATAAAAAAAAAAAATCCAACATTCATGGTATTGGTACAGACACAGGAGTGTTGTTCAATGGAATAAAATTGAAAATCCAGAAATGAACCAAATGAACCCACACATCTTTGATTACTTAATCATTGACAAAGAAGCTAAAACCATCCAGTGGGAAAAAAAGACAGCATATTCAACAAATGGTGCTGGATTAAGTGAAGGTTAGACTGCAGAAAAAATGCAAATTGATTCATTCTTATCTCTTTGTACAAAGCTCAAATCCAAGTGGATCAAGGATCTCTACACAAAACCAGATACACTGAATCTAATAGTAAAGGAAGTGGGGAAAAGCCTCGAAAAAGTGGGCACAGGGGAAATTTTTCTGAACAGAACACCAATGGCTTATGCCCTAAGATCAACAACCTACAAATGGCACCTTATAAAATTGAAAAGCTTCTGTAAGTCACAGGACACTGTCAATAGGACAAAATGGAAACCTACAAAATGGGAAAAGATATTTACCAACCCTACATCTGATAGAGGGCTAATATCCAAAATATACAAAGAACTCTAGAAATTAGACTCCAGAGAACCAAATAATCCTATTTAAATGGGGTACAGAGCTAAAAAGAAAATTCTAGACTGAGGAATATTGCATGGCCGAGAAGCACATAAGGAAATGTTCATATGTCTTTGAATTGTATCTTGGGTATTCAGAGCTTTGGGGCTAATATTCACTTATCAATGAGTACATACCATGTGTGTTCTTTTGTGATTGAGTTACCTCAGTCAGGATGATATTTTTTAGTTCCATCCATTTGCCTAAAAGTTTGATGAAGGCACTGTGTACCACATTTTCTGTATCTATTCCTCTTTTGAAGTACATCTGAGTTCTTACCAGCTTCTGCAGAAGAAGGAAGACCAAAGTGTGGATACTTCAGTCCTTCTCAGAAGAAGGAACAAAATACCCACGAGAGGAGATACAAAGTGTGAAGCAGAGACTGAATAAAAGGCCATCCAGAGACTGCTCTACCCAGGGATCTAGTCCATATGCGGTTACCAAACCCAGACACTATTGTGGAAACCAAGAAGTGCTTGCTGACAGGATTGTGATATAGCTGTCTTCTGAGAGTCTATGCCATTGCCTGACAAGTACAGAGGTGGATGCTTGCAGCCAACCACTGGACTGAGCACAGGGTCTCCAAAGGAGGAGTTAGAGAAAGGACTAAAGGAGCCAAAAAGGTTTGCCATCCCATAGGAGGAACAACAATATGAACCAACCATACCCCCCAGAGCTCCCAGGGACTAAACCACCAGAGAGTACACATGGAGCGACCCATGGCTCCAGCCACACATGTAGCAGAGAATGGCCTTGTCTGGCATCAATGGGAATAGAGGCTCTTGGTCCTGTGAAGGCTTGATGCCCCAGCAGGAAAATGCTAGGGTGGTGGGGAGGAAGTGGGCAGGTGGGTTAGGGAACAGCCTCATAGAAGCAGGAGGAAGGAGAATGTGATGGGGGAAACCGGGAAGAGGGATAACATTTGAAATGTGAATAAACAAAATAACCCACAAAAAATTTAAAAGACAACTGAGCTCAGGAACATAGTCTTATCCATGGGAAAAAATCAGAGTGAGACCTCTATTGTCATAAAAAAAATCAACAAGGGCACAGAGTAGCTGTGAGATTATAGGCAGCTCTAAATGGGAGCCAGAAAATGAAGGTGGAAGAAAAGGGTCACAATGCCCAGTGAGGCTTAAGGAAGCTTCAGCATTGAGGTTATGAGGGTGGGGTACTGGGTCAGTAAAAAGAGGCAGGAATACCCATAAGTACTGTGATGTCGAGGTGGGTACATTCACCTAGGGCCAGAGCAGGGCCAGGGCCAGGGTCAGTGAAATAGGTTAGCTATAGTGCTGAAGACAGTTGCTGAAAGGACCACAACTTTCCAGAGAACCAGAGGGATGCTGAACCCCCAAAAGTCACTTCATTGGATTTAAGAAAACTTTCACTCTGAAAGGGAAACTTACCCTTGGTGCATGAGTTGCTAAGTGATTGAGGAGCTAGAAAGTGAGTCTGTGAGTCTGTTGTGGTTAGATTGGGATGAGGGGTAGGAACCCATTGAAACTCAGACTCAGAGAGGAAGCACAAGCGAGCACCATGAGAGCCTATCTGAGAATCCATGCAAGTTTTTTTCTGATGCAATAGTATCTTGCCCATTGGGAGCAAAGATATATCACAAAGTCACACTACCCAAGAAATCTTACAGAAAAGATTTACTGAGGAGAAAAACAGAATAGTGGCTGCCTCTGAATGGGAAGAGAGACAGCAGCGGGCTAGACATAAGGGCAGGCTTTTATAGGGTCTTTGGAGCTTGAAAGGTGAGCTTGTGGAAGATGCACAGTGAGCTAAGTAAAAAGTACAGCAGAGCTGAAAGTATTGCTCAGCCACTAACACTGAAACATTGTTTAGCAGTTAATGCTGAGTAACTGGGAAGGAAATTTCCAAGGTTCAGGGGCTGGGAATAATCCAGGGATAGGGTGATTTGTCACTGGACTGTTACTCTACAATATTCATTAGGGAAATTGGTCTATAATAAGAAAAATATCTGGCACATTTCTATACAAAGACCATCTTTCCTTTGTTCTCTTTTGGTTGGGGGATTTAATAACTGCTCTATTTCGCTAGTAGTTATAGATCTGTTTACATGGTTATTTGCACTAGATTTAAGTTTCATACATTATAACTATTGAGAAAATTATTCATTTCTTTTAGATTTTCCAATATGATAGAGTACAAGTTTTTAAAGTATAGTCCTTATGATTTTCTGGATTTCCTCAGTCTCTGATGTTACGTCTTTTTTTTTCATTTCTGACTTTGTTAATTTAGATATTTTCTCTCTGCTCTTTAGTTTATTTGGATAGGGGTTTGTTGATTTTTCTAATTTTCTCAATGAATAAACTCTTTTTTTTAAAATTCTTTGTTGTTTTTTAAAAATTATACAGTTTTCAGTTTAATTATTTCTTGCTATCTAGTCTTTAGGTGTGATTTCTCCTTCTCCTTCTTCTCCTTCTCCTTTTCCTTCTCCTTCTCCTTCTCCTTCTCCTCCTCCTCCTCCTCCTCCTCCTCCTCCTCCTCCTCCTCCTTCTCTCCTTCCCCTTCCCCTTCCCCTTCCCCGTCCCCTTCCCCTTCCCCTTCCCCTTCCCCTTCCCCTTCCCCTTCCCC
>JANHMN010000004.1:117645013-117695565 GCA_030674055.1 Rhabdomys pumilio
ACACACACACACACACACACACACACACACACACACACACAAATCAAATTCCATTTCTACTAGCTCTTCCAAACATGTGCCCTTCAGCCTTTTTTTTTTTATGCATTGTCTGGTGGTTTGAATATTCTTGGCCCAGCAAGTGGCACTATTAGGAAGCTTGGCCTTGTTGGAGGAAGTATGTCATTGTGCATATGGATTTTGAGACTTTCCTTCTAGATGCCTGGAAGTCAGTCTTCTAGAAGCCTTCAGATCAGAACTCTCAGGGCCTTATCTAGCACCACGCAAGCTAAAATATTTCCATACTTCCCACCATGATGATAATGGACTGAACCTCTGAACCTGTAAGAAAGCCCCAATTAAATTTTGTTCTTTATAAGAGTTGAGTTGTTCATGGTATATTTTTATATCAATAGAAACCCTAACTATAACATGCGTCCATCATGTTATTTAAATGTACATTCAAATCTTGCTGGAAAAACAGTAAACAAATGTTTTAAAATCCTGTTATACTACCATCAATACCTCAAGGGAAAATGGAAGCCAATATTGAATATCTGTACAAAGAAGCAGAATGACATCGGACATAAAATAAAACAGGACTTGTAGAAAGCTTTTTTCAGATGCTACCTAATTTTGCCTGCCACTTACCACTTAGAAATCTACTAGTTGCCATTATTCTGTTCTTGATTTTTATATATTTTTCAAAAAGCTGATGTCTTTGAAACATGTGTCAAGCCATGTCCACCCATGGTTTTCAGCTCATTCTATATAGGTAATCTATGACAGGAATCCAATTCTTGATGGATAAAGGGTCAAAGGTTTTTCATTTCTCGGTATTTAGGGCCAACAGTCTCCAATTCTGTACAACACAGTTCTATAGACTGGACTTTTTCTCCTCAATATTCACTTGAGGAGGACAGATTACATGAAAGGTGGATAAAACAATAACAGTTGCACTCACAAAACAAAAACTGTAGATTCTTGTACCGTAGATTCCATACCTACACCTCTGTAAACAATATGTGGTGGGTACTTATCTTTGTAGAATATTTACAATGAGAAAGAATGTGCCCAGTAAAGGGAAATGTCAGGATGTTTCCAGGGACAAACTGGTCATTGATTTATACCTTACAATGGAAAATTATTTTAACCATAGAGTACATGGATTCTTAAATAAAGACAAAATGCTGAATTCACTGATACTTCCAGACTCCTCCCTCTGAGAGTTCAGTGAACTGCCCAAGGTCTCTGAAATCAACGCTATTTATTTTCTTTTTTTTTTTTTTTTGCAATACCTTATTTTTTCAATTTAAGTTTTTGCCTGAGAAAATATAAATTAAAACTGTTTGACAAGTATCAATTATACCTCAATGAATCTGTTTCAGGGTAAATATAGACCGTAGTACACAGGTGTGACTTCTTTAAATATAATGCATTCATTGGATAAACAGGTTTTAAATGCTAGATTTGGGCAATGTGGACATTTCATTGTGCAAGAGGGCCAATGGTCGTTGGAGAGACTGACAGCTCCCTCCTCTCTCACATCATCTCTCTGAGTTGAGAAAATAATACACACAAGAGTAACTGGGAACAAAACCATCTTTTCTAGGAAAATGGAAATAACATATATTTTTGTAGATGAAACTATGTGTCTGGTTTATCCATAAAAAAGTTTTGCAACAAGGTAGTAGACATTTTATAAACAAATATAATGTGCTTTCAGGGATGGAGAACATGCTTTGTGGCTATAAAATTTTCCTGTGCCATCACATAAGAAAACTAAACCCTTTCTATGAAAATAACTAAGATAAGTTTCTACACTGTGTAATTTTCTGTTTTCCCTCAAAGTCTTAATTATGAATATCTTCAATGAATGGTTGTTGTTATTCACAGATTGTAATTTGATTAGAAGTTTTAAGCCCTTGATGTTTTTGGTAAGTTCCCCACAAACACACAAACATACACACACACACACTCAAAGACTTGAATCTGAATCTCACACAATTTCTGTAGTTAGAAAAAAAAAGCCACAAAGCTCTCTTGAAAAGCAATAACTAGAAAATATTTAAAGTATAGCAGAGTTGACCTATTCTGTGTTGCATATGTACTGAGTACGTTAGTGTGTGTGTGTGTGTGTGTGTGTGTGTGTGTGTGTGTGTGTGTCCACAGGCGTGCTCACACATGAGGTTGTGCAATAATATATACCAAGTAAGGAAGAGCACAAAGCTGTTAGTTCCAATGAGGATCATATTGCATAGTCATCCTATTTTAATGTGTATCACAATTTATCATTAGGAAAATTCACCAGCCATTTCAAAGGCCAGTGGACCTCATCTTTGTCTTTGACTAGTGTCCTGGCTTAAATTTGCAAGACATCCTTTTCCTTTCTCTAATGATTTCACTGTTATAGTTACTTGCTGTGCTTTGACCAAAACAATGAACACAAATTAGATATTGAGTTGAAGAAAATTTTGTCATGAGAAACCTACAAGATCCAGTTTTAACCATGGGTTCCACTTTCTAATAACTTTTCAAGTCCAGAAAATTGCAGTTCCCGTTCTTAACACTAAAGTCCCAGAAATAAGTTCCTCCTGCATGGTCCATTTCTCAGAAATCTCTTTGATAACTGATACAAGCTTAAGGTATGTAATTCCAAACTTGTGAATTCATTTATTCTCTTAACCTTTTCCTTTTTCTTGTCTTAGCTCTGGAAATTAATCAAGAAAAATTAATTTGGTCATCTTAATACACACAAAAAAATAAAGAAGTTACAGTGCTTCACACATCTGATTCCTATTCTGAATTGTAAATAAGAATTCGTTAAATTTCTCTCAGATTTTAATTCTAAAAGGAAGACTTTGACAAACTTCTGTCTTTGCTGATAATTGTTCCTTATACAACTTGACATAACTTGCTTAAAGTCCTTTCCTTCTGCAACAAGAATTACTGGTTCTTAGCAGAATCTCATTGACAAATGTGCGGCTTGACACAGTCCACTGCTTTCTATCTGTCAAATAATTATCTATTTGGAGAATCTCTTCACAATTTAGAATAATTTTAATTTGGTCCATGAGTGAGACTCATCACAATCATGATTTTAAATCTTCTGCATAGTTCATATACAAATACATTTTTGAGAAAGTGAAATTTGTCAACTCACTTTTGTTCTACAGTATTAACAGAGCTGTTGATCAGTAAATTTTAAGAAATGTTTATGAATAAATATCCAAAATGAAAAAAAAAATAATTATAGTCAGTTCAATGACAAGTTAACCAAGACATGGTTATATAAAGAATTTTGTATTGGAATAATAAAGACAAGGATATATGAAGCATTATTAATTGTAAACCAGAAAGGCATGTAATGAATAGAAGGTTCAAAAAAGTTGTCACCTAGGGAGCTAATAAAATGAGCAATAAAAATTTAGAAAAATATCATCTGTAGACCTGGATTAACATTAGTTCAGCCACTTTGGGGGAAAAATAATCTATTGCACTCAGACCACAGAGGAGAGAGAAGTAAGTTCTGTCTTGCTCTAAAAATTTCACTCTAATTCCTCACATAACCAGCAAGTTGGCAAGACTGAAACATGATAGTCTAAACATCCCAAACTCATGGATTCAACCCAAAATATTTCATTAGTGTCACATGATAACTTTCTGATAAAAAAGTTTATTTCTCTTGTGGTTTACTGTACTGGTTCATTTTAAGTCTGTGATTTTCTAGTTTCCTTCATAATCCTTAGAAACAATGCCCAATTAAATGGAAAAAATGATTAACCAAGTCACTAGAAAATTTCGATTTCTATTGCCTTTCCCACAAGTCAGTTCAATCATTTCAGAAAAGTGATCTCAGTTGAGATTCAGTCTTCTCTCTTACTCAGATATTTATTCCCATCACAAATAGACCTACTACATACTAGATATTGTTTCTTCATCAGCAACATCTACAACTGCAGTAGCTTTTACAGCCTAAGGTGGTTCCTAGTTCATGAATACTTTTCTCAACTTGATTTTGATTAGGTAGCATTTCTAGAGTTTAGATACCCAAGGTGCTTCCTTAATAAGTCATCAGCATTATTACTGAACATTTCCTCAAATGTTTCCAATTCTTTCTTGAATATTCAGAATGTTGATTTCTACTTTCTTCTCTTAGTCTTCCTTTACTTCTGTATTTTCATGTAACTCCATGTCTGATCATGTATACTATTCAATTGCAACACAAAAAGAAGGCACATGTGAAAGAATTTGAAAATAAATTAAAGTAGCTAAAGAAAAACTGTTCCCAGACATTCTTCAAACTGGATACTCAAGGTCAGATTACTCCAGCTGAGATTTGAACAACTCGTTGAGTTCAATGACAGGTTCAGAGACATATGATAAATTTTTGTACCGTAGTTCTCGTGGAGTCACATAGTAATATAAATGTAGTATATCTTGATAAAATTTTGATGGGTTATATATAATGGAATATGTATATATTATATTGATGATCAAAATTTAATAGTGTTTTCTTAAGATTCTAATATTAATTATAAAGTCTATGATAAGCCCATCAGCAGAAAATTGACTCTATTTTTTCCATCTAAAATAGTCTCTATTACAGCCAAAATACGTAAACCTTCACTTCACAAAGAAGATAGAATGCACACACAAAAAAATTGTTTCTTATTATGAAACTACAAATACATCTCTCACTTTGTTCCTCCTATCTGTCCTAGCTTCCTTTGTTTTTCCTTCCCCTATCAGGAGGAAGCTCTTTCCCTAACCAAGACAAGTCTCTGCATATTCTGTATTCCATGGTCTTTACATTCTTAGCTCAGCTCTCTGTATTGCATTTCTGCCTAATTATTCAATCATCTGCTTTATCTAACTTCCATTGCATATACTTTTGAGTCCCCTCCAAAACACCTCCCCAGTGCCTGTGATAGTAATCTTTGTCAAACATGCATACTCCCCTGGCTGCTCCATCCTAATGTACTTCCTGGCATAGCCACACCATTTGAAAGAATACCATCATATGTTCACTTTGAAACAAAATCCTTGAGTTTCTGGTCTTGCTTATTCCCAAATCTAATTTTAAGTATTTAAAGAATGTGCCTTAATTGCTAAATCATGTGGTGAGCATTCTTTTCCTTGTACAAACTCTTATAAATGATTGGTGTTGATCATCATCACCATTATCACAACTCTACTTGATGGCTAATATCCCATCTTCTCCTGGTTGCCTGGCCTTTTGTATTTTATCTCCCTCTCCCCCATAGTTATTGTTTTCTCTGTTTATGAATTGAATATCAGTCAACAATTGTTCTTCTGACTTTGCTTTTAATTCATCATTATCACCTATGTGCCACATAAAACATCATGGTGCCAACTCATTTCTAGATAACTAGTTCAATTTTCCTTCATGACCCCAACTACTAAACAGACATAATCCTTATAAATTTCCCAAGTTATGCACAAAATAAATCTGTTATTCCTTACTTTAAATAATATCGATTTGGTGTCACACTAAGTCTGGTCTTTATTCTTCTTACCAATCATAATCTTTTATTAAATTTCACCCATGTATAAACAGGCTTTCGATGGTTAATACCTGTGGTTTTTTCTAAAATAAAATCCTTATAGTATTTGAATCATTCTGCCCAATCGTAACGAGAGTGAAGTCCCTGGAGATTACAGACATATAACATGCTCAGCTGTATGCCTAGGACTTGGAACACAAGTTTATGAGATCTATCTAGTTTGCTATAGTCATAGGTATCTAGCTTTAGCATTTAACACTGAACTACCATGTATAAATTTCTTGGCCCTCATTCACAGCTGTGCTATCAGGCATGTGTTCCATAGAACATAAGTAGGGAAAACAAAATTGTGATATCCAAGGGTTGATGATCCAGAAAACACCTTCTAGAACCTAAAGTTTCTAGAGGTTGCTTACTCATTAGGATTTTATCACTATTTTAATTTGTTTATCATGTTGCCTTACAAATTGCCACTGACAATAATTCCTAAATACTGTATTACTTAAAATATGATAGAGAAATCAAGGCATTCTATGAAAAAGGGAACAGAGTTTAAGATGGCCCATGAGTATAAACAGAAATGACTACACTTCGGGACCTTCTTCAGGGAGACAGATCAACTTTATTCAAGCTGAGTCAATGGTTCTAAAGTTTAGGAAAATGGGAAGTAAGAATCCAACTGGACAAACATCATTGACTGAAGGCTAAGATACTGAGCTACCTTTTTAACATGGGAAGGTATTCCAGGAATCTCAGGTACTTGTTGAATGAATTCTTATTGGGAGAAAGGAAGCTGAACCTGTATTCTCTTGCAGACAAAGGGACTCTGTCATTTACCATTGAGCTCAGGCTTTCCTGTAATGCCAAATATTGATTTTAGCCCCAGGGTTTCTGGACACATCCTCAAGTAACATGAAACTACTTGAAATGTCCAGAACATGAAAAGTTCTGCCATCCATTTCATAAAACAAGCTTTAACGCAAACTATACCACCAGGTTAAACATCTTCCTATATTTCTATAAAAATGGTTGAAATTAATAAAACACTATCATCTTTTTGAGCTCCCAAGTTACACAAAAAGAACATATTTTGAATACAAGAACAAATTTGTAATTCTAGGTTTGCTATAGAGAATCATCACTGTGTTTCTGATAAATAGGGGAAAAAAGAGACATGATTCATGTATGAAGGTTAAAGAGACTCAAAAGAAATTATTTCCAAGTTGTGGTAAAGGAACCCAGTAGTAGTTTGGCATATTATGAGTTAAAAATGCATCACAGAACTTAATCTTTATCTGCCCAGATTGGAATTCGCTATTTTAAATACATTGTCTTTCAATTTTGTGTTCTTTCATCTCACTTCAACATTTTCCTCTTTCTATAGTCAGAAAAACTGGCAGAGAAAGCACATTGGAAGAAGAGTATACAGGAATTTCCTCACCTGTATATCAAATTCATTTGATACAGTGAGTGAATTCTAACTATATACCATGCATGGTGCCGGATGCTAGAGACACAATGATGAACAAAGGAACAAACACCTTCACTTGTTTTGTGATCATCTCCAATATATGCAACTATAAAAACACAGTTACTCTGTTAGCAATCTGCAAATCCCCAATTCTTCAAACATCTGTGAAAACACTATTTTGCCAAATTCATATTTAGATTTTCATATAATTCTTTTTTATTATATGTAAAGCTATTCTAAGTTATACCTAACATCTCTTGTACTGTATCATTTGTTTCCTGAGAAAATGTAAAGGCATTAAATATTGCAATATTATGTTACTATCATGCAACTTCACCTATTTACTAAAAAGATGAAAAAAGACTCATTATTTTGCCAGAAATTATACACTATGCAACCATCTATTATCCATATTTAGAGCTACATACTTCCCTTTTTGTTTTTATTGTCTTGGAGTTTATTCAGAAACAACTCTCAGTAACAGTAATTATCACTGACCTTGAATTGATCCTTCCTTCCAATGTGGCATATCTACTACATCAATTATGCATAATTACTAAGTAATTAAATCAAAACAATTAAAGAAAATAACCCTTTGAATCCCATGGCCCAACAGACTCTAATAAAATGCGTAAATATGCTTTCATTGGCTCCAAAAGATTAGAATATATTTAATTCACAACCTAAATGCATAGCCTTATGACTAAAATTTACTCACATTGCTATCATTCTCACCATGTATTCAACTGGTTTATTTCTGCAACATGAAGTTCGGAAGATAATTACTATCTGATAAATTGGATCCATTTACTAATTATATTAACTAGATAGACAAATATTTGTTTTGTTTGTTGTTATAAGAAAGTTAGCAGACCAAAACTAGCCTTCCAGTTATTAGATTTACCTTAGATTCAAGAAGACATTGTTGTAAGCTAAGACATTTAAAAAACAGAATTTTAACCACAAAACATAAATAGAACTTTGGGAAAAACAAAGCCATTATCTTGAAGTATCTATGACTAATAATGCCCTTGGTAGAGATAAAATTGTAGCCATTATCTATATAACTCAGATCACAGACTACTCATTTTCATTGTCTGGGGAAACGTGGGGGATGAATTATATAGATAAGCACCTTATTCTTTGACACCCTTTATAAATGGGTGTCTATGATGCCACCATTATAAAATAAGTCAGAGAAAAATGTAACCAAGCTCACCAAATTTTGGAGTAAGATAAAAAAAGATAGTTCAAGTAATTCTGCAAGTAACAGCTTTGAATCAGAGATCTTCTTCCTCCAAATTCCAGTTCTTTTTCTAAATACATTTAACAAAATCAAAGGCAAAGCATTCAGTTTCAACTTTTAATGTCAGCACTTTTCTGACTTGATCAAATAATCCAAAATGAAAACACTGTTGTCCATGTTAAGAATCTGAATGTTAAAAACTAAAAAGGTTCATTTGTCTTTGAATATTAATTAAAAATAACGTATGATACTAGATGCATATAATAGAAAATTGAGTGTAACATCTGCAAAAGAAGTAATCTCATCCTGATACTGGACTTTTTAATTTGTTAGCCTATAATGTCTATTAGGAGAGGCGTTGTTTCCCTGTTAGAGACTAACACCATTCTGGACCATTTCATATATCATGGAGAACACTAATTCTAATTCAGCCCCTTGTTTTCTATGCCAATGTGTTCTTTATACCAGAGACACATCACAGAATAGTGGTTGTTGATTTACTTACCAACAAATATCAGTATAAGTTTTTATATACTATGTCTTCTCTGTTCCTACAGATTAAGTCATCAAAGATATCAATATATCTTATGTATCATTCTTTCACGCCAGCAGTTCTAATCATAGAACAACTGTCCTTAACGTCCTCAATTAATAGTACTGGCAGATAATCTGTGAGAACAAAAGTTAATACTGAAACTTAAGCATATAAGTTCTGACCAAAATGAATTTACCTCTCATGAAGTTGCAAGGTGGCTAGTTCACTTCCCTGAAGGATGATATTGTTTCTGTGGGCCTGCTTTGGTAACTGTTGCATGGTTTGATTGTGACACTACTTTGTCACGCTAGAACTGCAGTGGCAGTACCTTCATGATCTTTAGTGAATTGGAATCCATGCTTTTGCTCCTACACACAGTCTTGCTCTCCACGACTGTGAATTCCCTTATCATATGCTCTTCTCAATATCAATGGTATTGGCCAAGTCCCAGTGAGTCTGACTAACACCATCCTAGGAAGCAAGTTTTAAGACTGGATTTTGTTCTCACTCTATGATGGGTGATTACTTGAGATATGAATGGTAAACCCATCTCTCAGGCTATCTATAGGTTTCTTGCCATCCTGATGACATTTTAGTCTTCCAAGTTTCTTTTACTCTCATGTTTATTGAGATAGTATTACAAAATAGAATTTTTAAGGAATATACTACAATCGATATATCAATACTAAGATATGCTTACCAAATTCTATTTAAGTAACTCATTGATAACCTCATATAGTTTTACATTTATATGGTTAGAAAATTAAGATCTGTTATACTATGAACTACAATAAAAATGCTGTATAATGGGGATGTAGAACTTACTCATTTTAAAACTTTTAATAACATTCCATTTCACTCATTTCTTAGTTTATTGAAACATAGATATTTTCATACACTATACTCTATTTTCTCTCCCTCGAGTCTTTCCAGATTCTCCCCACTTCTTCCATCACCAAAATCTGCACCTGTTCTTATTTTTTTATTAGAATACAAACAGTCAAATATTATAAGATAAAATAAAAATAAACAAAAATAGATAAAACAAACAAAAAGAGAAAAAACAGGAAACAACAAACCAGAAAAAATATGAGAGTGAAACATATGTTTTGTAAATAAACAAAACCCATAAAAATATAATCACAAACAAAAATATATGTGCAAATGTTTGTCAGGTTAAAAAAAAATCCAGACAAAACTTATGAGGCAAAAAGACTGAGAAAATACCATTAAGTATGCATTGCATTGGTCATCTACTGCTGGGCATGGGGCCTGCCTTTAACTGTGATTTATGAACCCAACAAGACTCCATAGGATAAAGCAAATCTCTCCATTGTTTACTTATATTAGTTAAAGACAGCATAAGGGGTAGGTATGGGGGATTGTGTATACTTCTCTCAGTGCTTGAACTCATCTGATTTAGACATGAAGACATTCCATCTAGGACCAAGTAGTCCAAGGTCTCTCACTTTCTACACATCTTTCTATTGTGAGTATTGGAAATTGTTATCTACATATACAAGGTAAGCTTCTTTGATGATGGCTCAATAGTATATCCAGTATACTCAGTAGTATATATATGTCAGAAAATTATTCTATTGCTACATTCCTTTAGAAGAACAGTGATAATTGGTTTTACTCTAGGTCCATAGCCTATATAATTCCAGAGGTTTAATTGCTTGGGCCATGTTTTGCATGGGTTTCATCTATAGGGTATCCTTTAAATACAATCATATAGTGATTGGTTACTACCACAAATTTTGTGTCAATATCTTGCCAGTGTGTTTTGAAGGCAACTTACCATTGTAAATCACACAATTTGTAGCTGTCTTGTTGTTAATATTTTGCCTCTGAGAGTTTGCATAGTATCTTACCATACTATGAACACTATTCAGTAGTAGTAACAGCTTTAGGTAAACACCAATCCATATTTTCTGTGTCTTTAGTAATAGGGCCTTACCATCAGTTAGTAAGGATCAACAAATTGTCTTGGCAATATCCTGTATTGTTTTGGTTTTCCATGGAGTCCACTTGACCAATAACTCATTTAGATGTAATCCATTGTTGATAATGGAGGTTTCCTGTAGTAGAAAAGAAATGCTGATTTGGGCTTTCTTTCCTCTGTTATTTAATCACTCTAAACTTAGATTCTTTCATATATAAAAATATTTCAAGAAGCTTCTACTATATTAGGATTCCATAGCCCTATTCCAATTGCCTTTACATTTATATATTTCTCCAGGTGTATTCCTTCCCTCAATATTCCTTTCTTCTCTTTCATCATTCAATTCTTCCATTACATCCTACCCCCTTGTCAATCAATAACTATCTATTCTATTTCTCCTTCATAGGCAGTTCCTTCCATTCTTTCAGTCCCTTACTCTATAACTAATTTCTGTGATTAACATAACATAACAGAACATAACAGATAGCTTCCAAATACAAATGAACATATTATACTTGTCATTTGGGGTCAGAACAACAGACTGAAGAAATATAGAAATCATGAGGACATACTTCAAAAACTGGTACTCTGCCAAATTGAAAAACCTAAAATAAATTGATAATTTTCTCAATATATACTACCTTCCAATGTCAAATCAAGTTCACATAAGCCATCTAAACAGAACTATAAACTGTAGTGAAATGGGGGCAGTTATTAAAAGTCTTCAAGCCAATAAAAGCCAAGGGCCACAAAAATTTAGTACAGAATTCTACCAGCCCTCACTTAGCTGGATCAGCTAGCTTGCTTGAGTTGGCAGCCTCGATGACGGGAACACAGAGAGGTCCTCCACGGGAGATTAGACAACAGCTCCATAGTTGAAGACCTTCTCCATGGTTCTCCAAAGTGGGCCATAAAGACACAAGGAAGTCCATGGTTTTAAAAGGTTTATTGGCATGGTAGAAAGTGGATGTGGCTGTACTCCCCCTGTTTCTCAGGGCAGGCCTGAGTTAAATAAGGAGGGAGGGGGGTCTGGGGAGGAATGTTTAATTGGCTACACCCTCTGGCCTTTAGGTATCTCATTAATATGGAGATCTCTTGAGGCTCTGAGGCCTGTAGTCATGCCCTCTACCTGTGCTAGGTGACACAAACCTCTCTTTGGGAGGGGCTGTAGGGGAATTTCCCTACATGACTGAAAGGTGCCAGTCAATGGAGGTCTTTGACCTCATATCAGAAATCTGGAGTCTGGGAGCAAGGCCGAGCACCTACCATCCCATTAGTGTCTGGTGTTCAAGGCCTGTGCTCGACCAATAACCAAGCTATCATCTCACAGTTCCACAATCACACACCATAACCAAGAATGTTTTGTCTCAGAGTTGCAGGGACAGTTAAAATACATAAATCAATAATTTAGTCCACCATGTTAAAAGAGTTTAAAGCAAAAACCACATTATCATCTCATTTGATGCAGAAAATGTATTTGACAAAAATGCAACACCTGTTCATGATCAAATTCCTGAAGACAAGAGATACAAGGAACATACTTCAACATAATAGAAACCTTTCCCCATTTCCAGTGCCTGCCAGCTTTCCTTCCTTTGACTTTTTTCTTAAAATTCTTAGTCTTACTTTTATTGAAGCATTTTTCTGTGCCCAGTAGTTTTATTAATATTGACATAAATGGCAGAATTTCCCTACTTCAAGTAAAATTTTTACCTACCACCTAATCATCTGTCTACTGTAACTATCTATCAAATCAAACAAATCATTTTCTAATGTCCACAATCCATATCTATCTATCTATCTATCTATCTATCTATCTATCTATCTATCTATCTATCTGCACACACACATACACACACACACACACACACACACACACACACACACACACACACACACACACAAATAGAGCTGTTTCTCTTCCTCCACAAAGTCAGTGGCTTGGTAGATATCATGAAACTTCACCCATTGGGTAGCTTATCATCATTTTCATTCATCATCATGCCCCGATAGAATACAAACTGACTTATGTAACAATGATTCACTTTCACCTCACATCCACAAAGCAACATACATATCTGTCTTAGGTTTTGTCTAAGATGTTTACATGATTTATCTATGTTTATTTTTGTTTGTTTTCCTTTTGGGTAGTACTGTATATTAAAGCACGGGCTTTGTTCATGAAAACCAAATAAACTACCACTGTGCCAAATCTGAAATCTAATAAGATGATTTTGAGTTCGGGGGTAAGAGGATAATTAATTTATCATTAGTGAATGAGATAAGATTAAATTCTGTATTCATGTACTCATATTTAACATATCTGTTTCCTCTACATACCAAATGCCCATCCCACATATATCAATTCTGCTTTATTAATTAACATCCCATTCTTACATTCACAAACTCCTTTTGAAATTATGTTTGAGGTAAATAGTTCATGAATTAAAAAGCAACTATTACATTTTGTGCCTTATAGTCGTATACTATATATTCCCAGATGCAACAGAATGCTAGTCTCTTTTCCAATGAAATGTTTAGAATTGTCAGCTGTAGAGACAGGGGCTCTGCTCTAGAAGTCATAAAGTTTGTACTTTAGTACTCCAGGAAGAGTTTCACATATATTTCTCATGATCTAAAGTTTAATAACCAAGATCTGTCAAGGTTTATTATAATGCCAGGGGATTTTGCACCACAACATAAACTTACTTTAAATGTTTCACCTGTTAGGCTTGTTTAAATCCCCAGATTTTCCTGTCAGTAACTTAGTCAAAGCATTTTCAAGCCTGAGACCATGCCTTCCAAATGCAATCTTAACCTACAAGTGGCTTTATTTTCTTCTTGGTAATAGTAATTATGGGATATAATCATTTACACTTTACGTTGAAACTTACGTCTCAGCATGCAGCAGATGACTAGAACCTTGAAAACCTCACTTATGCATCAGTATATGAACTTCCACAGTTCTTACTCACATCTAGTGCAGTACGTATGCTGAAATATAAGTTTCTTCTTTCATATTGTAGCACCATAGTATTCCAAGGTACTTTGTATCATAACAGCAGACACTAGGATTAACATATCCCTTACAAAAATCATATATATATATGTATACATACATATATATATATTCCCCCAGCATATAACTAACTTCCCACTGAGCATCTACTCAAATGTTATATGGTACATTCCACTGAAAATTTCTTCCATTGTATATCATATCATATAATATCATTTTATGTGATATCATATTATATGATTCTTTACCTTTAGCCACTTCCAACCTTTCCACATTTAGAATCTCTTTTCAAAGTTGCTATCATTACATTTTAAAAGTCATCAAAAGCCTAAACATGATTTTTTATCACTTACTCCCTAAAGCAAACACCAATCCCTGAACATCCTTACAAAATGTATGCTAATTCTTCCAAACACACCCATAAAAATACCTTATCTTTAGTATTTATCAGTGTTACACTGAATCATAAAAATTGTCCTATTATTCAGCATATTTTCTATTCTAATCTAATCAACACAGAGTCCCTACATATATGTTTCGAATATAAAAATATATACCTATCCTTTAGAAATATTTATGTGTTTCAGTAGGAATAGCAAGTATTTTGCCAGGTATGAAAGCTCTTCATAAGACATTGGTAGTTTTCTTGATGATTCTTCCTTATTTATTCTAGGTTCCAAATAAATTGAAATGTACAGTTTCCTAATGAGCCCCAGAGGTTTGGTGTTGGTGCTTTTTAATGTCCTGTAACTCTGAGTATAATTATGTCTCTATCTGAGATGCATATTTCAGCTCCAAACTTATTGCAAGGAGAAGGTCCTCTATAAAGTCATGCATAAAATCTGCTGCTCATTACTGTATATTTAATCAACTGTACATATAATATTATTTCTTGCATCCTTCATTACAAGGCAATGACTAGTATTAGGGAATGAATGAATTACTCTCATTTTTGTTTTGTTTTTGTTTTTTCTAAGGGGAATGTCAACTGCCATCTCTAAAATACCAGAGAAATTATTCTAGAAATCCCAAACTAACACAAAATATAAAGATAAATGGAATCACCTGGTATCCAGTAGAGTGACTATGGTCTTGGAATATGTACTGCATCCTTCTCACTGGCCTGTTAATTCCTTTAGCTTCTAATATCTTGTGTACATTTTACAAATAACTTATATTTGAGGGAAGAAATAAAAAGCATGCTCTCTTTTATTAAGTTTACTACTAGAAGCATTATAAAATAACATCTGATGCATAATTTTTATAAATTTCTACAACAGTATATTTTAATAAAAATACTTATTTCCTTTTAAAGAAATATTTTATTTTAATTAATAAACCACAAAGAAAAGGTAAGCACATTGGAAAATCTATAAAGTTGATTGTACTCTTAAGTTGGTAATATATACCACAGTACATAATTCTATATACATGCTGCTTATGTGATATTTTTATCAAGATCATCTATACATGCAAACCAAATTGATGTGGAAAATTATCTTGGAAAGCTATGAAAGACGTAAAACATTTAGACTATTATGATTGCTCCTCACATTCTTTTTCACCTTCTAAATTTGGTCAGTGCCAAGAATTTTCTAGGTCTGAAGACACAGAAGCAAACAATGTTGAAATCTGTTTCCATATCTATGTATGAGAACAGATGTAGATAGAAATTACATATCTTTTATGTATATTGGGATGAAAGTAATAAAACCAGGTCAGGTTCAGAAGAGAAAATTGACAAGACATAGGTTGCAACTTTTTTTTTAAAAAAAAAAATCTTTCTTGTAGAATGAAATTGACACAGAAAGAAGAAAGACAGGAGAGAGAGACCAGCTAGTATAAAAGCAACACAAAAGATAAATGTAATAAATCTGATATAAGATAGAAATATACTACAATGTAACATTGTCAGTATGTTGGCATCAGCACGAGGAGAATTTCTGTTCACTCTATTATCTATATACATGATGGATTAGAAGTGGTGGAGACTTTCATTCTCTAAGGTAGTATAAAGTACCACTTGTTTCTAGAGTCCTCTGCTGGAATCAGGCTTTATTGGCACACAGTAGTAGCTATTATATTCATATCCCAGTTCTTCTTACTTTTCTGTTACTTTTCTCACTTTTTGAATTCAAATAAAGTATCTTCAGGTCATTTTCCAAATAATTTCTTAAATTTGAATTCTTGTTCAATAGTATGCTTCTGGAAAGTTCTAAACTATTGTAGCAATTATTCAAATATAGAGAATATTCAAAGCTATACAATTAGATAAGATAACACAGTGTGAAAATGAAGATAGAAAAGAGACATAAAGAATAAAATATGAATGGTTAAAACACTAAAAAGAGAGGATGAGAACCAGGAAAGACAGACTGGGTGATATATTTGGGAAAAATAAGGTGATTTTTTGAGGAAATTGGGTCAAGACAGTATCAAAAGTTATTACTAGTTGCAACTAGTAATAACTATGCTAAGAAAAGATACTAAAAGCACATATTTTTTCTGATAAATAATGTTAATGGAACTTATATTTAAAATATATGTATGTTAGGAGATAAAAAGGATGAAAGAAATTAACTATTCTAGTGAGAGATTAAGTCAAACCCTGAAGGGTTTAAATAGAGAGAATAAGAGAGACAGGATACTTAAAGAACCATTTGTAGGCTGAAAAAAAATATCAAGATCCTAAAAGCTAAGACTTCTTTCTAGAATTAATGAGAAGAAAATGGTTAATTGGGTCAAATATTGATAGAGGGAGAATAGCTGTCAAATAAACTAACAGACCTAGTAACAAATGACTGTTGACCCTAAAATAGAAGTTTTCATAGTGCCATGGGCCAGACATCAGAGGATGAGCTGAAGGGAAAATGTAAGATTACTAAGGACATACAGTGACCACAGCAGCTCCTGCAAGAAAAGAGACAACTGAAGGAGCTGAAAGGGTTTACAGCCACATGGGGAGAGCAACAATACCAACCAATCAGAGCTCCCAGGGTCTAAACCACCAGCCTGGGAGCACATAGGGAGGGACCCATGGTTCCAGTTGTGTATGTAGGGGAGGATGGCCTTATGGGGCATAGGTGGGAGAGAAAATCCTTGGTCCCTTAAAGGCTGGATGCCCCAGTGTGGGGGAATTTGAGGGCTGTAAAGTGAGAGTGCATGGGTGTGTGGGGTCACATTCTCATACAAGCAGGAGGAGGGGAATGGGAGAGGAGGTTTCTGGGTACGGGGGAAATGGGGAAAGTGGATTACACCTGAAATGTTGATAAAATATCCAATTAATAAAAAGAACTTCAAAATGTAGGTAAACTGTAAAATACATCACAAAACAAGTTTATATGCTTTTCAATGTGCAGTTAAAATATATTGGCTTTTTCTAATAAACAAATGAAAAGGTTTCTGGAGCCTGTATAAGCTAAAGATAGCAATAGCACCTTCACCTTGAAAAAAAAGAAGATTTGTTTGTAAAGCCTAGAAATATGAGGAAAAATTGGATATTAAATTGAGGTTATTTTTATATCACTAACTCTATACAAAACCAAGAAGTCATTTTCAGTTCATACTGGCTTGGATTAAAAAAAAAAAAAGTTTTCTCCAGTAAAATGACACTGGGTGTAGGAACCACATATTAGGGCAGGCTTCATGATGAAGGGCAATTATCTAACACAAAACAGAGGCCATGATTTATGTGTGATTTTCTTTGTAATGTAAAGAATGTGAAGTTGGGATATTACTGTGTTGGGGAGAATCTGGAAGGACATGAAGAAGAGAAAAATGTGATCAAAGTACAGTATGATATTATTTCAAAAGGAGAGTCACATGTTAACATTCTGGTGTATAAATACTTTAAAGATAAGTTCATCTAGAAGATATTAGTTACTAACTATGCAATTCTTTGTATGAGTCATATGTCTTAATTAATATGCAGTATTTTTTATCATTCATATGCTTTAATTAATATGACATGTAGCTCAACATTTCTACATACGTAATTGTGGAAGTGAAATACACATCTCTGTGTAAACAATTCAAACAATAAATCTCAGCTTACTTAACTTTATCTAAGCCACAGAATCTGAGTCTTAAGATATATAGTCATTTTATTAGAAGAGTGAAATGGGGTTAGATCATGGCTGAAGGAGTAAGATGCTTTTCTCACAAGTGTGAAGACCTGCATTTGATCCCTACCAAGTGACTGTAACCCGGAGCTAGAGCAGTTGAAACAGTTAGGCTAGCTGGCTCATCAGACTCTAGATCAGTGAGTGTCTTAAGAGTGAAAGAGTACTCTTGAAATGACAGCTGACATTGACCTCTGGCCTAAGTATGCCCCCCACAAACATACACACTCAAAAAAAAAGAAAAAACAGTGATGTGATATAAACTGTGGGAATATTTGAATGGAAAGAGATTGGCACAGTCGTGGAGAAGGTGGCAAGGCAGAGTGTTGGAGGGGCAAATGTGAGCAAAACTCAACAATATACATGTGTCATAAGATCATTACTTTGTATAATTACTATTAAAAAATTAAATGATCTAGCAAGATGGATCAGTGAGTTAGACACTTGCCACCCAGCCTGACAGCATGAATTTGAACGTTGTGACTTCTGAATTTACATAACTATTTTAAATATTTATTATTATTCTTTAACAAATTATACTTATTGTTTGGGGTGAATTAATGTCACCTTGAATTCAAAGACTCAAACTTTGGTTTGAGCACAGAATTTTAATAACATGACTCCAGGGAGATTCACTGGAATTCTACAATAAAATAAAATAAAATAAAATAAAATAAATCACCTAATTAATTATTTAATACCAAGTAGCACCAAAATCACATACAAAGAAACAACAGTAAATGGACTCAGAGTTGTATTTCTATACTTGTGTGTTGTGTGGTGTGTGTGTGTACGTGTGTGTGTGTATGCGTATGCTTAACAACATTAATTAAATAAAAATAAGGAATGAATTTGAGAGAGAGGAACACAGGGGAGACTGGAGGGTAGGAACATAGTAAATCCAGTACATATATATGACATTTTAAAAATTAAAATAAAAAGTAAATCAATTGAACAATATCACTCCTTTTGTTTCTGTCATACGCTCCCAGATCTGAGTGAGCACTGAATTGTACTTACTGAATGAAGCACTGTAATGGTTGCCATATAGTCAAAGTTACATAAATATGAGCTCAAGCTATTGTAAATTGCCTATAAGTGAAGATAAAAAGAAACTGCTTTGTAATTGACTAAGCTAAGGGGTCCTTGTACCTTCTAATGTCTTTATCTTCTATTGCCGTAAATAAAGTTATATTGTACAATCATTGACTACTAACTATTAACACATGTTTTTTCTCTCTTATAAGAGAGGTTCACCATAGCATCAGTAATAGTGTCAAGCCTTGGACCGGTCACTGTACCTCCTTTCCCCCAGTCATTTCTCTGTTTTTGTTCCTGCAGTTCTTTTAGACATAAATAATTCCAGGTCAGCCCAACAAACTGTTGGTCGAGGCAGATGCAGATACTTTCCCTAGACCAATGAATTGAAGTCGGGAGAAGCCTGTAATTGAATTAGGAAAAAGCTGGAAGAAGCTGAGAAGGGTCACCCGTAGGAAGACCGGCAGTCTCAACTAACCTGGATCCCTGAGATCTCTCAGATACTGAGTCACCACAGGCAGCATACATGAGCTGGCCCAAGGCCCCAGAAACATATACAGCAGAAAACTGCCTGGTCTGGTCTCAGTGGGAGAAGATGCTCCTAACCCTCAAGAGACTTGAGGCCTCACGGAGTGAGGGAACCTGGCAAGTGATTACATTCTCTTGAAGACAGGGAGAGGAGAAATGGGATGAGGAACTTAGAAGAGGGGACTAAAGGGGGAAGGGGTAATGACTGAACTATAAAAAGTTAAAATAATTTATAAAAGAGAGTTTCACCAATTATAAGATACAAAAAAAAATAGAGAATTTCTACCACTTTCCACATTACTCGTGGATTCAAAATATTGGCATATTAGTGGAAATAAATACTGTAACAGCATGAAGCATTTTTAGAAGCTAAGAAAACTAGAAATTTGTTTTGTGCATGCATTTCCAATTTCCTCTGTAATTTGTCACACATGTATTTGGGACTATGAATCTAAGAGTACCAGAAATGCAGCAAGAAATGCTTCTATAGTATAACTGACATTTATAATTTTATATTTAAATATATTCAGTATATTCAAAGTTTAAGTCTGGCAACATGATTGTGAATCACCAATTATCAGGGGAATGGATAGTAGATAGAAATTATAAATTAAAAAACTTATACTATATTTTTATTTACTTTCATTAATGTTCTTCCTGATTTTCTTCACTCAACACTAAATTCTTTGTAATGTCTGTAAAATGTTTATGTTTATCAATAAACATAGAAAAGTGAATTTAATAGTATATGTAATGCTGAGAGATTGTTAATTATTTAGCCATTATTTGAAATTATTTTAAGCAATCTTTTTAGCATCTTCAGCCATATCTTAACTCTAAGTGTGAAGAAAGAAAATCAAAAATAAGAAATGTCAAATCAGTATGATTCTATAAATTTTTTTCTAATACAAAAAAAAAATAGAATTTCCATTGAGTAGGGGAACAATGTATTGTGAGTCCTACAACTAACCTGTAACACTAGAGTCAGATTGCTTGTAATTGAGCTATGAGATATCTTGTCATTAATTGAATAATCTTGATTACGTTAAATCATCATCATTTCTTTTTTTCTCATCTATAGGATAGTATAAATTATAAGAACTATCTTTCTAGAAATAGGTAGGTTTCTCTTATCAGTTCTCCAGTCTCAAAAATAGTACAAATTAACCAACTATAAGGACACTTCTACATCAAAAAAGACCATCAATCTCTTTCTTGTGTTTATCTAATCAGTAAATTATACAAAATGAGTCACAATGGATGTGACTCATGACACTGTAAAACAATATTGTCTAACAAAAAGAACAATAGCATGGCCAGTCTTTTCCCTACTTCTCTCTGGACTGAATACTTCATGGATTGGACTAACAGATACATCTTGTTCTATGAGATAAGATGGGAAATAAAGGGTATATCCACTAACGTAAAGAAGAATTTAGGACATGGGTCCCTGATTACTGTGATTGTAATTCCAACACAGCAAGGATACACTCAACAGTGTAAAACAAAAAAAAGGTTCATTTTTTGTTCATGTTTCCTTTCATTATGGCAATACAGGTAATTTTGTTCCACATTGACATGAATCATGAACCATATGGGGCAAAATGCCCTTATCAAGGACCAAAGCTAAAGCAGTTCTTACTATGCCAGACACTATGAATATCAAAAATAAAATAAATAGAACAAATACCATCCCATACAGGCATTTTTCCAGAACTGTCGCATCATTTCATCACAATTAACTAGTTAAAGAAAATCTTAACTTTATTATATAGCCATGTCTGACGTCAAGGCTATAAGAAATGGGGGAGCACTTTCATACAGGCAAAAGGAAGGGAGAAGGGCAAATGTGGAATGGGGAGGCTGGTGGAGGAGTAAACAGAAAGTGGGATATCAAAGGATGGGAGTGTGGTTAGAAGGAGTAACCAGGAAATAGGATATCATTTGAGATGTAAACAAATGGAATGATCAATAAAAAATAAAAATAAAAAAAATCTCCATGAAAAAAAATAAGAAATATAATCCCATCCTTTGCTAGGAAAGAAAATACTCAAAAGTATCAAGGAGGAACAGCAAGCACTATCGAGGACCACAACCTTCTACTATGAGATACTTATGATTAAAATCTTTACCTGTTTAGTTCATTATCACAAGTATTCCTTATAAATGATGTAAAACCTAACTATAACCCTTCAGATAGAGTTAGCAACAAGAATTTAATGAGATGGGACACATAAAGCATCTGATGTAGACCTTGGCACTAGACAAGCACTGGGTAGAAATTCTGATCATTGTTTGAATCCATTAGAGCATCGTATTTCTTAGAGAAGAGTGTCTAAGCTGTGATTAGTACATACCACTCTAGCTCTATGTATGTGATAACTCTGAAGTCAAAAAAATCATTGTCTAAAAATTAAATGTGAGAACAGTCTAGCCGACAGGCAATGCTTGGCAGTGCGTGTTTTGGCAAGAGTGTGGAGTGTAAGGAAGCCTTCTGCTGCCGCTGTCATCGCATCCATGTGCCTGTGTTTCAGAAGCCTACTTGAGAAGAACATGATGAAGTTCTTTCTTTGCCAGCTGCAGTACCTCAAAGAACTTCTCAACCTACATCCCAATAAGCAGCCCTTTCTTACTGCACTGTTTCAAATTTTCACAAAGACCAGAAAGCTGACCACTGTAAAGTAGCCTCAGACTCTGCAGACCGGCAGATATTTTCTTATTACTGCTTAAAATTGTGGGAGAAGTTCAAATGCATGCACTTTTGAGAAATGCTTGTGGCCCCAGTGTTAAAGCCATGCTTCAGTTTCTAGCAACCTGAACTGACAAAGGGAACAAATTATATCAAGCAGGAGTAACTTGGTTCCTTTGTTTTAGTTTCTGTAGCATCATTATTACTTTTTCTGTTTTTAATTTTCAATCACTGTTTATTTTTCAACAATGAAAAATGGTAGGTCTTTTTCTAACAGTAAAATACAATAATTCCTATTCTTTATAGGCAATAATTTAATCTGTCCACATCTTATTATGCATATTATACTGCATATAATGCTCAAAGCTTTGTTTTCCTGCCTATTCCAAATACTTCCAATATAACATTTGGGAGTATTTCATCTATCTGCAACACAATTGCCTTAAGTAATCCAAAACAACTCATTAGGAAATCTGATCAAATTTCATATTTATTTGAACTCTGAAATAGAATAAAAAAGAAAATCTGGCACTTTTCCAACCCCTTTATTTTGATGGCTTATAATTCATGTTACTAGTTACCAGAATCTGTTCAATATTGGAGACAAATTCACTTCTCTGCCTTTGCCTCCTAACACCCAATACAGCATTTGTTCTTACTAGTAGCACAGTACTGGAGTTTTAATAGTAAGATGGAACTGTGCGGCATCTCAAAATACAGTCTCTGCTTGACATCATGAGTCCCCAGGTTTCTTGACTCAGAATTGCATCAGTGAGCATTGTGAAGAAGTGAGTCACTCTCCCAAAGGGGGCATTTCTAACCCTGTCCACAAAATAGACTTTCTGAGTTACAAAGCTTGCATGAAACAGATCATACAGGATCCAAGGTGAACTAGAAGTACATTGTGGAAGTTGTGACCATTGTAGAGCCTACGATGGTTACAAACACCGTGGGCTCCATGGAAACTTAGCCTTTGGATCTTCAACACCATATTTGATGAGCGTATTATGGATGCATACAGACACTTCTCTAAGAACAAAAACCTAATGTGGCAAGAAATACCAGAACAGTATGGACAAGAAGTCCTCTCAAAGAGCTGTTCTCTAAAAATCCACATAATCTAGCTATGAAATTGAGAGAAATTTGTTCAGTCGACTAAACTCTGACAAGATGCAGTGGTAAAATGTGAATAAAATATCAAGCAATACATTAAAATTTGACTTAATTGGGACTGGAGAGAGATTTCAGCAGTTAAGAGCACTGACTGCTCTTCCAGAGGTCTGAGTTGAATTCCCAGCAACCACATGGTGGCTCACAACCACCTATAATGGGATCTGATGCCCTCTACTGGTGTGTCTAAAGACAGCTATAGTGAACTCATAATCATAAAATAAATCTTTAAAAAAAAACTTTACTGAATTGTGATCAAAGAGAGTTTCTTCAGAATATTTATGATTTGATGCAAGTCAATATACTTCACTCTTTAAGCATATGTCATTGCCCTCATCCATATTCTCTCAGATATCTTTACCACTTTTCTGAAATTTATATCAAAGAATCAACATACGTGTTTGCTTGTCACATAGGACCCCTGCACAGTATCTCTAAATAAAATCTTCTTTGCAAGCTTTCCTTTCTGTTTTTAATAACTTAGTTTTAAATGTGTGTGTGTGTGTGCGTGTGTGTGTGTGTGTGTGTGTGTGTGTGTGTGTGTGTTGTACGCGTGCACGTGCGCGCTACATTGCATTGTGCAGGTGCCTCTGGAGATCACAAGAGAACACCAAATGCCCCTGCAACTATGATTACAATAATATGTCATCAGCTGCCTGACACAGGTGCTGAGAACTTATGTAGGACCCTCTGCGAGGGGAGTATGTGTTCGCACCTACTGAGCCACCTCTCCAGTCCTAGACATTTTTTCTTAACTTGAGTTCATGCTAGATTTTCTCTCCAGCTGTAATTTCCTAAGGATTCTGAATTTATTTACTTGACTTGCACAATAGAGAGTAGGAGAGAAAACGGAAAGATAGAAGGGGAGAGGTTCTTTGGGTTCATTTTAGAGCACTTTTCTTGGTCTTCATGGTCAATGTTTCAATCATTATATTAAAATTTGTAAAAACAAGTTCTCTTCACAAATATAAGTCAAATACTCAACGTCAGAGACAGATAAGTGTTAAAGAGAAAGGCTTATCAGTCAGGGGAAAACAATGCAGATTATTGTGACAGGACCTTATGGTGTCAGTAAGAAAGTTAGAGATGATTTTTAATGCTCCAAAGGCAATAGAAAACCCTGGGAGGAAAGACTGTTGCCTTTAAGCTATACTTAGAGACTTCTCTAAACATAGTCACATGAATAAAACATTGCTCAAAACTCCGAGAAGTCAAATGCAGCCAATAACCACCACCTTCCCCCAGAGGCTGGCAGACCATCAACATATACCTACTTTATCACTGGTCAGATCATTTTTAAAATAACAATACTATTAAAAGTCAAAATACATGCTTCAGACAAAAAAGTTAAAACTATAAGTTAAAGGCTCACTGAAGGAGAATTGTTTATTAGGTGGTTTTTGCATGGGAATAAAATGAGAAGTTATTTTGAATTTCTTTTTCATGAGTAGCAATTTTTAGAAAAGAGAAAGATGATTCTAACCATTTAGGAGCATTAGCAAAACATGGAATCATATACTCTTCTGAGCATCCACAAATCAATAATTATTGGTTTAGTCACAGCCTGTCACATTTATGAAAAGTACATGTTCCCTAAGTAAAAGTCTATGAAGTTTTCAAAATGACATTAAACAAAAACCAAGGTCTAGAAACCAAAGTGCTTATTATAATTAAAATCTGAATGGTCATCCAAGATCCATGAGATCTCTGTGGACCCATCACGGTCAAGCACAAACTCCAGTCACTCTTCAAAGTTCCTCTATCCCTCCTTAAGCAGCTGTTTCTGCTTTCCCTAACTGCTTTCCTATAGGCTCCAACTCAGTGCCCCTGTACGAGCTGTTTAACTTCCTCTGCCCTGTAGTTCCTGCCTGCATCTGTCAGTTGACATCAGGCGGAATTCAAGATGAGCCTGCCTGGCTGTCAGCTCCAATGTCTGTGCCTTCCTCTTCAGCTCCTTGTTCTGCTACCTCCCAGCTACATCCTGTCTGGCTCACTGCAGCTGTTTCTCTAGAAATGCCTTTTGCTTCAGGAACAGGAAGTGTGCACCAGGGCCTTGGCAGCTGTCTAATCTTGGATAGTCTTTCTCCTTATGTAATGCTTTTACTTTAATCTCCTTCTCCTCTTGGCTAAGGAAATGTGCCTCACTACCTGTGACGGTAGCTGCAAGTCAGAAAAGAGCTTCTCCTTTGCAAGAACTGTGCTTAAGGAGCCAGCCGCAGCAGCCTTTGTGGCATATCTGTCTCATCCCTTTTATCCTGTCTCCCCACACTCTCATCAATAGTACTTCCACAGCTCTTTGTGGCTCTTTCCACACTGTTGTGTTTTTCAGAAAGGGTTTGCCTCAACATAAAACTTTTCTTCCTGTAGCTGCATGGAGTCTCGTAGCTACTATTCTTTCTGGGTTTGAATTTATTCTCTACGCTGATACATTGGTTCATTTCTTTTGGTTCATTTAGAAAACAAAGGAAAGGTGCAATGTTATGCCAAATGCCAGTAACTCCAGTACCAGGGGTGAAGGCAGGCAAATCACAAGTACAAGGTCAACCTAAGATACATAATGTATTTGAAGCAACCTTTGGCAATGGGAGATTCTATCTTATCTTAAAGAACAATACCAAAAATAAAAGACGATTGTCCCTCTCTGCAAGTGTGAAGAAAAATAATTTCCTTTAACAGTTCTTAGGAAGAATTTAGGAATTAATTTTTAAAAATGCAAGCCAGACATTGTTTTCTTTATTTATACAAAAATATTTTTGAGAACACCTTATGTAGAGACAGTATATGAGACATGGGCAAAGATCAATACGGCAGCATATGGTGTATAGTTTATGCTTACCACATTCTCTACCAGTGTCAACTCAGTTTTAAACAGAAGAAAAAAATCTTACATGTTGAGGTAACTTTCTTATGACACAAAGTTTGGGTAATATGCCATCAGCTCCCTTTCTTTTCTCCAGGAAGCTTTAGGCCAGAGCATAAATCAATTCAGGCCGACTTTTGCCAATTCTCAGTGCTTGCTTGGTACAACTGATTACATTATTCTGAAATTTCCTTGTTAATGAAATTGTCAACTTTTAGAAGACAGGACTAGCAAGGAACTCTAGAGCAAAATGCAGTACAAGACAAGTTTCAGCAAATAGTTGCCAAAGTATAATACAAACAAAATTAACCAGGTGTTAACTTCCATGGACTTAATGTTTAGTGGACAGAGGAGAAAATCCTTCTTACATAGATATAAAAGGAATAGAAGTAGTTTCAGAGGTGTGATTTCTTGTTTTGTCCTTGTTGTGGTGGATACCTGAACTAAGTAACAAACAAGCAGGAAGGATCCAGTTTGCTCTTAGCTTCAGCCATTTCATCACAGAAAGATGTGACAGAAGAGTACCCACATCATGAAGAGAAAGAAATAGCTATATTTCCCCTTTCTTTCTAGGGAAAAAAATTATAGGATCATTCATTTCCCATTCGAGGGAACCATGTATTTGTCTTAATCAGGCATTGGCTGTGTATTCCTTGCAGGCATGAAGAACCTAGGCAAAACCAAGGCAAATATGGAAACAATAGTGGAGAACAAAATTTTCTGAGCTTGACAGCCTCTAACTAAGGATTAAAATTCATGCTCTGAGTGACTAAGGCTTATTATTTATTTATTATTTATTATTAAGACTAAGTTTTATTATTTATGCTGTTCTTAGATTTAGTATTAAACAAAAAAACATTTAAAATACATACAAAAATACCGAAAATCCCAAAACTACAAAATACTATAATGCACTGGAATATGACTTTCAGCCAGATTATACAACTACCAGAAGAATTTGTTTCTGATTAGAAGTAGTAGTAGTAGTAGTAGCAGTAGGCATGTCTGTGGCTGGTGGGTTTAGTCGTGTTGGTCGTGTTGGTTTTGTGTGTGTGTGTGTGTGTGTGTGTGTGTGTGTGTGTGTGTGTGTGTACAGGTTCACTGGCCCTTGTAGGGGCATGTGGACATCAGAGATTGATAATAGGATGTCTTTTTCCATTTCTTTTAACCTTACTTGTTTGAAGATAAGACCTGAAACTGGACTTGGAGTGGACTTGGAGTTCATGCATGGCAGGACTGGCTAGCCAGTGCACTCCTGGTTCTGTCTGACTCCATACCTCAATATTGGGACTACAGAGTAGTACTGTGAATGCTAAGATTTTGAACTCAGGTCCTCAGGCTTGTACATGCTTATACAACATTCCTTACTCATTTTTTCTCACTTAATAAGATAATAATATTATAAATTGTATATGACTTGCTTATTACATGTCTAAAGTATAAGAACTTTTATATATGACTTAAAGTGTACACAACTATCTTGTCATGCTCATCCCTTCTCTATTTAGCTCTTTATAATGTTATGTGTCTTTATAATATATCTATGCATTTATGCAATAAATATCTTATGTATCCAAATCAACTAAAATATGCTTTTTTTGTTCATTCTGAAATACTAAGGTTATTTATATTCCTGATACTTAAAAATACTAATTTACGACACACTTGCAGATGTTGCCTTATTAAATGAGAATGCATCTCCCTATATTTATAAATAAAATTTCTTTGTTGTAGATTATGAATATCTTAAGTTTACTAGGTATTGATGATAGATTTCAAAAATAATGCTGCCTATTTATATTACACAGATTCTGTGTTAATTCACTATTTCTTTAAACTTTTGCCTAAACAAGAATATATCTTGATGCATTGTCTCACTGTGTTTTAATTTTCATGTTCCCACCTTAAGGGAAGTTACTCAGTTTGAGTTTTGTTTCATGTGATTTGTATCTTGTTTTGCCTAACTTTTGCTCATGTTTTAATAAAATGTAGATTTTCTTATTTAACCTTGTATCTGTATTGCATGCACCTTTTTTCATGTCTGTAAATTGCTATGGTAGCCTGTCATTTAAACATTTTTATTTGTATTAAATTCAAATTATTTTTTTATTTTTTTCTTTATCATATATAGTTAGTCTATAATATTAACAAATGGCCATGAACAGAAGAGAAAACTAACAGATTGAAAACCATTATGGCAACGTACAAAAAAATATGCAGTCACAAGTCAAATACTACATATCCACTAGAAAAAAAGGTGGTAACGAACAATGAATTACATAGAACAAACTACAGACTCATATGTCCTGGTACACAGTACTTTCACTGTCTGTGGTATGCATTGCTGCCACTGCTTGAGTGATATTATTATATTAGCATTAACAGATTGTCTTTATTCTGGGCATTAAACTTCTGGTTTTAGTATTTACTTTTAAATTCAATGTTTCATTCCACATTTAAATACTTTCATGCTTTCTTAAGGCACAATATGAAAGAAGATGCATTTTTATCCAATTCTCACAGGCATTTGCTTGAATTCTTGAAATCTATAGATTTTACTGTAGAGCATAGGAACTCTCCAAACATGCATTAAGGGCTAGGCTTACAGTGCCATGCATGGGTTCCAACTATTTGAGTGGATTTCGGATCTAACTAGATATGTTCTTCTTGACCCCAAGACAACAGTACAACTATTGCTCTGTTGGGGCCATCTTACTGGTCTCATCCTGGTAGTTGTCTACAGTTCCTTCTGCCTCCTTCAACAATGGTCTCTTCCTAATTTCCAGTTTCTTAGGTTACTATAGCTTTTATATACAATACTAAAGATTAATATTTATGATCCACAAATAAAAAACATTTTTATGTAATAAGAATTTTTAAAATAAGAAAAACAGCATTTTGGGGGGTGTGGGTTACTTCAGTCATATAGTATATTCCAATTTCTTCCATTTACATGTTTATTTCATAGTTTCATTTTTTCTTGACACTGATTAGAATCGTGTATATACAGATAGATAGATAGATAGATAAATAGATAGATAGATATAGATAGAGATAGGGAGAGAGAGAAAAGGTAGAGATAATATATAGGTTTTATTATCCATTCATCAGTCAACAGACATCTATGCTGTTTGCATTTCCTAACTACTCTGAAGAGAGGATCAATGTACAAGACTGCCCTAGAATATCTGAAGTAGGATATCAAGTCCTTTGGGCATATGTACAGAAGTCGTATAACTAGGTCATATGGTATATGTATATTCTACATTTTTGATGATTCTCCATACATATTTCCATAAGTAACTACATTAGTTTCCAATTTTGCCAACTGAGGATAAGATTTGCCCCTTCACTGAATGATTTCTAGGGTGTGTGTGAGTTATTTTCTGAATGTAATCCACTTTGACAGGGATAAGATAAAATCTCAAGATAATTCTAATCTGTACTTCACTTATTACTAAAGATGTTGAGCACTTTTTTGAGTTATTTCTTAGACATTTTTATTTCTTTTATATACTCACTATTCAGATATACAGGTTCAGCTGATTAAAATATATGAAGAGTACTTGTTAGTTTCAAATGTGCTTTTTAAACAATTTTTCAAAATTGAAAAATCTACATTCTTCAGCATTTAACATTTCCAAATATAAATACATACCAAGAATAGGGCACTAGTTTAGAAAGTTCATTTGTCTCAAGCATTCATTGAATCAAATGACAATGTGCCAATATATCAAATTTGGGAACTGATACATATGAGTGGCATGTCAATGAAGATTATCTTATTTTCCAATATGCCTACAGGTGCATTTAAAATAAAAAACATGTGATCCAACAATATCAGTAAAAATATAAATGCAATTATAATAAATAAGTTATGCATGGTAAAATGTAATCAGAATAAAGTATATTAAATATAAATAAAACAAAATTTCAATAAAATTTAAATCCAATGAAAATAATGGTTAAGAGAATAATAGAAGAATGTTTCATATAGATTAGACTCTAGAAATATGCGTTAATTACTATAGTGCCAAAGATAAGGCAGAAATAAAGGGAAATGAAGATCCACGTGATACAGAATCTCTGAAGAAGTTTAATCAGCAGAATGAAGTGTGTGAGCTAACATAACATCTTCCGAGAGGGTAAATTACGAGAGACAAGACGGAAGTCAGGATGAGCAGCACACCAGCTACTAATCTACCTAAGAAGCAGCTGCTGTGTTTCCAGTGGAAGGTATGGATTGATGCCATACTTCAAATAAGATGTTTGAATGTTGAACTGCATACAGCAATGTTGATGAGAAAGTAAAAGAAATCATAAATCTGAAGGAAGGTCTTAGAGCTGGCAGGGCTTGTCTCTAATAAGATAATGGAGAGAGCTGTGTGATAAAAGGATAAAGCTCCTGCTGATTGTCAACTTGGTAGACAATGAAAGAGTAATTCTTCAAGCTACTTCAAGGACCTTTTCAATATTTTTGCTATGTTATCCCCTAAGAAACCGTTAGCAAATGCAGTTGTTTCTAACTCATTATATTTCCGTGTAAATGTGCATAACTTGTGACCTCACACAAAGATGTGAGCATACAAATGCACATGTGTGCACGCACATGCACACACATGCGCGCACACACACACACACACACACACACACACACACACACACAAAGCTCTCCTATGATGTCAACTTTTCTGAAAGTATCAAGAAAATTACAGAAATATAGCAAGAGAGTACTCCTAAATGCTTCTTTTAGAGCAAATCCCTGTACAAGGTAAAAACTGCAGTTACCTCATAAATCCACTTTTCAATAGTTTGCTTATCTGTATGGAACATTTAACCATGGAGGCTATGGAGCACTCATAGAAAAGGACCTATCATTACTGCCCTCTATAAGATCCAACAAGCAGCTAAAAGAGTCAGATGCAGATATTTGCACCCAACCAATGGACTGACTCCTGTGGCTGGATTAGGAGAAAGCTGGAAGAAGTTGAGGAGGAGGGCAAACTTGTAGGAGGACAAGCAGTCTCAATTAACCTGGAACCCAAAGATCTTTTAGATACTGGAAGACCAACCAAACAGTGTACACCAGCTGACATGAGGCCTCCAACACATATACAGCAGAGGACTGACAGGTCTAGGTTTAGTCAGAAAAGATGCATCTAACCATCAAGAGACTGAGGGCCCTAGGTAGGTAGTTTACAGGTCTGCTGGGGTAGGGGTGGGGGCGGGGACATCCTTGTGAAGACAGGGGGGAAGGAAGGAGGTATGAGATGGGATATAGAACAATTGGAGGGTGGACCGGGAGAGGAATAAAATCTGATGTTTAAAATAAATAATATATATATATATATATATATATATATATATATATATATATATATAGTATTAATGTATCACATAAACTTAATTCAGATATGTGAACATATGGACCTTGAGAACATGATTATAAGTAAGCCAACCCATTCTCTTCTTTCTATTGATTTTCAGGATCTTATAAGGATTCCAACTGTGTCGTGTGTGTATGTGTGTGATGAGAATGTATAATATGATAAGAAACAAATACTTATAAAAGAACCACAAAGGCAAGTAGTAGTTATTAATGTGTGCTTTTCTTTTACTAAAAGAATTTCAGACTCTATCAGATTCACTACGAATGCTTTTAAGTGTCTACAAGAAATGACTAACTTTATGTTCAAGTTTTCTCTGATGATGTTTTCTCAATATCTTGTTTCAACTCTGTAGAGGAAAACTGATCATCCATCACCAAAGACACTATGCACAGAGCTTCGGATGTTGCTCTTCACCACTGTTGCCAGTGGTCTTGTGTTTGTTGTTATTATTGTTGCTGTCACTCAGAGCAGGTAAGAAAGAAACTGATAATTGTTTGTGAAGCACTCTTATTTGATGCCTCTACCATCAAACAAGAAAAAGAGAAAAGGGGCACCAAAGAGATGGCTCAGTGGTTAAGAATACTTGCTGTTATTCTAGAGGACACTAGTGCGATTTCTAGAGCTTACATGGCAGATCACAACTAACTGTCCTTACCAAGTCCCAGGGTGTCTAATGTCCTCTCTTAACACTATGCACAAACATGGTGCAAAAACACACATACAGGCAAAACACCCATATACCCAAAATAAAATATCTCTTTTAAAAGGAAGAAAAAAATAACACAAAGCTATTTTTGCACCATCTCCTCTAAGAAAAGAATCATTGAATGAGTAGATTTTAAGTAAGAGGCAAAAGTGCTAGGTCTACCATTTTAGATTGAGTTCTGATACATGTTAGCTATACTTGTACGCACTTAATAATATTCAAGAATGACTTACAAAAAAACTAAAGGGGCATATGTAACAGTTGTGCAGATTAGTCTTCATACAGAACTCCTAAAAGTAGAAACAGGGGCTGTCTCCAACTTTGTTGAGTGCCTTTATCCTCTCACTTAGCTGAGATGCGTAGTCTAGCCTTTGTCATGAGCCCAGTATGTTATCTGTCGTGAGCAGGTTGTGATAAGGTTTTACGGTCCCGTGGGGAGAAAAGCGACAGATCCTCTCCACTCAGGAATCGTACACAGGATTGACTGTGAGATGATCAGTTCCTTAGAGCAAAGAGAGTCTGCCAGAGACAGAGGTTTGATATTTAAATGCTCTTTAATAATGCACAGCAACCAATATATTATCACCAATGCTAAAGCTATTGTAACAAAGAGGTATTGTCACATTTCCTATGCATTGACTCTATCAATGTCAGTACAGAAATAATAAGTTGGTAATCAACAAAGAAGTAAACATAGCAGTAAGTACATTATTAATTGTGGGTTATACGACCTGAGTCCTTATGACTATAGTTTCCAGCAGCTCAGGTCCAGAGAGTGCTTGACCACAAAGATAGGAGTGTTGGTCTCTCGGCTGCTGTTTTGATGATCAGGTGCAGAGTGCTTAGTCTCTCGGCTACAGAGGAGGCCTGGATGGAGGATCATGCTAGCCAGTCATGGCTACCAGTGTGATGAAGTGCTCCAGCCAAGGGCTCCTTTTAATGCTTGAATTAGAGTTACTTCTGACATACATGGCAGATAACCAGATGTGTCTGGTTATCTGTGTGGCTATGACTTCATTACAGTTGGTCATCACACTTATTCAAAACAACTTGTTTTTGTGCACAAATATTTTGATTCATAAGGTTTCAAAACAACTTCTGATTATCACAGCACTTTAAAACAACTTCATTTCAAACTTGTTTTCTTTCCTATTACAAATATGGAGTTGGTCCTATTCAGGGCCTGCTCCATACAAGCCTCAATGGGAGAAACTGTTCCTAATCTTACTGCAACTTAATATGCCAAATTGATATATCAAGGCTGGTTGATAACCAAGGGTGACCTCCCTTTTCTGAGGAGAAAGGGAAGAAGAGTGTGTGAGAGGTGCAGTTAGAGGAAAGTATTAGGAGGAAAGGGAGAAAGAAAATGTTTGATCTGGATGTAAAGTAAATAAATAACTTAATAAAAATAAAGAAAGAAAGATACCTAAGAAGACAAACTACAAAAAGAAATTCATTACTATATCAACCACCAATTTATCCTTCCATATCTGACCTGTATTCTTGGAAAACGTACTCTTTTCTTTTGGGATATGTCCTCAAAACTGTACTTAATTCTTTATGGATTAGAATTCCTAATTGCTTTAATTATCTCTACCCTAACATTATAACAGAATTTATGCTACATTTGGAATTAAAATCCAAATCTTACATAAAACATTAATTAAAATATTGTTTTCTAATGGGTGCTACAGGACTTGCTGAATAGTGGGACACATATTTTTTTCCTCAGAACCACTTAAACAAGTGAAGGATATTTTATATCACAGTGCTCCTTTTTTTTAAATGCACTGGAAGCCCAAAGAGGAGGCTTGTTCTCTAACTTCAGGGTTATATGTTTTTGTTGGTTATGACATTGTTGAAGGAACCACTTGGCAAAGTAAACTACCACTCACACTGATATTTGAAAATATTGAGGCTAGAGAGGCAGCTCAGTGGATAAGAGTACTGACTGCTTGCTCTTCCAGAGGTCCTGAGTTCAATTCCCAGCAACCACATGGTGGCTCATAAACATCTTTAATGGTATCTGATGCCTTCTTCTGGTGGGTCTGAAGACAGCTACAGTGTACTCACATACATAAAATAAAAAAAGAAACTATTGTGGATGAAAAATATACTGAATACAGGATAATTTACCAGTCTAATAGCTATCATTTCTGGAGTGGCTGGAAATTCTTAAGATGAAGTGTTTGATGGTTTTCATGTAATTTTGGTGGATTTTTAGGAATAAATTTATATTAGTAAAGAAATTTTAATGATAACCACACATGATCTTAAATGGTTCAGGTATACACTCGTATAAATATTATAATGCAAGCTTACATTAGCATTGTACATATGTGGAAGGGATTATCCAAACTCATAGCAAGTAATGTCATAATAGGAATATATTGTATTTCATAATATTTCACTGTAGAAGGTAGCATGTTCTTAAAGGAAATCTTCATTTTCTTTCCTGAAGTCAATTAATAGCCTAAATTGTTAAACTGAAGTCAGTAGCTTTTCAGATTTTGGAAATTGGTAGGGCTTCGTGAGTTCTTCCCTTGTCCCTTCATGTACTTGGACTAGCTTTATCTTCTGCCAATCTTGGGATTTTAAGTCATAGCCCACACTCATAGGCATGAGTTCATGTGTTCAACAGTCTTGTCATGCCCAACAAACATCATTTCAGTACAAATGTCAACTACGTTCAATCTTAAAGTTTTATTCCCTCTGTTCTTAAATGATCCCTGAACCTTGTGGAAAGGGAGTAAGATTTAGATACCCCATGTAAAACCAAGGCTACTATTGTCTCTGGGTTTACCTGTTATGAATTTATGTACTAATCACCATCTACTGAAAAAAAAAAAGCTTCTCTGATAAGCTCTGGAAGATGTACTAATATATGAGTACAATTATAAAAACTTAGTAAGCAGTATGATACGATATTCATTTAGCAAAATGATAGTATTAGGTTCTCGCTGAGTGGCTATAACCTTCTCACTAGTCGCAGATTTTGGTCCAGGCAACGGTTTATAGGCATTAGTTCCATCTGGTAATAGGGGTTTTTTAATCCCACTAGAAATAGTTGGTTACTTGCATACATTCATACCACAGTTGCACCAGTATGCATATATTGCCAGGATATTCATTACTGTAGATCACAGTTGGGTAAAAAGGCTGCACAGTTTTTTTTATACAATAGTGTAATATAACCTTCCATCAATATGAAACTTATCCAATGGGAATGAATCTTCAAAGCCATTACCAACTTTATCACTTCGTGTTCTCTTACTAACATGTGTGAAACTTTTACAGTTGTAGCTTCCCTGGGGATAGTCAATTTCTCTGGGATAAGGTCCCTGAAAGCCCTTAGGTTAAGAAGATGGTCTTAAATCATTCACATTCAGGCAACACAAAATCACTAAATAGATGCAGTTGGTGCTAAACGAAAAAGAGAATAAAGTTGGAAGGGAAAAGTGGTAAAAGTTTGGGGGAAATTAGAAGGGATTAGATCTAATCAAATATATACATGTACAATGTTCTTAGGAATAAATATATTTTAAAAACTAAAAACAATAAAATTCAAAGATTTCCAGGCCTTGCCACCCTTACCCTCAAAAAGAAAAGAAATTGGTGGCAAATCTCGATATTATAATAAAGAGTGTACATTTTGAACCAGACATTTCTTTCAAGTATACTGCAAATTTCACTTGAAGACCTATGTTAGTCAAGCTTGAGCTCACCCTAAGTGAAGTGCTCCAAAAACAAAGGGAGTGTAAAACTGCTTACTTTCTACTAAAATGTATCACTGTTATATTTGTAAAACTCTTAAAATATGGGATGTTACACTTTATAAGTAGGATAAAATCAAATTCTTCAACACACTACTGCTAGGTCACAGTTCTTTCCTTACACTTCTCCAGCTAAGAGTACCATTCTAATTTAGTTGTTATCCTTCCTCCTTGGGCTTTTATTATTATATACTTAAAAAAGACATATGATTTGCATTTTAAATATTCACACATGCATATAAACATTTAATAACCAGGAATTTTTAGAATTGAGAGAAGTGGGAATTTCTGATTTCATTGGAAACTAAATTGTATCATGGGATGTTTTTCTGGAAGCTGTCTTATGGAAGGATGTTTTGCTGAAGCAGACACATAAGAGGTTGTTGTGCTGAGAAAAGACACATGCCATTTTTCTGGAAGCTATCTAGTGAAAGGCATGTGATGTTTTACTGTAGCAGATATTTGATAGGACACATTTGGGAAGAGTATAAGTATAACCCAACTGACAGAGCCGATGCTGTGGCATTTGAATCACCATGCTGGTTTTCCTTGGGTTTTGCCTCACTGGTCTTCATTAAGGTTACTCTGCCATTGATTGGCCTTGCTGGTATTCATTGGGCTTTGCTTTCTTTGCTGATCTTTGCTTGCCCTGACTTTGTACAGAAAAGTGCACCAAAGAATTGGTGGTATTTTGGCTGCTTCTAGCTGCTTTGGCCATCACATATTTTGAAGAGTTTCAATCTAAAGCATGTCTAAAGCTTTGTTATACACACAGAATTGAATTAATTATCATCAAAAAACATATTTCCCAAATTGCTAAGTGCTTAAATATGCCTAAAATAAACCTCCTAATTTCAGATTCTTGAAGGAAAAATACTAGATTCTTGTATTAAATGTTGGTTAAAGTGAAAAGGGAGAAAGTCCTTCAATATTTTAGAAGAAAATATGAGAAAATTTTGTTGTCAAATGCAAATATGTAAAACAATAAGAAAAAACTGATCTAGTGTAAACTTTGTGCAGATCAAATATCTTCTCATATCGTCTTTAGTTTAATTTTTAATTTGTCTGTAACACAGTAAGTGTTGGTGAGAAAATTGGTTTTACACCAAAATAAATTTAGTTTTCTGTCTCATCATATGGGCTTAAGAAGATATAGGTAAAATGGAGAAAGAGAAAAAGGCCTTAAATTTCAAGATCAAAATTTTTGTGATGTTAACTACAAATAATATACAAAATAAAATTAAAATAATTAATTAACTTAGTTCACAGATACTCAGTGTTCATAATGTACAGTAATACTGAGGTGCTAAAAAATGTTGGATGCACTATGTTGTGCTTAAACGGGAAAAGCCATCTATTCATACAGAGGAAAGGATAATTTTGTGTTAAAAATTGTCAACAAAATAGCAAGAAGCTATAGGTGTTAGTATTACACTAGAGGAAAAGGACACAAATATACTAATCTAAATAAATTGAATGCTTTAAAGTAATAAATTAGATTAGTAAATACACAGATGACCAACAAAACATTTATCAAACTCTAAAAAGCTCTCTATAAAATCTTATATATAATATTTCAAACATTAAAAATTATCATCAGAAATGAAAATCTACTAGGCAGGCTTTACAAAATAAAATGTTCTTAATATATTAGTGTATTAAATGTACGTTAAATGAAAAAAGGGGAAAGTCTTTCAATGTTTTAGAAGAAAATGTGGGGAAATTTTGTTGTCAAAAGCAAGTATATAAAACAAAAAGAAAAACTGATTATCTACCATGTTACTAACAAGCTTTCTAGTGCATAAGTGCATACTAATATTAATAGATAACAGATTTGCTTCGTTTCAGACCAATACCAATAATCAGATTTGAGAAAATCTTTTACAGGCCAATGAGAAAGCCCAAGAAAAATGTGCCTGGGGAATCTCCAAAGCTGAAATGAGTCATCATTAGTATATTTAGTTGTTCCAGTACCTGCTTAGAAAGAGTTTAGCAGTTGTGACCTTGGTCAGAACATGCTGATAGCATGTTCCACTACCAGAAATGGTAGTGGAGGACTGATACAAGTGGTGGTTTTGGACTTAAAAAGGCTGTTGTTGCACACAAACTCAGAAAGGCTGTGATTACAAGTGTAAAGTCAAACTGGAAAAAACAAACAGCATGTTTAGGAGGATCTCCTGAAGTCCCACACCTACCTAAAGAACTAGTTTCCATTGGATGCTGCTAGGGAAGGAAGCATCAGTTCTCTTCCAACCCTGAGAATGAGTACAATATCCAATGAATGTCTCTACACAATGCATATAGTGGCAAAAGTAAGTGGACTGAGAGGACCTAAGAACAGATGAACTCATGGTGATTGTGGCAGCATGCACAAGACCTTTGTAAGCTCTTGCCAGAGAAAATACCACCATAGAGATAGAACAGATGGTTGGAAGAAAATTCTACCACTAGCTGAGAAGTTATTGGCATTTGATACCTGCAGAGAAAAATGCAACCCCTGGTAGGTTGACCACATACCAGAACAAGACCAACCCCAGAGACTATTGGGCAACTTGAACTGAACTCAGTAGGGAAAGAAAATAAAAGAAGGGATGATGGGAAGGGATGAGAAGTTGGAGAGGGTGGTTATGGGAAGAGTTGGAGGAAAATGTATTTAAATTTCAAGTATGAAATTCTCAATGAGTTAATAAAATATGACTTTAAAGTGAAACAAAAAGAAATGAGGTAAAAATGCTAGTCCAAAAACAACTCAGATGCTATTATTGCCAAAACTTTGTCCCCTGGATTTTAATGTTCACTTCGTTGCTCAGGATTGTTTGCTGTGTGATAATTTGCTCATAGATGCACATGCAATTCTGTTCTGAGCCTTTCTTCAGTTTGGTGAACATGCCTTTCAAGTCCTCACAGTGGTCAGCATATTCTAAAACAAAAGTACTTAAAACACCTGTTTTCTTTAAATCTGACTTGTTTAAAAGACTTCCCTTGAAGTAGTATCTGAGGCTAATTGCTGTCATGCCATGCAAGATTTTTCTTGTGAAAATTGTTATTAATGGGGTTTGGAATGCAATAATGCTAAAGATAAAACTTTATTAGATGAATTAGGTTTACTTAATTGTTTCTTTGAAAACAACCCATTTTGATGTGGCTGTTTTATTTGTTCTCCAAATTGTTTACAGGTAGTTTAGATTAAAAATGTATTATTAATAATTCTTAAACAATCCAAAGCCAAAAGTACAATAAAGTAGAAAGGGAAAATGTTGGTAGGTATGGAGGAATTTGACAGGTATGGAGGAATTTGACCATAACACTTTATATTCATGTATGTAATTCCAAAAAATAATGAATTCATCTGAAATAATAAAACTTTATTTAATGTTTAGGCACTTAATTTTCAGATATAAATTTTTAAATGTATTTTCTTATAATAACAAACACAATTTTGGTTTAGAGTTATTTTCAATTCAACTATGCTTAATACAATTGAATCTGAACATATTCAGCTACCTGGCTTCCTTTTTTTTTTTTAAACTGCTACCTTGTACTACTTCAAAACAGTAATAATTATGTCATTTGATTTACAGTTGACTTTTAATTAAAAGTGATAGTATAATTAGTGATGATCCTACTGAATTTATTGATAACACCCCTATTTTTCATATATTGTATATCATTAGATTGCTCATTGGTCCTGTTTATGCAACAGACAAATGGCAGTGTAGAAATATGTGCATCTAGAAAGACATTTTCTAGTGGAAAGCAAGCACACTTTCACTCCCTCAGCTTCAATGCATTCCAACTAACTTTATGTTTAAAATGCTTTTTCTCATGTGGTTGTAAATATTACTCACTAGATTCTAATATGTTATAACCTATGCAGGAGGATCCTCAACTTCTTCACCATAACAGGTCCCACATCAGTCCTATCTATTTGTTCCTGCATTTTCTTAATTTAGCCTATACCGCAAACACATCAGGGATTGCCTTTTAATTGATCTATTGAGAAGTACCAGTATTTCTATGTTGCCAACATTTTAGCTAATAGGTTTTTGGCCTTTCTGTTTGTTTCTAACTATTTAGTCAACAGGAATACAGCCAAACACTTAAAGCACAAGCAGATTTGTTAGAAGAAATTGAAAACAAAAACACTTAAACCTTACTAATTCATATACAATTATCTTAGAATTTACAAGAAAGCATCCAAATACTGTAGTGAAAGTTAAACTTACAGTATATAATAGTTATAGAGGAAATGATTTCTAAAACCATTTCATAATGAAAATGTTTATCACTCTATGAGAAAAAATTCTATGTAATTATAAGTATTACCCAATTTGATTTGAATTGATTCTTTGATGTAATAATTATAAATTTCTAGTAACTACTTTTACTAAAGAAATTACACAGAAATTATAAGGAAAATCATCTTATAGTTGTATAACATAATGAAGAAACAAAGAATTCATAAATAGCTGTGTATGAAAAGCTTCAGAATTAGCATTTACACAGTATTCTTTGTATGTACATGTGCCATAGGAACAGTGCAAGTCACTCTAATGAAATGTGGCTATGCAGAATTGTTTAAACAAAGAAATCTATAACCAATCAAGTTATATAGAAATAATCTAATATAATATTTTTATTGAATGCATGTTCTACTTGATAAGGTGAGTTAAATTGATGCCTCTTCTTACTTCTCACTTATTTTCTCACATTTGTTCACTGTTAGATCACTCATTGGTTCTGTCTACGAGCAACAGACAAATGGTAGTGTAGAAGTATATGTATCCAGAGAGGCATTCTCTACTGGAAAGCAAACACACTTCTCTCAGCTTCAATGCATTCTGGCTAACTTCATGTTTAAAATGCTTTTTCTCTTGTGGTTGTGATTATTACTCACTAGATTCTAATATGTTATAATCTATGCAGGAGCGTCAACAGAGAAAAAATTACTGTGGTCAGCAAAACTTGCTCTCAATTGAAATTTCATATTCAGTATGCAATGATTTAGTCACATTGCTATTGGATGTCCACATTACAACTGAACCCACATTTGGGATCAACTATAACAACTAAACAGTGTCAAGTACATTTTTCTTATTAATCATTTTATCTATGCCATGTCTCTTTCCAACTGAGTTTTATTTTCAGATTATAGGTTCTAAAAATGCAAGTGCACATATTAGCATATTAGGAAATATGTCATTCAATAAACATGTGTAACACAGAGATGTATATTATATGTATAAAATCAAATATATATATATATATATATATATATATATATATATATATATTTTACTAAAATGGACCAATTCATGATCAATTTTATACAGTTTATATCTACTATTTTTCTATTGGTGCTTAAGTTTAAAAGCAGAAATATCGTACTGTCTGGAACATCTTAACAAACTAAGAATAAATGGCAACAGAAGTAAAAGCATAAAACAAATGGGAAATGGGTTATGGAGAAGAAAAAAAAAGAAGAGAAGCAACAGAATTTCCATAATCTCTGATAAACTAGGACAAAGGGATAGATGGATTCTTTACCAAAATATTGAGATTCATTATATAGAATCATGACAGAGTGTCACTGAAACAGACAATATACTTTTTTCACCTTCCACTAAATGTATTTTCTTGAAATCATGTAACTGAATCAGACGGCTTTATAACTATAGGCTAAATAACATACAGAGCATTTATTTCTAATTTGTTTATGTGTTTTAAATGACTGAGGGGTCTACATCTAAGTCGATTGGTGGCAAGAAAACAAGTCTAGTTTTTGACACTGTAATTTTTTATCTGAGTGTATAGCTGATAAAATGTTCAGTAATTGAGACTTAGGGGTTAATTAATGTGATTATCAGTGAAAGATAAATCAATCATCAATTTACAGTAACCAGAATGACTCAAATCTAATCAGCAGAGCATAGAATCTGTAACAATAAATGGAATCACCTGTCACTCCTAATTACAACTCAAGGACTTTAAGATAATAGAATGCCAAAGTATCTTCTTTTACTTGTAGAAGTGCTTTGCTCAATTTCCGTGTAATTCTCCTCACAAGAAGGCAGTCTAACTTCATCCTGGAAACAGTAATTTTAACATAAACAGTAAGGAATCCCAGAGTTCATGCTGATCTCTCTAGTCAATTTCTAGTCTTGAATTATACTGTGAACTAATTATGAATTAGTGATTTAGGAATATTGCCATATTATGCATGAAAAGGCAATATTTCCAGAGCTTTACTCTCTCTCCACTCGAGCATAGGATTGAACACAAAAGACATCTAGATTGCTGTATCATCACTTATTGTTTCATGATGTTCAATATGGAATAAAATTCTGTGCTCAGAAAATTCTAATATATCTGTTAATCAAACTAAATAATTTGGATATTATTTTTAAATTAAATTATCTAGTTAGCAGTCTTTGCTGCTCATATTCATTGAGCACAGTTTCCTAAATTAATTGTCTCAGTTTGATTGGGAAAATGTATCATTGGTTCTCACTTTATTATTCTTTATGATAGTCCTCTTAATAACATCAAATCCACTCTTGGAAATTAACTTACCATAAGAGTCTCTGGCCATGACCCTATGTGCCAACTGTCTGTGCATATAGAAAGGTACTAATACCATTTTATAATATATCTACTGTGTAATTTGTCTACATACTTAAGTGCAAAGATAAAATCCTCTTCTCAAATTCTCATGAGTAACTTTAGGGTCTGCTGAACTTTACATTAAAAACAAATACATTTACTTTACATCGAGACGAAAAGATGCACATATTTGGACATTCCTAATAAGCAGAGAGGGTTTACTCATTCTGATCCACTGACTGTTATAATGGGTCATATGGTCTAGCTGGGTAACCACAAACACTCTGTCTAATAGATACATCTAAATCTAATTGTTCAGGGTGAGAGTTTTCCAAGATATTGTCTTAAAGTTCTAACATTCTTGGTAGCAGTTGCTAAAGAACTTTATCACAATTTTATTTTTAAATCTTTTCTTAAAAACTGTCATAACTATTTGAATACTAAGCTCAAAAATGTTCTACAAGTAGAACCGAATACTTGCCAATGGCATGTGTTCATTTCCCCTTTGGTTTAGTTATGACTTTGATCTGGGTTTTAGGATAGGCAGAGATAACACTAGCATGTGACCCCTTCCTTACTCATGCCTCTTGTCTAGTTTTTGGGACCACTTGAAACTGTTCTGTTTCTCTGTTATAATTGGATATCTGTCTCCTGAACTACATACTGTAACAGTTTCCTTTCATCCATGGTATGGGCTTATTTGTGCTAACTCAGTTATGCACCAGCCATCATAAACTTCCTAAATAATTTCTACATTTTCAATCTGTTTTTATTCACACATTTGGTGTTTGTGATATTTTTCTCTCAATTCTGAACTTTACATCACATGAATGCTACTTAATTCAACCTATGTTGCTCCAGAGAAAAACTAGTAAGTTAGAGAGTGCAGAGCAATCTTGTTACCCAATGTTATCGCATGAGTAAATGTTAACAAGTCTCAGCCTAGGAATAAACTATCTACTTAGTCATTGTTGAATGAATACCAACTGCAAGAGATTAGCTAAATAAATAGGTCAGAAGAAACAAGGGGGGCAGTATTTTCTGATGTTTAATGATGTTGTTTTATGTGAGGCACAACTTTATAAATAAGAGATAATAAAATAGTGAGATTTTTCATATTCATTAATAATGAGATATTTATAATTCTGAAAACAATTATGTTGTAATTTGAAAGAATTTCTTCCAAAATTAGTACTGATTTAAACACTTGCAAAATTTTAATAATCTACATTCTATGTAAACTGTAAATTCTATGTAAATTTTAAAATACTTGGAAATGCAATTAGGCAATGTGAATGTCCTGAATATGAAGCACAAACATCTGGAATGAAGTCAACTTGATCACTTAAATTGTAGATATTGAGGTGAGAGTTGAACTAACAATATGATAATTCAGGTTAATAATTGGCTTATTCTTAAATCATCTTCATGTTGAAAAATAATTAACCAAGAATATTCATGAAATCTCCTATTTCTACATCACTTGAGTCAAAGAATTTACAGCCAAGCTAAGAATGTTTTGTATATAGAAAACAGTGAAGATACATAAAAGTTGGAGATGTCTTCCATCCTTGAGACATTTTTGAATAGTAAAAGCCAAGATTTCTATTTTTAGGTTTTTTATACTCTAGATTACATCTGTTTTCCCCCTTTTCTCCTGGCAGGTTGTGGCCATCAGCCTGAAAGGAAAAGGGGAGCACAAGTGGAGAACAGGGTTTGGATTGGCCATGAGTATAGTGGAATGAATTCTAGAGACCTGTACACAGAGATAAGTCTATTTTATTGATTCAGGGATAGGGTATATATGGGCTTCTTATGGGTACAGTGTAAGGGACTAATTGGTCATAACAACAAGTGAACAGAAAAGCTGATGAGATATAATATAGCACTAATTATTGTGCCTGCAGGAAGACAAGAGTTGGATGTGTGTCCTGAGTTCCGTAGCCTTGCAGCCTTGCAAAGAGATCTGTATAAGGTCACTTTTCAGACAAGGCCAGACAAGGCAAGCCACCTGTGTTCAGGGCCACTCTCCAGTCAAAGACCGAGTCAGGGAAACCCTGCTAAGAAATGGAGTCCCTCAATTTGCCCTGAGATCAGAAAGCCATCTGGCTATAGCAAACTGCTACCTTAATAGCAGGGTTCCCCTACACAATAGTATGCTGGCAGGTATATAGAAAGTATGAATGTTGAGATCTCATCATATAATTGCTTATAGCAGTAATATATTGCTTTGAAATGTTATTATTTTACTCACTTGATATTCTATTGTGTGTGTATATTTTCTATTGTTGAGAGACATCACAGATGATTTCTCTGGTTTGGACTATAGTAGTAAAGCTTATGTGTTCACTGAAATTGCTGGTCTATATGTAGAAATATTTCTGGAGAAAATACAGAAAAATGAAATGCCCAAGTTTTTTGCTAAGGGTACAATTAACATTACATAATACTAGAAAACTAACTTCCAAATTGTTTGTATCACTTAGGATTAGCAAACACTATGTGTGACTTCACCTGCATCATATCCTTCTGATAATTTGCTTTCTCTGTACATTTAATATAGGCATTTTATAGATACAATAGGGATATTTCACATGCTATTTACTGTCAGTTTGTGCATGGCATACAGATTTAGAATATTATGTTGACTCTATCCCTAAATATTACAAGAATTAGAACATTAAAGCTGCTTAATCAAACTCATTTTGATGTATCTGTTCAAGGAAGTGAAGACTTTTCTAAGATGGTGTAATTCTGAAGCACCTGGCTGCTGTGTGTTTCTCTCTCTCTCTCTCTCTCTCTCTCTCTCTCTCTCTCTCTCTCTCGTGTGTGTGTGTGTGTGTGTGTGTGTGTGTGTGTATTACAATATTTATCAGTGGGAGAATCTGAAACTTCCATGGTAGTGGTGGTTACGATCTCAATTCTTCTTAACAGTGTAGCTATAGTCACATATGTCATATAATCAGCAGTATGGTAACCCCAACTCTTGCTTCTAAAGGAATTGGATATTCTGAAATTATTTACAGATTAATGAATGCTTAGTTCTCAGGTTTCTAAAATATATGTGTATTCTGAATCTTAACAGATTCAATATTAATTATCTAGGAAAAGAAAACAAAAGCAAACAGAAAGTGCCTACAAAATAGATAGGTAAAATATTTAGAACTCTTCTACTTTACCTATAGAAGGATGGCTTAACAATATTATTATTGACCACTGTATTAATTTTTAAGAAATAAATGTTGATGATATATTTATGATAAAAATTTTTGAGAATATACTATGGTCTATGAACTTTGATAATTAATTCAAAACAGTGTAAACCTAAGTGACTCACAGTATAGCCATTACTATAAATCTATTCTAATAATTTTCTACTGTGAATCAAAAAAAAGATTTGACCCCAAGGCTTTTACGTAATTTCACTGCTACTGTGTTGGTTTTCTAAAGGAATAAAAAGTAATGAGTTACTTACCTCATTGAAAAATGATTACTAGTACCCCAAATGCTTAATACTCATGTGCTAATTTATCTACTTCTAACCCACTTGGTTCTCCAAAAGGTTCAATTTACACAATCACTTTCTTCTATTTGGAACAAGACAAGGCAGTCCACTCTCCCTACATCTCTTCAGTATATATTACTTGAAGTTCTAGATAAAGCAATAAGGCAACTACAGGAGATCAAGAAAATACAAATCGGAAAAGAAGAAGTCAAATTATAGCTATTAGCAAATGATATGATAGTATACATAATTGAACACAAAATTTTTACCAGAGAACTACTATAGCTGATAAACATCTTCAGCAAAGTGGTTGAATACAAAGTTAACTCAAAGGAATCAATAGCCCTCCTCTACACAAACAATAAGCGGGCTGAGAAAGAAGTTAAGATAATAGTACCCTTCACAATAGCCACACACACACACAAAAAAAAAAAAAAAAAAAAAAACATAAAATATCTTGGTGTAACTCTAACCACGTGAGTGAAAAACCTTCATGACAAGAACATCAAATCCCTGAAGAAAGAAATTGAAGAAGATAAGCAGAAGATGGAAAAATCCCCCTTGCTCATGGATCAGAGGATTAACATATTCAAAGTAGCCATTTTACCAAAAGCAATCTGTAGGTTCAAGGCAATCCCCATCAAAATGACAATAAAGTTTTTCACAGAATTTGAAAGAATAATTCTCAAATATATATATACAGGATCGCCAAATTATCCTGAACAATAAAAATACTTCTGGAGGTATCACCATCTCTGACCTAAAGTTGTACTACAGAACTATAGTACTAAAAACAGCATAGTGTTGTATAGAAACAGAAAGGTGATTCAATGGAATCTAACCAAAGACCCAGAAATAAACCCACACACATAGGGACACTTGATTTTTGACAAGGAAGCAAAACCATAAAATGGAACAGAGTTTTTAACAAATGATGTTGGTCTAACTGGATGCCTGAATGTAAAAGAATAAAAATAGATCCATATTTATTACCCCACAGAAAACTAAAGTCCAAATGGATCATAGTCTCCAGTATAAATCCAGATATACTGAATCCAACAGAAGAGGAAAGTGGGAAACAGCCATGAACACATCGGCACAGAAAATTTCTAGAACAAGATACTAATGGCTTAGGCAATAAATTTAACAATTAATAAATAGGACCTCCTGAAACTGAAAGATTCTCTAAAGTAAAGGACACTGTCCAAAGAACAAAACATCAGCCTATAAATTGGGAAAAGATCTTCACTATTCTACATCCAACAGTGGGTTAATATCCAAAATATGTAACAAATCCATGAAGTTAGTCTCCAAAAATGCCAAATGACCCAATCAAAACATGGGGTACAGAACTAAATAGACAATTCTCAACATAAGAATCTAGATGAAAAGCCTTAAAGAAATGTTCAAGAACTTCAGTCATCAAGAATATGCAAATCAAAATGACTCTGAGGTGGAAACCTTACACCAATCAGAATGGCTAACATCAAAAACTCAAGCAACAGTAGATGCTGGCAAGGATATGGTGAAAGGGGAACACTCCTCCATTACTGGTGGAATTACAAACTTGTAAAAACCACTCTGGAAATCAATCTGGCAGTTTCTCAGAAATTTAGAAATAGTTCTACCTGAAGACCCAGCAATACCACTACTGGGGATATACCCAAAAGAAGTTCCACCATACTGCACGGATACCTGCTCCACTATATTCACAGCAGCTTTATTTGTAATAACCAGAATCTGGAAACAACCCAGATGTCTCTCAACCAAACAGTAGATGCATAAAATGTACTGCATTTACACAATGCAATACTATTCTGCTATTAAAAACAAGGACATCCTGAAATTTGCAGACAAATAGGTAAAACTAGAAAATATTATCCTGAGTGAGGTAATCCAGTCCCAAAAGGATTTGCATGGTATGTACCCACTGATAAGTAAATATTAGCCAAAAAGTTCAGAATACCCGTGATACACCCCACAAACCCAAGAAGTTAAATAAGAAAGAAGCACAAGTGAGCATGCTTGAATCCCACTTAGAAAGAAACAAAATAGTCAGGGGATGTATTGGGTGGGTTTGGAGAGAGGTAGAGTTGGGGGACAAAATCAGGACTCCCAGTAGAGGGATGAGGACACCAACCTGCCTACACAACTTTTGACTCAAACTCTGTACTGTCTTTTAAGACTGCATTTCTTTTAAGAAACGCAGGAACAAATATGAAACAGAGACTAAAGAAATTACCAGTCAGTGACTGGCCTATTTTGGGGCCTATCCTATGGACAGGCACCAATCCCTCACACTATTAACGACTTTATATTGTACCTATAATGACAGGAGCCTAGAATAGCACTCCTTTGAGAATCTACCCAACAGCTGACTGAGACAGATGCAGATATCCACAGACAAACATTGGGCAGTGGTCAGAGACCCCTGTGGAAGAGTTAGGGGAAGGATAGAAGACAGTCAAGGAGATGGCAGCCACACAGGAAGACCAACAGTGTCAAGAAACCTGAACTCCTAGGATCTCTCAGAGACTGAATAACTAACCAAAGGCTATATACAGGCTGGTCAGAGTTCTCAAACACATATGTAGCAGAGGACTGCTATGCCTGGCCTCAGGGGGGAGAGGATGCATCTAGTATTGCAGACTTGATGCACCAGGATGGGGGGGATACCACAGGGATGTGTTGCCCTCTCCGAGGCTAGGGGGGAAAGAACTCTATGAGACAGTACCAAGATGAAGACAACATTTAGAATACAAATAAATAACTTAAAAATAAAAGAAAATGTAAAATGAATTGATGACTCAACATGATTGATTATATTCAAGACTCTTAAAAAGTATGTATTTCTACATCTAAAAATAATAAAAAAGAAAACTCTTGATTATTTATAAAAGATTAAATTATATTAGAGACCCAGTACTCAAAGTAATAATGAATAACATATAACTGAAAGGAGTTTTGTTCATTTTTACTGGGCAGTTAAAAATGAATGTACTTATATTAGACAAAGCATTGATTTCTCTTTGAAGTATGGGATGACTAAATCAAGTGAATTATACCATAGTATCTGTCATCTGAAATATTTACTATTTTATTGGAGTGATAACATTTAAATATACTCTGAGAGCGATGTTCAAGTATGTAGTTCATTGTTATCCACCATGATACCAACATGTATACAATACAAATAAAATACAAAAACAGATTTCTTGAACTTCTTCTTCCTACTTATTTGAAATTAAATTACACTGAACTAACTTCCCTCAAATCTCATTTATTTCTATGCTTTCAGAAACACTAGTTTATTCTCTGCTTCTGAAATGTCACTGTATCAAAATTCTATGTAAAAGTTAGACCATAGGACTGGAGAATGGCTCAGTGTGTAAAAGAACTGTTACTTTTAAATAGAACTAAGGTTGATTTCCCAGAACTCACAAGGAAGTCAGCATCTCTATCTCCAGAGCCAGGAAATTTGATAACCTCCTCTAATCCATAGTTAGCGCATGCATGTGGAACACAGAAATACATACTACCAAAATACTCCATGAACATAAAGTAAACTAAATACATATTCAAACTGAGACAGTGGAATATTTGTCTTTCTATGAAAGAATTATTTTGTTTAACTGAATGTCCTCTAGATTCATGCATTGAAAACAGGGTTTACATTTGTTTCCAGAATAAATAGTACTCCATTATGAATATAGCCCATGTTTTAAAAATGTTTTGCCCTTTAAAAGACACTAAGGTTAATGGCATTTAGTTATTGTGAATCATGCTTCAGAAAAAAAAAACACACACAGTGTTGACATGTTTTCTTTAGGCATACTGATTCCACTTTCCTCAGTTATATGTCCAGAGAATGATAGATCATATAATTATTGCACTTTAATATATTATGAATTTTATACTGGTTTGTATTTTTGCATAATTAAAATTTTAGGAGTGGATTCTAATCAGCTCAAAAGAAAAGATGACTAAAACTTGCAAGTAAAAGCATGGACAGGGAAATATTATACTAGGTATGGTAAAGAAGATCCGAACGACTAGTACCGCATATTCTTTCTTCTTTATGATTCCAAGCTTTGACTCTTCATACTTACATATAAAACCTGAGACAACCACAGAAGCCAGAAAAGTAGAAAGAGACCATGATAAGCAAAGGAAATATGGAGCTAGAAAGAGGGGCAGTAGAACAGGGACTACATAGGGAGAAGGAGAAAAATAGTGGTGGAAATGTAATATGAAGAGGAGACAATTGCAGTGAAAATATTTGAAAGCCACAAAAGCATTATTTTCTAATCTTAAGACATTCTCTCTCTCTCTCTCTCTCTCTCTCTCTCTCTCTCTCTCTCTCTCTCTCACTCTCTCTCTCTGTGTGTGTGTGTGTGTGTGTGTGTGTGTGTGTGTGTGTGTGTGTGT
>JANHMN010000004.1:117698434-117740023 GCA_030674055.1 Rhabdomys pumilio
AGATAGATAGATAGATAGATAGATAGATAGATAGATAGATAGATAGATAGATTAAGCCAGGTTACATGGTAGATTTAATTTTAACTTTTTGAGATTCTACACACATACTGGCTGGATTATTTCTATCTCTCCAACAGAAAGTGACTGTTTCCCCCAACATGTTCTTCATTATTTGTTGATAGTTTTTCTGTTTGTCTTTGCCATTCTTGCTTGGATAAGATGAAATCTCAAAAGTTTCAACTTTAATTTTCCTAATTTCTAGGAATGAAAACTATTTTTGAGATATCTTTTAAACATTGCTTTCTTAGCACTTTGTAGATTCCAAGTTCAGTTTTTAATGGATTGCTTGGGGGATTTAATGGATGGTTTGGGGTTTTTGTTATTGTTTTGACTGTTTATAAAAGATAACTATCTCTTCCAATGGGGTTCGAGGGCTCATTCTTATAGTTGGCTGTAGGTATCTGTATTGGTCAAGTTCTAGTAAAATTTCTTGGGGAACATTCATACCAGACTCCTGTCAGTAAGCACTTCTTGGCATCATCAATAGTGTCTGGGCTTGGTGACTTCCTAGTGGCTACCCCCAGTTCTCCATCCATTACTGCTATTACATACCTGACTCTATGTACTTCTCTCTTGTCCCTTCCAATACACTGAATGAAGCCCCATTAAAAAAAAACAATATTAACCAACCGGACCAGCAGAGCTCCCAGGGACTAAACCACCAACCAAAGAGTATACATGGAGGAATCTATGGCTCCAGATACATATGTAGCAGAGGGTGGCTTTATCTGACATCAGTGGGAGGGAGGCCCCTGGTCCTGTGGAGGCTTGATGCTCCAGCGTAGGGAAATCTAGAACAGTGAGGCAGGAGTGGGTGAGTGGATGGAGGAGCACCCTCATAGAGGCAAAGTGGATGGGAGAGAGGGAGAATGGTATGAGGGGTTTGTGGAGGAATAACCAGGGAAGGGGATATTATTTTAAATGTAAATGGATAAAATGATTGATAAAAAATAAGAGAACACTATCACTATAAAAGCAGGTTTGTCTAAATGGGATAAAAATCCTTGAAAAATATTACCATGAAAATTTTCATATAAGCGTAAGCTTACATTCTATGTTCATTGAGAATCTGGTAACCTAATTCAAAAAATGAATAATATTATCAGTATGCTGAAGAATATATATATATGTATATATATATATATATTTGATTTATTGATTATATATATATATTATACATATACATATATAATCAAATAATTTTCTCAAACAAGTAGTATGCATAATATCTTAAAATCAGATTTTTAAAAATTTCATCTAAAATATTGTTGATTAATAATTGATCGGTTAGTAACTGATTAGAAAAGTTTCTACTAACTTATGGGGGAAATGAAAGAAAGCAAGGAGTTAAATTCATCAATTTTATATATGTTTTCGTGTAATGTTAGGAGCAGAGGCATGCCATGGAAGTCTGTTAACTTTCTGAATTAACAAATAGCATGTAAGATACAGAATTTAATACTATTAAATTAAAAGTATAGAGAGATGAATTAAAACGTTTTTTTTTTTTGATAAAGTTACTACACATGATATAGTGGGAAACTGAATTCACATCAGAAATTTAATAACTAAAATTAACTTTGCAGAATAAGAACAATTTTATTTGAGATAAAGAATTATTAAATGTTCTGTATGAAGGACTCTTAAATACTTTACACTAAAATCCAAGAACATAATTTTCTTACCAAAAGTCAAATGACAGAGGAAAATAAGACAGAAGTGGCCAATAAGAATGTGTATGTGTGTTGTGGGAAGGGAGCTAGGCAACAAAACTTTTACTGACATGTTTCCATCCAGCCTTCCCACTATTCCTATGTCACTTATGATGAAAAATGCCCATAAGATATAAAGAAGACATCACAGTTCAGCCTTTATTTTCTTTGAACAATAAATGTCAAAGTGTCAGACGTGGTAGTGTACACCTATAATTTCAGAAGAAGTAGAGACCAAGTGGTAGGCCCGTCTCTGTGAGTTCTAGGCCAACCTGGTCTTCTTAGAAAATCAGACCAGCCAGGGCTACACAGAAAAACTACAACTCTAATAAATATCAATCCATCCATCAATCAATAAATCAATGCAAAGGACTTACGGATTCATGATACATTCGTGTGTGATGGCAATTTTTAGCAAGTCTCTCATCTATTCACAGCCCAAATGGAGCAGACAAAGGTCACTAGCCTAGTACTTCAGTGGTAAGTTCCATTACTCACTGTGACAGCACATCTGCAAAATAAAACTTTCATAAGTTTTATCAGTTGTAGATACAGTAGTGTGTCTCTACACAGTGAATGCTATTGCTAACTATCAGGTTTTCCTACTTCCACATTCATTTAAATATATCATGGCTAATTGAACAGAAACCACATTACTATGTTTAGTTTGAGTAAAAAAAAAACCAGTTAAAATGTATTGTAAATATTCACTTTAAAGTTGAATTATGAGGAAAAAACAGAGCTGCTTCATGGTTACCTCATCCCTACTGAGAAGACAGTTTGAGGTTTGATACACACACAATTTTATCTTCCTCTACCAAATACTTGACTCTTAAAGGTTGTGCAATGTATCTTTTTTTAATTGTTAAAATATATGCATTGTCTTATAAAATTATAAAGAATAAATACATGAAGATGAATACCAGGTAAAATCATAGATTATGCTTTCTCGAGATACCATTCACAATTAAATGTTTATTTCTAGAGGAAGCATTTGTAATAAAATGGTGAAAATGTAAGGTGATAAAAGGAATATTTGCCACATAAAATTGCTTTTTCAGAATTATTCCCAAATAGACACATTTTCTTCCTATTAAATTTGATGTTTTTAACAATTATTTTTTAATAATTTTTAACTTAACATACAAAGTAATACATTTCATCATGGAAGCTTCATGATTATGTGTCATAATTGGCTTTCATACTTTCCCCTCTCCTCTCTCTTTCTCCATAGGGCTCCCTCCTCCAACTGGTGCTCTCTGTTCCCAAACCAGACAGTAATTACTCTTCATACTCCTGTCACATCAATTCCAATATCTTTCCTATTTCTTGTATTATCTCTGTTTTTTTCCTTCTTTCTATGGCCTCCTTTCTAGTTTAATGTACATATTTAAAGATGAACATATTTAAACATACACACATACACACACACACAATTTTAAATCTAATAACTATGAAACATATTTATGTTTATGACTCTGGCTTGGTTGGCTTAACATTAAAAGCTGTCAGCTCCATCCATTTTTCTGCAAATGTCAAGATTTTGTACTGAATGTTTATTAAGTAAATTGAGTAATGCCAGGATACATAAAGCATTAAACTTGATTATGTCAGTGTGGTTTTATTTTCACTGAAATTTTAATCATATTTTAGAAGAGCATTTCTGAAGATTCCAATGTATTAAAATTCATTGATTTTAGTATAATGTGTTAAAAGTTTATAATGATCAACTTGTTTCTGTCAGCTGCTCTGCTCACATCGAATGTGTCTTCTCGCTGCCTGCATGTTGAGTATTGTGCCTCTATTCTACTTACGAGTCACTGTGTCATATACTAAGCAATAAACTATTATCAAGGTGGGTTTTCATCTTTGAAAAATGACCTGTGATTTTTTTTTAATAAAAATTATATCAGCTATTATTTATTATACTTGACAAGCTACTCAGCTTGGCAAGATTTAGTGATGTCCCAGATAGATAAGATTTAGTTAGCGTTTTAAAACTGTGAGTCTGCAGTGAAAGCTCAGGATTTGGCACTGTTTGTACTTGCTTACTTTGCCTGACTCTAAATAATAACTACAACAATACTAAACTTCATTATAGGTTTGCCATCCATCTGATTCCAGCAATGGGCTAATGATACCAACTAAATTTTAGTGTTCTTTTTTTCTTTTATAAACTATATACATTGAATAGAAATAAAGTAATTAGTTTAGTGTATTTCTAATTAGACTGTAAAATATTTTATAATACATAAAGCACATTAATGTCATTATTGCAAATGGTTTCCAAAATGGTAACAGAACAAACATTGAATTATTTGCTATATTTTTGACACTAGACAATATATCTTTTAAAAGCTTTGAATAAAAAAGTAATTTTCCATCTTTTACTTACAGTCATACAAGAAGTTACACCATCATGTAAATTTTCTAGACAGCAATATGTCTGTTTAAAATATCACATGGGGGTTCAGGATACTTTCCAAGTACATACTTTCAAAATTGATCAACCAAAATATATTTTGTGAATTTTTTTTAATTAAAAAGATAACTGATATACAAGTGAGAATCACCAAACACTATTATTTTCAGTAAAGGATAAAAATATCCAACGTTTCTTTTTTCATTTTACGTTTTTAATTGAATATTTTATTTACATTTTAGATGTCATACCCTTACCCCATTCCCCCCTCCCAGAAACACACTATTCTATCCCCCCTCTTCCTGCATTCTATGTGGTTCTGCTCCCACCCACTCCCCATTTCCCACCTCCCCACCCTCGAATTCCACAACATTGGGCATCCAGCCTTCATGGGACCAAGAATCTTTTCTCCCACCTATGCCCAACAAGGCCATACACCCCCTACATAAACAGCTTCTAGCTATTATAAATAAGGCTGCTATGAACATACTGGAGCATGTGTCCTTATTACATGTTGAAGCATCTTCTGAGTATATGTCCTGGAATGGTATAGATGGGTCCTCGGGTAATGAATGCTATGTCCAATTTTCTGAGAACCCGCCAGACTGATTTCCAGAGTGGTTGTACCAGCTTGCAACCCCACCAACAATGGAGGAGTGTTCCTGTTTCTCCACATCCTAGCCAGCATCTACTATCACCTGAGTTTTTTATCTTAGCCATTAGGCATGGTCTGAGGTGGTATCTCAGGGTTGTTTTGATTTACATTTCCATAATGACTAAAGATGTTGAGCATTTCTTAAGGTGCTTCTTGACCATTCGAGTTTCCTCAGTTGAGAATTCTTTGTTTAGCTTTGTACCCCTTTTTAATAGGGTTATTTGGTTGTCTGGAGTCTAATTTCTTGAGTTCTTTGTATATATTGGATATTAGCCCTCTATCGGATGTGGGACTGGTAAAGATCTTTCTCAATCTGTTGGTTGCCATTTTGTCCTATTGACAGTGTCCTTTGCCTTACAAAAACTTTGCAATTTTATGAGGTCCCATGGTCAATTCTTGATCTTAGTGCATAATCCATTGGTGTTCTGTTCAGGAACTTTTCACCTGTGCCCAAGTATTAAAGGTTCTTCCCAACCTTCTCTTCTATTAATTCCAGTGTATCTAGTTTTATGTGAAGGTCCTTTATCCACTCGGACTTGAGCTTTGTACAAGAAGATAAGAATGGATCAATTTGCATTCTTCTACATGTTGTCCTCCAGTTGAACCAGCACCATTTTTGAAAATTCTATCCTTTTCCACTGTACGATTTTAGCTCCTTTATCAAAGATCAAGTGACCATAGGTGTGTGGGTTCACTTCTGGGTCTTCAGTTCTTTTCCATTGATCTTTCTACCTGTCTCTGTACCAATACCATGCAGTTTTAATCACTATTGTTCTGTAGTACAGCTTGAGGTCAGGAATGGTGATTCCTCCATAAATTCTTTTATTGTTTAAAATAGTTTTCACTATCCTCTGTTTTTTTGTTATTCCCAATGAATTTGAGAATTTCTCTTTCTAAATCTGTGAAAAATTGAGTTAGGATTTTAATGGGGATTGCATTGAATCTGTAGATTACTTTTGGCAAGATGGCCATTTTTTTCTATATTAATACTACCAATCCATGAGCGTGGGAGATCTTTCCATCTTCTGAGATCTTTGATTTCCTTCTTCAGAGATTTGAAGATCTTGTCATATAGATCTGTCACTTGCTTGGTTAGATTCACACCAAGGTATTTTATATTATTTGTGACTATTGTGAAGGGTGTCATTTCCCTACTTTTTTCTCAGCCTGTTTATCTTTTGAGAAGAGGATGGCTACTGACTTGTTTGAGTTAATTTTATAACCAGCCACTTAACCAAACATTGATGTTGTTTATCAGGTTTAGGAGTTCTCTGATGGAAGCTCTGGCGGTCACTTAAGAATACTATCTTATCATCTGCAAATAGTGATATTTTGATGTCATACTTTCCTATTTGTATCCCTTTGACTTCTTTTTGTTGTCTAATTGCTCTGGCTAGGACTTCCAGTACTATATTGTTTACGTTACAGACAGAGTGGGCAGCATTGTCTAGTCTCTGAAAAAAAAAAAAAAAACAAGAAAGTAATCTTCCAACAAACCCCAAAGATGGTAGCTACAAAACATAATTCCATCTCTGATAACTAAAATATCAGGAAGAAACAATCACTTTTCCGTAATATCTCTTAACATCAATGGACTCAATTTCCCAATAAAAAGAGGCAGACTAACAGACTGGATATGTAAACAGGACCCAGAATATTGCTACATACAGGACATGCACCTTGGTGTCAAAGACAAACACTACCTCAGAATAAAAAGCTGGAAAACAATTTCCCCCCCAAAAACAAATTAATAATAATCCCAAGAAACAAGCTGGAGTAGTCATTCTAATATCAAATAAAATTGACTTTCAACCAAAAGTTATCAGAAAAACATAAGGAAAGACACTTCATACTCATCAAACAAAAAGTCTACCAAGATGAACTCTCAATTCTAAATATCTATACTCCAAATGTAAGGGCACCCACATACATAAAAGAAACTTTACTAAAACTCAAAACACACATTGCACCTCACACAATAATAGTAGGGGATTTCAAACAATTCACTCTCAGCAATGGGCAGATCATGGAAACAGAAACTATACAGAGACACAGTGGAATTAATGGAAGTTATGAACCAAATGGATTTAACGGATATCTACAGCACATTTAATCCTAAAACAAAAGAATATATGTTTTTTTCAGCACCTCATGGTACCTTCTCCAAAATAGACCATATAATTGGTCACAAAACAGGCCTCAACAGATATAAAAATATTAAAATATTCCCTTGAATCTTATCAGATCACCCCAGACTAAGCTGGTCTTAAATAACAACTAAAACAATGGAAAACCCACATACACGTGGAAACTGAACAATGCTCTTCTCAATGATGACTTGGTCAATGAAGAAATAAGGAAAGAAATTAAAGACTTTAGAATTTAATGAAAATGAAGACTCATTTCATAAAACTTTCATTGTGTCCAAAACTTATGGGACACAATGAAAGCAGTGCTAAGGGGAAAACTCATAGCTCTAAGTGTCTATATAAAGAAACTGGAGAGAGCATACACTAGCAACTTGACAGCACACCTGAAAGCTCTAAAACACAGAAATTCAAAAAAGAAGCAAATACACCCAAGAGGAATAGAAGGAAGGAAACAATCAAACTGAGGGCTAAAATCAACCAAGTTGAAACAGAAAGAACTATACAAAATATCCACAAAACCAGGAGCTGGTTCTTGGAAAAAATCAACAAGATAGAACAACCATTAGCCAAACTAACCAGAGGGCACAAAGACAGCATCCAAATTAATAAATTTAGAACTGAAAAGGGAGACATAACAACAGAAACTGAAGAAATTCAAAAAATCATCAGATCCTACTACAAAAGCTTATACTCAACAAAACTGGAAAATCTGAATGAAATGAAAAAATTTCTAGACATATACCAGGTACCAAAGTTAAATCAGGAGCAGATAAACCATCAAAACAGTCCCATAACCCCTAAAGAAATAGAAGCAGTCACTAAAAGTCTCCCTACCAAAAAAAAAAAAAAAAAGCCTAGGATCAAATGGGTTTAACGCAAAATTCTATCAGACCTTCATGGAAGACCTAATATCAATTCTCTTCAAACTATTCCACAAAATAGAAACAGAAGGAACAAAACCCAATTTTTTCTATGAAGCCACAATTAAGCTCATATCTAAACCTCACAAAGACCCAACAAAGAAAGAGAACTTCAAACTAATCTCCCTTATGAATATCGATGCAAAAATACTCAATAAAATTCTCACAAACCGAATCCAAGAACACATCAAAACAATCATCCATCATGATCAAGTAGGCTCTATCCCAGGAATGCAGGGATGATTCACTATTTGGAAATACATTAATGTTATTCATTATATAAACAAACTCAAAGAAAAAAAATCACATGACCATCTCACTAGATGCTGAGAAAGCAATTGACAAAATTCAACATCCCTTCATGGTAAAAGTTTTGGAAAGATTAGGAATCCAAAGCCCATACCTAAACATTAAGTAAAACCAATATACATCCTGCCAGTAGCCAATATCAAACTTAATGGAGAGCAACTTGAAGCAGTTCCATTAAAATCAGGGACTAGACAAGAATGCCCACACTATCCCTACCTATTCAATATAGTATGGGAAGTCCTAGCCAAAGTTAAATTTAAAACACTTTTTGGAATTTTGTTTATCTGAATTCATGTGTTGATATGTTACTTAAAGTATGCTGAAAGCTATGACGACTAGTCATTAGGTGGTACCTGTAAGGGCCCCAACATTGCAGAAGGCTATTATTTATTATACTTGACAAGCTACTCAGCTTAGCAAGATTTAGTGATGTCCCAGATAGATAAGACTTAGTTATCATTTTAAAACTGTGAGTCCACAGTGAATCCTCAGGATTTGTCACTGTTTATACTTGCTAACTTTGCCTGACTCTAAATAATAACTACAACAATGCTAAACTATTAGAAGATATTGGAATTGATGTGACAGGAATCTGAATGCTAATAACTACATGGTTTTTGAACCGAGGAGCACCAGCTGGAGGAGTGTGGGGCATGGAGAAAGATAGAGGAGAGGGTATAAATATATGAAGCAGAATTTCAAATAAAAATGGTTAAGTGGTAATAAATGGAACAAAATCATATTTAAAGCAGTATACATTTACTTGAAAAAGATGGGCCAAATGAATGAGTCTAGCTTATTTATTTTTTGTTCTGATTTCTAAGTGTTTTTATTTCAGTATGTGATACACTCCTTGTGAGTCTCCCATTTGCTTTATCAGTTAGTGCATGCCTGTAGCCTTTTGCTGTTATATGATGCCTTTACAAAATTGTCTCATAGCCTTGAAAGTTTTGTTTCCTTCACATGAGAATGATAAGAAAAAGCTTTGCTATTACTCTCAGTGTATACTGAAGGCCACAAATAGCAAAGTGGATTGCTTTTCTTGATAAAGCAAGACAACTTTAAAGGGATTTGTAATGTACAAAAATACCTTAAAGGAACAGATTTGTAATGAAAAATAATCAATAGTTACTTTACAAGACCAAGGTTTTAATGCACCAAGTAAATAAATAAATAAACCCAAGCAGCCAAAGAATGTTAGCCCAGAGAGAAAGTAGCTATATCACATAAATGTGGCAATTAGATTTGATTGGTAAAATGCTTTGAATCTGAACAGTACTGCATATTTTATGATGCTATGTAACTAGTTATTGCAACCAGAGACCAATTTGCCTTCCTGAAACTTTCTCTCCTTACCACTCAAGTTAAATCTGTAATAGTGGATGAAGAAAGTGCACAATATATCCAAAGGCTTTATTATCTATACATGTCAGTAAACTAAAAGAACTGTGCAGACTCATCCAGACTACTACATGAAAAATAAAAATATTCCATGTTTTTTAAGAAAGATCTTTACTGGAAATATGCAGGTCTCTTCTGGATGAAAACTATTTTAGCACAAGAAACTTCATAGACATGTGATAATCTCCAGGCCAATGGAGCATTCCCTAAATGTCAAATGAAGTTCCTTTATGGGAAGGAAAAAGACTTTTCTTGATGGATAAATGAACAAATAAATTTTCTTTTCTAAACTATGGTTCATGTGACCTAAAGCACGGTGGTAAGAAGGATATGTATTAATCAGAAAGCTATATTTTTTCTTATTTTCATTAGATTCTAACAGTAAAAGATGACATGTGCCTACTTTTCAAAGAGGGCCTTTTAATGAACTACAATATAGTCATAGGACTCATTTTCAAGTTAAATTGTTCAAATATTTAGAATTGTAGGTGACCACATTCTAACTAGGAGTCAGGGTGAGAAAAACGTTATCCCAACACACACATGGATACAAGTTTCTCTGAGAAGCTATATCTTAATAAATAAATAAACTAATTAATACAACTCAAACATGTATTTATTTTTTCAGAATGATTTTTTTATTCTTTTATATATATATATATATATATATATATATATATATATATATATATATATACTAACTGAAGTCTTTTCTCCCTCCTCTCACCACAGGATGTCTCCTCCATCTCCCCTAAAATTACACTTCTTATGCACTCTACCTCTTCACAGAAAAGAGCAGGCCTTCCCAGGGACATCAACAAAATACTGCATAACAAGCTACAATAAGACCAGGCATATACCATCACAGCAAGGCTGGACAAGCAAAGGAAAAGGGTCTCACAAGTAAATAAAAGAGTCATGGACAGATGTTGCTCCCAAAGATAGAGTTCCCATAATACCAAAGTATTCAGTCATAACATAAATGCTGAGGACCTAGGTCAGATGCCTACAAGGCTCCCTGGTGACTGCTAACCCCCATGAATCCTGGTCAGTTGATTCTGTGACCCATGTTCTTATGTTCTCATGGTGTTCCTAACTTCTCTATTTACTGCCCTCCTCCACAGTATGCCCTGAGCTCTGCCTAATGTTTTATGTGGGACTCTGTATCTCCTCTGATCAGTTGATGGATAAAATCTGTCTGGTCACTTTGTAGGCAGGATGAAATGTAAGTTGGAAGTTTTGTGACTGAGTTCTTCTCCCAGTTTCTACACTCAAGGTCTTGTCTGATTACAGAACATGGCCAGTTCAGGCTGTCTGTATCCTATTACAAAGAGTCCTATGTAGGGTTACTCTTATAGATTACATGGTAAGTGAGCACATACCATGTTTGTTTCTCAGGATATAGATTACCTCACTTAGATATTTTTTGTTGTTTCATCCATTTGCCTGAAAATGATGTCATTGATTTTAAGAGCTAAGTAATACCCCATTGTGTAAATGTACCACATTTTCTTTATTCATTCTTTAATTGAAAAACATCTAGGTTATTCCAGATTCTGGCTATCATTTTTTTTAAAGCTGCAACAAAAATGGTTGAGCAAGTGTTCATGCCATAGAATGAAGAATCTTTGAGTATATACACAAAAGTGTATATACTCCAAAAAAAAGTTGTATCTTGAGGTATATTGATTACCAATATTAATATACAATATTAATAATACAATATTAATATAAGCTTTAGGAATTTTTTTTTGAAATGTGAGTGCCCTTGCATTTTGGACATAGATGTTAAGAATTGAAACATTATTTTGATAGATTTTTTTCTTTAATTAGTATAAAATCTTTCCCGATCTCTTTTGATTAATTTTGTTTGAAATCTATGTTGTTAGATTTTAAAACAGTATAAGTTTGCTTTGTATGTCCTTTTCTTGGAAAATCTGTGCCTAACCCTTTATTCTGAGGTAATATCTATCTTTGGTATTGAGTTTTATTTCTTATATGCAGCAGAATAATTCTGTTATTATATCCATCCTGTTAGCCTATGTCTATTTATTAAAGAATTGAGTCCATTGATGTTGAGATGTATTAATAACCATCCTTTCTTTGGGTTGTACTGGTGCAGGATTATTTATTGCCTCTGTTTTCATGGGTGTAGTTAACTTCCTTGTGTTCAAACTTTCCTTTTATTATTTTTTATATGGCTAGATTTTTGTTAGATATTGTTTAAATTTGACTTTGTCATAAAATATTTTGTTTTCTTTGTCTATGGTGATTAAAATTTTTCTGCATATAGTAATCTTATGCTGGTATCCACGATCTCATAGACTTTGTAAGACATCTGTCAAGGGTTTTCTGGCTTTTAGAGTCTTAAAAAGTTGGGTGTAATTCTCATAGGTCTGCATTTATGCTATTTGGTGGTTTTGCTTTGCAGTTTTTAATATTTTGCTTTGTTCTGTATGCTTAGTATTTTAATTATTATATGACAAGGGGATAATCTTCTGATCCAATCTATTTGGTGTTCTGTAAGCTTTCTATATCTTTACAGATGTGCTCTTCTTTAGTTAGGAAAATTTTCTTCTATGATTTTGTTAAAAATATTTTTTGGGTTGTTGAGCTGGGATGCTTTACCTTTTATTCCTATTATTTTTATGATATATTAGATGTTTTGTGTCTGAATTTGTTTAGATTTAGCATTTTCATTTATGCTATATTTCTTCTATTATATCTTCAAGACCTGAGATTCTCTCTTCCATCTCTTGTATTCTGTTAGTGCTGTTTCTGTCTGAAGTTCCTATTTGCTTGCATAGATTTTCCATTTCCAGAATTTTCTCATTTCATGTTTTTTTAATTGCTTCTAATTTTATTTTCAGATCTTGAACAGTTTCCCTTACCTGCTCATTTGTTTTTTGTTGGATTTTTAAAACATTATTTAAGGAATTGATTGGATTTATTTATTTCATCTATTTTTTATTTGTCTTTTCCTAGATTTCTTTAAGGGATGTGTTGCTGTTGTTGTTGTTGTTGTTGTTGATGATGATGATGATGATGATGATGATGATGATGATGTTATTGTTATTATTTCCTCTCAAAAGACCTCTATCATCTCCATAAAGTTGGTCTTAAGGTGGTTTTCTTGTGTTTCAGCTGCACTGAAATATTCAGGTTTTGCTGTCATAGGATAGCTAGGCTCTGATAATCTAATATTGTTCTGTCTGTTGTTGACTGTGTTCTTACACTGGTGTTCAAGCATCTGGGTTTTGAATGATTATCGGTCTAGATCCTGATGTTTGAATTTGTCTTTTTTTTTCATGGGTGCTTTTTGTCCCCCTTTGTCTTCTGGTCTTTGTAGCCTGGACTTTTGGTGGCTAGCACAACTTCTAATACATTAGGAGTCTCTATCCAGGTTAGGTGTGGGATTTCTGGTTGGTAGCTTGCCTTTTGGAGTAGTAGGGGCTCTGTGTTATTCTGACTGGGTGTGTCTAGCACTTGATCACCTAGAGTCTTCTGGAGTTGTAGGAAGAATTCCAGAAGCTTGGTGACCAGTGAAATATGAAGATGTGTTGATGGAATGTATCTTTGAAAACTGAATGTAGGGAGTAGGGCAATTCAACAGGCAGATGAGTCACTCACTTCTTCTGACTTGTGCAGCCTACACCTCAACATGATAATCCCTCTGGAGTTGAACATTTTTTCCAGGATCATTATGTCAACATAAAGAGTTTGAAATATTGCTTATTTTATTACAAAATGATTCTGATATCAATAGTTCCCTTGGCAAAGACTCTACACTCTAATTAGAGAGAAGGTACTCAAACATCATGGAATAGTAAATAGCAATAAAATATCAAGAAGAAAAGAATATGTACAACAGTGTCATAAAAGGCTTGGTAGAAGAAATAAGACAGGAGACAGCATTAATTAGATTTGGGAAAAGTAGCATCAGAACAAGAATATTCCCTGTGAGATAAAATAGTCTTCCAAAAGTCAAATATTCACATAGTCATAATCCCTACTACTTCTGATATTGGCTTTAGTCCATCCCAGATATAAAATATTACCTGTTCCTTCATCTTCTGAGTAAAAATTCAAACCACAAGAGAAATCTAGCCTCCACCTCTGACTTCTAGTCCTGTAGAGTTTCAGAATTTCCCAAACTGTATGTTTTAGACTAGCATTTTAATTAAACATTACCCAGTGGTGTTTCAGGCTAATTTTTATGTTATAAAAGAATAACATCCAGAGATAATGTGACATCCCTATTACATAGGAGTGAGTAGAAACTCAATTACATGTTTTAAGTTCCAAAGAAGTGACATTATATAATAAATATCTGTTAGTTACTTTTCTATGGCTGTGACAACACACTAATCAGGCCATGGCTACTTATAAAAGAAAACATTTAATGGGGCTTATTTTTGCATGATCATAAAGCAAACATGTGGGTGCAGGAATAGCTGAGAGCTCACATCTTGGCTTTGCAAGTAGAGAAGAGAGAATGAACACACTAGGAATTCTATGATTCTTTTGAATCCTCAGAGAGAACCCCTAATTACACAGTACCACAAACAAGGCCTTCCAAACACTAATACTTCCCAAAAATCTCCCGTAGCTAGGGACCAAGTATTCAAATACATGAAATTATGAGGACTGTTCTTATTCAAACCATCATGAAATGAAGTTGTAGTTCTTAAAACTATTTCTTCTCTTATGAAATACTGTGGTTGGTATTACATTCATATACAGCTGCAGGAATAGCTGAGAGCTCACATCTTGGCTTTGCAAGTAGAGAAGAGAGAATGAACACACTAGGAATTCTATGATCACAGTGATATCCAGTCTTGGAAATATTTCTTTTCTGCACTCAGACATTCTTTCACCAACATTCAAGAGCAAAACATATAAATGTCCAAAGGATTTGTGGTTTTCAATTCTGGTATGGTTTCATATTCTCCATTGTTTTTCCCAATCCATTCAATAGACTGATATTTTGGATTTACCCTAATTTTACCTTATCTGTTAACTCTAGGGAAAATAATTGCATCATTGAACTAAGGGCATATACTCTGGTTATTCAATGCATAAAATTTTGTTGTTTCTATTCTCTCTGCTTTGCTCTGTAATTCTAAATATGGAATTTATTCACTAGTGATTACACACTTTTATTTTATCTCTTAACTTTGTTTATTCTATTAATTTGCATACTATTAGTCTTGAGATATTTTCACTCTCCTTCATGCCTGAATTGAATTACTGAGTAAATTTAAACAGAAAATGAAATATTTGTATATGGAACTTCTAGTGAAAAGCTTTCAGTGCTCTTCATATATGCATGGACATGCCAAAAGAATTATGAAAGAGATTGGAGTCTACATTTCTAACCATAGCTTCATGATTCAGGAAAATTTTGACATTGTTCAATAAAAAATAAACGTTGTTCTATTCCTGCTCCAAGCACTTGTGGAAACACACCAGCCATTGTAGTTAGAAATCATAGAAACAAGATATTCATCCAAACCTAATTTTAATCACACATAATTTTACACTTTTTAAATATTTAGGAAAATAATTTAAAAAGATTCAATTTAAGATGTTTTAAAGACCCTGAGAAAAGAAACAGTCTATATAAAAAGAACCAAAATTTTTAGATAATTTTTTAAAAGTCATGATGATCATAGGTAGTAGCCAAAAAATATCTAATTCTGTCTTCATTCAATATTTAAAGGTAATATTTTATAAATGACCCACGGGTCACTGGAAACTCTCCCAGGGTCTACCTCTTTGCTTCAATATTGATTCTAGCAATCATACTTGCTGTTGTTATACTAAATTTTCAGCAAAAGAGAGGCAAAATCTTGAGCCAACACATATGCAATCTAAATTCATTGAATTGAATTCACACTAATGTGAAACTCTGATAAAACTTATTTTTATTTCCAATATGAGTTTTCATAAATTTCCTTGCAGAAAGACTTTCAGTTTGACTCTGAAATGCCAACCTTTCTTTGCTGCTGGCATTACATAGTAGATAACATATGTACAATCTTACCTTTCTGAAGTTCAAATATATTTTAATGTAAAGACACTTTTGCTCATGAGGCATTTGGACATATGTTATTACTGTCATGTTAATATATGGAACAACATACTGTTTCAAGTCGGCTTTACTTTTGTATTTCTCTATAATTTTCAGTTTTTAAAGCATTGAATATCATATATATATATTAAAAATTGAGATATAGTGAAGCTTTGAGGACTCACCAGAAACAGAAAACAAAACTTTGAGCTTCTGTTGGACTAAAACCATAATCATTTGAGAAAAAAACACAGAAAACTAAAATTTATCAAATGCCTACTGATTGCATACCTACTATGTCTACAGTTTCTTTTCTTTCTGATTTTCATCAGAAGTTGCCTGTTTACCATTTGAGGGAAAAGGGGAATTCAAGCCTTAATAGTTTAAGGAAAAATTTCTCATGCTGCTAAAATATCAGTGTCACTAGATTTCATAGTTGCAATAACTCACGCAATCTCTTCTCAAGTCTCCTAAAGGCCTACTGAAATCCTCCCTGACAAAATTTTTTTAGTTAGAAAAACTGAAATTAAATGTTAAAAAAAATAGCTTTTGTTGATTGAAGTGACTATATGATTAATGTAGAAAAACTTTGTATAATTGGTAGCTGTTTTGTCAAAGCCTACCATGTTTCTACATAAAAGAATCACTGTGTTTCAAAGCATGAAATTTCTATGTTCTTTTTTTTTTAATGTTCTTATAGCCTATGGAATTTTTATATTTTATGTTCTTGGAGCCTAAAATTTTGATTTGGCTTTGAGGGTGGTTGTTTTTAATTTTTATTCTCTAAAAAGCTATACCATCCATCTCAGCAATGTTTGTGTAAATGCTACAGAAGAGAACATTTCATTTTATATGACGAGTTTTTCAGCACACTGAAAACAAAAACAAAAAACAAATAAACCCAAGCAAGTGAAATAAGAATATTTCCAACGCAATTCTATACCAACATATGTGTGATGCTTCCTACTATCTTGTTTTGAGAGAGTGAAGCTCTGTTGATGACTCTGTGTCTTGGCTAGCCTTTGTGTCACAAGATACCTGACATCAAATGTCCTCAGAGGTCAATGAGGATTAGCAAATGTATGATAGAGGTTCAATGAACTGGTGAGCTTTAAGATTGGTGGTATTAAAAAGTTAACAATTTAAAACTTTCAAAAGACACTAATTGCCGTTCAAGTTTGTTCAAGTAAGACTAACTGTATTCTAAGCTGACACTAACTATAGGAAAAGGGTTAGGAAGAAATATTAATAAAAAGTATCTAGGATAGGTATTAAACATTTTTAGGAATTACTGTGAGATATTCTCAGCTCTTTTTGTGCTTGGTTTATGAGTCCATTTTCTCTTGGTATCACAAAGTACCTAAGACTGGATTATATATAAAGAAAGAAAAGAGGTTTATTTAACCCTCAATTTGGAACGCTCAAAGATGAAGATCAGAGGACTTTGGATATAATTTAGTCAGTGAAGCACTTGTATATAGCCAAAATGACCTGAGTCAAACCTTCAGAATTCAGGTAAAAAAAAATATCAAACATGATTTGCAATCACAGCACCAGTGAAGTGGAGAAAGAAGCTGACCTAGGCCTTACTGTCTAGCCAGTTTATCCTAGTTTGTGAGTTCAAGGCATTAAGGTATGTTATCCCAAGGGGATTGCATGATGTTTCTGAGGACAACACCTGAAGTTGTTCTATGGCTTCAACAATATGTAACTTCTGTTATATTCATGGTCACACACACACACACATACACACACACACACACACACACACACACACACTCATAGGTACACATATGAATAACTATACATAATTGCATTTAAAAATTGTCTGGGTTTATGAGATAACTCAGCAAGTGAATAGACCAATCTCTAAACTTTGCTAACTGAGTTCAAATCCTAAGTCTCACTTGGTAAAAAGGAAGAACCAAATGTTACACATATCACATCAAGTGAAGGGAGCACACAGGCACACCAGTGGCACGTGTGTCTATGTGCATATGTATACACACACACATACAAATGAATAAATAAATGAGTATAATTAAAATTTATAACAACAACAAAAATAATTCCTAATTATTGGTTATCTCATCTATTGGGTTGATCTCATCTATTGATGTGAGCACCTCAGCATCATGGTAGAAGCATATAAAAAATGCTAATAGCAGATAGAAAATAGAAAATGAAAAAGAATCAGCAACTATACTTATTTCTTTACGACATTTGTTCTCTTCTCCAGCATGGAACTAACTACAATTCCATGAGAACTACATGTGTTCCTTCTGAGAGCAATATCCCCACTATTTTACAACAGATTAGATGTTCTGTTATTTCTAGACTCTGAGTCCTGGACCTCCAGGGAGTGGCAGACATGGGCTTCATCTTGTGTTACTTATCTCGAGTTGGACCAGTCATTGGTTGCCACTTTCCCAAGTTCTGCCTCACCTTCACCTGACCATAATTTGAACCCAGGATAAATTGTATGTCAAAAGTTTAGTGACCAGATTAGGGGCCCAATTTCCCCCAACAGAATCATTTCTTGATTACAGAGGATGGTTGGTTGAAGATCCATATTTACCATTATCAGAATTCTTCACTAATGTTCCTATTTTAGATTCCTGGAAGTTTCTATAGCATTAAGTTACTACCTTGTCCTTAAAATACCCCTCAATTCCATTCATCTCTCACAATATACTCTCCCTCCATATCTCAGCCTGGTCCATCCTGTTCCCATCTGCCCAACCAGGTCTACTCAGAAAATCTATTCTGTGATAGAAGCAAGTAGCTGGGGACTAAATGTATCTGCAATTAGCATCTGAATTTTTTGTCTGTAACTTAAAGTCCAGTGAATGGACTTATCATTTTGTTATGCTTCCCTAAAAAATAAATCTTGCAAGGATTTTCCACCTGCTGATACATTTTGATCTGTTTCTCCAATGCTTTAGAAACACAGGAAGCTGCAATGACTAATAACATTTTGAGGAAATGTAGAAAAGTTGTGTCTGGCTTTTAGAGATGTTCGTAAGATAGCACTCATTTCAAAATGTAAAAATGATAGAAAAGCTTTGAAAATATAAACTTGCATTATTGTGTCATTGCTCATGAGACATTAGAAAACACAGGAGACACAATCAGAAATAAAGATAGAGACTAATATACTAGAGAATGTCCCAGAAGGAGATCAGGGGACAACTGAATGTACAAAAAGAAAAAGAGTCCCTGATGAAGCCTCAGAAACACTTTTCTTCTTATTCTCTTGTTAGAATATTTAGGAAAAATCTCTGGTCTTTTTCTGCCTTTCTATTAGATAAAAATGCAGTAGACTATCACAATTCTTGTTTGCTTTTGTCTGTTTTTGTCTTGGCTATACACTCTCTGGAGACTATACCTCTTGGTAGGCAGAATCTTGCTGAGAATTAGAAAAGGTTTTGAAATGAAAGATAAAGAATGCTGGTGTTAAAATGTTATGTGCAGCTAAACTGGGGTATAGAAAATCAGTCTTAAGTATATATGTTTGAAAATGACAAAGACAAAGTTTTAAATTACTAAGAAATATATGAATACAGATTACATTACAATAAAGAAAATAAATATCATAAAAACTCATCAATATTTTACTAACACATTAAATTCAGAATTATTATATCAACCTGATTATTGCAATTATTTTAAACTTACAACATGTACACATCTGGAAATACATAAACTCTGTAGCATTAATCTAATTATAATTGTTGTGATTTCTATTATACTTAAATTTTATAATTTATTCCATTTTGAACTGTTTATGCTGCTTTTTTGGTTGCATTTTTTAGAATTTGCATATTGCTTCATTCTATTTTTGTGCTCATTAAGCTAGGTACTCTCTTCCCCTGCTTTTACATTTGATCAAGAAAGTTAAATATGTATGTTTAGTTTAGCAAATTCTAAATTTAATCACGTTTTTTTTAGAATAAAGAGGGGATTTTAAATGTTACAGTTGCCATCACTTCATTCTTAGATACATAGTTATGATTAACATAAATAAACTTTAATCCTACACATAATGAAATTGTCTTATATATTTTATTTCATTGGCATACATTTAAGATTACCATCTTTATGTGAGTCCTTAGAATTTGTGTTTTTACTCTGACCTGTACATACAATGGATACTTTTTCTCTCAATTACATACAATAGAGGTAATTTTTCCATAATACAAAAACATATAAATGCTAGTAAAGAGTAGATGCTGGACAGGCATGATTAGTAGCTATCTACTGCACACTGTGTGGCTGTTGTCAGCAGTAATTTCTCCAATGTGTTCTCTTCACTGTGTCTGGATTTAAGTAGTTATGATCTGTTATTCTTTACCTCAAGGGCCCAGGGATTCATAAGATGGAAAAATGGGAGTTTTAGAATATAAAAAGTGATAGTACCTAACTCAAGTAGATCTATAAAATCTTCAAATAATGACATGAAATTAAAAACAATTATAAAGTATTTATACAAAAGAGGAAAGAAGATCACACCAAAGCGTGGATGCTACAGTCCTATTCAGAAGGGGGAAGAAAATAATCTCATAAAGTAGAGGGAGTGAAGGATCTGGGAGGGAGAAAGGAGGGGCAGAGAAAAAGGTTGACAAGAATTGGTGTAAGAGGAGATGAGATAGAATTACAGAGGGTCAAGAATAAGAAAGCAGGAGAGTAGCAGTGGGTGAGGTGATCTGGGGATAACCACTAGAAAGAATCAAATGCCAGGGACCCAAGGGGTTCCCAGGACCCAACAGGAGGACATTAGCAGAAACACCCAACAAAGGGACAATAGAACCTTTATAGACCATATTTTGTGGAAAAGCTTGGCCTCCAGTTGAGGGATTGGGTCGACCCACCCAACTCAAAAATATTAATCTTTGGGATGGTGGGCTGTGAGAAGCAGCCGGGTGCCTGGTTGAGCATAGGCCTTGAACCCGGGACCTTTATCAGATGGCAGGTGTTTGACTCTGCTCCTGGGCCCTGGTTCTTTTCATTTAGCTTCAGCCCTCCACAGCCCCTCCCACAGAGAGGTCTAAGGACATCAATCATGAGGAAAAGTGCTTCAGGCTCTCCCACATGTAGATGAGGTATCTCCAAGCTTTTGGGCCAAGCTAATAGGCATTATCTGCTGTCAGACCCTAACCCACCCCGAAACTTTATATAGGGCTCTATTCAGGAGAAGTAAAAAGTGTGCGAGAATCATCCCATTGTCCAAGAGTTTCTGTCGAAAGAACTGTAACATTAGAGCTGTAACACTTGGGAAGAGCTTTCATGACCCTCCACTTCCCACTAGCTAGCAGGTACCTCACTGGCACCAGACCAGCTCAATTCGGAGAGACGAGTGCAGTGCCTGGGAGCAACTGGGCAGCTATAGCACTGACAGGCGGAGACAGCAGCAAAGGCAACAGGGGACCCTCACTGCTTGCACTCTGTCCCCTTGTCCAGGACCTCTCACACCAAGCCAGGCCAGAGACCAATGGATAGCAAAGACAAGGGTGGAGTCAGTGGCAAAGACAGTAGTGGAACCTCCCTGCTCTAGCCCTGTCCCCAGCCGGGACTGAGATCATTATGGAACACCCTACAGAACAGGGGACCCACATTAATCCAGAATTCCTCCTTTCAAAAGGAGGTGCAGGGGCAAAGAGTGGAGCACAAACTGAAGGAAAGGCCATCCAGAGACTACTCCACCTAGGGATCCATTCCATCTGCAGATACTAATCCCAGACACTGTTGCTGATGCCAAGAGCACTTGCTGACAGGAGCCTGTTTAGCATTCCTTGGTTCCTGAAGGTTCAGTACATCATGGTGGGAGAGGCATGGCAAAGCAACTCAGTCAATGCAGAAGGAATTACACAGGCAGCTATTTATATTAAATAGACTTAGAGGAAAGAGTATCTGGCACCAGAAGGAGGCTAATAAGCTTCAAATCTACCCTAGTGACCAACACCTATCAAAGCCCTAGTTCTTTTTTGTTGTTGGTTGTTAATTCTTTAATACATTTTTTAACAGTCCAGTCTTCATTTCCCTCCCAGTCTGCCCCACCACCACTCCTCATCACATACCTCCTCCCCTTTGTCTCCAAGAGAATGTCTCCACCCCCAACCCTCACCTCCACAGATCTTTCCACTCTCTGGGGCCTCAAGTCTCTAGAAGGTTAGGTACATCTTCTGTCACTGAGGCCAGACCAGGTAGAACTTTGCTGTATATGTGTTAGGGGTCTCATATCAGCTAGTGTATGCTGCCTGGAGGGTATCTCAGTGTCTGAGAGATCTCAGGAATCCAGGTCAGTTGATACTGCTGGACATCCAATGGGGCTGCCCTAGTACTTAAAGGCTCCATACCCTCACCAAGCAACTACTATCAGTTGGGGAAGAAACAATCAAAATATGAATGAGTAGAGAGCATTTCAAATGCAAACCATTGGGTTCTACTCTTTGGATAAGTTCTTACAGTGATCACTACTACATGAAGCAATGGTGCAATAGAAAAATATTAAGAACAATGTCACGGTCCATCCATTAAGAATCAAATATTAAAAAAAAGTGAACACACAAAAATTCCACATGGAAAAGATGTTTAAGGGAGACCGAACAATCTTTAAAAACATACTTTCTGAGTAAAAGTAAAAGTTGTTTATTAATACACAGCACATAGTAAAATGTAGGTAAATTATAAACTGTATAAAACAATTTTAAAATATCTGATAATTATGTGAGTATGAGTAAATTCTACATTTTAAGGACTAGAATATCATATATATCAAATTATGATTGAATCACAGGGAAAGAGAAGTGGATAGATAGAGGCCACTCAGCCTCATCAACACATGAATACTTTTAAAATATCTTTATGTAATATTTTCATAATTTTGAAAACTTATAGAAAATCAGGTTGATGAAAATTACTTAAATTTGAAAGAATCAACCAGGAAGCAGAAGGGATGTAAGTTATGACCAAACTTTTTTCTCAAATCTATTACAAAGAAGGATTATTAAATTACTTTTTGAGATACAAAAATACCATTACAGATATGAATGAAATCTGTGGAAACTGGAGGAAAACACATACCCTCCAGCACTCTGACAAATGTCTTGGGCTTCTGTTTCTTATTTCATATTATTTGGAATAGGCATAAAAGAAAGAATAAGATGGTTTAAATAAAACAAGCAGAAAAAACGGTGTTCTGAGAGATGGCAAAATAATAGTGCCATAACTTACATATGCATTCAGCTCTCAGTTTCTCATCTCTAGAAGAACAGCACATTATTAAGCAGAAGTTCTCCTGCCTCAGTATTACCCATGTCCCTGAGATTGACATCAGTGTAGAAAGATACATTTCCTTTCTTGTCCTAATATTTTTTTTTATTTTTCCTGCAAGATTTGCATGTTGTAGTAAAACTGCATAATTAACCCAAGACCTGAAATGAGATATAAAAAAAGGAATTTGTAAAGTGCTTTAAGCATGTCTGGCATAGATGTCAATGACGTATGGGCATTGTTTAAATAAACAATCAACACTATTATTAAAATGCACTTTGTTTCCAAAATAAGATCCTCTCTCTCAACCACTATCCTTTAAAGGAGGGTAGTTCTTGTTAGGTTTTGTGATACTCAGGTTGGTAACTCCAGAAACCTGATCCATTCCTTGGCTCTCACCTCAACCAGAGTGGCTCTATTTATTTCCAAGGAATGAACTGCCTGGTGGGTTTAGGGAAAAGAAGATGGCCTCTCCCATGATAGTGCTCATTTATATTCCACACATACACTCTGATCAATGCACAATGCTGCTGGAATAGTGTAACAACAGCTTCCTATTTGCCAAATGTAACATCAAGTCTGTAGAAGAGGATATATCAAGAGTATCACAGGCAGAAAATCATAGTAAAAATAGATGCTCTAAAGTATTTAAATCCAAATCTTTCAATTAGCTATGTATGTCAATTTCAAACTTACCATTTGTAACAATGGATCTAATGAACATTTCATTATTGTTATTTTTGTATTGTTGTAAAGAAACACAATTCATTTTGCTAATTTTCCTCCAATGTCTAGAGAAGTACAAATGTTTGCTATACTAAGTGCTTGCTAGTTTATCAATAAATAATTGTTGAATGGATGAATAGAACAAATATTATCACCTACACAACTATTACATTCTAAAACCAAAACCTCAGTACACAATCATGTTGTAATCAAGTTTTCATTCAATAGTTCATGAAACACAGAAGCCTGAAAGTTACTGAATAGTGATTTTGGTTCAAAAAACCCTATATGGTCTTAATGAGTCGTTAAAGCCTTCCATAGGCTGAGACTCCTACCAGCTTTGTTTTATGGGTTTAACATCACTTTTGTCATTTTTCCTGAGACATGGGTAAGAATGTAAGAATTCACCCCCAAATTCTGTAGGCTTAGTGCTCATATACAGCTAACCTACTACTAATATTTAATTAGACTAGCACAAAAGAGAATAGTTAATTTTAACATAAATAAACCCCACCATTGATTATGTACTCTAATTAATGAATATAGACTTTCTGATTATACATAAATAACTATATACTTGTTCAAGCAATTATTGAGAAATTAGTTAGCTATCAACTAAGAAATACATGCATACATATAGTCTCACACACATTTACATATCTACATGGCTTCAGGTGGAAAATATATAGTAAAACATCAGTCCTGACATAGGCAGGTAAAAAATGAACCCTATATATCATAGAAAACAAGAATTAAATAAATTAAGTGATTATACCAATATATAGGATGTATATCTTCTCCAGATTCTCTCTCCATAGTTAAAGCCAAGTCATAGGTTATAACTTTTAATTGGATTATTCAATTAGAATTACTAGTATATAAACTAGTTAAGAAAAATAGTATAATTCTCTAAAATTATCCTGACTTTGGGGAAAACATGGATAAGAAAAATTACATCTAGCCAGTCACATAAAATAATGAGAGAGACCACAGGTTTACATTTTTACGTGTGTCATTCATGTTTGGTTATGTCATCTTTACTAGAAATGTCTAAATTCAAATTGTAACATACTAATATTATAATTTTACCAATGATTTCATATCTCAAAAATGAAATAAACTATTTAGAAAAATTCATAAAGAAGAGTGACTGAAGATTCCATTACATTCTGCTTATGAGGAATGCATTTCAACTTTAATAATACACATATATTTTTTTAAAAGTGGTTAGAAAATAAAGTTTCAGACAACTAAAAATCTAAAGAGAGAAGTAATGAGTGTACTTACACTGCACAAAAAAAGACTATTATGTCTTAAACTGCCAAATCAAAATACAGGAACTTCTCCAGCATACATAAATATAGATATGCTAAGTGATGAAATGAGATTTAATAAATTTGAAAATACTTATGTTTTCAGTAAGACAGGAAGTAATTGTTTTCAGTGATATAACCACTGGTGTGCTCTGATTTACCACACAGGTCCATTAGGCAAAAGCAAAGCAAGAGACTCAAAACTGAGACAGGGACTTGGTGGAAAGAATTTGTATGAGGTTAGGAGAAAAATAATAGAACATGGGGGATAAATGTTTTGTGACCATAATGTTTGATATAATGTACGAAATTGTCACAGAATAAATTAATAAGAAAACAATATGCAAAAATCTTATCAATTAACTTTTTATCACAAGAAATAAAAAATAAGGAATTTCAGAAATTTTATAAATATTTGAAAATTAAGCAATGTACTCCTGTTCTAGTTTGATTTCTGTTTCTATAATGAACAGCTCTTCACAGAAACTACTTGGAAAGGTAACAATTTATTTCAGCCTAAGGAGTACAACCTATCAGTGAGGAAAGCCAAGGCAGGAACTCAAGGCAGAAACTTGAAATAGAAATCCATGAATAAATCTTTCTTACTGGCTTGCAAAATGATCATACTAATCCAGCCTCATTCCACCTGATCACAGATGGCACCACCCATGGTTGTCTGATACATCACTTAACAATCAGGAAAATTCCCCATAGACATGTCCATAGACTAACTTGATGGAAGCAATTCCTCAGTTCCCCAGGAATGTCTAGATTTTTGTCAAGTTGACAAAAAACAAACAAGCAACAATTTTTATCAGTGAGTAAAAATGTGGGAAAATACCTTCAGAATATAAAAGTAGAAGCACACTTGTCAAAAATGTACATGTGCTGCAAAATCACTTCCAAAGAGTAGGGGGAGGAGAGTTATAAGAATAAGTGACAATTCAGAGAGGGTTGGTGATATCGACAACTTAAAGATGCACTTAAATCAGCCAATGAAAAACAAAGAATCCCAGGTCTAGTAAAAGAAACAAAACAATAAAGACCAGATCATGAATAAATGACATTCAGACTAGGCAAACAATAGAAACGTTACGAGTTTCTTTTGTAAATGTTGGCAAACACAAAGCTAAAAAAACAGAGGATAAGACCCAAAATATAAACCTAGAAATAAAAGAGAAACTGATCCCATGGAAATACTAACTTGATAGAAATGAGCTAACCTCTTTGACAGAGAAAATTTCACAAACAACAGAGCTACATGGCCGAGCTATGGATACTGCTCATTGTTCCCAGGGAAATTCATAAGGAAGTCAATGGTGGAACAGAAATATATAAAAATGTTTCTCTGTTGAGGTAAGCAGTGTGAGCCCTGTTAACATAGTGTTCGAGGAAAATATAAACAAAGTGTTCAATTGCTAAACAGGACAGCAGAAACTCGCAGAAACCACATACTTTATTATGCTATTGCAGGCAAGCAATTTTGAGGAACCTCAAGACGATCAAAGAGTCCAATATATAGAAATGAAAGGTATACATTTAAAAGAAGAATGCCACCAGAGTATTGTGGTCTATGCCTGCAACCGCGTCTCTTGAGAGATGGAGGCACATGAATCATGAGACTAAAGTTCTCCTTAGCTAAATAGTGAGATCAAGATGAGCTGGGACTCAATGATATCCTATATCAACAAACAATTAGAAAATACCTGGAAAGAGATACCTTCTATGTTACTTTGCTGCAGAATGGAAGCCCGGAACGATATTTCTTTAGTGTCAGCTTTGAATTCCCTGAAGCTAAAATCCAAGGGTGTTGGAATACATCTTAAGTGGGTAATGGTGTCATTATCCATCCAGTACGAAGTTTTCTCCTACTCCAGATACAAAAGTTTTTGGACTATATTTGCTTATCCCACAGGTCTGGAAAGCTCATTCAGGGAAGGCAGCATGTAGCCGTGACAGGATTCTTTTATGAACTCATGAGTGAGTTGTATAAGAGCCTATAAAAGTGAAGCTAGGAACATGTAGCATCTGTTAAGACAAGCTGAAGTGAGTAAGTGAAACTGTCCAAGAAAGAAGCCACAGAAGCTTCTGGCAACAGTGTTATAAGAGACTGCCCATGCCTCTTTGAGCCCAGATGCTACTACCACAAAGCCCTAGATGCTCACCATGCATTATAAGGTTTGCTATGGTCCTGTTGCATTTTCAAATTGCCTTACAATCTTCCGTCTTTGTTGTGCTTCTGTTTCTCATTGTTGGAAATAGAAATGTTTCCTTTGTGACATTGCATATTGAAATTAGGTGATATTTATTGAAACTTCTCAGAAGCTTACAGCTAAAAGATTGATGTGTTCTCAGCTTTAAATTTCAGTATAATCTGGGAACTGTAAGATTATGGGGAGTTTTAAAGTTGGACTGGATAAATTTTGCATTATGAGATGGCATGAGATGGGTACTCAGGGTAGAATATTATGGTTTGGATGTAAACATTCACCCACAGTTGCATGCATTTGAACATGAGGTCCCTAGCTGGTGGTGCTTTTTTGGGGGGGGCGGTGGGGGAATTGAAGGACATTTAGGAGTTAGGACCTTGTGAACAAATGAGTCACTGAATCTAAATACTAAATATAACAATTTTAGTATTTGCTCTACTACCTGATTGTCTACTCAGTGTAACCATGTGCCTCATGCTTCCACTACCCCATCCTTTAGGTCTACCTGCCACCATACTTTCCCAACCATAGTGAACAATATTCTCTTGAACCTGGAACTCTCAAGAATAAACCTCAAAATATAAGCAACAAAAGCAAGCTATACAAATGGAAATGGGTGAAATTTAAAAGGTTGTCAACTGATAAAGCAATCAGATGAATGGAGAACATATTGGAGAAAATCTCAACAAATAAAGTATCTATCAATAGGTTAATACTTAGAGTATGTAAGCAGTACAATGTAATAGCAAGTAAACAATTAATTTTTCAAAGTAGGTTGAAGGCTTGACTAGATACTTTTCAAAAGAAAATTGGAAAAACCAACAGGTTTATGAAAGGGTGATCAGCATCGTCAATCATAAAAGAAATTCAAACTAAAATTACAATAAGTATTATGAAGATAAGTGTTAAAAAATGAGAAACCCCTAGTATACTGCTAGTAGAAATATAAATTAATACAGACATAGAAAACAGTATGGAAGTTCTTTCAAAAATAAAGAACCACCATATGACCCAACAATCCCATCACTATATCTGAAGGAAATAAAATGAGTTTTTAAAAAAATATCTATATTCACCATAGGTTTGAATTCCTTATTTTTATCTTTTATGAAAGTGAAACTAAGACATAATTTACTTATACAATCTTAATATAGACCTTATCTCATTATATATGACATTATAGCATTTTTTCCTTTATTAATTTATTTATTTATTCACTTTACATCCTTCTATCAGCCACACCCTCCTCCCAATCCCCCTTCACATAGCTCCTACTCCTATTCCCCTCTCCCCCATTCTTCACTGAGCACCCTCTGGGTATCATCCAATCTAGGGACATCAAGTCACTGCAAGATTATGTGCATCCTCTTCCACTGAGGCAAGAAGAGGAAGCCCAATTGGAGGAACAGGATCCACAGACAAGCAACCATTTCAGGGACAGCCCCAACTACATATGGTGGGGGAACTGCATGAAGACCAAGCTGCACATCTGCTACACACATTTGTAGAGCCTATTCAAGTCCATGCCCATCTTTGGTTGTTGGTTCAGTCTCTGGGAACTCCCAAGGGTACAAGTTTTTTGGTTCTGTTAGTCTTCCTGTGGAGTCCCTATCCTCTTCTAGTCCCTCAGTCTTTGCTGGAAGACTCCCTGAGCACCGTCTAAAGATTGGGTGTGGGTCTTTGCATCTGTTTCTATCAGATGCTGGATAGAGACAGTCAGTTATGCTAAAATCCTCTCTGCAAGCATAAGAGTATGAGTGACAGTATCAGGGATTGGTTCTTGCACAAGGGATGGGGCTCAGTCTAGGCAAAGCATTGGTTGGCCATTTCCTCCATCTCTGTTCCATCTTTGTCCCTGCACATCTTGTAGGCAGGACACAGTTTAGGTCAAAGATTTGGTGGGTGGGCTCCTGTCCTTATCTCTCCGCCTGCAATTCTGCCTGACTATAGGAGGTGGCTATTTAAAACTCTATATCCCTTGCCACTAGGACTCTCACCTAGAGTCAATCACATAGATGCCCTATGCCCACCAATAAGTCCCAGGTCTCTGACATGTCCTAGAGGTGCACAACCCATACCCATCTCTGATTTTCAGTTCTTTCTCTTACTCTCCTTATACCTGATCCAACTGCATTCCTCCCCCAATTCCTCCTCTTACACAGTTTTCTCCCTCCATCCACATCCATTATGTACTTTATTTCCCCCTGTGAGAAACATTCTATCATGCTCCCTTGGACCCTCATTGTTATTCAGCTTCTTGGGGGGGGGAGGGTCTGTGGAATATAGCATAGTTATCCTGTACTTTATGGCTAATATCCACTTATAAGTGAGAACATACCATGCATGTCTATTCGGGTCTGGGTTACCTCACTCAGGTGATATTTTCTAGCTCCTTCTATTTGCCTACAAAATTCATAATATCATTGTTTTTAATAGCTAAGTAGTATTCCATTGTTTAAAAGAATCAGACTTTTTCTTTAGCCATTCTTCAGTTGAGGAACATTCGGATTGTTTTCAGTTTCTGGCTATTACAAATAAAGTTGTTTTAAACATATTGGAAAACATTTTCTTGTGCAGCATCTTTTGGGCATACACCCAGGGTTGGTATAGCTGGGGTTTGAGGAGAATTTTCTGAGAAACTACCAAATTCATATCCAGAATTTTTAGACAAGTTTACACTCCCACCAACAATGGAGAAGTGTTCTTCTTGCTCCATATCACCTCAAGGACGTCCTGTCCCTTACGTGTTTGATCTTAACCATTCTGATGAGACTAATGTGGAATCTAAGATTTGTTTTGGTTTTCATTTCCCTGACAAGTAAGGACATTGAAGATTTCTTTGCATATTTCTCTACCATTAGAGATTCCTCTGTTGAGAATTCTGTTTAACTCTGTCTCCATTTTTAATTGTGTTATTTGGGTTGATAGTGTCCAGCTTTTTGAGTTCTTTATATTTAGGTCTCCACAGTTCTTTGGATTTAGGTCTCCACAGATGCTGGGTTGATGAAGATATTTTCCCAATCGAGAGGCTGTAGTTCTGTCCTATTGATGGTGTCCTTTGCCTTAAAGAAGCTTTTTGGTTTCATGAGGTCTTACTTGTTAATGGTTGATCTTAGTATATAAGTAATAGGTGTTCTGTTTAGGAAGTTGTCCACTGTACCAATGAGTTCAGAGCTACTCCCTATTTTCCATTTCATTAAGTTTAGTATATCTATTAAGTTTAGTATATTCTTCAGTTGAGTAACATCTGGATCCCTGATCCACTTGAACTCGAATTTTGTGTAGAGTGATAAATATGGATACATTTGTGTCCTTCTGCACGCAGACATCCAGTTAGACCAGCACTATTTCTTGAAGATAATACTTTGTTTTTCCATTGTATGGTTTTTGGTTTTTTTTTTCCAAAAATCAAGTTTCCATAGGTATTTGAGTTTATTTCTGTGATTCTATTTGATTCAATTCATCAACCTCTTTGTTTCTATACAAATACCATGCAGCAATTACTATAGCTCTGATATAGCTTGCAGTCAAGGATGGTGCTACCTCCAGACATTCTTTTATTTTTATAACATTGTTTTAGCTGTCCCATGGTTTTTTGTTGTTGTTGTTGTTGTTGTTTGTTTGTTTTGTTTTTCAATATAAATTTAGAATTATATTTTCAAAATATATAAAACATTGTGTTAGAATTTTTTTGAGAATTGCACTAAATGTGTAGATTGCTTTTGGTAAGATGATCACTTTCACTATGTTAATTTTACCTATCTATAAGTTTGGGAGATCTTTCCATCTTCTGATATCCCTTTCAGTTTTTTTCTTCAGGGACTTGAGGGTTTTGTCATACATGTTTTTCACTTGCTTGGTTAGAGTGATACCAAGATATTTTATGTTGTTTGGGTCTATGTTGAAGGATGTTGTTTCCCTAATTTCATTCTCAGCTCATTTATCATTTGTATGAAGGAGGGCTACTGATTTTTTGAGTTAATTTTGTATCAAGCCACTTTGCTGAAGATGTTTATCAGCTACAAGTGTTCTCTGGTAGAGTGTTGGGGATTGCTTATGTATACTTTATCTGTTAATAGTCATACTTTGACATCTTCCTTTCCAATTTGTATCTTCTTCATCTTCTTTAGTTGTCTTATTGCTCTAGCTAGGACTTCAAGTATTGTATTGAAGAGATAGGAAGAGAACGGACAGGCTTGTCTTGTCTCTGGTTTTAGTGAAGTTGCTTTAAGTTTCTCTCCACTGGATTTCAGGTTGGCTATTGGCTTTATATATATTGCCCTTATTGTGTTTACATATGTGCCTTGTATCCCTGACCTCTTCAAAACTTTCAACTTAAAGGAATGTGAGATTTTCTTAAAGAATTTTTTACTCTCTAATGAGATGATCATGTTCTTTTTTTTTCTTTCAGTTTGTTTTGAGGGTGTATTATGATGATGGGTTTCCATATATTGAACCACCCCATTATCGCTGAATAAACACACTTGATCATGGTGAATGATGTCTTTGATGTGTTCTTGGATTCGGTTTGCAAACATTTTATTGGATATTTTTACATTAACGTTCATGATGGAAATTAGTCTGAAATACCGAATTTTTGTCCTGTGGTTTAGGTATCACAGTGAACAGAGCCTCATATAATGAGTTTACCAATGTTTCTTCTGTTACTACTTTGTGGGATATTGGTAATATCTCTTTGAACATCTGGTAGAAGTTTACCCAGAATCCTCTGGCCCTAAGCCTTTTGGAATTGGTGGACTTTAATTGGTTGTTTCTATTTCCTTAGGGGTACAATACTAGTTAAATAGTTTACCTGGTCTTGATTTAACTTTTGTAAGTATTACCTGTCTAAAAAAATATCCATTTCATTTACATATTCCAATTTTGTGGAGTACAGGCTTTTGAAGTAAGACCTAATGATCTTTGAATTTCCCTCATGTCCATTGTTAGTCTCACTGCCTTTTGGTTAGTATGGCTAAGGATGTATATATCATGTTGATTTTCTAAAGTACCAGCTATTCATTTCTTTGATTTTTTTTTTTGTATTGTTCTCTTTGTTTCTAATTGATGAATTTCAGCCCTGAGTTTGATTATTTCCTCTTTGGTGTGTTTGCTTTGTCTTTTTTCACTAGGGCATTTAAGTGTACTTTTTAATTGTTAGTATGAGAAGTCTCCAGTTTCTTTAAGAAGGCACTTAGTGCTATGAACTTCCTCTTAGCACTACTTTCATTGTGTCCTGTTAGTTTCTGTGTGTTATGCATATATTTCCTTTGATTTCTAGATATCTTTAATGTCTAAGTAGACAGTTCTTCAGTTTCCATGAGTTTCCAAGCTTTTTGCTGTTTTTGTTGTTGTTGAAGTTAAATTTTAATTCATAGTAGTCTAACAGGATATAGAGAATTATTGCAATTTTCTTTTATTTGTTGAGACTTGCTTTGTAACCAAGTATATAGTCAAATTTGCAAAGGTTCCATGAGGTTCTGAGAAGACGAAGAACATACATCATACATATAATCTTTTTGTTTGGGTAAAATGTTCTGTAGATATCTGTTAGGTCCATTTGATTTGAAACTAACCTCTCTTAGTTTCATTTTTTCTCTTTAGCTTTGGTCCTGATGACCAGTCATTTGATGAGAGTGAAGTATTATCACTCTTAATGTGCCAGGTTAGATGTGTGATTCAATCTTTAAGAATGTTTCTCTTATGAATGTAAGTGCTTTTTCATTTGGTAATATATGAACAAAATTCAGATGTGACCTTGGTAGATTTTTTTTGATGATTATAAAGCATCCTTCTATATCTCTTTTGATTAATTTTTGTTGAAAGTCTATTTTATTAGATATCAGAATGGCTACTCCAGCTTGTTTCTTGGATCCAGTCACTTGGAAACCCTTTTTCTAGATTTTTACTCTGAGGTAGTATCTATGTTTGTTACTGAGATGTGTTTCTTGTATGCAGCAAAATTATCAATCTTGTTTTAGGTATCTATTCTCTTATCATGTGTATTTTATGAATTGAGGACCATTGATGTTGATAGTTATTAAGGACCAATGACTTTTAGTACTTGTTATTTTGATGTTGATGGTGGTAGTGTGTGTGAGTGTGTGTGTGTGTGTGTGTGTGTGTGTGTGTGTGTGTGTGTGTGTTATGTATATATGCATATATGTATGTATATATGTATGTATGTGTGTGTGTATGTATGTATGTATTTCTGTTCTTTTGGATTTCCAGGTGTGAAATTATCTACTTTGTGAGTTTTCTTGCATGTAGTTACCTTCCTTGTGTTGGAGCTTTCCTTCTAGTACCCTCAGAAAAACTTGATTAGTTGAAAAATAATGTTTAAGTTTTTTTTCCATGGAATAACTTTGTTTCTTCATTTAAATTGAAAGTTTTGCTGGGTATAATAATCTGAGTTTGCATTTGTGATTTCTTAGAAACAGTAAGACATATGCCCAGACACTCTGAATTTTAAAGTCTTTGTTGGAAAGGCTGGTGTAATTCTCATAGGTCTACCTTTGTGTTTCTTTATCCCTTGTGGCTTTTAGTATTTTTTACTTTGGTCTATATATTTAGTGTTTTGATTATTATGTGGTGTAAGAATTTTCTTTTTTGCTCCACTCTGTTTAGTGTCCTGTAAGCTTCTTCAATGATTATAGGCATTTCTTTCTCTAGAAAATTTTTTCTCTGATTTTTTTTAAAGATATTTTCTGTGCCTTTGAGGAGGAAGTGTTTTCCTTCTTCTATTTTTATTAGTCTTTTGTTTGGTCTTTTCACACTGTTCCAAATTTCCTGGATGTTTTGTGTTGGAAACATTTTAGCCTTAGTATTTTCTTTGACTTATGTATTAATTTCTTTTATGGAATCTTCTATGCCTGAGATTCTCTCTTTCATCTCTTGTATTTTGTTGGTGATGCTTATGTCTGTAGCTCCTGTTTTCTTCCCTAGGTTTTCCATTTCCAGGATTGCCTCAGATTGTGTTTTCTTTATTGCTTCTATTTCTATTTTCTGGTCTTAAACAAATTTATTCATTTTTTTCACCTGTTTGATTGTATGTTTCTATTTTTTTACATTTATTCATTTTTTCTTTTAGGGCCTCTACCTGTTTGATTGTATTTCCTTAAGGATTTATTAATTTCCTCTTTAAGGTCTCTATCATTTTTATAAGTTTTTATTTAAGTTTTTTTTTTCTTTTTGCAATTCAGGAGTGTTAGGACAATCAGGACTTGTGGTAGCAAAATAACTGATTTTTGGTGGTGCCATATTTCTCTGGCTTTTGTTGACTATGTTCTTACATTGACCTTTAGACATCTGGTTGTCCCTAATGTTTGGATAGTAGTCTTTGATGGCTCAATCTGCTGGTTGTCTCTGGTGAAGGGTGGCCTCCAGAGATGCAGGTAGATCTGGCAGTCTCTGATGATTGGAGGCCTCTGTTTGCCCTGGCCTTCATGGATGCAGGTGGAGTTGTGTCCTGGGAAATGTAGTGTAGAGGTTTTAGGTCATGGATTTCAGGTCAAGAAAATACTGAAGCTAAAATGTTTGTAACAAAAACAAGCTACTGCTGGGTTTGACTAGATGAGTTGGCAGGGAATTGGGGTCAGGGTCTCACCTCGTAGTTGCAGACAGCTGCAGTTTTATGGGATTGTGGTTAGAGGTATAGGCTGGAAGATGAATCTCAGGTGAGACAGAGCATTCCTCATGTCTGCTGTGCTTGCTGAGGTGCACTAATAGTTTTTGATAAGGGTTTGATTGCACACATTTTAAGTAGGCTGTAACTTTACCTCATATCACTAAACATATTTTAGAGTCCAAACTCAAACTCTCCTGTTGATATGATTCATTTTAACTATTTTAATAATATTTTCAGAATGTGTGTCTCTATAGTTCATGAAATAAAAGCAAACACTATATTTTAGTCTGTAATTCTATTACCCTTAATAGGTTTAAACAGTTTTATAGAGTAGTTTTAGTACCAGTGAGTATATTTACAATCATAATAGCCTTAAAAACTACCAAGCTCCTATTTAGTGTCCTTTAATTTTGCCAGCAACTATAATATAAATTTATTGTAATCACCTCCAGGAAAATCCCAGGTGAGAGTGACTTCATCCATACTAAGCATATAATTTGTTTTGACAACCTCTAAACATGTGTTTTCCATAACCTATTTACATGATGATATCAATTCTTTTCTCTGGATAAAATATTTCTCAGTAGTGTATTAAAGTTCTTTATGTACTAAGGAAAACCAGGCTTTAGCATTCCTAGAAACATCTTGGCAAGGACATAAGTTTTGTTCAGTGCTTTATATTTCAGAAATTGGACCCTGGTAAACTCCCAATGGAATGCTATATTATTTATTAAGATGTACTCAAACCACTATGCATGACAACTGGAATTTTCCATCTAAACTCCAAGCACTAAATACTTGTCAAAGTCTACCACTAATTTTTTTCAGATGAAACAAACCTGGAGAGTAGATCCTTGTGATTAGAATGTATCATTCTGAAGATTATCTGTGATTTGATTCTGTGACTAACATCCTAGTGTATAAATACTCTTACTTTCTCTTATTGATAAAGATAAATAATGGCAATGACTTCTCACAGTTACTCTGGGTATATGACCTCATCATAATTTGTTACAGAAGAACAAAGCAGAGTTGAGAGTTAAGGGGACAGACAAAGTAAGACAGATTCTTGAAGAAACCCTCTGGGCATCTATGCACCAGCCAACAGCACCTGTGTTAATTTTTTCTTCAATCAAATTGAAATGCATTTACCTGATTACAGGTAGACAAAATTCAGAAAATTTTAAGTAAGTGAATAAAAATAGCTTCCATTTATGGCTGAGCATTTCACTGACATTTATTCTTTGCACATTGATAAGTTGTGAGATTCTAAGCTAACAGTTGTTCACTGCAGGAAGAAACTTCCCTGGTGAGGCCTGAGAGCCCCACTAATCTATGGGCATAGATTGAATCTAGAGATCATTGGTTTGATGTTGCAACTGGCTCTGCTCTACCTGGCTTGAGACAAAAGACTTAAAAAATGTTGCGGCTTGCTCCTGTCTTCGAGTCAGGGTCTAGGGGAAGAGACGCTAGGAATGGAGACAAGACAAAGGTTCTGATCCAGTCTCAAGTCTTTTATTGAAGGGAAATCTGCGGTATTTATACACTTTTGCCATGCCCCTACAAGGGGCGTGGATATGATGTAAGCCTTGGAGGCATGGCTAGCACGTGCACCTTACAGGCATGGATAGCTGCTTTCTAGCTGCTTTCTGTTAAAAGTCGGCTCCCAACAGTTTGATATTGTATTTTTTTAGCAAAATAATTTTAACAGGGATACACTGTGGGCCTGTGAGCCCCAACCATGGATTCTTGGCCAGATTTATAACAGTAGACATCCATTTCCTCTTGTAGAGCTGGCCTATATTACTCACCTTTCCCCACCAAAGCTGAGACAGAGGACGTTGGGAAGATTGTAGGATTCAGAGCTTAAGGAGGACTGAAGTAAAATACTGACATTTGGACATGACAGGACCACTGAGCTCACAAACACACAGTGGCTGTGGTTGCCTACATAAGACCTGCCCAAAATCAAGCCACTCAAAATTTATTTGACAGTTTAGCCCCTGGTAGGACAGCCATACTGCAGGCAGTGGCTCCAAGTCATGAATATATAGGAAGCACAAATTGAAACTAGATAAGTTGTTCAAGTAATTTTAAAAAAAAGACAAAAAATGAGAGTGAGTTGGATCTCTGACATGACTATGAAAGAGAAGTAGAAATGATTATAATAAAAATATAATGTATGAAGTTATTAAAGAATTGCTAAACTATCATAATAAGAAGAGTATTTTTCCATTCTTATTTTGCAAATATGCAGCAGTTCACAATTGCCAAGTTTTGACATCTGAACACTTTGGTTGACAACTACAATTCTTGATAATGGTGACTTCATTTGCTGTCTGTCATCATTCAATGGAAATAACATGCAGGCAGTCATCCTGCTTGCTATCATGGAAACACTTAACCTGGAATAATTATGGACCTATCAAAATTATCGGCACTCTCCTCAACTATCAACTGCACCAATAAAAATAAAATCAAAACTTCCTTCACTTTTCTAGCACAATGACTCAAATCTATATCTTAGTATAATTTATGTCTTATATCCAATCATTAAAAGCCTGTAATTTTTAAAAATCAAAAATATTTCTAGTCATTCTACTTTTCTCTATCTCTGCTAAGGACCAGGATATGGAAATGTTTACCATCTCTAATTTTTTCACTGGGTAATGAACAAGGCTATCATATGAATTCATGATTTTCTAAATGTTTCCATGTATATCCCTGTCCATGTTCAAGTCCATATTCACATTCACATACACACCAAGGTACATTTTTCTCTTATTGACTTGGTATTTTTAGTAAGATAGAAGTAAGATGACTGCTTCTCAATGGGAGGCTCCAAGGTCTGACATTACTGGTGTTATGGTGTGCTTGCAGACAGAAAACTAGCATGGCTGTCCTATGAGTACCCAACAAGCAACTGACTGAGACAGACACAGATACTTACACTCAACAATTGGACTGAAAATGGGGACTCCTGTGTTTGAATTAAGGAAAGGCTGGAAGAAGCTAAAGAGGAAGGTGACCCCATAGGAAGGCCAGCTGTCTCAGCTAACCTGGATGCCTGAGATCTCTCAGACATTGAGCCACCAATCAGGTAACATACACAAGCTGGTCCCAGGCCCCAACACATATTCAGCAGAGGGCTGCCTGGTCTGGACTCAGTGAACCCTAAAAAGACTTGAGACATGCTGAACCCTAAAAAGACTTGAGATCCCAGGAAGTGGGGAGGCCTGGCATGGGGGGGGGCATCCTCTTTGAGATAGGAGAAGGAGGAATGGGATGAGGAACTATGGGAGGGCAGAGCAGAAGAGGGGTAATGACTGAATTGTAAAAGATAAAAGTAATTTTAAAAAAGCATTTTAAAAAGTAAGGTGAGTAGTTCTCATAAAATAGTTATAGTACAATTTTCTGAGAGATTGATTTAAGAAATAGATACCCTTTTCTAATTATGCTAAACTATTGTGTTGCCTTTATTTCCATCTCTCCAGTCCTCAATACAATCCCTATACACAGAGACCAAAAAAAAAAATCTTTTAAAAACAGATATAGCACTTTATTAATCTGTATAAAACTCTTTTGTGGTTTCCTATTACTTGTATGTAAACTTCTAGTTGCCTACCATTGCTTCTTGGAATTTATATCTGACCCTGACCTATTTGGATAAATGCATTTCAAACTTGCACTGCAAATAATCACTGTCCAGCCAGAATGGCTACTCTTCATTTCCTAGAATGGGAAGCTCTTTACTTCCTCAAGGTTTATGCTCACACTGCTGCTTCTGCCCAGAAAATTATTTCTGCTTATCTTCACATGGCTAAAGTTTTCATTCATTTTATCTTAGCTCAAGTATTACCTCCTGAAACAGCCTATGAAGCTCTAAGTTATTTTAAAGTGTATTTCTTTCCTTTCCCAGCTAATCACTGAATTTATTTACTTTATAGAACTTGGTTTCAGCCACAAACATTTTTGTCCATTTAATTATAATTTAAACCTAATTCTTGCTGCAACAAAATAGTAACCTAATATAACTAAGAGTGCGCCACTGTTATCTCTAAAAACCAAAAGTGATGCTTGCCACAAAGTAATTACTACATATTTTATGTATTTACTCATTCCATTTAATCTATGGTTGAAAGCCACCTTTAGGATTGTATTCTTACAAAATTCCTATGTGAAAACCTTCATTCATTACATTTATATTTGAAACCATGCCTTCAGGACAGTTAAATTCAAAGGATGCTCTAAGAGTGAACCCCTGATCTGATAGAACATGTAGTCCTATAAAGAATGAGGGTTGTTCTTCATTATACTCTCATCTCCAACAGAAGGAGTTAGCAAACTAAACCTTGTTATGTTCTTGAACTTAGACTTTCCATCCTCCAAAATTTCCACAAAGAAAGTTTGTTTTTATAGTCCTAGTGTGTGTGGTATATTTTTGTTATAGAAGACTGGATTAGTTATTTGTTTGGTTGTCTGTTTTTCTGTATATGTAATAAATACCATGACCAAAAACTACTTGGGAAAGAAAAGGTTCATTTTAGATTGTGTCCCAATCACAGTCTACCATGAAGGAAAGTCAGGGTGGGAACTCAATGTAGAAACCTGAAGGCAGAAACTGAAGTAGAGGCCATAAAAGAATTCTGGTTACAGGATAATTCCTCCAGTGTTGCTCAATTTGCTTTTGTATACACCACAGGACCAGCTACTAAGAGAGGGTACTTACTGTTCACAGTAGGAGGGATCCTACAATATCATCAACCAAAATTGTCTCACCTATTTACCTATATGCTAATCTGATGTGGGTATTTTCTCAATTGAGGTATCCTCTTAGATATCAAGTATCAAGTAGAAAACAAACAAACAACAACAACAAAACTAACCAACACAGAGACTAGGCAAAACTAAGCACAGGTTTATGAATTTTATGTGCACAGACATATGTGTATCTCTTTCCATTCAGTTACAAGTACATGATTAGGTCCCAACAAGACAGTTAAAAAGTAGTTTTATGATATTTTATTTTGTATTTGTAAATATTAAGTTCTCAAGAATTATAGCAATAATATTATTCTTAAAAGATTGAAAAGAAACTGAACAAACTGATGAACTATAATGAAGCAATAAAATTTAAATGGCTCTTTCCCTGTTTCCCGATCTTTGAAATGCTTTACATTCAGAGACTTCAGCTTAAGTGCTTTATTCTCCTTCTATCTTTCCAAGCACAATTAATCACTCCTTTAATACTCCCAAAGTCCCTCACATATACTTTTATGTGGTATTGATTCAATTCTCCCCTGCTGCCAAGGCTATTTGTTAACATCTGGATTTCTCCCAATACAGTATAAAATACTTTGGCATCAAGCCTCTACCTTGGTTTCTGAATCTTACTATCTAGCTCAGGCTAGCACAGATATGATTCTGGAAGAATTTTTTCAGTGAATGAGAAAATAAAAACTGAAAATAAATAATTAAGCAAATGGAAAGTGGGATTTAAGCACTAATACAAGAATCAAAGAAATTCTGATTAATTTCATTGGTTATATTTCTGAAAGATGTTATGATTGCATTTCTAAAAAAATTAACAAATTTGAAAACTCAGGAAAAGTGTATGTTTTGTGTACATATAACATATGTACATAAAACATATATATGTTTTATATATATGCTATATGTACACAAAACATACATATCACATAACATATGTACATAAAACCTATATATTATGTTATATATATATGTATAATATATGTATATATATATATATATATATATATAACAGTACAATCAATTTTAGATTAAACAGCTTATAATTAACTCTGGGTAATGATATAGGATGTTTTCTGAGTAATAATGCACTAATACAATTCTATCTTGAAGTGGTGGTGATGTCTTTTGTTACACCCTGATTCAACCTGTTTCTCTTTTCCCCACACCTCCCAATAGCTGGTGATCCTCTTCTAACAATGATATCCTTTTACTGCTGTTTATTGCCCTTTTCTTATTTTAACTTACAGGTTTCTTTTATAGCCATAATATATAAAACTACTTTTCAATGTATTTTTATTAAAAATTTTTAAAATATAGTATATTCTGATTATGGTTTCTCCTCTAACTCCTACAATATCCTCCCAACTTCCCCAATGACCCGATTCATGCCATTTCTTCTGTCTCTTGTTACAATACAAAAAAGCATATAATAATAATAATAATAATAATAATAATAATAATAAATAACAAAAATCAGCAAAATGAAGGAGGCAAACTGATAAATAACCAAATTTAAAAAAAAAAACAAAGATAGATGCAGAGATACCCATAAAAATCTCATAAAAATATAAAACTAAAAATACTATACATATATATATATATATGCACTATATATATGTATGTATATGTATATGTGTATGTGTATGTGTATGTGTATGTGTATGTATATCACAAAGGACTATAATGAGGATTTTGTTTCTTTAAAATCATAGAAATGTTATGGAAATGTTTTTATTTTAATCTCAGATATGAGACATGGTGTGCTTTAAAATGTTCACAGCAGCTGACCGAGATTTGCCTTGTCCTTTGGCAGGGGCATGGTTTTTTCAGCTGTAGATATGTTTGGGGAGTGTGTGAAGTCTGGAATTCTGGGGACTCTTAAAAAGGTATATAACTGTAAGAGCTCCAAGAGGGATGAGGCTGCTGCTGCTGCTGCTGCTGCTGCTGCTGCTGCTGCTGCTGCTGC
>JANHMN010000004.1:117740033-117755033 GCA_030674055.1 Rhabdomys pumilio
TGAAAACATTGTGAATAGAAATGGAAGCACCTGGGAAGTGAGTTGCACCAGAAAGGGGGAGAAATAAAATCTCCACCTCATTTACTAAATTTTACAAGGCTCTGGAGAAGCCTTCACTGACTTTTTGAAAAGACTGATTTCAACTATTAACAAAGCCTATCAGACCCTGACTCAGGGGAGGTGTTGGTAGAGACCCTGGCTTTTGAGAATATTAATACTGAATGCAAAGGAGTTATTAGACTGTTGTAAGTGTGGGCAGTGCTAAGGAACAAATGGATAAGAAACACAACCAATATTGGTTCTCTTGAGTGTCATGCTACTATTATAGTACAAGCAATGGCTAAGTATCTAAGATCTCAAAATGCCCAGTTTGTATGCTTTCTTTCAAAAATAGTAAACAAGCCAGTTCTTGTGTGTGTAGGGTTTTTTTCTTGGACATTTTATTTACATTTCAGTTGTTATTCCCTTACCCCATTCCCCCCATGCTCAGGAACCCTCTATCCCATCCCCCCTCCTCCTGATTCCATGAGGATGTTCCCCCACACCCACACTTCCATCTCCCCACCCTCAAATTCCCTCACACTTGGTATCCAGCCTTTATGGGACCAAGGATCTCCTCTCCCACCTATGACTGACAAGGACATCCTCCCCTACATATACAAGGGGAGCTATGGGTCCCTCCCTATGTGCTTCCAGGCTGGTGGATTAGACCCTGGGAGCTTTGGTTGGTTGGTATTGTTGCTCTTCCCATGGAGCCGAAAAGCCAGTTGTGGTGGTAGAATGGATTTTTCTACCACACAAATGAAGTAAAACAATTTAAAACTTAGATAAAAAATGGTTCTGGTTTAATCATAAAGGTAAAATAAAACTATGTCAATTTTCAGGAATAGACCTGGTTGAGATTGTAGTGCTTTTTACTAATTCTGAGATTATGTTACTATGGGTAATCAGTGAAGATTGGCAAAGAGCTTGTGGCAACTATTTGGGAGAAATTAACAATAAATATCCTTAAAATGTCTTCAGTTTATTTTTTAAAATTTTTAATTGGATTCTCTCATATATTATAAAAAGAATGCCAACTCCTGAAGCACCTATTCTCTATCATAATGCAAATAAATTGAAAATGGCAGACTGTAGGTCAGACTAAAAGAATCAAAGTAATTCAGTGACCATACCCTTAAGATCAAATAATCTCAGTTGTATGCAATCTTTATGCTATTATTAGATTTTCCTGAATCTCTTAAGATAACTATTGACTCTCAATATGCAGAAAGAATTGCTTTTCATATGAAAAATTGCTGAATTTATTCCAGATATTCCAGACTTGTTAACTATGCAGCTACATCAGACTTTCAGAAATAGAAACTATCTATTATACATCACTCATATTCAATTTCATACATGTTTTCCAAGTCCATTAGCATAGGAAAATTAAGAAATTGATCAATTATTAATAGAAACTGTGCTAGATGTCTCAAAATTTCATTAAAACACCATGTTAATAGTAAAAGTTTAAAGAAAACATTTTCTATCACTTGGCAACAAGCCAATGAAATTATTTTTAAAAATGTCCTGTGTGTTCTTGGTATAACCAAATCCTGTTACCTGCTGAAAGTAACCCAAGGGGTACCAACAGAAATGAAATATGGTAGACAGATGTGCTTCATTTTATAGAAATGCTCTGAGTTCTAAAAAGTCTCATTTTATAATTACATATTTACTGAAAATTATAGTAATACCTACAAAAATTAAGACTGAAATGTCCCCTGTGTATATCTCCAGTAAGATGAAGCAATTCTTTGAACATTATGGGTATACCACACAATCCTACAGGACAAGCAGTCAAAGAAATATCTAATAACACTTTAAAAGAAATGCTTATAAAACAAAAAAATAAATAAATAAATAAACATACCCTTAGGTGTATTCATTCATAAACTAAATAGTGCTTTGTTGACTTTAAATGTTCTAAAAGCTAATGAGAAATGAACACTAGCAGCTGAGCGACACTGTTATAGAAAAAAAATGTAAAATTAAAACAGCCTATATACTATAAGGATATGTTAATATGAGAATGGAAGCCTGCAGAAATTTTTGAGTTGGAGAAACAGGTTTGTTTATGCTTCAACAGGATATGAAAAGCCATAAATACCTTCAAAACTTAAGAAATTTAGAAGTGAGCAGAAGAGGTCTCCTGAAAACCTTGGCCACAGATCTGAAAATTGTTTGGTTCATAGAAAATGTTTATTTATAATTTCTCACTAAGCACATTGCAATTCATGGCTTAAAACAGAAACAAAAATATGGTGAGAATTTTGGTTTCTTTAAAAACATAGAAATGTTATGGAACTGTTTTTTGTTTTAATCCTATGTGTGAGATATGGGGCTGCTTTAGTTTGTCCATGGCAGCTATGATTTCCTTTGTGCTTTATTGTGTGTAATTATTAAAATCAATCCACGCTATGTCTGGCTATGCACTGGCAATGGTTGTCTTCCCACCCCCATGGGGAGCTGCAAGCCTCAGTCGGCCCAGGTTCCCATAGTTTGCTGTTGTGGAACCACTTGTACTTCCTCAGCCATCTGCCCACTGCAGCTAGCCTGTTGAAACTGCTGCTGCAGGCGCTGGCTCTGATCCCCTACCTCTGTAAAATAAAACTCCAGAGGCTTGTAATTTACCAGCCACAATTATAACAGTAAATGTTCAACCCCCAAAATGCCCACACAAAGAAATCCAAACTTAATTGACATAGATACAAGCTACACACTTAGATTGGACATATGCGCCCTACATTTCTCAATCATTTACCTGTGAAATTCCTTGTTACTTATGGCACCTAAGGTCATGTGGTTCTTATTCATCTTCTTCCTCCATCTTCTCCTCATCTCTCTGTCTCTGTCTCTCTGTCTCTCTCTGTCTCTCTCTCTGTCTCTCTCTCTGTCTCTGTGTCTGTCTGTCTCTCTCTCTCTCTCTCTCTCTCTCTCTCTCTCTCTCTTCTCTAAACTTTCATCTTTGCCTTCTTTTTCCACTACCCAATCAGTCTCTAGCCTTACTTGACTAATAGTATAAGACTTCAGCTGACCTCACTTGCATACAGGCACCCCTCTTGAGGGGGTCGGGGTGAACCAGAAAGCAATCAAGCAAACTACAACAGTGTTCTGGCAGGGGAATGATTTTGCCAGCTGCAGATATTTTCTGCAAGTGTGTGACATTTGAAATTCTGAGAACAAATCTTAAGAGGATGTAAAAATGAAAAAGCCCAGAAAGGGTTGAGGCTACTCCTATTCCTTCAGCTGCAGCTCTTGATATTTGATGACTGATGGTTTCTTGTTTGGAGCTAAAGTTATGAAGATCACCTCTAATCAGTAGGAGGTAGTGTAAGTATATAGATGTCCCCTTTCCCCTCTAGCCTTCTTTCTCTCCTACCTCGTGTTGAGGTCTTGGAAGGGATAATTCTGGAAAAATGTGGTAGAATCAGAAACCCATAAAGTAGTCAGAGTCTGACTACAAAAGACCAGTAGTGGGAAAACAGCATCTCTGATAAAGAGTTAAGAGAAAAATAACCTCCCTGCAAAAAACAACAAGCATAAACAAATAACAACTAAGATCCTTTTCTGTTGTATATCTACTACTTTGTTGAAAGACAGCCCTTAGGAGTACTTTGTATACCAAGTGAGCCTTTACTGGGGAAGACAAAATTTTCTTTGTGAATGGTTCTCAGCTGGAGATAGCTTTTAGAGTAGGAATGGGGGCTCATGTCTGCTTCTCTCAGCATTGGAACTCCATCTGGTGCAGATCTATGCAGGCTCTGTGCATGTTCCTAAAGTGTCAGTGGTTTGTGGGTTTATATGTTTCTCAGTCTGTGTTGAGAGAGAGAGAGAGAAAGAGAGAGAGAGAGAGCTCCATCTCTTCTGGGTTTTACAATCTTATCTTTCTGCTCTCTCTTCTACAGGATTCCCTAAACCCTGAGAGGAGGAATTTGATGGAGTGATGGAGAGATGCTATTTAGAACTGAGAATTCCAAAGTCTCTCACTTTGCAGTGTCCAGTTGGACATCTCAATATGTTTTCCCATTCACTACAGGAGGAAGCTTGACTCATGATAGCTATGAAAGACACAGGTCTATGAGGATGTCATTAGGAACCTATGCTTTCTACATCACTTTAGTAGAATAACAGTATTTGTTTTATTTATTTATTTATTTATTTATTTAGTTAGTTAGTTAGTTTATTTTTCCCTGGATTACTGGACCATTTAGGTACAGGTTTTTAGTGATCCAGCCAATGTTTAAAATGAATCCATCTCACAAAGTAGGCCTTAATTCAAATAAAATTTTAGTTGGTTACTCCCACAAGCTTTGTGCTACTGTTGGACTAGCACATCTTTCCAGCAAGTCATCATTATAGATTAAAGGATTTGTAACTAGGTTGATGGTGACCATACTCCTTTGGTAGTGTATAAAGTCCTTTTGAATATAATAGACACTCATCAGTAGAGGGAGTTCTATGTAGGTACCAATTCAATTTTTCCTTGTTCATTGAGTTCTATAGGTATTGTCTTCAGTGATATGGCCCAACTATCAGTTTGTGGAGAACAACTAATAAACTTGCAAGTGCTTGGAATGTATAGAAATTCCCATAGGGCCCTTTTGGCCAACAATTCTATTACATGCAACAAATTTCTGGAACTGGAGGTTTTATTTGGCTATGAGATTTTACTGGGTAGATTTTTTTTTTGCTCCATTTATTTACCTGTGAATTTTATTCTTCCATTTTTAAGAACTGAGTAATATTTATTTGTGTAAATCTACCATATGTTCTTTATTCATTAGTCTACTGATGAACAATAGTGCCATTTCTAATCCTTGACTATTATGAATAAAGCAGTAAGGAACATGGTTGAGCAAGTGTCTCTGTAGTATGATGTAGAATTTTTTGATAATATATGCAAGTATGATAAAACTGGATCGTGAGATAGATCTGTTCTTAGCTTTCTGAGGAACCATCATACTATTTATGTTAACTCCACAAGTTCTCACTCTCACCAGCAGTCAATGACTGTTCCCCCTGCTTCGTATCCTCACCAGCATGAGCAGTCATTTGTCTTATTGATCTTGGCCATTCTGACTGATATCAGATGAAATTTCAAAGGAGTTTTGATTTGTATTTCCATGATAACTAAGGTTGTTGAACATTTCTATAAATGTTCACCTATGTGTGTTTGGCCTTTTGAGAATTTTCTAGATGAGTGTGCCAATTCATAAATGACCTGTTTATTTCCTCCAAGTTCATTTTTTTAATGCTTTAAATATTTCAGACATCAGGTTTCTATGGGATGTGTGATTGGTTAAAATCTTTTCCTATTCTGTAGCCTACTGTGTTGTCCAAACGATGGTCTTCTTTTCAATTTCATGAGGTCTCATTTATTAATAGTTTTTCTTGAGTGCTATCAGTGTTCTGTTCAGAAAGTCTTTTTCTCGCTAGATATTTCAATACTATTCAAAATTTTCTTGTCTGTTATATTCAGTGTACTTGGACTTACACTGAAGCTTAGAAAGGGAAAAGTTAAGGATTAAATTTTGTGCAGGGTAATAAGTGTGAATCAATTTGGATTCTTTTAAATGCAATCATGCAGTTTGAGCACCATCATTTGTAGAAGTTTTCTTTTTCCAGGGTGTATTTCTGTCTTCTTTATAAAAAAAAAAAAAAAAAGAAAGAAAAAATTCATGTGTGAGGACTTGTATCTGGGACTTTAGTTCAATTACATTGATCAACATGTATGTTTTTATATAAATATTATAGTTTTTAATACTATAGATTTTTAGTACAATTTGAGAATAGAGGTGGTAATACATCAAGTAATTCTTTTATTACTTCAGAGTGTTTTTGCTGTACTAGAGTTGTTTGTTTGTTTGTTTGTTTGTTTTTTATATGAAGCTGATAATTGTTCTTTCAAGATCTGTGAAGAATTGTATTGAAACTTTTATTGCAATGCATCTGTATACTGCTTTTGGTAAGACGCTTTTTACTATCATTTCTTTGTCTTTTTGTTTTGTTTTTTGTTTGTTTGTTTCTTTGTTTTATGAAGCAGAGTTTTTCTGTGTAGCATTGTCTGTTCTGGAATTTGCTTTGTAGACCATGCTAACTTTGGAGATGTTAGATGTTAGATCTGTCAACCTCTACCTCCCAAGTGCAGGAATTAAAGGCATGTGCCATTATAACTATCTTATTCTAATGATACATAACCATGAGAATCTTTCCATTTTCTGTTAGCATCTTCCATTTTTTTCTTTAGTATCTTAAAGTTTTAATCATACAAGTCTTTTATTTTCTTGGTTAGGGTTACCCTGAGATATTTTATTGAGGCTATGGTGAAAGGTATTTTTACCCTGATTTCTTTCTCAGTCCATTTGACATTTGTATATAAAAACCGTTGATTATAGATCTTTTAGTTCATTCGCTTCACCATAGTAAAATTTGATTGAGAGGGTACCGGAAGGAGAGGAGGACTGATATTAGACGTAAAGTGAATGAATGAATAAATTAAATGAATAAAAATATCTAACAGTGCACATAAACAAGAAATTTTTTTTTCTAATTTTCTAAGTGACAAAGTCTGAGATCTAGGCACTGGCATGGTCAGTACCCATCTGTCAACTTCTGATGCCACAGTGAGGCTACACTGTCTTAACATAAAAAAATAGTAGAGCAGAAGACATCAAGTTAGTTTTGTTTATCCTTTATATGATCATCAATCTAGTCAATAAAAGCAGAGACTTCCTAGCCTCATTCAGATTGCAAAGTCTATCCTCATTTTCATAACTCATTAGAGCTTAAATTTTAAAATAATTCTTAAAAAAGATAGAATCATTGAAACCATGGCAAAATAATAGCTAATAATGCACAAAATAAATATCATTGAACTGAAAACTTCCTATTTACTAACCCACCTATACTCATCAAATAGTCATGTTCAGAAAGTATTCTGTCTTTTACCATTCTTAGTCACCAAAAAGAATTATGAAGTAAAATCCAACTGATTAATCATATAATATCTTATTTAGTATTTTCTTTATAAAATATGGTTAAGTATTTTTATAGAATATTTATAATTATGTAAAAATAGTCAAATAGAGAGCATTTAAAAGAGATCATAGACAAAATATTCATTTTAATAGTACCTTATGCCTCCAGTAAGCTTATATTTTCTATAATTTCTTCATATTCTGAACAACTCTGAATTCTCCCCGTAAACATCCTGATGCCTACAAAATGGTGTGGCAGGATTTTTCCTGCCCATTGTATTTGCAGTGGAGCTCAGTGACTGTGCAGTCAAAGAGGTAGGTTGAGATAGGAGTTGGGAGGAGAAAGGAGGATAGAGGAGGAATAAGGAGAAGCAAGACAGAGACAGGGGTAAGTGTCTCTAGGAGTCTTGGGTCAAAAGGTTAGATATTGGATTAACAGGGTTTTTTTTTATATTTTATTTATTTACAGTACAGATGTCATCCCTTTTCCCCATTTTCCCTCCCTAAAACCTCCTATCTTATATCCCCTCTTCTTTTATGTTTTTATACCACTTTGATTACCTGCATGTTAGAAGGTCAGTTCTAACTTGAGGATCTAGCAATACAATGGATGCAAATAGTTGAGGAAAAAGCAATACAATAAACACAAATAGTCAAAGAAAAGGCAAGGCATTAAACCCAGTTATGTGAACAGTCCCGTGATCACTGTTTCTAAAGGCTTACCAGGATGAACAAAGTATCTGAGCCTACTTCCCTATCCTAGTCCAAGGTCATTTTTATGTCTGAAGCCTACTTCCTTGTTCTAGTCTAAAATTTAGAATCCTGTCTGAAATTACTTTTTGGTTCTGGCCTAATATTTAGATTCCTGCCTGAGATTACTTCTTTGTTATAGCCTACGATTTAGAATCCTACCTGAAATTACTTCTTTGTTCTAGCCTAATGTCAGATTCCTGCTTGAAGCCTGCTTCCTTGTCCTTGGCCAATGTCATATTCTTGTCAAGCAGCCCCTTTCCTTGTCCTTGGCCAAAGTTATTAAATTAACAGGCTGGCAAGTCAAGGATGGGTAAGATTCTGCACAGAGACTTAGCAACCTAAGACAGAAGAACATTACCTTTGATAATGCATATTTTATGATGGGTAAGAAAAGCATTCTTGTAAGAACAACCTAAGACAGGCTTAGTCTTGTTAACAAAATGAAAAAAGGGGAGAGGTGGAGCACCTTTGTGGCTGCTTGGCAAGAAGCTGCCGTGGGCCAAGGACAAGGATTAACAGTTCTAATTGTGTGGGCATCTTGTGTATTGAGCATTTGCTAATATATAAATCCATTGGATAATCTTAAGAATTAAGAGTCCTATTTCTACCAGGTACTGCAAGGATGTCGGTTATTGTCTGGGTTGAACCAAGCACTATGAAGGTAGCAGAGTTGGCTCAAGAGCCATGCTTAGAGTTGGGGACTCCATGGAATTGACGGGCAGAGGCAGCAGCCACACCAACAAATCATGGGTCCCAGGCCAGTGTGCCAGCCAGTATGTGGTTAATTAGTGTGAGAATATAGCACAGGAACATTGCATTGGCCCAGGAGCTAACAGGATCATGCCACCTGCATTTTTCTAATATCTACCACAACAAAATGGTTTAAAACCAAAACAGAGTGCAGCATAGCAATGTCAACTTTTAAAAATCAGAATTGAATATTTTCTGATGCTAAAATATTACATATGTATTTTCTTTTTTAAGTATTTTTTCTACTTTGAAGAGAGCTGTTGATTCTCATATATCTTTTTAAATGAAACAAAATAAGTTTAAAAAACCGAAATGAAAACATAAGTTTAAAAGGAAATATATATATATATATATATATATATATATATATATATATATATATATAGTGGATATTAATGACAAGAGACAGGAGACACTCTAAACCTTTCTTTTACTAATTATTACTGAAAGCACTAAAGCAAATATATTCTCAGTGAACTTATTTTTAACTTCCTACATGTCTTAAAATTCTATCAGTTTTCAGCAAAATTTTATATATATGGGTGTTTTGTGTATTTCTACATAAAAACAATTAAAAGTTCTCTCTGCTCTTTGAGAAGACTAGAATTGAATCCTCAGCAACCACACATAAACTAACAACCATTTATAACTCCATTTTTTTACCAGAATTAGAAACAGAATAAAACCAGATGAGACAAACTAGAAAGAATTTTAATTGCACATGTAATCATAGTAATAATTATATTTAATGAAAAAAACTTAAATATAATTTAAAAACAAACTGTCAGGTGGGCTACAATCAAATATACATTGCCTTCAAAATATTACAACATTATGTATATTTTAATAACAATATTATAGTGTGGCAAAAAAGTAAGCAGACACAAACTTCACAATAATATCTAATGCAGCACTTATGGACATCAACAGAAAACGGATCCAAAATAAAAGACATTGTTAAAGAGAAAAGATGTTATTACCTAACAACTACAAATCAATTTACTAAGAAGAGATAGATGAGTATTCTAATTGCATGTATACAACAAAATTCCTAAAAGCAGCAATCTAATAAAGTTTAGTTTGCTTTCTGTTGCTGTGATAAATAATACCATGAATAAAACAACTTGGGAAGGAAAGGATGCATTTTGTGTATTGGTAACTATCCACCATTAAGGAAACCAAAGCAAGAACTAAAGGCCATAACTTTGAGGCAGGAATTGAAAGACAGTCCATGAAGGACTACTATTTACTGGATTAATCTGGAGGCTCTCTTGGCTTACCTTTTTTTATATAACCCAGTACCACGTGACCAGGGTTGGCACTGTCCACAATGGGATAGGTCCTCCTCTGTCAATCCTTGAGCAAGAAAATGGTGGCTACAGGTCAATGTGATGGACATATGTTCCCAGTTGAAGTTGCCTCTCCCAAGATGACCCTAGTTTGTGTTATTGACAAAAACTAACCATCATATAATAAAACTAGATAAAGAAATAAGAATATATTCTAATTTCAGTGTTCTCTTGTAAATCACTGGTATAAAAAACCATAAAAATAAATTTAGAATGGTACTAGAAAGCCTACCAATCAACTAGACCCTGTTAAGAATCACAGATTATTCTTCTCAATAACAGTGGAATACATGTCCTCTTCAAGTATGTGTAAAACATTAACTGTATTTTTGAGGGAAAATATCAACATTTAAATGTTGGAAATGATATAAAGAATATGCAAATTATATAGTTAAACTAGAAATAAACAATACAAAAACAGAGAAATCTAAAATGTTTTATGATAAAATATCACACATGTAAATAATTCATGTGGTAATGAGAAATTCAGAAATCTGAAAGTATTTTGAACTAAAGAAAACTTAAGAGGTCAAAAGATAAAACTGTTAGTAGAGAGAAACCTTACAGCATTAAAACGGGTATGCTAGTGGAAAAGATCTCTACAAAAGTTCTTTCTGAAATACAATAACCTCATTTTGTGTCAGGATGTACTAAAAAAGGTACAGAAATTAGGACAAAGTGATACTGGCACAACAATAGTCAGATTGCTGGTATAAAAGAGAGAGTCTGAATTCGATATACATGTAGATGTTAGCCAAATTCTGATAAAGACACTGGCCATTTAGTAAAAATGTGACCAATGAGTAATGTTGGCAGTACTTTATTTCCTCTATAAAACCAAATAAAGTTTATCTAGTTCACAGTTTACAAAAAAAGTAAGTTGAAGATTATTTTTCACTTAAATGTAAAATGCAAAAATATGAAATCTTTGTAATGAAAAGGGGCAAACATTTCTGTGACCTTAAACTAGGATACAAGTTATGAGATGTACCACTGAAGATTTGATCTACTTTTAATTCCTAGCTCTGCTTGCTTACAGCATTCCTAGTGAGTAAAAGCAAAAGGACATTTTTAAAACTTATTTTTATTAAAAATAGATATTTTTCATATAAAACTTTTAAAATTAATGAAGTGGACTCTAGAAAAGATTGAAAAGAGAAGACAATGTGTCTTACAAAAAAATGTGATTCAAAATATGTAAAAGAGTCAGCAATACAATTCTTCTTAATTGTCTAAATATTTTTTAAAACACACTTCAATAAAGAAATTACAGCAGTAAAACAAGTCTTTTAGAAGATTATCAAATTCTCTATTAGAATTCAAATTAAAATAACAAGCAACACCAAGAGCTCACAAAATGGCTAAAATGTTAAAAAGTAATAATAAAATAAAACATTATTCTGAGCAACTATATAGAACTTAACTGCTGTGATCCGTGACAATCCAAGAGATAGACAAAGACAAAAATCAATATATTTAAAATTCTGATACATTTAAATTATAAAAATTGAAATATGTAATACTCATATTAAACTATCAACTGGATTTAAGATTTTATATTTTGCTCAGATTAGCTTTCTGTCGTCATATCCCTCTGTTGTTTACTCCTACTTCAAAGATTCTATGGTGAGTTCAGTATTTCATGCTCCCTTTGTCTTTCTTTTAAATGGTTTAGTAACAAATGTCACCTGAACGGCTAGCTTCACTACCTATGAAAATTAGTATGAGTCAGCTTTCCATCACTATAAAAAAAAAAAAAAAAAAAAAAAAAAAAAAAAAAAAGGTAATTTATAAAAACAATGAGGGATTTGGGGCTTACCATTTTAAAGTTCATGATCTCATAGTTTCCTCGTATTGGTCCTGTGGTAAGGTTTCATGTTATGACAGAAATTCATGGCAGAACAAAAGTGCTTCATACATAGCATAGGATAAATAGAAGAAACCTGGAGTCCCCACATCCCCTGCAATAGCTTACCACTGATAAACTAAAAGCCCCCACTGAACTTGAATCTAAAGACTCCACATTTCTTCATGGGACACAAACAACAAACATATTAGTATCTATGAGACATTCACAATGGTTATATGAACACATGAGAGTTTTTACCCAGTATTCATTTCTTCATAATTCTGAATATAATTTTCTTTCCTAGCTAACAGAAAAAAAATGTGACTTATTCAAGCTATTCTGTTTTACTTTGATTTTTGTTTTTTAAGTTAAATTGTTATTTATTCTCTTTACATCCCAATACCAGCCTCCTCTCCTCTCCACCCCCCCCCACAGATCTTCTCCCACCACTATCCTCTTCTCCACTGAGAAGGGGGAGCAGATTCTGAGTATCACTCACCACCCCCCCCCACACACAAGCACATCAGTTACTGCAGAACAGGGACATCCTCTGTCACTGAAGCCATACAAGGGTTCCAAGTTAGGGAAACAGGATCCACAGACAGGCAACAAATTCAAAAACAGCCCCTACTTTAGCTATTGGGGGACACTCATGAAGACCAGGCTGCACATCTACTACATATGTGTCCAGGCCTAGGTCTAGTCTATGTTCTCTCTTTGGTTGGTAGTTAGGTCTTTTAGGAGCTCCCAAGGATTCAGGTTATTTAACTCTTCCTGTATAGTCTCTATCATCTGTGATTACTTCAATTCTTCCCCCTGACTCTTGAATAAGACTTTGCAAGCTCTGCATCTATTCAGGTTAGCTGTTGGGTGGAGCTTCTCAGAGGACAGTTATGCTAGGATCCTGCCTGCAAACATAACAGAAAATAATTAACTAATAGTGTCATGGATTAGTTCTTTTCCTAGATGGGTCTCAATTTGGGACAGTCATTGTTTGGCCATTCCCTCTAACTCTTGCTTTATCTTTGTACCTGCACATCTTGTAGGGAGGACAGATTTTAAGTCAGAAGTTTTGTGGGTGGGTTGCTGTTCTTATTCTGCCACTGAGAGTCCTACCTGGCTGCAGAAAATGGTCACTTCAGAATTCATATCCCTCATAGATAGGTATTTCAGCTATTCAATTATATAATCAGTATCATACAATTTTCTATCTATAGTAATATCATAATACCAGTTGAATTAATAATGAAAATTTTCCTATCCTTAAAACAGACATAGTTATGAGTGAAAGCACAGAGTTTAACTGTGTTCTAGAGAAGGAACTAAACAGTTGAGCTGTGACTTCAGCAATGAACACAAGCTGAAGACACAAATACATATTTGACTTACAACTTAAATAACACATATTTAACAAAAAACTCTAAATTGGAAAAATTATGCATGACAAAGTTGAGACAAGGTTTATGAGGTGGCCAAGAAAAGAAAGTTAATTGTAAATTAACTTTATAAATGTAAAATGATTACATTTATAAAATTCTTGGTTACATATGTGCATTGATGCAAAATATTTATAGAGATCAAAGGAATTAAAGACACTGATGTACACCTCTCCTTCTTTCTTAAGATTTCTTTTTTTCCTTTGATATGGTATACTTGGGTTAGCTGTTTCATGTACTTCCACAGCCTTTCTGTCCTTGCTTCCGATCTTGTCAGAGGAGGACTGAGATTAGTACATCCTATTTTATATGGATCTTGGGAACTCAAACTCAGACCTTCAGCTTGTATGACAAGCACTTTACCCACTGAGACGTCTCTCCAGTTCCGCATTTTTACTTTGACTGAATTCTCCTTCTTTTAAATATTATTGAAAGTTCATTGTGCATTTGATTCTTTTCAAGTCTATATTCAGATCAGTTGCTTAACTTTAGTGTTTATAAGAAGATCGTTAGAATAGGCCCTAAGCCAAAAAGGAAAATGTCCTTTCTACTTACGTCATCTCGTGCACACTATTTACATGCTCTTGACCACCAAGGAGAGTACTTTAGGGGCTCTCAAACTTGACAGGAGAAAGTCAGACTGCATATGATCTTACTTCCCCTTTGTGTTTGTGATGGTTTGAGTAAACATTTTAAGGAATAGGAAATGTATTGTATTCTAAACTTTACCTGTAACTTATATAAGTTTAGGGATTTGGAACACTAAGCTTCCTGAAAGTATTTTAAAGCAGAGAACAAAAATCTCTCCAAAATGAGAAAGGGCTTTTTGGAAATATTACTTGAGTGTTGTAGATTTCTCACTTAAAAATTGGAAAGACATATGAAATTCCATAGGGATAGAATTGTTTCTGACTAAGAACTTTATATAAGGGATCTGCACATTTTCTACTTCTTTACTGCAAGTAATGGAATAAATGCATAGCCCCATGAAAAGTGACACTGGGGTCAGAGATGCTTTATGTACATGTATGTACAGGAATTCACTCAGAATAGGAATGTAAAACAGTGAAGAATGCTAAATACTAATCTAAGTAGTTAAAGAATGGGTATCTGCACTATTTATAACCCATTAAGAAAAAGAACTGACCAGATCTGGCAGAAAATTGCCAAAGGAGATGGTTGTCCGCTCAATGTTTTATTTCCTGTTAAGAATTTCTAAGATATACAATTTCAAGGGCCGTTTGTAGACTGATACTCAAAGTTGCCTCTTGACTACATAATAAAATGTAAACATTTAAAAACACACATAAATTATTTTTATGAGAGAAAAGGGGGTCTAGAGCAATGGCTCAGCAAGTAATAACACTTGCTACCCTTGCAGTGGACTGGGGTTTGATTCTCAGCACCTATATGATGGTTCATAACCATCTCTAACTCCATTTCCAAGAGATCCACTCTCATATTCTGACCTCCTGGAGCATCAAGCACAACAAGGCACACAACCATCACTGCAGGCAAAATAGTCATACAGACTGAAAACCAAAAGTGGTTAAAGAAACAAAGAAGACCAAGAAGCTCTCTCCACTTAGACTAAAGGTTTACTAATACAACTATTTTATAGATACCTATTCTACAGGTCTCCCAACTACCAATAGACATCTACATAGGTCATGAGCAATCAGTGTTCCCTTCTCATCATAGCACACCTGGGGAAAAATACAAAACTTAGTGATTTTTGACAGTTGGAAACAGACATTCAGACACATACACACAGAGACATATTTATACATATGTACATATATGACAGCAAAATTTTATGATGTAATATATATTTTTATGTG
>JANHMN010000004.1:117756073-117850294 GCA_030674055.1 Rhabdomys pumilio
ATGAGTGCATGTGTTGTGTGTGTGTGTGTGTGTGTGTGTGTGTGTGTGTATGTTTTAGTGAATGTGTGTGGAGGCCAGAAATATACACAGGCCCATGAGAAAAAGAAGAAACAAGTTTTAAGTGGGAATGAGTTCATGGAGATTGGAGAAAGGAGGTAGAAATGTCAATTAAACTAAACTAAGTATTTATTTAAAAGTATAGGGACTTGCTACTTAGTAAACTAATAAAAATACATACATATTTTGAGATTTTGTATGACAGAAATGCCTCCAGTGATAAAAATTAAGAGACAATAGTAGTAACAAAAATTTCATAGGTTCCAAATTGATAACTGTCAAATCATTTCTGAGATCATTCTCTAGAAATTTATAGTATTGTTGAAAATAGAGACGGAGGAGCTAAAAGGAAACCAGCAAATCACTCACTGGAGCAAATAACTGATGAAAAGGAGCATGCGAACAACATTCAGAGCTCAAGTCCTTGAGATTAGCATGTATTTGTCAGAAATTTCCCTGCTTGTGCTTGACATTTGTTCTCCCATTGAAATGTCTGCCTTCTGTAAAGTCTCCCACCTCAGTCTCCATCTGCACTCTGATTCTGTCAAGTTCTTTCCTTTCCCCCCACCTCACAAAAAGCCATTTGTTCTCTAAATGAAATATCCTAACTTTGAGGCAAGGAGTTTCTGAAGGCAGAGGTACTGAAAGATTCAAGATTTAATTCAGATCAGATTGAATTAAAAACGGTGTGGGTGAGTCCAGGAGCTGGATCCATAAAGGTGCAGCAAGAGCTGTCACAGATGCTATCTCTTGAGCCTAACTCTCATTGAGATATTACTGCACACAGGACTATCAGAATCCAAAGCCTAGGATTAACCCAGTTGCCTGGGACTTCACAAGACAAATTCAAAACAAAGACTGTATGCAAAAATTGCTTTCTACATTATGATGAATATATCTGTACACATGCAAAAGAAAATGGTCATGCCTGTGGTCTTTATGAGAAATATTTTGACTAGTTCAATCATTATAATTTACCCTGTACATATCTCCAACTTCTTTTAAAAGAAAATAAAAAATCAATTCTATCTTCCAAGGAAATACAGATTTATTTCATCACAAACTCTCAAAGCTTATTGACTTATAAACTTTCAAAGCACATGGAACAAACACTCAAACGCAGAATACTTTCATGAAAAGGATCTAGTCAGACGCACAGAAAATAAAAGTTACCTGAAATACCTGATCTTGAAAAAATTTTTGAAAAATAAAGTAGACACCCAGTGATCTGCTCAATAATCCTAGCAGAGTGATCACTGAAAAACGTATGCAAAATAATTTGGTTTAAAATAACTAAATAAAGCTCCTAGTGACAGGCAGATCTCTAAGGTCTGCCCTGCAGAAGACAGCAAACAGCATATACTTCTCCAGCTTTTTCACAAGCTGTTTTAACAACAACAATAAAAAAATCACTAAATAAAATAATGTCGTCTTTTTTCTCAGAAAGCACTTCACTTACCATCTTGAGCTATAGTTCTGTTTATTTGATTAGTATATTTTTATTATTTTCTTTGTTTGTAAAACAGTATTTCACAGTGTAGCTCAGGCTTATCTATGTTATCTATGAGACTCTTATCTATGAGACTCACTATGTTGCCTGGGCTGGCTTTATCTTGCAGCAATTCTGCCTCAGACTTCTGGGTGCTAGTATTACAGGGAATTCTAGTTTATATTAGCCTGACTTTCAAGAGCCAATGCCACTTATTCCTGAGGCTAAGTGCTGACAGATCATTAGTCAAAGTATCAGTGAAATCCTGACTGCAATTGTGAGCAGTTAAAATAAAATTTAATTTCTGATTATCTTTTCTCATGTTATTTACAAGGAATGTTATTATTGAAGAAAAATAGTAAATAATAGATTACTATTGCAATTTACCCTAAAGATTAGTAAATCAATTAGTGGGGGAAATCAATCCTCTTTTTAAGCATTACTTTAAAAATTCAACTTGGTTTGGTTTCCTAGCTATACAAAATGAAGAGCAACTCTGAATCCCATCCCGTTGACTAACAAGTATGTTGTTGTTTGAACCAGGCTTCTCTTTAGTGCCTGACCAGACACTGTAAAATGGTAGTAAACTTCAAAAAGCTAAGGAGGGGTTTGTTGGGCCATGGAAGGGTATCCTGGTTCTTGGGTTGTGGGTTCGGCCATGTCCCCAGAACTCAGGCTCCTGGCATGAGGCCTAATCTCCACCCTTCAATCAAGTACACAGGTGGTGGGTGTGATAAACAGGCCCCCAGGCCCTAGAGAGATTTGCATACTAATGAGGTACCCGAAGGCAAGAGGGTGGAGCCAACTAAGCATTCCTCCCCAGCCACTCCCCCCTTTTACCCTCCCTATTTAACTCAGGCATAGCCTGGGTTTTTTGAGGTATGCATCCAGATCCATCCACCATCCGCCATGCCAATAAATCGGTTTTGGAAACCCAAGAACTTGTGTGTTGGGCCGCACCGTGAGGAACCATGGAGAGTCTTTTAGTTAATGAGCAGCCAGGCCTAACTTCCAGCTAGAGGAACCCAGAGCGTTCCCAGCTGACTACCCACAGCATGGTGGGAGGAACCCTGGGTTCCCCAGCCATATTTTTCCCACAGGGTTTGAGATTTGTTAATTAGGCAAAAGATACTGCATGATCTGGCCAGGTAGTCTTTCCTAGCTTCCCACTCTGAAAAGTAAAAATTAAGAGAAAGCTTTGGCACATCAGGACATACAAAGACAGCAAAATAAGCTATCTTATTTTGTAAACACTCAGTTTCACTAAACAGATCCAGAAAGGAAAGCCCCAGTTCATGAACAACTCCACATAACTAGAAATGAGCTTTGCTCTCGTGAAGAGGAGACAAAAAAAAGCACCGGGAACAATTTTAATGTAAAATCTGTATTCGGCCACATGTTCTTCCATGGCATTCCACTTCTGTTCTCTCATTTTTCTTACTGTTTAGATCCTGATATTGGTTCACTGGAGACCTCAACATACTTAACATTAAGCACAAGCATGAGCATGTGCCCACCCTCCCTTCCACATGGTCACCTGGGCTGGCCTTTCATGAACTCATTATGCATACTTGATAGCAGTTAATCATTTGCCTTACTACTTAAGTAGTATAATTGACTGGAGATCAAAAGTTAAATGAACCTACTACTACTTAACACAGTGTCTGCAGTCTTCCTAGGTTGCTTCTTAGGTCCATTACATTAATTAAATTCTGTTCAAAGTTACCATTGCTGAAAGTATATCTGGATAACAATTAAATAACAGGAAAGACAGGTCAGTAGACATGTGATGAATTTTGAAGGAGAGTTGGAGCAGAATAAGGACACCTGGTAAAACAAAGTACAATCTCCAGAAAATGATTAGTTCCTTCCTCAATGGTTTTTTAGAAGACTGACTAGACCAGAAAACTAGATCAGTTTTCTCTATGTGATGCATTTATTAAACAATGTGTCTCATGCTATCTGACATTGATAAACTGCTTGAAAGTTGACATTAAAAAAGAAGACATTACAGAATGCATTGTTATCCCTTTTTAAACATGGCTCTGTGCTCATTGTATGAGGATATATTTTATGGGGCTAAAGTGATAAAAGCATGTGTTATTGTAGAAAATGGATGAAGAGAGATAGGAGGGAAAGCAAGAAGGGGAAAGACTAAAAGTGAGCATCGAATTCTCCCTGACAGGATGAATTAGTTTTGCTTCTTTCAAATGCAGGCAAAACAAAATTAAAAATTTTTATTTTTCTTTTTCATTGGATAAAAACATGTCAATTGAAGTGTTTCTTTACTTAGCCTCTTTTCTTCCCCAGTATTTGCCTCACTTATAAGGGCATAAATAATTCAAATCTCTATATAAACTCTCACTGTCAGAACTCAGTATACACACAACAAACAAATTAGAGTCTTCTACATGTTTCACTGTTAATCAATCAAAACCAATTTCCAACTTTTATAAGCAACACAAAAATAACCTGTATTCCAGAATGTCAATGAATTCTTCAATAGTTATTAATATATACAGATCAGGATTTGATTCAATAGGATTTGTCTTAGAAGCTGTAGAAATATTTATTATTTTGAGAAGAAAAATATTGAAATGCCATTATATCTCTGTTTCTACTTAATATGCTGGTACCATTGGCCATTAAATTGCCAGATATGTCCTTTTTAATAGCCAATTTTTCAATTTTGTATTAGTGATTCTTTGTGAATTTCATATTATGAATCCCAATCATTCTCATCTCCTCATACCTTCACATCCACTCTCCACCCTTCCAATCTCCCCTTATCCCTAAAGAAAACAAACAAGACAAAAATATGACATAGCAAAACAAAACAAAATCTCTCTGTGGAAAGAAGTGTGTCATGATGGGTCATGTGGCACACACTTTTGTCCAAACAGCTTCACTTGAAAATGTTCATTGCAATGAGTCATTGATCTGGTTCAAGACAAGAGGGATTCAGATACTCTATGAGTACTGGATCCTCATTGGGATCCTGTTGTTGCCCTGTATCATGAAGATCCTGTGACCATGGTTCTGCAGGACTGGCCCCTTCACATGCTCAACAGTGCATAGATGGAGTTGATGTTGGGGTGAGCCAACTCAAAGTCCTGGAACCAGTCTTGAGTCATTGCTGAGTTGGTCACCACACCAGCTTTCCTCCACTCACTCCATCACTCAAATCATCAGGGAATGACCAGGGTCAGGAAGGGGGTATCTCTCTTGTGCATGCTTGCTTCATGGCTGGCAAGTTACAGGAGCCAAATTTCCTGTGCTCACACCCTCATTTTAGTGGTAATGTGAGCCATGGGCCATTGTAACATGGGCAATGGACTCTGTTGCTGCAGGGCCATGTATCCAGACATAGCCTTAGACTGCACATGAGTCTGTTTGACACTTCCAGTTATTATTACTGCTACCAGTCAAGGAACCACTACAATTGCTATCAATTTCTTTTAAAGTCCTAAGGTTAGTAAAATAATTAGAAGACACATCAATACATCAATCAACTCAATTTTAGTAATAACACCTTTGATGAGAAGTTTAAAGAAGAAGCTACCTGTAAAGTAAAGACAAAATTAATATCTTTTGAGGCACTATTTTTACATGGCTGTTCTCCAACCACATAAATATTTTATGAACTTAAAAGTAGAAGGAAACATCAAAACTAAACTCCTAACAAGATAATGATAAAAAAAAAAAAAAGGAACCATTTCAGTAAAAAGAAAACTGGCTCAAAAAATTATGGTGTGTTTTAAAAACTATATACTACTGGTTCTAATTTATATAACTAAGAATACTAAATATTATAGTATGAGTAATGCCTTTGTTCCAGTTGAGGGCATGATATATTTCAAGTACCTGCTTGAAATATAAAATTTTGTTTGCTATATGAATTGCCTATTGGGAGGAGGTGGCTAATATACCTGAGGACCACATGTGGCTTGAGTAACAAGTACTTTTGAGGACCCCAGTACTTCCCCAAGTTGGGTGGCAGATTAATCTATTGTTCATCCCAAAACACAGCTTCTTGAAATGCCTTCACATCCAATTTGAAGAAACTGCACCACTCTCCCTAAATAAGTTCAAGGAAAGCTATAGTGGCAAATACTTGATGGAATCTGCATGGATTCTTTCAGAGTTTGAAATCTTCATCTTCTATGCAAGGATCAACTACATAGAGAACTATCAAAGGCACTTGAGGGCCATGCAGAACTACATATCCAAAGCTTGAAAACTGAGGTAGAGGCTCAGCAAGCTGATTGAATTTGATATACCATCATATGTAATTAGAAACTGATTCCTTTAATAACAGAACTTGCAAACCCAAGTTTTACTCTATAATCCACTTCATATAAAGGATTCAAAACTGCACAGCAAGTTACCCTACTGCACAAGACAAGTTTGTACTGGATGGGTTGTAAATTTTGTTTCTCCTTCAGAGGTGTAAATAGGGCTACCAGTGGAACAAACATTATTGTAGCTTCCAGATGATTAGATAGCCAAACATTCCAACTGAACCAGACCCTGTCTAGTTCTTTGTTTTGTTGGATAAATTCCAAATTGGCTGCCATTATAGTGATTGATTCTTATTTCCATAACAATGTCTTCCTATACAATCCATGCTGGCTGTAGTCTCTTCTTTGCAAGCTACTTTCTGCAGTTGATAGCTGGTGAGAAGAGGGATCACTGTTTTCTTGTGTGGGCTATTGATAGATTTTCATACTATAGAAAATATCCACATACATACATACACACACACACACACACACACACACACACACACACACACACACACACACACATGCTTATGAGGAAGACTTGTAGATCTTCTATATATACGTATGTGTCTTGGGGGGTAGTCTGTCTGTCTGTCTGTGTGTGTAATGTGAGGCAGTAATTAGAATTAGTAGCTTACAAGAAGAAAGATAAGCATAATGAGGAAGTAGGGGGGAAGAAGAGAAAAGAAGGATGGAAGAGGAAGAAAACGAGAACTAAAAGGAAGAATAAAATTAAAAAAGAAAAAGATGAAAAAAAGGAGAGAAAAGAAAAAGACAAAAACAGTAACAAGAATGGCAGCATGAGGTTGGGATGAGGATGTGTTGGACAGAGTATAAAAGGGATTAGAGAAGGAAAGTGGGAGTGGATAGGGGTTTGGTGTGTTTATGTGTTGTGTACATGGCTAAAATTTTCAAGAATGAAAAAAAAATTAACTGAAAATAATTATACCAGCAAAGAAAAGTAACCACTCTCAGCATGTCTGTATTAACATCATGTTAGGCAATGTTCATGCTGCCAATTACAATGCTTATTCAGCTACGCCTCAGATTACTATCATAGAAAATGTGTATTGATTTTCAGCTAAGCTAGATAAAGATTTATTTCACCTATCATCATCTTTTCAGATCTATCATCTAGATTTATGTTTTCCCTTATGATTCTTATGTTGAAACCTAACCCTCTCTTAAGAGGTAAGGCTTTGGGAATGTGATTAACAAATGAAGCCTGTCACAAACCTTATGAAAATGTCAGCATAACTCTCTGGCACCTCCTGCCATGTATAAAAGTCCTTCATGGTGTATGAGGACATAGAAAAATGAGTCTCTTTAAGGCAGAGAAAAACCCAATAAACACTTGAATCTGCTAGTGTCATGATCTTAAATTCCTCAACTCCTGAAATTGTGAAAAATAAATTTATATGATTTATGAAATTTCCAGTATAAAGTATCTTATAATAGTGGTGCAAATGCCACCTTGACTTGGTTTTTTCTAGTTATATCATTTTGGTATCAATAATGTCATTGCATATTATAAGTGACACTTCAAATTTAGTTTCATTCTTCCATTAACAATGGATGATATAATTTGATTTTTCACTTGCATAATTTAAAATGATCATATTTTGAAGTATCAAGAATAAGATGGCCAAGTCATTATTAATAATGAAGGAAAGAGAGGAGACATTTTCTTTAGCATTGGCTCAGAAGATTCAGTGTCATCAGGTGGTGCTAACATGTCAATTCTGTCATGCTTATGAGGAAGGCTTATACACCTTCTAAACCTCAGGGTTGTAAATAATTGAGCAAACATTGAGTAAAAGTATCACCCTTTTGTAACAATTGTGATTTCTAGTTAGGCTACCTCATTTGTTAAATAAAAAAAATCACTATATTTAGCAAGTAAAATTATGGGGTATCCAGGAAATCTGAATTTCCAATAATCAACAAAAATTACTATAACCAGTGTGCTTCTTATATTTGTGACATAATTTTATGAAAAAAATTCTTATAATTTACCCTTCAATAAGTATACTTTTAAAATAGGGCAACTTTATTATTGATGCTATAAACACATCATTCATTCAGTCAAATACTGAAATTTCAACTTAAATTTTATTTCAACTTACATAGAAAAACTATGTGATAACATACTTTAACATTTTTGTCTTGTTGAATTAGGATGTAACTTTACTTCTAAGTATGTAATTATGTGGAAAGTGAAGCTATTTGGAGAAATTATTGTAAATGCTCACCTTCCACAAAATTCATTCTCAATGAATGTGAATTTAAGTACTTATCTATTATTCCTATAAGATTCTCTATCTCAAAAAGCTGTACCGAAGTATTAGTCTAATTCCATATAAAAACAAAACTAAATGTTATCATCTATAAATTAACAGTATTAATATTTTTGAGAAGTTATTTATGTACTCATTTCTGTAAAAACATTAGGTACTTTCACAATTATAATTGTATAAATGTTTTTAAGTATACTAGTAATCTATAAAAACATACTAGTTACATACTGAAATTTATAAAATTTAGAAATATTATTTTCTATGATAATTATTATATGGTTTTTATAAACTAAATATTCTATATTAATAAGGTTTTTACCCTTAATGGGACCAAGTTTATTTTAGACACATATTAATTTCATTTTTTAATGAGATATTTTGTGTATTTACATTTCAAAAGTTATCCACTTTTCTGATTTCCCCTCTGGAAACACTCTATCCCACCTACCTGCTTCTATGAGGGTGCTTCCCCTCCCACTCATCCACTCCTACCTCACCGCCCTGGCATTCCTCTACACTGGGGAATTGAGCCTTCACAGGACCAAGGACCTATACTCGTATTGATACCAGATAAGACCATCCGTTATTACATTTGCAGCTGGAGCCATGGGTCCCTCCATGAGTATTCTTTGATTGGTGGTTTAGTCACTGGGAGCTCTGGGGTGTCTGGTTGGCTGATATTGTTGTTCTTCCTATGGGGTTGCAAACCTCTTGAACACCTTCAGTTCTTCCTCTAACTCCTCCACTGGGGATCCTGTGCTCAGTCCAATGGTTGGCTGTGAGCATCCACAGCTGTATTTGTCAAGCTTGGCAAAGCATCTCAGGAGACAGCTACAACAGGTTTCTGTAAGCAAGCACTTCTTGGCATCTGCCATAGTATCTGGGTTTGGTGACTACATGGGATGGATACCCAAGTGGGGCAATCTCTGGATGGCCCAGTCTCTGCTCCACACTTTGTCCCAGTATTTAATTTAGACAGGAGCAATTCTGGGTTAAAAAATAAAGAGTGTGTGAATCCATCCCCAACCAGGGGCCTTGCCTAGCCTCTGGATACGGTCTCTAAAGGTTCTCCCTCCCCTTTTGCAGGCATTTCAACTGATCACATACCTGTTGGGTCCTGGGAATCTGTTGCTTTCCTGGCATCTGGGACCTGCTGGTGGCTATCCTCAGTTCCCCATACTCCATTGCTACACTCCTCTGTTCAAATTCCTGACCCTTTGTATATCATCCCTGCCTCCTCCCATACTTGATTTTTAACCCCCTTTCCCTTTCATCCTTCTCTCTTCCTCCCAAGTCCCTCTCACCCTCTACCTCCCATGACAATTTTGTTCCCCCTTCTAAGAAGGCCTGAAACATCCACATTTTGGTCTTTTTCTTGAGCTTCATAAGATCTGGGAATTTTATCTTGGGAATTCCGAGTTTTGGGGCTAATATCCACTTATCAGTGAGTGCATATAATTTGTGTTCTTTTGTGAATGGATTACCTCACTCAGGATATTTTCTAGTTCCATCTCTCTGGCTTCGAATTTCATGAAGTCATTGTTTTTAATAGCTGAGTAGTACTCCATTATGTAAGTGTACCACATTTTCTGTATCCATTCCTCTGTTGAAGGACATCTGGGTTCTTTTCTGCTTCTAGGTATTATAAATAAGGCTGCTATGAACATAGTGGAGCATGTGTCCTTGTTATATGTTGGAGCATTTCTTGGGTATATACCAAGGAGTGGTATAGTTGGATCCTCAGGTAGTACTATGTCCAATTTTCTGAGGAACCACCAGACTGATTTCCATAGTGGTTCTATGAGTTTTCAAACCTATCAACAATGGAGGAGTGTTCCTCTTTCTCGGCATCATCACCAACATCTGCTGACACCTGAGTTTTTGATCTTAGCTATTCTGACTGGTGTGAGATGGAATCTCAGGGTTGTTATGATTTACATTTCCCTGATGACTAAAGATGTTGAACATTTCTTTAGCTGCTTCTTGGCCATTTGATATGCCTCATTTGAGAATTCTTTATTTAACTCTATACCCCATCTTTAATAGGGTTATTTGGTACTCTGGAGTTTAACTTCTTGAGTTCTCTGTATATATTGGATATTAGCCTTATAAGGATGTAGGATTGGTAAAGATCTTTTCCCAATCTGTTGGTTGCCATTTTGTCTGATTGACAGTGTCCTTCATCTTACAGAAGGGAGGGGAGAGCAGGAGGGAAGCAACAGCTAGATCATAAATAAGTAATAATAATAACTAAATATTATCTTCTATACTGAAAATAATATTTCTATTTTGAGGGGAATAATTTATATGACCATTTCTGTAAAATCATTAAATACCTTTTATTATAGTAGGTATCTAGTAGCCTAAATAGAAATCAGAGTTCTTAATAGAAAGTTGATAATTTTACTCCAAATTGCTCAGTTGTTTGCCTGTACCAAGTTTCCAACACTGAGAATTAGAAGACCTACTATAAGCCTTCCTCATAAGCATGACAAAATATACAGTGGACTGAAAAATATCATTCTAAAATTTTAGCGAGGTGTAATCACTTTGTATAAGACTTGTATCTTAATCTTTAAGAATAAAATAACCTGGTAAATTTATCAATGTAGATACATGTGCATATATGTATTTTAGCCTGAGTTATATGTTATTAATTGTCTAAATACATAATAAAGCAAACTCAAGTTCCTAACTGAATGTATGAACATATAAATGATCCAAGAAGCTTGGGGAAATCAGTTAAGCCCTAGGCCAGAGACTAAAACTTACCATTATAGAGAAACAAATGTGTAACACCTAGATGTTGTTGATGAAATTGGAAGCTAAACATATGAACTATGAGAAAGATAGGTGTATATCACAGGCTGGATCTCTGAAGGGGAGGAACTTTGGAATGTTTGGGGCTCCAGAGGTAGGGGGTACTGCTAAAAGTTTGCCACTACAAATAGTATCAGAATATTTAAAGCTTTCATTTCCTAATTTATGGACAATTTCTGAGTCTAAAAGTCATGGACAAGAAACAATAATTCAGGCTATTATTTAGAACAGCCAATCCTACCAGTCAATGTTTGATCATTTGGCAAGTATATTACATAGTATCTAGTACAGAGTATAGTCCATCTCAGAAACCAAGGACAGAGGAAGAAAATAGCTTTGCCGATTTTCTTTAGGTGTAAAACAATCAAAATGACAGCCTGAAGGAATCAAATCCTTGATTGTTCCAAAACATACATCACAATCCCTTAAGATACAAGACTAGATTTCTAAATGAGCAGGCATTGTTGTTAATATAACTTATATTTACATTCTCAGAGAGATGTAGCTTATACCATTCAACATATATGTTAAACCTACACACTCCTGGTTGCAACAACTAGCACCCAAAGAGTGTGGATGCACTCTTGATTCCTCTCTACTCTCTATGTCATCATAAGATCTGTCAGTTATACTTATTAGGTAATGTGGAGCCTGTTCTTTTTGTTAAATTACTGCTATCAACATCTCTCTTGGACTCATCAAACTCCTTAACATAGACTGACTTGAAAGGCATCTCCATATATTACCTTTTTCTTCAGACCTTCTGGTCATTTGTTTCTAATCATAAACTTCTGTTACTCAAACCCTATTTATGGTTTCCCACCATTCTGATAATAAAAGCCAAAATCTTGTGTTGCTACATGATTTAGGCTCTGCCTTCCACATTAGTATTTAGGAACACTTACAGAGCAGACATGTAGGTAAATCTCATTTCATCATACTCTTACAATCACTTGTATTTCTCCTTTATGATCACATCAAACTAATAATTGACCATCTATAGAAATTGATTATTTTTTATTACTTCATCAACATCGATCTCCCTGCAAAATTGCAGGGTGCTCACAATCCTGATCTCTGCATGAACTTATTATTAACTGTGTCCATTTTTTTATAGCAATGCTTAGATTTCTGAGGCAGGAAAGATAATACTTAATGTACAAATAAAAGAAAAAATGTGTGAATATTCATGAATACTCTTAAGAAGTTATTACAATGAAGACTTGCTCCCACATGATGTACTTTGTACCAGGGGGAAAAAAGTTGCATTAGGATTTAGATTCGTTTAGATCTTAAATCCTTTCTAGGAAAGTGCATTTGAATATTCGCACCTTCTCCTGCCAACATATTTCAAATCACACACTAAGAAAATTCTGCGAACAGCTGGGTAGCATATTTCATATTTCTTTCTTTTTCTTTCTTTATTTTTTCTGTTGCATAAAAAACTGGAAAAGATACAGTCCTGAAGATCAGACCTGTGCACTGCACAGAGAAGAACAATTTTTATTTTTATTGAATTATTTAGAAAAAAAAAAAACAGTAGATAATGAATTCTAGAAAATCACCTTAGTAATGATTAGATGTGGCAAGAGAACTAGCACCACTATGGTATAGTGCTTGCCTAAAACGTATACTGCCTTGGATTCAGTGCCCGACACCACACACACACACACACACACACACACACACACACACACACACACACATACACTCAGAGGTAGATCTTGGTATAAAGGCTCAGGTCCTATTCCATTATTTATGAAGCAAGCCAAAGCTGCTAAAAAGTCATTCAACTTGGTAAAAATCTGACAAACATTTCAAAAAATGAAGTTTTGCATACTAGAGAAAATAAAAGGTCATCATGTTATGTTCAAATGCTAACATGCTCTCAGTCTAACACTAATAAGTTAAAAGAGAGAGATAAAAGCAAAAACACTAACTGTAAAATCTTACCATTATATCCAATTACAAAGAACAGGAAATCAAAACAAGAAATTATCTTAGGCATATTAAAAAGAATATAAAGCAGTTAACAGTTAAACAAAAGGAGGCCATTTTAATGTCACTATTTGAACAGATACAAACAAATACATCCGAGTAAAGTAATGATTCTGACTCCATAGATTATGTAGCATAAAAATACAAACTGCTTTATATAACCAGATCCACAAGAAATCATCATGAGTTAAGATAGCATGTATTTCTAGGACTTCCATAGCCAAGTACCAAAAACTGGAAGAAATATACATCATAAAAGTATTTCTGGAGTCATAAAGACTAAAGCTCTATGATAGCATTGCCAAAATGAAGGGTTTATTCTGGCAGTCTCTCTTAGTATATAGATGGATGTCTTCTTCTAATCATTATGTTTATCCCTTATATATATAAGGAAAGAGAGAGAGAGAGAGAGAGAGAGAGAGAGAGAGAGAGAGAGAGATCTTATAGTCAACTATGCTCTAAGACTATTTTATTATAAATAGGGAAAATAAAAATAAACATTTCTTAAGGTTTAAACTGCATGTCGATCTAGGTAGCACAAACAAATCTCAACCCATATTAGTCCATCTCAGCCAGGATATAAATAGACTTTCTGTCCAGTGTATCCATGGAGTATATGCTTCTTGCCTATTAGTGTCTCAGTAGCCATCTTAGCAATGACATCAGTTGTTAAGATGTCTCTGCTTTAGTAAAAATGAACACTATGCAACAGCCTAACACTGCATTATTTATATCATTCACTTTGCTTCTTCTCACCACTTAGAAATTAGCTGGAAAGAACCCAGATGTCCTTCAACAGAGGAATGGATACAAAAAATGTGGTACATTTACACAATGGAATACTACTCAGCAATTAAAAAATAATGAATTTGAGAAATTCTTAGGTAAATGGATGGAACTAAAAAATATCATCCTGAGTGAGGTAACCCAATCACAAAAGAACACATATGGTATTTACTCACTGATAAGCGGATGTTAACCCAAAAGCTTGAAATAGCCAAGATTCAACTAACTTACCACATGAAGCTCATGAAGAAGGAAGACCAAGTGTGGATGACTCGGTCCTTCTTGGAAGGAGTGACAAAATGCTCAAGAGAGCAAATAAGGTGACAAAGAGTGGTGCAGAAAGTCAAGGAGGGGCCATTGGGAGACCACTCTACTTTGATATCGGTTCCATGTGCAGTCACCAAAGATATGGATGTCAGGAAGTGTATGCTGAAAGGAGCCTGATGCAGCTGTCTCCTTGAAGGTCTGCCAGAGTCTGACATATTCAGAGGCAGATGCTCGCAGCTACCCATTGATCTGATCAAGGGTTCCCAATGAAGAAGTTACAGGACTGATGGAGCTGAAAGGGTTGGTGGCCCCAAGAGGAGAGCAACAGTGCCAGCCAACCAGAGCTCCCTAGGGTCTAAACCACCAGCCTGGGAGCACAAAGGGAGGCACCCATGACTTCAGCTGTATACTTAGGGGAGGATGGCCTTGTCGGGCATGGGTGGGAGAGAAGATCTCTGGTCCCATAAAGGCTGAACACTGAGTGGTGAGGAATTAGAGGGTGGGGAGGGGGGAGGAGGAGTAGGTGGGGGCACACCCTTGTGGAGGCAGAAGGGGGGATATTATAGGGGGTTACTGAGTGGTGGGGGAATGGGGTGAGGGGATAAAATCTGAAATGTATTTTACAAAATAAATAAATAAATAGATAAATAAATAAAAGAAATTCTAGAAACTTTTACCATTACAGAAAAAGAAGAGTAGTTATAATAAGATATTTTGAGAAAGTGAGAGACAGAGACCACATTCATGTTTTCTATTACATTATTCATATGTCTCTTATTTTGTCATTATTACTCTTTTAACATACCATATTTAAAAATTCAACATTGTCATAAAGTTTATATATATAGGAACAAATATCACACATAGATCTTCAGTATTAGCTACCTTCACTGGAATTCTGCAACTTATAGATATCACTAGGTATCTTCAAATCTCTGCCTTGTGGGTAGCTGGTAACTACTGTACCTTTTGAAAGTCGTTCTAGGTCAACAAGGCATACTGTTAGATAACTGTAACCCCTGAGTTTATAACCAGGAAAAATACACAGAAAAAATCAGGAAAATAAAGAGATCATAAGGAGAGGAAAAAAAGCATTCACCTAGCAATATAATAGAACACAGATACGCCGGACGATGGTGGCACATGCCTTTAATCCCAGCACTTGGGAGGCAGAAGCAGGCAGATTTCTGAGTTCGAGGCCAGCCTGGTCTACAGAGTGAGTTCCAGGACAGTCAGGGCTACACAGAGAAACCCTGTCTCGAAAAACAAAACAAAACAAAACAAAACAAGAAAAATAGAACACAGATGCTTTGAAGGGAGAAAGGGAAAAATGGGGAGGGCAGAACTGTTACTAATGAAGAGAGGGTAAACCAGGAGTGGGGGAGAGATACACTAACAAACTATATTTAAAACATTATTTGATATTCGTAAACTATGGAGTGTGTGTGTGATGTTATACTACTGGCAGTGGTAATGTTCTCCCTACAGGAGGACTACCTAACAAAATCTTGAGGAACAAGCATGGGAAAACTTCCTTTAAGTTGTTATTCAGAAGAATCTAAGACACTCTCCAAACAACACAGTTATTGCCATTGTCCTTGGTTGCTTCCCAGAATCTGAATGTAGCAAACCATAAACCTCAAACACAGAACTTGGAGAAAATGAGCTGGAGACGACATGGAAGCCTCTTTTCTGAGAAAGGGCCCTCATGGTATCTGAAGATGCTATGCCAGCTCTCAAGGGAGAAGGGCAATCAATGGTTGTTGATTTTTTACATGCTTATCAAGTTTCAAAATGATGAATCTTATTTCTTGTCCCATTCACCAGATGATGTAATTAGCTTTGTGATTCAAATTTGGGCAAGTTTAGCTTTCAGTTCAGCCACCAGACACTCAAATGAAGTCAGGATGGAAAAAGCAGAGATTTAATAAAGGGCAGCTTTTCTCGAGAGCTTGCATTGACCATGAATGAAAATGGATCGGGACTTAAATGCTGCTGACTTTACAATGATTTATTATCTTGCCAATTCGAACATCATCTTTTTAAAATATTGCTTCCCCCTTTTTATTGCATGGTATATACTCACTAATAAGTGCATATTAACCAATAAAAAATACAGAATACCGAAGATACAGTCCACAGAACTAAAAAATGTCAACAAACTGAGATGCCCAAGTGAGGATGCCTCAGTTCCACTTGGGAGAAAGAAGAAAGCAATCACAAATGGGAAGGAAAGGAGAGAGGGGGGGACCAGGGAAGGAAAGTGGAGGACTGTTGAGGGTAGAGGGGAACCTGATCTAGTATTGGGTGAGGAAAAAGAACTGAAGTCTTATGGCCTGCAGAAAGAATAGAAACAGGCAACCTCAACCTTGGGAGGTAAGAGGTTGGGGGGACCCTCCAGAATGCACCAGAGACCTGGGAGGTGAGAGACTCTCAGGACTAAAAGAGAGGGACCTTAGATAAAATGCTCTACAGAATGGAGAGGAAACAAAGAAACCACCTCAAGCAGGAAGACAGGGCATCAAGTGAGGGAGTTGATTGTCATCCCACAGTCAAAATTTTGACCCATAGTTGTTCCTGCCTGAAAGAACTGCAGGGATGGAAATGGAGAGAAGCCTGAGGAAAAGAAGGTTCAGTGGCAGGCCCAAAGTGGGATCCAACTCAAGGGGAGGTCCCAAGGCCTGACACTATTACTGAGGCTATGGAGCACTCACAAAAAGGGACCTATCATGACTGCCCTTTAAAAGACCCAACAACCAGCTGCAAGAGTCAGTTGTAGATATTTATACCCAATCAATGAACAGGAGCTGCTGATCCCTGTGATTGAATTAGTGAAAAGCTAGAAGAAGCTGAGGAGGAGGGCGACTCTGTAGGAGAACCAGTAGTCTCAATTAACCTGAACCACAGAGATCTCTCAAACACTGGACCACCAACCCGGCAGCATACACCAGCTTGTATGAGGCCCCCAAGACATATACAGCAGAGGACTGCAAAGCATGGGTTTAGTCAGAGAAGATGTACCTAACCCTCAAGAGACTGAAGGACCTAGAGAATTTAGAGGTCTGGTAGAGTGGGGGATGGGGGATGGGGACATCCTCATGCAGGCAGGGGGGCGCCAGGGAGGAGGATGAGATGTGGAACAGTTGGATGGTAGACCAGGAAGGGAATAAAATTTGAAGTTTAAATAAATAAATAAATTTTAAAAATATTGGTTCCCTTTTTTTATAATTGCTTTGTTGGTTCTTCTTGATGACAAGCTGTGGTTTCTTTGTAATAAAGAAACTAATGTATACAATCTTCAGTAGGAAGTCAGGTAGTCTATACCAACATACGGGAAGAAAAGGAGCCCTACATTTATAGAAGGTAACTACTCAGTCTATATAAGTGTACTCTATGATTACTCAACTAGGAAGTGGATATTTATATGTACACAACTATAAAAGTTGTCTAGTTTTACAAACAAAAGATAAACTTTACTTTCACTACTTTGTTTTATGACCACATTATTTCTAGATCATATACTATCCAAAATAAAATTTCCACAGTTATGTTGTTGATCTTACTAGGAAATAAATAATCCAATTTATAACTATTAAGAATTAAAATATATTACTGTGATTAAATAAAAGTGCCTTTTCTAACACTAGAAGCAAGCTATCTCATAGCAATTTATTACATCTTTGTGTTCTGCAGCCTGCTGGGGCCCGCATAAGAGGAAAGACACATGTTATATCACTACTCTTTTCCTTGATGACCTCATTGAAGAAACTTAAATTAACTCCACAGGAGAGTTTCAAGGAGGGAAGAAGGGAAGGTAGGAAGGAAGGAAGGAAGGGGGAGGGAGGGAGGAAAGGAGGAAGGTAGGGAGGGAGAGAGGGAAGGAAGGATGGAGGGAGGGAGAGAAGGAGAGAGAGAAGGAAGGAAGGCAGGCAAGCCAGATGATACAGATAGCTTGGCTATTTTCAAACTTCCTGGCCTAGTCTATTTTAAAATATATCTGAAGTTTAAACAATCTATCAAACATATTTTGTACTTCATAAATAATTCTTATATTAGTGGTATATCACATCAAAGAAGAGATGACTTCTGATTGATAGGCAAGTTTTCTCCACCTTTTAAATATTAACTTTCTTTGGTTTCATATCAAGTAGTTTCCTTTAAAATACTAATGTAATAATTTCCCAGTGTGCCTGTCTAGAATATCACAATGAACCAGTCCTTTGTCCCTAACAGGCAAGTCATATCAAATTTCTCCACAGTGCTTGCTTCATTTTCAAGTTAGAGCGAGGTTTCTCTGTATAGGAACCAATAGAGATGCAGACATTTTCTTTTGATCTTGCAAGCTATGACTATGAGGTGAGCACACTGGAAAATAGAAGATCATGAGTCAGAGACAATTTCTTCCCAAAGGCTGGAGGAGTCAGGATCTCCAAATTATTTCCTTGATGCTCTGTCATCTCACCAAAAACAAAAATAAACAAAACATGCCCAAGAAGCCCAAATTCTGAGATGTCTCTCTCACTTGTACATTTGGGCTTTAGAATTAGATATTTTCCATTATTTTTCTTCTTTAAGAAAATTATTTTGTATGAGTTTTTATTTATTCTTTCCTTATTTGATACATCCTGTCAAATACTCCCTTGTTCCACTTCTCTTAGCATTTCCTCCGTATCCCCCTCAGATCCACTATTCCTTCAGTTCCCTCCAGAAATTCCCCCTGCATAACAAGATACAGTAAGACTAGGCACAAGCTCTCATGTTGAGGCTGAATGAGGCAACCAAGTAGGAAAAAAAGGTCCCAAGAGCAGAAAAAAAAGAGAGTCAAAAGCAAGCCCACACCCACCATTAGGAGTCTCTCAAGAACACCAAGCTAAACAACCTTAATGGATATGCAAAGGTCCTAATACAGACCCATATCAGTTCAGTCTTTGTGATTCCCCATGATCCCTGCTTAGTTGATTCTACGTGCTCTGTGCTCTGTTTGTCTACCCCTCTGCCTCCTACACACCTTCCTTCTCTTCTTCCAGAGGAGCTTTAGAGCTCTGCCTAATGTTCCACCACGAGTCTTTGCAATCTGCTCCTTTGAGAATTTCTTATCTTCTCATGACCTCATTGTCTCCAACTGAAAACAACCTTAGACTCTTGTTATGAGAATTAAGTGCAATAATAATTGGAGTGTCTTTAGCAAGAACTCTAAAAAGGAAGAAACTGTTTTGGTTTTGTTTGTTTTGTTTTGAATGATGTTGCTATTTTGTCTTTTTTGCATAATTTGTATATATAACAAACTGCCACAGCAAAATTGATTTTCTGGAAAATCCTTAAGAGTATGATGAACAGATATTTGGTAAAAATGCCACAAACTTCTTTTCAGGTTATGGAAAAAATTAAATATAGAAGCATGAGCCTCAAGATAAATGAAGAAGATTTATAAATTCCTATTAGCCTGAGTTGCAGGACAGCATATAGTTCCCACAGTCTTGGCTCTAGTGTTTCACCATATCCCTTATAGATGAATTGATATTATTATTGTAATGTATAACTGAATGCTTGCTTGCTGTTTACTGATATGCTTACCAGTGATGTACAACCTGAGTAATCAATGGCCAGTTAACAACTTGTGTTGATACTGTCAACCTCAACAACTACCAAGCAGTTACTTACAATCCCCTTCCATGTCTGTAGTGAATCTGTCTCTAAAACTAGATGCTATCACATGCTATATTGGAACATCAAATCTGGGCAACTGTTATTTGTTATATTTTTTTCTCTACAAGAATGCATCTCCTCTGTAGCTTAAATAAGCTCCTTAGTTTCATACTGCAGGTGTTCAACTTTTGTTTTTTTAAGGTGGCTGAGACAAGAAGAGTACTGTAAGTGAAAAGGAAGAATAAAATAATGGAAGAAATAACATCAGAATTTGCATGTGGATCAACAGTCTTGGTGTAATTCGCCATGTCAAATGGAAAGAGTGTTTCGTTCATGAAAAAAAAAAAAAAAACCTAGTTAGTTAGTAGTACATCATTACGGTTCATGCTCATTTGTCAAACTATGCATTGAATTTTATTGTTTTTCTTTTTGGGGGGTGGTCTTTTGGAAGTTTTAATGGATGGTTGGTTGTATTTTGTTGTTTGTTTGTTTGTTTTGGTCAGTAATATTTGGTTTTACCCTAGATCTCTGGGTTACCTAGACTCTTGGTTCTTAGTCACCCAAGCAGTATCAGGTATGAATTTGGTTCTCCCTGGGAGGGCAAGATAAAATAGATTTTATGAATGAACTGGATGAGAGGAGGATCAGGAATTGGAGGATAAGGTGCGAAATGTAAAGAGAAATGGGGTTGGGGAGGGAATAAAAAGAGCAACAGCTAGAACTGAATAACATTTGATAAGCAGTAAGGATACCTAGTGCATATTATATATGAATGCAATCCTAATGAAGACTACAAAAAATTAGTAGATAAAAATTCTCTCTCCCTTTTATTGTTGCCAAATGAAGCATCCAGTGTCATGACTGACTTTCTTCCAACTGAGTTATTGCTGAAATTATCTCATGGAAATCACCAAAACCCAAGCTGTTGCCAAGACAACGAATAGCTCTCTATAAACTAACAGCAAGGCCCCATTATTGAATACAGTACTACACAACTCTTTGAGGATAAAGATGTTGACCTGATGCCTACATAGAAACTTCACCCCCGTTTTTTAATGTCTATGACATGTAAAGGTTCTCTGAAGGCTTCTAAAGGAGAAAAGTAAACACCATTCCAGTCACAATCTGCCTGCAAAATACAATGGGGCAATGGTGACACAAACCTAATTAAAAGAAAATGTCTGATTTAAATTCTTTTTTTTTAACATAATCAAACTGCAGGTATAAACTTCCTTCTTAGACATTTCTTAGCTGTGTCATGAAAGCTCTGATAACTTGTTCATCATTTTTAATTGATTCTATGGAGTTTTCAATTTCTTCCCCTTTTTAGTGTTCATAATTGTACTAAAATGCACAGATTGATCTCCAAATATTGAGTAATTCCATAGTTTCTCTTCCTATTTGCTTTCAGTTTTATTTTATCATGATCTAATATAATACAAGAAATTATTTCAGTTTCCTTTGCATTTTTAGAGTTGTTATTTAACCCAGAATATAGTCTATTTTAGAGTCAGTAGTTTCTCCCATCAAATGGATTCTCAAAGGGGCACCAACGAAACTGATTCTCAATTGTTTATGGTAATGTACTTATGAGTATAACTTTTATTCGGTTTCCTATTTCAAGGACATGTGTAAAGCATTGTTCAAAGGGTCTTCGATACATAATTCTTGGTTCCCAATGTAGCAATGTTCAGAAGTGGGGTTTGCAGAAAGTGATTTGGTACTGTGTTAGCTGCTTTTCTTTGTACTTTGACCAAATGCATGACAAAAAACAATTTAAGAGAGCCAGAATTTACTCTTGTTTACATTTCAAAAGGACTATCCCATTGTTATGAGAAACACATGGTAGAAGATAAAGAGGAGGCTGGAAAGACAGCTCAGCCTTTAAAGGCTAGGCTTACAACCAAAAATATAAGAAGATAGGGAGGCATAGTGCTGGGAGCAAGAGCCCAGCTGGTCACATTTCATCCTTAGTCATAAAACAGAATATGAATGTGCTCAAGTTAAGCTTTCACATTTTTATATGATCTGGGATCCTAGCCCATGAAATACTGCAAACTATATTTCACACCTCAATTAACCTAGTCAAGAAAGTTTCTCACAGACATGCCCAGAAATCAGTCTCCAAGGTGATTCTAGATCCTGTGTAATTAGCAGTCAAACCATCATAGATGATGAGAGCTCTGATTTTATCAGTAAATTAAACTATTGATGGATTTATGGTTTAAAGGCATTGTCAGAAGATGATAGAAATATTAGGAACTAGGACCTAATTGTAAGAAGTCATTGAGGGTGTACTTTTGAAAGAAGCATTTTATCCTGTGCTCCTTCCTATTGTTCTCTTTGCTTCTTGGATGTCATGTAGTGAATAACTCTTTCCTTCACTACATCATTTGGTTATGATATTCAGAGCCACCAGAGTCCTCAGATCAGTGGGACTATCCAGCATGCCATCGTACAAAATAAAGCCTGCCTGCCTTCCTTCTTTGTTACTCACTTGTAACTGGCCCAGATGTGAGATGTCTGACTAGAGAATCTTGTCACCCTTTTGCATTCCTCCATCTAAGCTTCCTGTTACTAAGTGCCAGAAAAAGTACTCGGATCCAAATCTGTATCTGGGCTTGTTTTTGAAAGAATACAAACTTCAAAATCACACTTGTTTCATTAAATACATTTTTCTTTGAAGGTTACATTTGAATGTCACTTTTTTGGAGAAGCTTTCCCTGGTCTACTCTCTTCCCAATCTGTGCTTCCAAATTTCATGCATAACGCTCACTTACTAGACTAATTTCCATGAATGTCTGTGTTATCTTGCAAAATATGAGTTCCTTGAATTCAACAGCAGTATTTTCCACCTCTTCACTACTACCCCAAAACAAAAAGCCACTCTGTTACTTTTGATGAAGGCACAATTGAGAATTATTTATCATGTAGCAACAAAAGCCTAAAAAATAGAACGAAGGGGCAAGACACATTATATCAAACAGCTAGAGTGAACAGGTATATATGATGACTTATGAGCATACAAAGTTCAAATTATGTTAGCAAAATTCACGTTTGATCATCTATTTCTCCTCTTTAGCTCCTTGAATTTGGTTCCACTCTCCCTGTAAATTCAAAATGACTGTAGCAGGAATAGTCCCTAATCCTCCAAGGTACTTGAGCAAGAAAAAGATAAGGAACTTTTATCACAACACAGTGAAAAAGTTATTGATTGCTTCACATTAAGTATTTAGGAGCCATGTGACTACACATAAAACAATCACCCATGTCATGGGAATGCTAATTAGCTGACATCTGGATCATTTGCTTTATTTTTAACCTGGCATGAAAGCCCATCCACAGCTATGGCTTGAAAGAGTATTTCCTGCTAAAGATACTAAGAAAAAATTGTGTTACAAGCAAACAAAAATTACTATATTACGATGAATAAACAATAATAAATGGTGATCTACTGTGAAACTACAGTATTTCCTGTGAGTTTTGCAAATAAATATCATATGTAAATTCATATTTGTATCACGTTTCATAAAAATATGTATGAGTAGAATAAAGAAATTTGACCCAAACCTTTCTCATATTTCCCCATTTTTATTAGTTGTTTGATAGTTTCATAGATGTTTTGATCTTCTTTACCCCTCCCATAATTTCTAGCAGATCCTCTTTCATACATACATACATACATACATACATACATACATACATGTGTGTGTGTGTGTGTGTGTGTATTTATCAAGTGAAGTATCATCAACTTACCAGGGGAACTTCTTTAAGTTTACTCTTAAGGAAAACTCTTTTCTATCACTCTCCCCTCCTCCTCCCTTTTCCCTCCATTTCCCACTCTACCTTCCCTTCCTCTTCTCCCTGACCCTTGCCTTCCTCTTTGCCCTCTCCCAGTAGCTATAAAGAATCAATAGCTCATAGGCTAAGGATGGAATTTCACCCCTCTCTATGCTGGGATTTGAACTGGCTTGAACTTGCACCTTATTGCATAGGTTGTCACAACCGGTATAAGTTCATAAATACAACTGCTCAGCTATGTCCAAAAGATAATGTTTCATTGCAGTCTCTTAATACACTGAGACTCAGAAGAAGGTTTGAAATAAATCTTCCATTTACAACTAAACATTTCAGTCTCTTACCGTCTGAACTTTGACCTGTTGTGGGTCTCTGTATAACTGTCAAGTTTACTCAGCTGTAAACCTTGAGAGCTACATTAATGAGAGGCCCAGAAAGACATGCTCATTGATACAATACTGAAGCTAACTAACATCATGGGAGGAGTAATCAACCAATCTATCGTTGGCTTTAAGTGCCACTCCACAAAATGAAACTCTTATCTGTTGACAATGTTGGCTGTAGCTAGGTCATAGGAACTAGAGGAAGGCCACTATTATTATTATTATTATTATTATTATTATTATTATTATTATTAATAATTCTTAAATTGTCATAGTAGTAAACTAATCTTTAATAAACAATGTGTTGTTAAACCTACATGTTAATTCATCTCTCAACATTTAACAAAAATATTATTTGCAATAATATTGCAATAAATAAAATTGCAATAAATAACTTCATAGAAAACAACAATTTCTCCAATCTGTATTGAAGAAATTATTCCTTCTTAACTTAGGCTCGGTGATTTTGCTTGCTTTCTTAAATATGGACACTTATTTTAATAAAATTTGTCATATATTTGGAGTAATAGCAACATTTTTAAATTTATTTCTAGGAAAATACTATAGAATAGATCTATACCATTAACTAGAATGTTCATTGACATCAACTACGGAGACAGTCGATGTTATGAGAATGAGTGCTAATAGGTCCTGAAACAACTGAGAATACACTGATGCCTACAACAAATATAAAAGAATGTAATGTGCAAATGTGTTCATAAAAATCTAGGACTTCCTCTGTGCCATATATTTCAATGAGCTAGAAATACAGTATTAAAATATCAGCATTATATTTATGTATGAAGTAGAATTTCTTTTAATTTATACACCTTGATGTAATTTTCCAAATTAGATAAAAATAAATTCCCACTGAACTAAATTGCATTCAAGTTCATAAAATTCTTGGGATTATAAAAATTGTGATGTCAATTACAAATTTGAGTATGATTATTTGATTGTTAAAATGTGCTTATAAAAGTAGCTCCCCAACAACCTATTCTTTTAAATAGAGGTCTAATCTATTTTAAGTAATACATATGTCCTATAAATATATACATTTCAGAAACATATGCAAAATCTGTAGAAGCAAGGGCAATGAAAGAAAACTTGGGTAGTTATATGAGTTTTACTTATGCCTTCTTTTTTCACCCTGTAAGTGCTGCTAAGCCTTCCCACACATTCCTGGAGTGCAAAGCTGGGTCTGGCACTTTCAGACTCCATATGCATCTATGCAGTAAAATCAACAAGGATGAGACTTTATCATCTTCTGCACAAATTAAGAGTCTGACTTGCCAATATCACTGGGCAACCATCCAGGTCTCTTTAAAAGTTTCTTAAAAGTAAATGAGATTTGAGAGTGTTTTGGGTTTTGGGTTTTTTTAGGGTGTTTTGTTTTGTTTTATTTTCTTTTGTTTTGTTTTGTTTTTGTTTTTTATCCCAACATTGAAAGGAAAGACACAAGTTTGAACTAATTTGGACTACTTAACTACTTAAATTCAAAGTTCTGAAGTATTTGTAGATATATGGAAGGAAGAAAAAAATGACTTTTGACTTAAATGACAAAAAAAAAATTTACAAAGATCATAACCAAAGAATTGTCCAAAATACAGCCCAAGAAGCACAGGTCACGTGTTCCAGAACAGCTATATATATGATCTTAGTTTCCATAAACTTACCTAAAATATAATGAAAATTTTCATATTTTTATGACTCAAATGTGCAGCCATCTTTTGTGAGCTTTGTAGATGACAATGTTATGAAACAATGTCAAAATTTGAGGATGCCACAGACGCCTCTGGCTTCCCTAACGCGTCTCTCTCGCCATGTCATGTCACTTGAGCATTAAGAATATGTTCAAACTTGATCATTCATATATGCATAAAATAAAGAAGCTTATTTTTCTTTGGAATAAAACAGCTCAGGCTGCACAAATATGAGTCTTAATATGGCATGTGACACCTGATCCATGATAGAAAAATAAAATTACATAATAGCTCAGTTACTCACATCAGAGTTATATTTTTGAGGAATCCAACAGTAAATCTGAACAATTTTTCTTATATAAACAAGATAGCTTACTTAGTCCAAAATCTTAAATATGTGAACTGTGATTTACTTGTGATGACTGAACATGTGGAGCCACTTCTGTCAAGTCTGGTGACCTGAATTCAAACCACAGACAAAGATGGTAGAAGAGAACTGATTCTCCCAAGTCCTCCTCTGACATTTACACAGTACTGTGCTATGTAGAAACCCAAACACAAAGCAGATAAATACATGTAAAACTTTGAATTATAAAAAAATCCTTTACTCCCATGGAATCTCAGGTCAAATGGCTTGTGTTAGATGGGCTTCTCCAAAGCTGTGACAACCATCTGTCATAAGTCATTTAAAGGAGGAGGTGATGATTGTGATCATGGTTTAGGAGAGCTCCATTAATGATAACTAAGCTTAGTTGTTTCTAAACTCTGGTGAGGAAAATAAGAGCATAATGAAGAAATTATGGCAGGGCATAGCTGCCCACTCTGGGGCAGCCCAGATACAGAATGAGGAACAAGATAGCCTCCAAAGTATAACTCCAGTGACCTATTTTATCCAGGCTACATCTCTTTTATCAGCTCCTTATAGTGCCATAAAATGATGAATCTGTCAATGATTAATCACCTTAGTGGGGTCTCCATAGACTGACAACCAAGTCTTTATCATAGCCTTTAGGAAGACTCTTCATATCTAAATCAGAATTTAAACTTGAATCTTCTACATCCAAATCAAAATTTCAGCCTTTAAAACCAGTATGAGGGCATTCTTCTTAAATTAAAAGGCTTAAGAGACGGTTTCCCTCCATAGCCAAAATAATCAGATAAGCAAATTTCTCGTAGCCTCCAATATGTCTTGATAATTCACAGGCCGTTAGACACATAAATAATTATCCTGACACACAACTTATAAAATCTTTGTGGAATGTATAGTCCCCTCATGCATAGTTTGCTACCGTAAATATAGTTACCATCTTAAACTTACTGCCTCTGTTTACATGGGACAGTGATAATATATAACATATGCAACATATATTATATATGCATATGAAATATACATATATATGTATATATGTTATATCTGATATATATATATATATGGACAATTGAATATTCTGTGAATCACAGATAATCTGCTGACTGGATTATATAATATATTAAAATTGATGCAGCTGTATGATAGTGTGAAAAAAGCATTTACCTGCAGATGGACAATATGAAAAGCTAACTAGTTTTTCTGATGTCTAGTAATGAAAAGTGATAAGCCTTTATGGAATTAACAATTAAGGAAACAATATCACATATTTTTATCTTTTCTAGTAAATAAAACAACCACACACATCTGAATGAGCTGCTACAACTGTATTTAATACTCAATTACAGTATTGTTCAATATCTGTTTTCTTCTGAATAGTCGAGGAAAATGAAAATGTGTGAAAAAAGATCACCATATCTACATTCTTCAGTTCTTGATAGTGTCACTAATCTTGGAAGTCATGCAGGAAACAAAGCAGCACTAGCTTTATACACTATTCTTTGTAGACAGAGATTGGTCTAGCTGTTACTTTACTTGGCCTTTCTTGCAACAGAAAACCTTAACACATATATCAAGGAATCAATATAGGTTTCTACTGAGCTTTTAGTGTAACTATTTCTGCGTTTGGGAACCCAGTAGTTTTCTATGAGACAGTCTAAAACATTATTAAAACACTGACCATCAAAAGATCCTCTGTTAAATATAGAATCATAGTGGGAATTTTTGTTTCAGGAAGAGTCTAATATAATGCCTGATTAGTCTGGAAGTCCTCACTTTCATAGATTTGCCATGTAAATGAACCTGAGCTCTCCAGGTGAAAAGCCAGAGAAAGATATCCTAGACCTAATTTTGTCAAAGCAAATCCCTTTCTTAAAGGAATCCCCTTCACCCATGGTTCCCTCAAAGTGTGAAATGTCACACAGATGGAAATTGATTTTCCATTTTGATTATGCTAGTCAAATTTCTGTTCAGTGGACTGAGAATTTTTCCATTTCTGAAAATCAAATATTTTAGACACTACCCATGTGTGTCAGCCCTGGGGACATTATGATCTACTAGATAGTGCCAAAATGTGAGAGGGAAAATTCTTATAACTGTTTCAGATTGTCTCTTGATCACAGACTTACTTGGAATGTCTCTGATGGTTATGTACTATCACTTTGTCTCCCTACTTTGGGATTTCAGCACCTCTATTTAACTCAATAACCAAGTTTTTACATATTTTCATTTATTCTTTGAAAACTCCATACATATATACAATATATGTTTATCATACATACCTACCACTACTTTCCTCCAACTTCCCAGATCTTCCAAACCTATCTCCTCCTGATCTCATAGCTTGATCTTGGGAAGGCAGCCATAGCTACTATGAGCTGATACAGAAACTCTATTTAATGAAAGGATATTTTACTGCCATCCCTGGCAAACAGAGAAGAGCTCCTTCCTGTGAGCATTAATATGCTTTGTAAACTACAGATTATTCAAATCTTTATATGGGACAAAATGCAAGGTAAACTGTCGGGCCTTGGATGAGGTAACTCCATTTAACTTGCACCATCAATCACGTAGGACACAGGTAGAGGTCTCAACCTCCAGCGATTTAAATATTAATGAGTTATCTAAAGGCCGGGGGCATAGCTAATTAAGTTATTTCTGCTCATTCTTCCCCCTTCCTATAAAAAGTCAGACCCCCCTTAATTTTGGGGGGGATAGTGCATACCATCTACACCCATTCACCTCACCATGAACAATAAAAGCTTTGGAAAACCGGACTCCACTTGTCACTTGGACCTGCACCGCCTCCAGATTACCAGCTTTTGGAACCCTGGAACCTTGCGGTTTAGCCTCTGGCCCGCCCACCAGCGGCTGCATAAATGGTGGCGGTGAGGGAAGATCCCCGCAAGTTTTTTTTCCCACAGTAAACAGGTTTTACAACCTAAATGTATTTTTGTCATATTTCTATCATATACCAAGAAAATTATAGTAAATTAATGTCAACCATCTAACAGGTCAATCTATTTATCATACACTGTGAACACACTGTAAATAGCATCTTTGCTTTCTGAGTCAACTTCAATGTAGCCTAACTCAACTTATACTTTTATTCTCTGGTCAATATCCATTCAATACATGTCCATGCTTAGTCCACATGTCTTGGTGAATATAAATGTAAATTATAAAACATAATTGTAATTATTTGGGTGTGGCCTATATATAATTTATTCACATTATAAACTTTATTTGTTACCCAAGACTATGTCAAAACCTGAATCAGGATAGAGTTAACAAAGTCAAAGGAGGCAGTGGGTATGTAGAGTGTCTTAGAATCCCTCCACAACTTAATCTCTCAGGCAAGGCGATTTGTGTGATTTATAGAGGAGAAAACTACAGTCCTCATGCCTGGGAGAAAAGGCTGTTCTTGCTAGTACAGAGGATCAACGAAAGAAAAGTTTCCACATTTCTCTGATTGGATTCAGCTATGTTTCCATGGCCCTGTGCCTGTCAGTCAATGCATCATTCCTAATCTAGGAAACACTAAAAGGTTGTTTTGAACTACACCCTGGCACTCTTCATCTATACAGACATTGGGTTTGGTTTTATGAAAATGTCCAGGAAATATGAGTTTCTCTTAGAGAGTATGCAGAGATTTTCTGATCCATTACTCAGACCTTAATCTGAGAATTTAAACCTCGAGCTCATTTTCTTTCTTTATACTTTCTAGTGCAACCAATTAACACTGTTCCATTCATTTTAATTAAAGAATTCTATGGCAGCTAATACTTGTAGTAGTAAATTATAGATGATAAGAATCTATTTGCTTCTGCAAACTCTGGTATATCAGTAACCACTTTATTGCTGCTCATAATAACTTAAATGGTTTTATAAGATCAGTCAGACTATTATATATTATCATGTTTAGTGGTCTGTTTTACTTGAACCAGGTCTCTTGTGAATAACTGAAACAATAAAGGTGTGGTGATGGGAACAGAACCTCTCTGAACACTGCACAATGAGATACGTACTGTGGAATAAGGCTTGTCATGAGTATTGGAGAAATTGTCCAACTAAACCAAAATTAGTAACTGGAGAATCAGAAATATCTTTCTGAAGCACTAAATGGAGTGGGGAAATTGGAGTTTTTGGTTTTTAGACACAAGTTGTACACAGATACTGGGGTAAAAATTGAAATAAAAGGTTGTGGTTGAGGGATTAAAATTATTTGTTAGCTGAGATTCTCAATTATTCAGAAAGAGCATTTCTTGCGATCTCATTATCTATAAGGATTTAAGGACACATCTGTAGCTATCTTTCACCATGAGTGGCCATAAAGATTCATTCTATAATAGCTCCACTTCAGTTCTACCTTCCAAATCTGACAACATTCTATCTTTTAGTGAAGGTTTATATAAAGCCACAAGGGAAGAGGATCATGGAAAATATGTTTCCAGCTTAGTCAACTTAACATACTATAAAAATGCCATGGCATGTTTTCTGTGTTTAAATTCCATTAAATTTAATCATGTGCTATTGTTCTTTAATCATAGGTCTGCTGCTTTTTAAATTGTGTGCCAACTCTGACTGAATGAGAATGGTATTGAATTTGAATATATATATATATAAAATTGGCTTTGGGTGGTTTGGGACTGGGGATCATTGGAACAATATTTTTGAGAAACATGACTAAGAAAAAGAGTCACTCTTTATTCCATCATCTTGGAAAGAATTAAGATTTTTTTACTTTAACACTAGATAACATTGCTTAAGGTTCTAACTCTTTGAGAATAAACTTTTGTTTTTCCTGACTAGGTTTAGGGCATATGGTCATGGTTGGTCCTACAGGGACAATAATTTTTTGTCAGAGTAGCTTGTTGCAGTCTCTAGTAAACCCTCATCTTCAAGAGTAAAATGAAAACTGGTCTCCTCTGGAAAATGGGATTCATTCAGTTTGCTCCCAATGCTGCAAGGGTAAGAAAATTAGATTTTTGGAAGAAATTGTCATAAACCTACAAAAAACTTAAAACTGGCACCTACCAATTAATAAAGGCTTTAATACATACCCAGCACCACTCTGAATTAGTGTACTCCACTAGCATCGCATGCCTGTGAGAACAGAAAAGCACACCAGCAGTAGGCTCGTTGTGCACTGTCATCAATCCTTGGCTTTTGACACAATTCCTTCAATTGTATAACACATGTAGTGAAAGAACATAAGGAAACTACTCAAGTGTTAAGTCTGTTCTACTTTGAAGGTGAACTATATAAATACAGACTATTCTCACACATCAACTTGAGTTGCACTGGATTATTGTAAAGGCAGCAATAGTTTAGATACTTTCAGAGTTCAATTTGCATATATATATATATATATATATATATATATATATATATATATAAAATTTTTTTGCCATAAAACAGATTTGTGAAATTATAAACTTTTATACAATTCTTTTAGATATCAGTAAACTCAACTCTATTCTTCATAGAATTGGGGAAAATTACATTTTTGAAAGTTAAAATTGGGCTAAACAGATGGCTCAGTTGGTAAAGTACCTGCTTTTCGTGTGTGAGAGGTAGGTTCAGATTCTCCAAAATTACTAAAAACCCAAACATGGTGGCACACATCTATAATTTCAACCCTCCTGCAATGAAACAAGAGGTAGAGACAGGACAATCCTTAGAAATTCAGGGCCAGACAGCTCAGTGTATACAGCATTAAACATCACAGACTCTGTCTCAAATAAAGTAAAGTCAAGGGCTGATATTGAAGCTATCTCTGACCTCCAAATGCATACTATGTGTACACAACCCACATTCACACAAACATAGACATATACAGATACACACACAAACACACATCACATACTCATATCATATACACACAAGCATGATTTTTAAAAGATAACATTAATTAGTACCATTGTGTGTCATATAGGTTACATGTTACATGTGCTAGCACTTTCAGTCTTTGCTCTTATAGTTTTTCTTTCCAGAAAAAAAATAAGTCTCTTGCTATTGGAACCTAGTAAATTCTTTATCTTAAAGACAGTGTTCATGCAGTATCCTTTCCATTAACATTTCTAAACAGTATAAAATTGATAATTATTTTATAGTTTGTGACCTACAGATCTCAAGAACTTAACTACTTATCTTTTTAAATTACTTTATTTTCTACATTAAGACTCCATTATTAACATATGAAAACTGCATATGAATTAGCACTATTTGCAAAGAAGTAGCTTAGAAATTATGAATGCAAAGATTAATAAGATGTTTCGGTGAGTTGGATGCATTCTAAGTCTTTGAAAGAAGAAAATGTACTGAACTATATGGTACAGTGGAGCTATGTACACCGGAGCATATGGAACATATGTGGTGATTATTTGATCCAAACTATAGTAAGAGTGGTAGGGAAAGAATTTCTTAAGAAAAGACTCAGCTGGAACTGAACTTTAAAAAATTGTGAAGAAATTGACTAAATAGATTTTTAAAAACCTCAAGAATCATTTAATAAAGTTTTAAAGTAAAGTTTTATGAGAAATAAAAGCAAAGTCTGAAGGTAACAGGTACGTTAATAATTAATTATGGGTGGAGAATAGACCAAGAACAATAGTAAGAAATGAAGTTAGAGAAACCAAATGAGTCATAAGATGCCATCTGTAATACCTAAAACTCTACAACTTTTCCTTAAACCTGATAGAGAAGTGCAGACAAATTCAAATAACTACATTAAATATCAACAACAATAATAACAATAACCATGATAACAAAATCACCAAATACTGAATTGTATTCATATGCAAGGCATTATAGCAAATAAATTATTCATTTATTCTTCAGAATTACAATCTGAATTACCAATAAGGGAACTGAGGCTTGGGGAGATTAAACAACTTCCCAAGGATTTAGCTAGCAAGAGTTAAAACTGGTTATAAATCCAAGATTATAACATCAAGAACCACACATTTTCTCTGCATGCCCAGAATAATGTTTTTGAAAGATCTCTTTGGCAGCAGTATGGAGAACTGATTGGGAGGCCAGGGAACAATTTCATTTAGAATAGTATTGCACAAGTACAGTGTTAAAAGCATGAGGACTCACATCTAGACAGAGAGAAAGAAACAGACCTAAGAAACTTGAAGAATTTCTAACCATGAAGACTTGGGAACTTCCAGACGTGAGTGCTGAGAAAGAGAAAGTATGATTTGCTAGTGATGTCACCACAGGGTGTTTGAGATGGGAGACTTGGGAGATGATAAAATCCATTTGGAGGAATTGTGGTTCTAATAGAAATCACATCTGAACTTTGTTATGGAAAGAGATCTGACAAGTTCCAGAATGTAAGTTGTCGATATACCCAATGTACTATGAAACGTTAACAAATGATTCAGGCAGTAGGAATTTATGGAGCGAATGAGATCATGAGATTATGATGTAAAGCTCGGAACATCAGTTCTGGGGTGTGTTTTGCATACTAAATGAATGTCTCACAAGATAAACAGAGAAGGGAGTTACATACAATCATGAATATAACCAGAGTAGTTCTCAGAGAAAAATGTGGAGATGTAATTAATTAGTACAAGCCTGAAAGATAACAAAACAGAGAGTAACTATATAGTAACTTCATAAGGAAATCATAGCTTATTTTATATTATTTTTATACATAATTCTTACTATGGCTTATTTTTAAAAGATATGCCTAGTTTTAAACTTCTCAGAAAACTTAGGATAGGATCTTTATGATAATATAACAGCATAAATACTTGGATATATTACAGTATAAGGAAGAGACACTGTGAGTTACAGAGAAGAGAAATGAGATCTTCCTGTTTTCAAACTGAGTGGGTAGGGAAACAAATGGAGAGCAATGGAAAGAGAAATAGGAGATATTAGGAAAAGTTGGGTTTATATTGAACTTGGAAAGTACTTTCATATGTTTATGCTGCTGAAGAATAAAATCACTTATGAAAAGCTTGCATCGATGCTGCCATGCTCTTACCTTGGTGATAATAGACTAAACCTCTGAACCTATAAGCCAGCCCAAATAAAATGTTGTCCTTATAAGAGTTGCCTTAGTCATGGTGTCTGTTCACAGCAGTAAAATCCTAAGTCATACATGTAAAAAAAAAATGTGAAAATGAAAACATTCGTTGTTCTGTAAATAAATAAATAGTCTTTAATTTCAAAGAAAAGAAAACTAGACCTATTTGCCACTCAAGGATGAATAATGACATTCATAAATGAGTTTCCATGAGTGATCTGTGGTTGAAAAAAAAATAGGCAAGGGTTAAAATGACATTTACTATGAATTAGGAGAAATTCAAATGAGAACAATATAAAAATCTTCCTTTAATTTCATCATGCTCTTGTACACAGCACAAGGAGTTGGGCATAAAAAATGACTCTACAAGCTCAGAGTCATATAAGGACAATTTCCTATTAGTGTGCTCAAACTTGGTTCTCTTTTAAAAAATATTATAAACAGGTAAAAGACTTTCTGGATACTAAGAAGTAGGCAATATGGCAGATAGAACTGTTTAATGGATCCTTAATTAGAGGTTAGGTTTTAGAAAGGAGAATGAATAAAGTCTACCTGGTATCCTCCACTTTCTCAGGGAAGTATGAGCCTAAGCCTTTTATTTGGCATAAGAAAAATACAGTCAAAGAACAGATATGATAAGACTACACATCTCAACCTGTTTTACATCTGTCCTTCTTCAGTACTGAATGCCATGGACCTAGAAAACCCTCAGTCTCGGGCAAAACAGTGCATTAACAAACCTTGATGGCATGTTATTATTTTATGTTGCCTAGGAAGATGAAAACATAAACAGAACCTAACCAAGTCAGAAGACCAAAAATTCATGATTTCAAACTATATAATCTTACAATTAAGCAACATTCTATTCTAGGTATATTTAAATTTCTCAAAAAAGTAGAAAACAAAACAGAAAAATGTTTAGGCATTTTAATCACTGAACACTTGTTATCTTTAGTTTATTTTCTATATAAAGAGGCAGAATGATCTGGGCCAATTAAGAAGGAAAAAAATTGTCATAATAGTTTGGGCATTCAGTGGTCAACAGCTGTGGGAAAATGCCTGTCACTATTTATTATGGAAAATCACACTGAGATATCACCTCATAACTGTTATAATTGCCTTTATCAAAAAAATAAGAGAGAGCTATTGGCAAGGACTTTGAGAAAAGAAAACTTGGACACCATTGGTGGGAACCTCAGTTAGTATATGATCTCACTTCTGGGTATATATCCAAAGGAACTAAAATCAACATGCCAAAAAGACATCTGCACTTACATATCACTGGAACATAATTTACAATGTCCAAGATACAGAATCAATCTACGTATTCAGAAACAGATAACTGGATAAAGAAAATGTGGCATACATACACATTGAAATTCAGCCTTAAGGACAGAGATACTTATGGCCACATAGATTAATCTGGAGATTTCCATGCACAATGTAAATAAACCAAGCATGCAAAAACTAATAATGCATGCTCTTCCTCACACATGGAATCTAAATTAGCTGAGTCCACAAAAGTACATAATATGACAGATACACAGATTGAATGGTCATTGATGATTGTCACTTGTACTGGATTAAGAAACACTTAAGGAACTTATTAATCATGCTTGTGTCAGTAATATTTTCCATAGAGATGACTGGATTGGGAAGGCTGGGAGCCTAATGAACCCATGAATCCTTCATTAGATTCATAATATGATAGCTTTATTGAGAAATGTTGACATCTACAAAGTAGGACATAGTGAAGAAGCAGGGGCAGGGATAGGTCACTCAAGGACATATCTATTGACATTGTACCTTATTTTAGCTCTTTCCTAATTTCTATTCTCTCTGCTCTTTGTCCTCAATTAAGTGAAGAAAATTCTCTAGCACACACCTCTACTTACATGTTATACCCCAAAGCATAGGGCAAGTCATGGAGCCAAGCTTCTCCAATTAAGTACCTTAATAAATGTAGGTCCTTTGTCCACTCTGCCACAGGGCAGGGTGGGAAAGAATAGTCTGAGATGTCAGAAGCTACAGCTCACTAGGGGTTTCCTGGGCCTGTAACAAGGCCCAGGCCATGGAATTCTCAGATCCGTGAACACCCAGGCACCACTGCGAGTTGCAGAAGAGCAGAGAACAAAATGGGGGCCCAAAGGGTTGGGTCTAGCCTGGGGCAGAGGTGAGGGGGAAGGGGAGTTCTGGCTAGTCCCACGATGATAGTCTTTGGCTTAACTGCTGACAGGTTTGGTGGCAGTTGTGGCTGGAAATGCAGAGGTAGAGGTCTCCTATGGGAGATTAGATAGCAGTTCTGTAGGTAAAGACCTTCTCCATGACTCCCCACTGTGGATCCCAATGAAAAGAGACAGTTTGTGGTTCAAATCATTTATTGCCATGATGGGAAGTTGATGTGTAAAACCATACACTACTTGTTAGGGTGGGCCTGAGATTAAATACTTTTGTAGGGAGGAATGTCTGGAAAGGAAGCTTATTGGCTATGCCTTCCAGGCCTCTAGGTTCCTTTGTGTTTCAGGGAGAATACAGGTCACATCTCTTTTCCTATTCTTCGTCTGAGATGTTAGGGATGCCTCATCTACATGTGGCAGGTCTTGGGGCGTTACCCTTACATGACTGATGACCACAAATCTATGAGTGTGGGCTGTGGCTAGTGACAGGGTCCTAGTTTCCGGGAGCATACAAAGCTCCTGCATTCCCTTCATGGTCTCCGAGGCTTCAAAGCCTATAGCTCAACCAAGGACCACGATACCTCTCATGATCCACTGCCCCACAAATAAATCTTTTTTTCCCTTATTTGTTTTATGTCAATCATTTTTCTCATAGCAATAAAAGGAAACTAACATTGAGAAGGGAAAGGAAATTGAGGGATTGTTAGATAAAGAAGTTTAAACGTTTTCTATAGACTAATTCTGGGTCTGGTTGTCTTTCTCCAAGCTTACCATTCCTGGAGGAACTTCTGTTTCTTTGGGTCTCTTTAGGGCATCTTCATTTCTTCTAGGCCTATTACAATCTTTGTATTAACTTTGTATTAACACACCTCAATCTTGACAAAGAATATATCTATGTCTGAAACATAAATAATAAACAAAGTACAATTAGGGATCAAAGTCAAACCAAGTTAGTGCCAGGTAGCCATACATAAGAACCATATTTTTTAACCTTGTGGCTATTAGTTTTGGAAGGGTTGACACAAGCATTGTGTCTCATTGGATAGAGACAGGGTCTCATCATGAAGCGTAGAGTGGTTTCAAACTTATGATCCTCCTGTTTCAGCTTACCAAGTGTTGCCTATGAAAAAGAAATTTCACCAAGTTTTAACAACTTATCGGATCATATTACAGATGAGAGCATAACCCAGACAATGGTTGATCAGTATACCCACAAGAAATTGGAATTTCTTCAGTAATATCCTGTTTACATGAGGTGAAAGCTGAAATCTGACTGGGTGTGAGGTGATATATCACGGTTGATTTGATTTGCATTTCCATGATGACTAAGTACGTTGAGCATTTCTTAAGGTGCTTCTCAGCCAATTGAGTTTTCTCAGTTGAGAATTCTTTGTTTAGCTCTATACCCCATTTTTAAATAGGGTTATTTGGCTGTTTGGAGTATAATTTCTTGAGTTCTTTGTATATCTTAGATATTAGCCATCTATCGGATGTAGGGTTGGTAAAGATCTTTTTCCAATCTGTTGGTTGCTGTTTTGACTTATTGACAATGTTCTTTGCCTTACATAAGCTTTGCAATTTTATGAGGTCTCATTTGTCAGTTCTTGATCTTAGAGCATAAGCCATTGGTGTTCTGTTCAGGAACATTTCCCCTGTGCCTAGGTATTCGAGGGTCTTCCCCACTTTCTCTTCTATAAGTTACAGTGTATCTGGTTGTAAGTGAAGGTCTTGGACTTAAGCTTTGTACAAGGAGATAAGAATGGAATGATTTGCATCCTTCTACATGTTGACCTCCAGTTGAACCAGCACCATTTGCTGAAAATTCTGTCCTTTTTCCACTGGATGGTTTTAGCTCTTTTGTCAACGATCAAGTGATCATAGGTGTGTGGGTTCATTTCTGGATCTTCAATTCTATTCTATTGATCTTCCTGCCTGTCTCTGTAACAATACCATACAGTTTTTATTACTATTGCACTGAAATACAGTTTGAGGTCAGGGACGGTGATTGCCGCAGAAGTTCCTTTATTTTTGAGAATAGTTCACGCTATCCTGGGTTTTTTGTTATTTCAAATTCATTTGCAAATTGCTCTTTCTATCTCTGTGAACAATTGATTTGGAATTTTGATGGGGATTGCATTGAATCTATAGATTGCTTTTGGCAAGATGGCCATTTTTACTAAATTAATCCTGCCAATCCAGGAGCATGGGAGATCTTTCCATCTTCTGAGGTCTTCTTCTATTTCTTTCTTCAGAGACTTGAAGTTCTTGTCATACAGATCTTTTACTTGCTTGGTTAGGTTCACTCCAAGATATTTTATATTATTTGTGACTATTGTGAAGGCTGTCATTTCCCTAATTTCTTTCTCAGCCTGTTTATCCTTTGAAAAGAGGAAGGCTATTGATTTATTTGAGTTGATTTTATACCCAGCCACTTTGCTGAAATTGTTTATCAGGTTTAGGAGTTCTCTAGTGGAAATTTTAGGGTCACTTAAGTACACTATCATATAATCTGCAAATAGTGAAATTTTGATTTCTTCCTTTCCTATTTGTATCCCCTTGACTTCCTTTTGTTGTCTAATCTAGGTTTCTAGCTAGGATTTCCAGTACTATATTGAATAGGTAGGGAGAGTGTGGGCAGCCTTGTCTAGTTCCTGATCTTAGTGAGATTTCTTCCAGTTTATCTCCATTTAGTTTGATGTTCGCTACTGGCTTGTTGTATATTGTTTTTACTATGTTAAGTATGGGTCTTGAATTCCTGATCTTTCCAAGACTTTTAACAAGAAAGGATATTGAATTTTGTCAAATGCTTTCTCAGCATCTAGTGAGATGATCATGTGGTTTTTTTTTCTTTGAGTTTATTTATGTAATAGTTTACATTGATGGATTTCTGAATATTAAACCATCCCTGCATTCCTGGGATAAAGCCTACTTACTCGTGATGAATGATTGCTTTGATGTGTTCTTGGATTCAATTTGCGAGAAATTTATTGAGTATTTTTGCATCAATATTCATAAGAGAGATTAGTCTGTAGTTCTCTTTCTTTGTTGGGTCTTTGTGAGGTTTAGGTATGAGCACAATTGTAGCTTCATAGAACAAATTGGATATTGTTCCTTCTGTTTCTATTCTGTGGAGTAGTTTGAAGAGAATTGGTATTAGGTCTTCCTGGAAGGTCTGATAGAATTCTGCACTAAAACCATCTGGTCCCGAACTTTTTTGGGTGGCAAGACTTTTAATGACTGCTTCTATTTCTTTAGGGGTCATGAGACTGTTTAGATGGTTTATCTGCTCCTGTTTTAATTTTGATACTTGGTATCTGTCTAGAAAATTGTCCATTTCATCCAGATTTTCCAGTTTTATTGAGTATAGGCCTTTGTAGTAGACTCTGACGATTTTTTTAATTTCTTCAGTTTCTGTTGTTATGTCTCCCTTTTCAGTTCTGATTTTATTAATTTGAGTACTGTCTCTGTGCCCTTTGGTTAGTCTGGCTAAGGGTTTATCTATCTTGTTGATTTTTTCAAAAAAACAGATCTTGGTTTTGTTGATATTTTGTATACTTCTTTCTGTTTCAACTTGGTTGATTTCAGCCCTGAGCTTGATTATTCCCTGCCTTCTACTCCTTTTGGGTATATTAGCTTCTTTTTGTTCTAACGCTTTCAGGTATGCTGTCAAGTTGTTAGTGTATGCTCTTTCCAGTTTCTTTTTGTGGGCACTTAGAGCTATGAGTTTTCCTTTTAGTACTGCTTTCATGGAGTCCCACAAGTTTTGATATGATGTGTCTTCATTTTCATTTAATTCTAAAAAGTTTTTAATTTATTTCTTTATTTCTTTCTTAACCAAGTCATCATTGAGTAGAGCATTGTTCAGTTTCCACGTGTATGTGGGCTTTCCGTTGCTTTTGTCCATATTAAAGGAGTCTTAGCCCATGGTGGTATGGTAGGGTAGAAGGGATTATTTCAATTTTTTTGTATCTGTTGAGGTCTGTTTTGTAACCAATTATATGGTCTATTTTGGAGAAGGTACCATGAGGTGCTGAGAAAAAAGTATATTCTTTGGTTTTAGGATGAAATGTTCTATAGATATCAGTTAAGTCCAATTGGTTCATAACTTCTGTTAGTTTCATTGTGTCCCATTTAAGTTTTTGTTTCTATAATCTGTCCATAGCTGAGAGTGGAGTGTTGAAATCTCCCACTATTATTGTGTGAGGTGCAATGTATGCTTTAAGCTTTAGTAAAGTTCTTTTATATATGTAGGTGCATTTGGGGCATAGATGTTCAGAATTGCGAGTTCCTCTTGGTACATTTTTCCTTTGATGAATATGAAGTGATCTTCTTTGTCTTTTTTTGATTACTTTTGATTGAAAATCGATTTTATTTGATATTAGAATCGCTACTCCAGCTTGTTTCTTGGGACCATTTGCTTGGAAGATTGTTTTCCATCCTTTTACTCTGAGGTAGTGTCTGTTTTTTCACAAAGGTGCATTTTCTGTATGCAGCAAAATGCTGGGTTGTGTTTATGTATCCAGACTGATAGTCTATGTCTTTTTATTGGAGAATTGAGTGCATTGATATTAAGAGATATTAAGGAAGAATGAATGTTGTTTCTTATTATTTTTGTTATTGGCGGTGGAGTTATGTTTGTGTAGCTATATTCTTTTAGGGTTGTTGGAAGGTTACTTTCTTGCTTTTTCTAGGTTGTAGTTTTCCTCCTTTTGTTGGAGTTTTCCACCAATTATCCTTTGAAGTGCTGGATTTGTGGTAGATATTGTGTAATTTTGGTTTTGTCATGAAATATTTTGGTTTCTCCAGCAATATTGATTGAGAGTTTTGCTGGGTATAGTAGTCTGGGCTGGCATTTGTGTTCTCTTAGGTATGATATCAGTTCAGGATTTTCTGTCTTTTATAGTCTCTGGTGAGAAGTCTGGTATAATGCTTATAGGTCTGCCTTTATATGTTACTTTACCTTTTTCCCTTACTGCTTTTAGTACTTTTTCTTTGTTTTGTACATTTGATGCTTTGATTATTATGTGGTGGGAGGTATTTCTTTTCTGATCTAAACTATTTGGAGTTCTGTATGCTTCTTATATATTTATGGACATCTCTTTCTGTAGGTTAGGAAAGTTTTCCTCTATAATTTTGTTGAAGATATTTACTGGTTCTTTAAGTTGGGAGTCTTCACCCTCATCTATACCTATTATCCTTAGGTTTGGCCTTCTTATTGTGTCTTGGATTTCCTGTATGTTTTGGGTTAGTAGCTTTTTGTATTTTGCATTTTCTTTGACAGTTGTGTCAATGTTTTCCATGGTATCTTCTGCACATGAGATTCTCTCTTCTATCTCTTGTATTCTGTTGGTGATACTTGTGTCTATGACTCCTGATCTTTTTCCTAGGTTTTCTATCTCCAGGATAGTCTACCTTTGTGATTTCTTTATTGTTTCTACTTCCATTTTTAGATCTTGGATGGTTTTGTCTAATTCCTTTACCTGTTTGGTTGTGTTTTCTTGCAATTCATTAAAGGATTTTTGTGTTTCCTCTTTAAGGGCTTCTACCTGTTTTCCTGTGTTCTTCTTAAATTCTTTGAGAGTGTTATTTATGTCCTTCTTAAGGTCCTCTATCATCATCATGAGAAGTGATTTTAATTCTGAATCCTGCTTTTCTGGTGTGATGGGGTGTTCAGGACTTGCTATGATGGGGGAATTGGGTTCTGATGATGCCATGTAACTTTTGATTCTGTTGCTTACATTCTTGCGCTTGTCTTTCGCCATCTGGTTAACTCTAGTGTTACCTGTACTCACTGTCTCTGACTGAAGCCTGCCTTTCCAGTTATCTTGCTTGTGTCTGATCTCCTTGGGGTCCAGATGTCTCTGTGATCTTCTCCAGCTGCTCTGAGTACAGTGGTACACGTAGGATGACTCAGGATATGGTATCTCCAAGGTAGCAGACCAGCTAGGTGTCCCCTGTTCTGGGTACAGTGTCTCCTCTAGGATGTCTCAGGATAAGTTGCCCACTGCCCCGAGTGTCAGTGTCTCCTCTAGAGTGTCTCAGGATAAGGTGTCCACTACTCTGAGTGCAATGACTCCTCTAAGATGTCTTGGGATATGTTGTCTTTCTCTCTGAGTTCAGTTGTTCCTCTGCCACTCTGGGTTCAGTGGTACCTCTGCCACTCTGGGTTCAGTGTACCCTTTAGGATGTCTCAGGAGGGATCCAGTGTGCACACAAGAGCAGAACAGATGGGGGTCTGCGCCAGGCCTCAGACTCGGGAGAGGGGCAGAAAGAGAGTGGTATTCCTCAGAGGCAGGGTTTGAGTGCTGGAATCTGAGTGTTCCCCGCACCCAGATATAGGAGTAGGGCAGTGTGTGGGACTTCTTACCTACAGCTCTGGGTTCAGTGGACCCTCTAGGATGTCTCGGGAGGGATCCAGTGTCCACACAGGAGCAGACCAGGCGGGGGTCTGTAGCCCGCCGATCCCGATCCGGCATTACAAGATGGCGCTGGTTTACTGTTGCACCACTCGCAAACAAGTCTACTGCGCATGCATCAACAGATTCTGACGCAAACCCCTCCCGAGTGGGTATATGCAAATGAGGTATTGGTGCCAGCCAATCCCTGCACGGCAACCACTCCCTGGGCGGGGACTTATGCAAATAGTATTTATGCTAATTAGGTCTGGGTAGAACAACCAATCAGAGAAGATATGCAAATGAGGTCGTGGGTGACCAATCAGAGACGATATGCAAATTAGGTCCGACAGGGCAACCAACCAGGGAAAGCCACGCCCCCTCTCCCCTCTATATAAGCAGCCCTCTCTGGCTGCTCGGGGTCCCGGCTTCACGATGGGGCGCTCCTGCAATAAAGCGTGTTGAGAAGATCCCGGTCGTCGTGTCCTTCTCAGTCGAGCGAGTGTAGATCGTCCGTCTTTCTTCCTGGTCGAGCAGACGCAGGCGTCTTCCTTCCTGGTCGAGTGAATGCAGATCATCGCGCGTCCTTCGGGGTCGAGCGGTCGCGACAGGGGTCTGCACTAGGTGGATCTCTTTTTTATACACTTTCTTTTCTCTCCATCATTCTCAAGAAGCTACCATATTATCAAGTTCAGTTCCAATTCAGTCTCTCAACAAATTACTGGAGGCTTAGCAGCACAGACAGATAATGATGGATCTGGATTTCACTTTCAAAGTACTCACTGTTTTTCAGGGAAACAATTACACTGCAATGTAAATAGTATGATGTTACATACTCACTTGTATACTTCACTGCATATGTTAAGTTCTTCCAAAGATATATGTCCTGGTTAATTGTGATTGTCAAACTGACACTGTCTAGAGTTACCTGTGAAGAGAGAACCTCAACTGAAAAACTGCCTCTGGAAGAATGGCTGTGGATGGCCTATACAGAATTTTCTTGAGTGCTATTTAATGTAGATGGGCACAGTACTGTGAGTGGTACCATTCATAGGCAGCTGATCCTGGACAGTACATAAAACCTGGTTGAGGGCTGATGATATGGATCTGTAGTTAAGAGGACTTGTTGTTCTTACAGAGGAACTGTTGCTCTTACCGAGCAGCCTGGGTTTAATTTCTAGCATCCATATGGTGGCTAACAACCATAGGTACCTTCAGTTTCAAAGGACTTCACACAGTCTTTTTTTTTTTCGGTACTACACACACAGAGAACACAGACATACACACAGGCAAAAGATCCAAATACATAAAATAAATTAAATAAGTTTCTTTTGAAAAGAAAGCTTGCTAAGCATAAATCAGTGAGCCAACAAGGAACATCATTCTTCCCTGGATTTTGCTACTGATCATGCTTGTGCTCCTGCTCTGGTTTCCTTTAGTGATGGAGCCAAATAATCTCTTCCCACCAATAGCTTGCTTCTGATAGTGTTGTTTTTATCACAGTAATAGAAAAGCAAACTAGAACAGTATCTAGAAATGAACTCACAAAATATCAGGTTCTGTCTATAACCTGCATAGCAACCTCAGCAGCTCCTATGACCATTGCAGCTCCTAGTAAATATGCCTTAACTCCATAAGTCTCTAACACACTTGTAGGAGACACACTCAAAGCACTATTTTTTCTACTTACACTATTGTAAGAGCTTCCTGCCAGTGCCCCACACTTGTTTATTTATATACATAAAGTTATCATAGGCATCAGTGATGAAGCTAATCATGCCATGTCTCTGCTTTCTTCATGAATTCCCATCCCAATTCCAGGAACAACCAAAGCTCTTCCCGAAGCTAAAGCTCCTGTATGACTCAGTCCTGGTCCGGTTCTCTGCTCCAAGCTCATTCCACACTCCTCCCTCACTCTACCCCAGTACTTGACAAAAGAAACCAGCACTCAGTTTCTTTTCTTTCTGTCTTGGTTTTCTTTCTGTTTGTTTTTTGTTAAGACAGTGTTTCTCTGGGTAACAGTCCTGGCTGTCCTAGAACTCACTTTGTAGACCAGGCTGGCCTTGATTCTGCTACCTTGGCCACCAGTGTGCTAATATAGAAAGGATGCACCACCATGCTCAACTAGACTTTCAATTTCTTAAACCTTAGTCTTAGAGGCTCTTACACGCTTTTGGGGTGTTTGCAAATTTTGCTATTTCTTTTCTGTCTAGAATATCCTTTTTGCTTCTTCTTTCCCTTGTTGGTAGTTTCCATCTCTGCTTTGGAGACCTTTGATGCTATGAAACAGTTATCCTTGTTATGATGCATATTCTGCTTTCACTGTCTAAACATGGACAGTGAATATTACATGTTCAAATGGTATATTGGTAGCGTAATTACTAAATACTAATTATTCTTTCTTTAAAATCCAATCCAAGTCTATTGTATTCACCAATACTCACTCAGCACAGAATGTGGCTTCACAATAGGCATTCATTAAGTATTTGGTACATGAGACAATGAATACATGCACTGTGCATGAGCAAACCGAAGTTATTCATTCATCTTCACTGAGAGTCTCACATCTCCTTTTCCTTTTTCCCCTGTGTCTTAAGAACATCTATAGAGCCTATGGTTGAGATCATTGACCAGTTCTCTCCCATCATGAATTCCTCCTTGTGTTTTCAATAATGATGCATCATTCACTCTTATTAATGAACATAATGAGGCTTTCTTTTTGTCTGAGGTCTAACATATACATAGAATTATTGTTTTTCTGTACTCTCTTATCTGCCTCACTAGGCAGAGTTCCTTAAATCCTAGAACCATGCCTCATCACCCCATTTTTTCTATTAATCAGGTTATATTCAGTGTTGTGGATATCAATTGATCTGTGAAGGTGATGAATGACTCAATTAACAACAATGATAATAATTTGGTATATAATTTTACTACAGGATCTAGGTAAGTTTACACAGTAGTTTATTGCCAGTCTATTTGGGTTTTGGGTGTTTGTTTTGTTGTAAGGTTGTTATCTCTATCATACTATCTCCTTTTTAAGTGAAGCTGTGAAAGTCCAGCTCAGCCACTCAGGAAGATACTGCTAAAGTCAGCAATGACACTCTCTGTAGGTGTCTTTAAAGGGGTATTTTGTAGAAAATATGAAACAGTTACTTATAAGAGGAATTTCTCCAAAGCTTGAGTATTATCCAAGATAGATACATTGTTTAGATTTATCTAAATAATTTCATATGCTTTTAATATTGTTTTTTAAAGTCATAAATGTATTTTAATCATATTATTCCCCTCTTTCAGTTGCTCTCAGCTCTTCCCTACCTCCATAACCACTCAACTTCACTCTCTTCATTCTCCCTCCCCGCTCTGTCTCTGTGCCTGTTTCTCTGTCTCTCTGTCTCTCTCTCTCTTTCTCTCTAAAGAAAAAGGAAATTTAAACCACAAAACAAACAAAAACAAGACAAAAAATACTGAAAGAGAGCAAAATACACACAAAACCCATCAGTTTATTTTGTGTTGGCCTGGGCACAAGGCCTGTAATGGACTGTGACTAATATTTACTCCATTGGAGAAAATTGATTTTTCCTTTCCCAGAAGTTATCAATTGAAATTTTATACTTTGTCTTATACTTTACCTAAATTGTTTTTCTTAGGACCCATTACAACAGGGTTTATGGCATCTAGAGGAGGCATATTAACTTGCTTGTTCATACCACTTCAGCTGCTGGTGATGGTAGTAGTGGTGTGTGTGTGTGTGTGTGTGTGTGTGTGTGTGTGTGTGTATGTGTGTGTACATACTGGGATATAAGCATCTGGATATATGATCTTTGTGATGTTTCATGGTTAGTCTTGCCTTTTTGGGTAGGTAGTCTGTTATCTTGTTGCTGTTGCCACAAATTGGGTCCCAGCAAAGTGCAACAGCTGAGACCCAAGGCTATGAAAGTTATAGGGGAACCCTGGGGAAGAGAGCAGAGGTAAAACAGATAGGCAACAACAAATCTAAAAGCAGTCTAGAGAGACCAGATGGAGAATGATAAGGAGGGAACAGGTAGCCTACCTTGGTCCTTCTTGAGGGTAGCTGCTCTGGCATTCCTAGTAGAAAGTGGTTTTGTGAGTAGGTGAAGCATCAGAGAGGAATCTACATGCTTTTTATACAGCAAACATTAAACTCAAATCTGTATTTCAGTAACTACATCCTCTAAGAAATATTAGATTTAGCTTTATCAAGAAAGAAAGAACCTAAATTTAAAAAAGAAGAGTGTAATTAAAGTGACGTGGACCAAAACACACATTTTCAATTATATTCACCTGGCACATACTTTATATCTTAGCATCCAATTTATATAACTTAGGTTCTCATGAAATAAAAACAAGAGTCATGGTTATTTATAGCAAGAGGAGAGATGTTAAAAGTCTAAAATTTGACAATGACCTTTACATTATCCTGTAGTACTACTGAAAAAAGACAATTTCTTTCAGAGTCTATTGAATATAGAAGCCATTGCCAGTTACACCTAGTAAAATTACACCTAGTAAAATTAGTGGTAAAATTACAGAAAATTACACATAGAGATAATAGCTTTTTTATTATTATTCCTGTTCTAAGAAAACTACCAAATCCCTCTCAAATTGAATAAAAATCATTTCTCTTTTAGAATTAACAGTTTCTTAAATTATTATAACCTGTCAAGTTTTGTAGCCATTTGTGATTATTTTATGATCAGCACAGCAAGTGACAATGATTAATCAACATAAAGCATAAGATGCATCATATAAGACATAAGCAGAATGCATATAATACCCAGGGTCATTCTACTTCGAGAGGTGAAGAAAACCATAGAGCTACCATTAATGAAACCCTGGCCTTTTATGGGTCTTTCATCTTTAGATTCATTTGTCCTTTATAATTTTATGAATTATGTTTTGCTACACTCTTTTCTTCATAATAGCCTAGGATTGTGCTTTACAATTCAGATATGTGTCCTATGATTCTAATACTATTTTGAAATCTCCTTGGTAATCATTTACTTTTTTATGGGATTGTGTGAACTTTAGTCTTTCTCTCTCATTAGCATCTGAATCTTCAGCTGGAGTTCAGTATTTCTATTTCATCATCTTACAGCACTGAACAGTCTCAGCCTCCTTGATCACTCAAATTGCTCCTCATTAGAAAGGTTTTAGCTCTTTAAACATGCTATCTCTATTCCTTTTGACTCTAGGAAATCCAGCAAACCCTACACTTGTGTTATAAGACACTAATGGTTGAAAGTCTTAAATACTTTACCACAGACTCAAAAATCAATAGAAAATCACATTAGATCTTAGAAATTATAAATTAAAAACAGGAGTCACTCCATGACTACTTATACTGACTGCTGATTTCTATGCAAAAGTATAGTCTCATCTCAAGATATCAAGTACACCTATCTACCTAATTTTTTTTCTATTTGCAAAATACTATATCTAAAATTCCCACTGCTATGCCTACTACTTGAAATGAAATGATTACTTCTGGGTGAGAATGTCTGATCATACATCCTGGTGTGCTTAAAATATAATGCATGTTTCACCCTGGAGAACCAGATGTGCCAAACAGGTAGAATATGATGAAACATGCATGTTCAGGATATCCTAACTCTAAGGAAAGAGATTCAAAACTTTGTCTTGGTAGGATTATTTCAGTGACAATGCATAATTCGTTGCAAATGTCTTGTAAAATTGCCAGAAAGGAGGATAAGTAACAAGGGCAAGGAAAGCTGCAAAGTAGCCAAACCTATTAAATTTAAAGGTACCATCTTTGGAAGTTTGAATGAGAATGTTCCCCTGGGCTCATAGGTCTGAATAGTTAGTCCCAAATAGGTGGGGCTGTTTGAGAAGGATGTGAAGGTATGGCCTTATTAGAAGAGGGGTGTAGCACGATATGGCTTTGAGGTTTCAAAAACCTCCACCATTCCCAGTTAGCTCTCTCTGCTTCTTGTTTGTGTTTCAAGATATAAGCCCTCAGCTACTGCTGCAGTGCCTTGCCTGTCAGTCTGCTTTTATGTCTCCTGCTGCAATCATCATGGAATTTGACCCTTTGAAACTGAAAAACCCAAGTAAACTCTTTTTCTACAAAATGCCTTCATCTTGGAATTTTATCATAGCAATAGAAAGTACCCAGCCACCATAAATTAAAATTTTGCTCTTAACACAAATGACATAGTTCTATTACAGTTTATAATTGCTAAAATAAGACATTAGTTACAAGCAGGTGCATAAATACAAATTTTTGTAAATTTTTCATCAGCTCCCACAAAGTGATAATATTAAAATTTTAGAAAAATATCTTTAATTAAGTGAAATGTCATGCTTTGTCCCTGGCACTGAAAATTAAGTTGGATGGGGTTAGATGAGGAACACTCCAAAGACGACTCTGCACTACCCAGGAATGAATGAGGAGGAGATATCATAGAGCAAGATTACTAAGTCCAGCGACTAGAGCACTTTTTGGTTTCTGTAGCTCAGTTCAGTTGGCCCTTTACTCTTGAAGGTTCACTGCAGTCTTGATTTCTTATCTGAAAGCTACATCTTGACTGCTTGTTCATCCTAACTGTGTTCTGTCTCCAAAAGAGACAACTGAATGAGATTATTAAAATGCAGAAGAGAAAAATGAGAAAAAGAAAACTTTGAATACTATGTTTCTGTAACTATCAAGATCAACATAGTCTGACAACCCTCAACTTCCTGACAGCTAAAAGTGCCCTTAGTGGTTTCCAAGTCAGGAATCTGAGTCCAATCTGGACGTGCCATATTGGTAACACTCATACTCAGAAGTTAGTAGTTGAGTGATGATTGTACAGTTTTAAATTGGGCTCCAAACATATAAATTTCTACTCATTATGATTCTTCACAAATCTCTTTCATAGAGGCCCATGGCCATAAGATATAAAGATTAATATTCATATAGTAAGATTTTCAAAACTTCTTAACCCATGAAAGTTATCTTTAATATTTTACCTAGCTAATAATTGATCTGATATCATACTTCTCAAAAGAACAATTGTAATCTAATTGCAGAATCAGTATAAAAAAGGCAACAAGTACTTGGAAAGATTAAATTTCATATAATTTTGTAGGATTTGCAATCTCAGACCATAGTCCAAGTTTTGTAGCAAGTCTATGTCAAAAAGTTGCATATAGCCAGATCTGCTTTAGAATGAAACTCATTCCTTCAAAAAAAAAATGTTTCCTTCTCTTGCCTATCAACTTTATTTTACAAATATCAAACAGTCATATTTTTAGAATACACAACAAAAGGAGAATGCATTCTTTCCAAGTGCTTTCTTTACCTTATGTATTCACTGAAATTCTTAGGAAAAAAATTCATTCATACTTTGACACATATGGGGTTCATTATATTTGTTGTGCAATCATCTAAAAATTTAATGCTATCCTAAAAAATCCAGAATCTGATATCTACACACCAGTATTCATTCACTCTTGTATTAAATATGTCCCTTAACACTCAGCTTTACAGAGGATACTTGTTGAAGTAAGAAGTGAGTTTCAGACCAGTTTAAGAAGAAAATCTGAGGATTTGTTTAGCAAATCCTCATGAGTCAACTTTAAGGAATCACAATGTTGCTACCTCACCAAAACTTTGGTTACATTTACAGGATCATCTGAACACAAGTAGCTTTGTGATATTGATGGGTAACTTGATGGCAAGTATCTAGTATCTTTATTTCTTTTCTTAAAGTGTTGTTGTTGATGTACTCCTTAATATGTTTTAGACAATTACAAATTCAGTTTTTGTCACAAAGGTCATTTTCCTGATTAGCAAGCTTTCTTAACAAGCTTTCATCCATTGAGAAATTCAGATGATCCTGACCAACATCAAAAGGATAGCTTAAATTGTTTTCAAATAAGTAGTCAACTGAAAGCTGAAGTACCACACTATTGACACAATGATGCCCAGATATTTATTATGTTGGAAGTCTTTTAAAATCTATGAAAAACAAATCCTGAAATCAAAGCACCACTAACAGACTTTTTTTTTTGAATCATGCAGCAGCTTGTAGAGATTATGTTCCCTATGGAAACTTTGTTTCTTAGACTAGGAGGTGTAGATCACTTTACAAAAGTGTCCACATCCACATTTGCCCAATGTCATGCAATAGTAGTGCACACCTTCTGACCCTGGCACACCTCTGACCTGAGTATGAACACGATTGAATGTAATAATTTCATACATCCAAATTGATTGTAGTTAAAAAAAATGGGATGTGCTAAAATTGTCTAATTATGGGAAAGTCAAATAGTATGTGATTTCTCTTATATAGTACCATCTACATTTAAATTTATGAATGATTATACCTGTGTATACACATGTTCATGAATCTAGAAAAGGGACTGTGAAAAGGGAACATATATTGTAGTAATGAAGTAGGAACAAATGTGAGGGTAACAAAACAAGATTAGCATGAAGGGGATGTAGAGAGAAAAAGGAATGACTAAAAGCAGATAATACTGACATATTTCTAAGAAAACACCATGATGAAGTACATCACAATGTACAACTTAAATTTTGTTATTTGAAAAGAAAGACAAGAAGATAGAGTAGAGAAAAAACAAACAAACAAACAAAGTTGGCCTAAAAGTGTAGAACATTTGTTGCTCCTGAAAAAGGCATGGGTTCAACTCCCAGCTCACAGACATCTGTAACTCCAGTCTAGAGGGATCTGACACACTTTTTGGACCTCCATAAGCACGAGACATGCATGTGCTACACACAGACAGGCAGGCAGGCAGGCAGGCAGGCAGGCAGGCAGACAGACAGACAGACAGACAGACAGACAGACAGACAGACAAACAGACAGACAGAACACAAACACACTAATACACAAAATTATACAATAAATAAATAAATAAATAAATATTTAAAAGTATCCTGGTCTGAATGACAATGACCTCCATAACTTGTATATTTGCCTGCTTAGTTTCTAGTTTGTGAACTGTTTGGAAAGATTTGGAAGAGTGGCCTTGTTGACGGAGTATGTTTCTGAGATGGGTGTTGAGAGTTCAAAAACCCAAGCAAAGGCCAGTCTTACTCTGCCTGAGAATCAGGATGCAACTCTAGCTCCTGCTTCAGCTCCGTAAGTGGTGCCATGTGTTTTCTGCTATTTCCCCTCTGAAACTGTAAGCAAGCTCCCAATTAAATCCTTCCTTTTATAAGAGTTGCCTTAGTTGTGGTATTTCTTCAAACACTTAAACATTGACTAAGACAAAAAGATAAAGCAGAAACAAAAATAAAATAAAAGCTTACATACAAAATCAGAGCCATAACTTACAAACTGTGCATTGCATATCTTTTCATATAGAGGAAGAAACTTGCATTTCTACCAGGAAAACTCACACTGTAATTATTAAGTAAAGATGTGTTTCATCATTTTGGTTTCCACAACTTAACAACAAACCTTAAAAGTATACTCTGATGAGCAATAAATAGTGAACAAACATGATATGAAGAATTACATAAATTCTCCATAGGTGTATGAGTTCTCCTCCAGAGGAACAATTATTCTGTTACCTACTTCCAACTTTTAGACATTTTGTTTTACTTCTCATAACTACTCTGCTGTGAATAAAAAATGACTTCCAGTGATTTATGTAAACCACAATAATTCTGGGCACATTATCTTCTTTCATTATGGACACAGGTGTGGAAGATTTTGTGGATATGCAAAAGCTTCCCAGTAGAATGTTCCACAAGCCTAAAGCTGTGTGGTGAGAAGCAGCTACCAATCACAGAAAATCATCTTTCCTTTGGAGATTTTATGAAGAGTTTGAGATAAAGGGTCAACAAGAAAAAGACATCATTTGGAGATTATAGTGACCTATGAAAATAATCTAACATTTTGAGGATTAGAGACAGGTTAAAACAAAAGAACTATCTCACACTCCCACTAAAAAATGAAAGTAATGGCAAAATTTTTCACCACCATGCATGTAGGACCCTAAAAAGACAGTATGGTTTCTGTTTGAGCACCAGCTAGAAATCACTGGAGAACCCAGGTAATTCTAAGAGATGCCACATATTTTGCCACACTCCCAGACTCCAGGCTCCTGACACAGGCTCCTGACGTGAGGCCACAGATCTTAATCATTCAATGCCTTTCAGGCACGTAGGACAATGCCCACAACGCTCTCTACAGGTAAAGCGTATGACTACGGCCCATAGCCTCAAGACAGATCTCCATATATAAAGGCCATTGGGCAGAGCCAATTAAGCATTTCTTCCCAGCCCCTTCTCCTTGCAAAAGTTATTTAACCTCGGGCTTGCCATGAAAATACTGGGGTATAGTTTCACCTGTTTTCCACTATGACAATAAATATCTTAAGACCATAGCCTATTTCTCTTCTTTGGGACCCGCTTTGCAGAACCATGGAGTTTTTCAACTACCAAACTGCTGTCTAATCTCCCTCTGACAACCTCCCGATGTTCTCAGCCACAGATGCCCAACAACCCAAGCAAGCAAGCCGAGCCAGCCATGACCCAGCCAAGCGAGTCACCACAACCAAGAACTCTCATCCCATCTCTTCTTTGGTTGTGGGCCACCAGGCCATATGTGTCCCACTTTGGTCTCAGCCCTTCTGCGGTTCCCAGCGACACCTGAGAGCCCAAGGGCCCGAGAACCAGTCTGTTTCCAGCACCTTTTGACCTGGGAAGCCCCAGCCCACGAGCTCTGGCCCCTGCAGGACCTCAGACTGTATTCCCCACCTATAAATGGAGTCCTATGGCTTCGCATAGTCCAGTGTCCAGCATGGAGTGAACACAGTCAAAATTGGGTGTTAATGCCTCTCTTATCCGTGGCCCCTTGGGGGCCAGATGCTGGATCCACAATTCAGCCCAACAATGGAACCATGAACACTACAACCCCACACACGCAGAAAGAACTTCAGTGGGCAAGTGAGCTTCCTGGAGACAGCCTACCGTTTTGCTTAGCTGTGATGGATATACTCTGAAGAGGCATGTCCCCACAGGCTTTGTCCAAGGATGGTGTCTTACTACTGATGTGCCTTCTCGTGGTTGTCATTACTATAGCTCTCATATACCTGACATGGTGTGACTGGGCATGGGAAGATTCTCACTGTCTAGAGCCTCTTTTGATGACTTCCTGGGTGGTAGCCCACTCTGTTGGGCAAGTTTGCTGCAGATCAACCTTAATATGAATGTTCTTGAAATACTTCTGTTTAGATGAATTAATGATTTTATGGAATTCCTGATTTGGTTTAAGCGTTTTGGGAAATTATTTTGATTTAAATAATTTGTGAAGTTGGAGTTCTTGATTAAAAGTTTAAAGTTAGAATCAAAAATAAAATGTGCCCTTTCTCACAAAGTAGGCAGGGTTGCATAGATTAGAAAAGGAATGCAGTGAGATTTTATGCATTATAAGCACAAAATTGTACTTGAAAGAGAAAAATAGGTTTAGGACAAATTAACAATTAAAGAAAACCATTTCATTCTATGTTGGGTCTGAGTTCCTGTATCTTGTCATCTACAGATGTGGCACACCCACAGGTTATAGTGTGCACCATGAAATAGCAATGTTATAAATAAAGAGTAAATAATTCTGTGTATAAGAAGAGGAAATTCTAAGTATGTGAAGAGAGAATGTGATTACCCAGTTTAGCTGAACAAGACTTTAAAATTAAGATGTAAGATAGATGATGACCTGTTTCTTCATAAATTTACATTGTGGTCAGCTAAGCATAGGAAAAGATTACTACTATAACTGGCTTGCTTATACATTGTTAGTCAATGACAAAAAATTATTGCTTTGGGTTTATAATGAGTTTGAAGAGAGAAAGGTAGATGGGAAATGTTTAATTAGGTATGAGTTTCAAAAGAAAAATACATAATCAATAATCATGTAATTTTCTTTTAAGTAATCTTTTATGTAATGATTTTAATCTGTTTTTAAAGAGTGTTTTATGGTGATTGTTTTTAAAGAATGTGTAATTTGTGACTATTAGGAAATCTTTTTGTTACATAGAGAACTTTGTCTTATATGTATAAAAAGGATAAGAGAAAAAAATTAAGTTGTTAAAGTCAGCTCATTGGAGTCTGCTCTGTCCACCCAGAACATAAATGTGTGTGTGTGTGTGTGTGTGTGTGTGTGTGTGTGTGTGTGTGTAGGTACATATGCAAAATGGTTGGAGCCACCTCATTGGATTTGTTCCATCCAACAATGTGTATATGTGTATATATGTGTATGCATATACATCGGTTAGAGTCTGCTCACTGTTGTTTGCTCTATCCACTCAATATGTTTGCTGTCTGTCTATATGTATAAGACAAGAACTTGTCTTGCTTTATCTGTTTGGACTTAATACAGGGACCCCCAATGAAGGAGATAGGGAAAGGATAGAAAGAGCTGAAGGGGTTTACAATACCATAGAAAAAATAATAATATCAACCAATCAGACACTCCAGAGCTCCCCAGGACTAAATTATCAACCAAAGAGTACACTTAGAGAGACCCATGGCTCCAGCTGCATATATAGCAAAGGATGGCCTTATCTGGCATCAATGAGAGGGGAGGCCCTTGGTTCTGTGAAGGCTCAATGACCCAGTATAATGGAATTCTAGGGCAGTGAGGCAGGATTAGGTGGGTGGATGGGAGAGCACTCTCATAGAAGAAGGGTGGAGGGGGGATTAGATACAGAGTTTGCTGAGGGAAAACAGAAAGGGACATAATATTTGAAATGTAAATAAATATAATAACCAATAAAAAATAAAGAAATATATAATAAAAATCAGAAAAAATCTGGTTAACATCAGCAATGTCCTCCACATAATCTGTGAGCTAATCACAAATGTACTAATCAGGCAATCATAGCCAGAAGATAGACGCCTGGTGGAATAATTGTATCGTAATGACCCACAGGTTTTATTCTTGCTTATCACACAACATTATTCTGATATTGACAAAATTATACAAGATGTTAAGCAATGTTCAAAAAACAATCAGACTTTTTTTCAGAGTTGAAGACCTTATGAACTGAAGCATGTGACATCATGAAGGAATCAGAAACTTCAAGGAGTCTGTACTACGGATATGATGCCTAAAGATATTTTAATATGTTATAAAATTTTTGATTCAGGATTCTAAACAGAATAACACTATAAAATTGCCATGTGGGTTTTCCTTCAATAGCTTATAAATGTAGATTTTACTTTTCCACTGTGTTCTACTTTCCCAGAGCTAACAAAGAATCAAACAACAATCCCAGTATTACAAACCAGGTACCTACTATAGCAAACTACTATATCTAGTTTCTGGAAGCTGGACTGTAAGCAAGATAATGTTCTTCTTAACATCAATAGAAGAATGTCCATCAGTTCTTTAGTCAGGTTCTATAGTTTACCAGCAACCTTTAAACTACAACACTTCAACCTTTGCATTCTATTGAAATCATCACTACCCATCCACAGTTCTTCTTATTTTATTAGGACTCTAGTCACATTAAATTAAACATGACACTAATTTAACATGGCCAACATCTCTTTAACTTACATATATTTCTAAAGATTCAACTAAGATTTCAACTAAATTTATGGTTGCACACACTATGGGAAGTACTTCATCCTGTCTGTTGGAGAGATACAATTCAACTCATATTCATTCCTTAGTTAAAATAGCACATGTACTATTTCAATATGTACAAAAATTAGTTTCATATTCTAAGTACAAAATACATTTACTTAAGATTAACATAGCTTATTATTAGTTAATGTACTCAGGTTTTAAAATAAAAATCATTATTTGTATTCATCACCAGATCATAATCTCATTCTTCTGTGGGTACAAGGATGAATACTTAGGATGCAGTTAGAAATTCTGCTGGTTTAGGAAAGTGGAAGTAGTATGTATCAAGGAATACATCAAAAAAGCTTTTATTTCCCCAGCAGATGAAGACATTTCAGAGAAGCAACAATTGGCCAAAATACAAAAAAAAAAAAAAAAAAAAAAAAAAAAAAAAAAAAAAAAAAAAAAAAGCTAAATGTGAGATGTCAAACTCCAGCTGATTTTTCTACAGCCTAAGACCTAATGTAAGGCTCAGAAAACACCGAAGGAAGCAGGGAAAGAAAGATTGAAAGAACCAGAATACCAGGACATCTGCTGCAAGAAAATGTCTTCTATACATGACAAGAAAGTTGTATCCAGGATGTAAAGAGTATGACTGTCAAAATAAATTAGAAAAATGACAACTATGAATATGACAAAATGGACAGGGGAAATACCAGCTATCTCTATGAGATGAAACGCTATAGGCATTTAATGGTTAGCTTCAAGGGAGAATCATACGTCTTCAGGAATAAGTCTCATGATAGAGTCTTTCAAGAGGTCAAGCTTAAACACATATAAGCAACATAAATGGACCCAGGAGGTTCTGTGTGTGTGTGTGTGTGTGTGTGTGTGTGTGTGTGTGTGTGTGTGACAATAATAAAAACTAAGGGGCCAAGAATTTGAAAAGGAGTGAACAAAGGGAACTGCAATGAACAGAAGAATAAAGAATGATATAAGCCCACTACTCATATATTAAATTCTCAAAAACAACAAGTAAAAAATATTTTTTAAGAACATTGAGAAAAAATAGGTACATAAAAGCATGGTTTTTCATAAATCTTATAGATATTCTTATTGTTGTTTTATCTTCTCCCTCTTTTTTCTGTATTTATCTCCACCTTTTATTTATTTTTAGAATTTGTATTGGCTACTTTATTTATTTACATTTCAGATATCATCCCCCTTTCTCATTTCCTCTCCTTAGAACCCCCTATCCCATCTTCTTTCCTCCTTTTGGCTTCTAAACCATTTTAATTACACATATGTATTAAGGTCAGTTCTAGCTTGAGGGTCTAGCAATACAATAGATGCAAGTAGTCAATGAACAAGCAAAACAATAAACACAAATAGTCAAAGAATAAGCAAGGCATTATACACAGTTATGTGAACACTCTGTGATCATTGTTTCTAAGGGCTTATCAGGATGACCAAAATATCTGAGCCAACTTCTCTGTCCTAGCCCAAAGTCATTTTCATATCTGAAGCCTACTTCCTTGTTTTAGCCTAAAATACTTCCTTGTTTTAGCCTAAAATTTAGATTCCTGTCTGAAATTACTTCTTTGTTCTAACCTAAGATTTAGATTCCTGCCTAAAATTACTTCTTTGCTCTAGCCTAATGTCAGATGCCTGCCTGAGGCCTACCTTCTTGTCCTTGTCCAATGTCATATTCCAGCCCAGCAGCCCATTCTTTGTCCTTAATCCATGTCAGATTCTTGCCAAGCAGCCCCAAAGGCTCTCTGCCCCTCCCCATTTTCTATTTCATTAACAAGACTGAGTCTGTCTTAGGTCATTCTGACAACAATGCCTTCCTTACCTGTCATGGAATATGCTTTATCCAAAGTAATGCACATCTGTTTTAAATTAGTAAGGCTCTGTGCAGAATTTTATCCGTCCTTGGCTTGCCAGCCTATCCCTCTTAATCAATGCCTATCCCTGCCTTTATTCCACTTCTCCTATCAGATCACCTCTATCTTGTTTTCTCTATCTCTATTGTTCATTCACACCCTCTGCTCTGACAGTGGCCCCCTTCCCTACCCCCATTGGTTTCTGCAATGACATAAGAATATTACAGGGATGATTTGGAGCTAGGACACTCAGATGAGAAACGACATGACATTTGTCTTTTTGAGTCTGCATTACCTCATCCAATATGATGTTTCTACTGCCAAGCTCATTACTTCATTTTTCTTTACAGCTAAATAGTATTCCTTAATGTATACATACTGTAATTTCATTATACATTCATTAGTTGAATGATACTTGTTGTTTCTACTTCCTAGCTGGTATACATAGAGCATCAATGAACATAAAAGAGTAAGTATCTATAGAGTAGAATGTTCAGTCTATATGCCAATTATATTGCTAGATGATATGGAGATAAAAACTATAATACAGGTTAGTAAGCAAATAAATATACATTTGCAGTTTAAATGAAATTTTCTCATCTGAGTTGACAAGAGCTAAAGAATTCATAACAAAAAAAAATCCAACACCAGGCATAAGTAGCCCTTTTTTGAGTTATTGGGCTGGATTGTCCAAGAGGCTCCCCACTTAACTGCACACACACACACACACACACACACACACACACACACACACACATACACACACAAGAGGTATCAGGTAAGTTCCCTATTCATGAAGAAATCATGAACTTCAGACACATGGCAAGAGAGCTTGAGCTAAAACTGGCCTGAATGCCCCCTCACTAAAGACTAGCTTTTATTATACCAGAGAATTACATGCAAGCTTCCAGAGGAGAAAAATAATCTACAGTCCATAACAGCTGTCTAACTATTTTGGCTATGAATGAACAAAAATGATGAGCATGACACAATAACCCTTAGGATGTAGTAGTGGCACACATACCTTGTTAGTAACCAACAGCTCTCTAATTGAACTTAAGACACAATCAACACAAGTAGAATAGTGATTGGTACAAGAAGCTAACTCCCCAAGGGTAATGAAGTTGTAGATCTTAAAGGGAAACCTAAAACTACCCCTTTACTAAACTATCATAATCTATAACTATAAATAATTGGCCTTATCCCTACAGATCAGTGTAGTCCTCCTCCTTCTTCAAAAGAAATTCTTTGTAGCAGATGGAAATCATTGCAGAAAATCACAACCATGATAGCACCATAAAGGCCAAAGGAACATCCCTCCCAAGTTATGCAACCTGACCTGCTACCTGAATAGATGGAATTGTGCTTAAAGAATGACTTCCCTTATCTGCCATGTAACCCTGAAACCCAAGAACCTGCTTGTGTATAAATTCCCTAAGCCTCTAGATGCGGGATTGCAATCTTGCCCTGCGCAGATCAGAATCTGAACCTGGGTTCAAATTATTAAAAAAATCTTTAGCCAAAAAATAAAAAAAAAAAAGAAGAAGAAGAAGAAGAAAGGAAGGAAAGAAAGAAAGAAAAAAGAAAATCACAACCAGCCAAACTAGAAAAATGAGGAGCCCAGCCCCAATGAATTCATGCACAAAGCACTCTCACAATTATGGCTCAGGGAACTATGCAAAAGAAATGGAAAGACTGTAAGAACCATAGAATCAGGAAGTTTTCTGTAAGATTGTGTCTCCTACTAATATCAAATGTAGTACCCATCAAGTCTCACTGATATAACTACCAAAATGTGTGCTGGCTAGGAACAATACCAGTATATATGACAAAGTAACCATGGCAAAGCTGCACAAAGAACTAGAACTACAAGCAACTAAAAAATGCTAAGGAATTTGTACACACACACACGCACACACACACACACACACACACACACACACACACACACACAGATATATATACATATGCATTCAATGCATGCCATAGAGTAACTTCTGGTCTGTGGCTAGATTTTTAGGATACCTTGTGAGGAAACACATGGTTCTTTACATTTTTATGTTATGAAAAAACAATACTTTCGAACTGAGATTTGAGAAGACACATTCAGAACTTAACATCCAGTTTTCTATTTATTATATTCATTTATTTGTGTCCACAGTTTCTCAGCTATCAGGTAGGCTTAATAGAGTCGGCTAGCAGAATTTGTGCTTTGAAATGAGATCAAAAGATATACTAAACCACTTCTTTCTCTTCCTTTCAGTTAATTTAAAAAAAAAAAAACATAAAGATTATGTTGTCACAGAAATAGAGTTTTAAACTGAATTATGATGAAAGTGCTTCAATCCATTTTATTTATAATCTTCTATGAGGTCTTTTATTGTTGCCTATACTCAAAATATATAGCCTTTAAATTTCCCCCTTTCTAGAAAAATAAGTATACATAAACAATGCAAAGTTCACAATCTTGCTAATGATCATGCACTTAGAGTTACTTGAATACAAACTCTTGAATTCTTTGAAGTAAAACTGCACATAAGAATCCAATAACTTCCACATCAACACATTGTATAAGATAGATGTTTACTGCAACACATTCATTTGACAAGCACCAACATCAAGTTCTTCAAAGATACTTCCTAATGTGCCCCATTATGTCAAAGCTTCACTGTAATGTGCTAATGTTAAAATGCAGAAGTTTGGAGGAAATAAACCTGAGCATTTCTCCAAACCCCATTACCATTAGACAGCTATTCTAGAAACACATTACATGGTATCAGTCAGAACTCTGTTCTAGGAGAAAAATGCAGATGAACAACACAAAATGATTTGTAAAGACTGCAAACATCAACAGTAACGTTGAGATTTTTGCCAGCTTAAGAGACTGAATTGAATACAAAAGGTTTTCGCTAGTAAATAATGTTTTAAGCATCCATACTATAGGGAGTCTAGAAGACATTTCCATTTCTTTAAAATTAGTTTACTGTTGCTCATGCTTTCTAAATAAACAATAAATTATTAAGGAGAATTGTAAGTGAACAGATCTCTACATACCATGTGATCAGAATATTTATCAGATAATAGAAAACCATAAAAATGAGCGTCAAATGCAGTGGCTTGTGGGTCAAGCCAGGTCATAAAAGGCTTACTGCTAATACTTTCCTGAATCATACAGAGGGATGCTGAGTGTGCCACTTCCAGATGCTATTCAGAGTCCCAGTTTTTGAACAGCACAGCTTTCCTATTAGAGTACAATGGATAAAAGTTTATATTATGTCTTAGAGAAGCCTATACAAGAAAAATGATAGAAATTTGTAAAATAAAAAACTTCTCAGGCAAGAATCCATGATACATTTCAGAGAAATGTATCTAACATCATCTAGCCATCTGCAGTTTGGAACATTAAATGTACACTGAGCACATATGATAAACCAGTCATGGAGGTTCAATCCAACACTGCAGATAAAGTATTGAGCAAAAGCCAGATACATTTGCAAAGCCTGTAGTGTCACGTATTGATGTCTATAACACAGTATTTGAAAATGTAAACTGAAATTTTGAGGAATGTTAATAAATAGTTGCACAAGACCAGGACATGCACTAAAATGGAAGCAAGCTTTTTTCAAGATGACAAGGGATATGTTATTGATGTAAAATGGCTAAATTTAAAAGATATTTACTAGACAAGTGAAGAAAGAAAAACTTCCAGGAAAGCAAAATAACTTATAAAGTCAAAAGGAATAAGTGTGGATGGAAGAAATAAAACTAACAAAGACCTACTTAGGAAGGTCTCAGGTGTGGGTTAGATACATGGCGGTGTTAGGAAATTAGCAATTACAGAGGTAGCCCACAGACATGGCAGTAATCTGTCTTCTTACACTAACTTCTTTGTCTTTTCTTTTAAAATTTTTCATGCAATATTATCTGATTACAGTTTTACCTCTCCCTATTCCTCCCAGTTCCTTCCTACCTCCTCTCCTCTATGAATCCCTTCTGATTCATATGCATCCCAATGAATCCACACCTTTTCTGATTCTTGTTGGAAAACAGACATGTAAGGAATAATAATAAAATATCATAAGATAAATCAAAACCAACCAGATCAGAATATAAGAAAACAACCAAACAAGAGAAATAGACAAAATAAAAACACAAGAAACACACAAAGACACAGAGACACACAAGTTCATATACAAAGGAAGCCCATAAAAAGTTAAAAACATATATTGTATATGCAAAGTATATGTAATATAAAAAGTGGAAAGGTGGGATTCTCTGACATTTATTAGACAAAGAACCTGCAAAGATGTTCTTGAGTTTCATTTTCTACTGACCATTTACAGCTAGGCATGAAAAGATCCTTGAGTGTTTGTTTGTTTGTTTGTTTGCCCAGTCAAACTCCCTTGGACAAAACAAATTTTTTGTTTGCAAGTGGCTATTGACTGGAGACAGATACTCGTTAAGGGCATTTTTGTGAAACATCTTACAAAGAGGGTGGAAAATAAATAAAATTATTGCTTATAGGTTCTAAAATAGGTCAAATAAGTACTTAAAGCTACTGCTCATAATACTAACATCTTAAACTCTCAATAGTGACATGGACACTTGGAAATAGTGAAGTTCTATTCTATAGTCCTGTTCTAAGCTATAGGAGTTTGTCATGATGCTCTCATTATGGCAAACTATCTCACAACAGAGATGAATACATTCACACAGTGACATAGAAAAAAACCAGTGGATCAATACTGTTGGAATTGAAATAAATGAATAAATAGACCAGCAAAGGATAATAGAAGGTTCAAACTCAGTTCTTAATGTTTCTAGAAACATTACATTTATTTTTTTTGTCTGTTTCAGTGTGTGCTACTTACTTTTTTGTTGTAGTAATGAACACCATGATAGAAAGTTACTTACACACATGCACACACAAAAGGTTGGATGGAAAGCTTATTCTGATTTACAGTTGCAAAAAAGAACATCTATAGTGGGAGGCATGTCAGCATGTGCCAGAGCAGGAAGCTGAGAGATCACATCAACAACAATAAATGTGAAGCAAAGAACGAAGTGGGACTAGGCTATAAACTCCTAAAACCCACCTCCAATATCATACTTTCTGGAGCAAGACTGGATAACCTCACCCAACATCCAAGGTTCAAATGTTAAAATACTAGAGTCTACTTAAACCACCACAGTATGTGTGGGCACATGTAAACCACAGCACATGTGGGGGGAAATCAGAGAACAACTTAAAGAAATCTGTCCTGTTTTTCAACTATATTAGTTGAAGAGATCAAATAAGATCATGAGATGTTGCATCACACTTATCCACTGAGCCATCTTCTCAGTTCTATAGCAGCGTTATAAATAATACAAACTACATGCCTACAAAGTCTGGGTAAGTCAACAAACATTTATTGAAGATGTGTTGAGACTTTTCTAGTAAGAAGGGAAAATTGTGATGAAAAGGGTACATAGGATCTGTCTCAAGCAGCCTGAATCTTATATGGGAGTTGAAAAATAAACTCACAAAAAATAAGAACCAAATGCAGGTGCGTCATGATTAAGGACATAAAGAAATGTCTGTTACCGAAGGCAATATATGAATGGAAGCCCAGTAAGTGAAGAAAGAACATTTCAGTTCAAAGACAAGAAAGATGCAAAGATCTGATATTGTTGAAGATGCAACGTGGACTTGAAAGGGAGTCAAGAGTTATTTGGGAGCCAAACCATGACAGCCTCCCAGAGCCACAGCAAGCAAGGGTTAAACCTTTATGTTGAGTAAAAGGAGAACTTTCTGAAAAGCTTTGACCTACACGTTATGTTATGACTCATGTACACTTGAGACAATTCCACTAGTTTCATGAAGGACAGGTTTCATATGTTCTTGGAAACCAAATAAAGAAATCTTTTTTAAAAAAACATTAAGATTGAATAGCAATCATTAGCCAATCCTACTGACAACTGATAGTAATAGAAGTCTTACTGCACTAAATACAAGGACAAGGTAAGTATGAAGCTTTTGAACAATGACATTTTTTTTTTTAGAAAATATATAAGAAAATAGATCCAGGAGCTAAAATTATTGGTATATATTGAAATATTTTGACAAAATATTAGCATATTTTAAACTATAATATTTAATTTAAACATTTTCATAAAGAAATACTATTCACATGGCAAAAAATAAAATATAAGTTGCAAAACACTAGAGAGACAACTCAGAGACCAGGAACACTGGCCGCTCTTCCAGAGGACCAAAGTAAAGTTACCAGTAGTCAAGTTGGGCAACCACTTCTGCCTGTAACTCCAGCTCCAGGGATCTGATGCCCTCCTTTGTTCCTTTTAGTCACCTGCAGTCACATGTACATCCCTTCACCCACAAACACACACACACACACACACACACACACACACACACACACACACACATCATTAAAAATAAATTGGTTACATAAATCTACAAAACATTAATACATATAAGACAGAAAGAGCTTTCAAAATTTGACATAAGTAGAAAATGCATAAGCAACTAATATCAATAACAAATTACAAGTGATTGCATATCAACTGAGTAAGAAAGAACTGAATAACCTTGTTCATATGCACACACAATGTCTACAATTTTTCCACATTTATAAAATCTATATTAATTAATTGGAGATTTGTATAATGTATTGAGCAAAAAAATTAAAATCCCCAAAGGTGTATGTTGGGCCTTGGATGAGATAACTTCATTTAACCTGTGCCCTTAGGTCATGTAACACAGGTAGAGGGTGTGATTAGCAGGTCTCCACTTTCAGAGATTAAAATATTAATGAGTTTTCTAAAGGCCAGGGGGCCTAGCTAATTAAGTTATCCCCTCCTCTTTTCCCCTCCCTATAAAAAGTCAGGGGATCCTGGCTTTTGCTGGGAAAGTGCATACCATCTACACCTATTCACCACGCCATGAACAATAAAAGCTTTGGAAAACCAGACTCCACGTGTCGCCTGGAACTTTGGAACCTTGAACTGCAGCAGCCAGCCCGCAGCAGCTGCATGTATGTGGGACCCTTCTGCCAGCGGTGTGGGATGAGCAGCGGAATCCCGCCACAGGCCCTCCTGGGACCTGCCGCTGGATCTCCTCTCCCCTCCCGCCCCGCGTGAGTTTTTTTTTTTTTCTCCACAGGTGTACATAATCTAATTCATTTAAAGTAGATAAGAAGTACTCTCTACAAAGACTTGATCCTTACCTCTCTATGACAGGATTTCTATGACATTTGACTGTTTTCATATTTAACAATAAAAGTATTAAAAGATATTTCAAGCATAGTTTAACACAAGCATTATGGAAACTATTAATAATACACTTTAATTTATCCAATCTTACATATTTAGGTCAAACAAATATTGGCAAATACTCACACTTATTCCTATAGCTTATATGGAATCTCTTCTATAAAATTTCTTTTACATTTAATAACATTTAAAAGATAAACAACTGAGAAGATGGGGATACACATCATTTAATGAGCCAGGACAGATAAATCAATTTATAGGGGAGGTACATGAGATCATTGGATCTTTATTTGAAAATAGATGCCGGCCGGGCGGTGGTGGCGCACGCCTTTAATCACAGCACTTGGGAGGCAGAGGCAGGAAGATTTCTGAGTTCGAGGCCAGCCTGGTCTACCAAGTGAGTTCCAGAACAGCCAGGGCTACACAGAGAAACCCTGTCTCGAAAAACAAAACAAAAAAAACAAAAAAAAAAAAAAGAAAGAAAGAAAGTAAAGAGATGCCATACATCCCAAACAGTTTCTTCTCCCTTCACTCCTTCCATGTCCTCTCCACCCCCTTTCCTCCCAGATTCACTTCCCCTTCATATCCTTTTCAGCAAGGAGCAGGCCTCCAAGAGACACAGCAAAACAAGACAAACGTTAGCTTGGCTGCATGGCAATGGAAGTAAACATATGATCAATCCTTTATTTTAAAACAGACAAACAACAAAACAAAAGCAAAATGCAAATAAACAGACAAACATCCATTTTTACTATTGACTGGTATTGTTATCTGGAAGTATTCTCCAAAACAGCAATCCTGACTGATCGTTGCACTCTATTCAATCAATCATGAGAAAGAAAATATTTCATAAAGAATTAGCTTAACCAGTCTCATTCACTTCTGGATTCTCCCTTTGAACATGCATTTGTGAAGAAGTGTCTTAGTGAGGGCTACTATTGCTGTGATAAAACTCCATGACCAAACCAACCTGAGGAAAAACATTTATTTTGCTTACACTTGCAAATCACAGGTCATCAAAGAATGCGAAGGCAGGAGCTAATACAGAGGGCACAGAGGAGTGCTGCTTATTGGTTTACCCTCAATGGCTCCCACCAGCATGGGGATGGCTCCACTCACACTGGGCTAGGCCCTTCCACATCAACCACTAATTGAGAAAATGATCTATATAGCCTGATCTTATGGAGGTATTTTCTCAATTGAGACTCTTTCCTCTCTGATGTCTATAGCTGTGCCAAATTAACATAAAACTACCCAGCACAAGAAGGTAAGTAATTTATCTTCTAGGGCTTTCAAGCAAATTTGATCTCATGATGTGTCTCAATATGCCTAGGAAATTATTAGAAACTCAAAGAAAAAATCAGGCCATATAGCCTAGTTTTTTTTTAAATAACAAAGTCAATGTGTTCGTATCTTCATATTTTCCCATTTTTAAAAATGTATTAGTTTTTGAATATTTAATACAATGCATTACAATCATATTCATTTCTTCCCCTAGTGCCTCCCACATTCACCACAGTTCTCTAACTGTCCAATGTTGTGTCCTCATTTTAAAGAAATTTTTATGAGTAGTCTTTAATATGATAAAGGATATATTAAATAAACATAGGATGTGATACTTCTATTATTTTAGTGCATAATTCACTCACATTAATTTTACCCATACTATTACAAATTCAAAATATTTCTAGACGCCTTTAATCATTTCATATCAAATATTGTCCAGTAAACAATGAGTCCCTACTCTTCTTTACTATAGAGTAATATCCCACCCCATGCCCCACCTCAGTTTTACAGGCACAGTTTTTAACTCATTAAGTCCAATTTATCCAGCTCACATCCTCTAGGATGCCTGACCTTCCACTGAAGCATGATCAAGATCAACTTACCAAAGGTTCCAAAGAAAACTAATTCTCCCTCTCACAACAAAAAATTGCCAGTGTTTCATAGGCCAGGTGTGTGACTTGATACCAACCTGCCTTTCTATGCTGGCATTTGAATATGATTTAGCTTGTGTAGGTTTTGTACACACACAGTAACAACTACTATAGGCTCCTATGTGCAGCATCTGGGTGAACAGCTTGGGCAGTTAATTACATGGGCATGGTGAGCATGGGCAATGCAAGGTTTTGTTTTATTGGATCAACTTTGTTTAACAGGGTAAACAAATAGGTGGGGCTCTTTAAATAGGTGGGGCTCACTGAAATAGAGTCTTAATAAATGCCAAAAAAACTGGTGTCCCTTTGCAAGCCTTGCTCATGCAAAAAGTTGTTTGGTTGAAATCAAATTCTCACTTATCATAGATGACAAGGATTAGTAGGTGAACATTATTCTCTTTCTTAATATTTATAATATTTAGCAAAATCCCTCCAGTTCTAAAATCTATAAACTAAGGTATTCCTATTTCTCATTACCTGGGATAATACAAGAGTTGGTTTCTTTGGGTTTTTGTTTTTGTTTTTGTTTTTTCTTTAGTTTTTTTAGTTTTTTGGTTTTGGGGTTTTTTTTTGTGTGTGTGTGTGTGTGTGTGTGTGTGTGTGTGTGTGTGTGTGTGTGCTTTGTTTTGTTGTTGTTGTTGTTTTTATGTTTTATTATACTTCTCAGTTTTATTTGTAAATCTAAAGGCCTTATTTTAAATGTTATAAGGAAATAATTCTGTATATATTACAGACATACAAGGAAGGCTCTAACGTAAATTTTAATGGTAGCTAAATTAATGTGACAAGGACCTATTCTTATTATTTCGTCTTTGCTTGGATATTCTGTGAAGCCATGAGGTGAACAATTCCTACTTGTTTGTTGAGTGTTTCTTCTTTAGGAAACATCTCATTTTTTTTAAAATGAGAAAGCACTACTTTCTTACAATGGGAATTACAACCCCTTGCCTTCTAAGGACATTATCCCTTCTAAGACAACACCAAAAATTTTATTTTATTCTCTTCAGAGATTCACAGTCTCTATAACCCTGAGAGCCTCTGGCAATTGACAGCATCTTTCACCCAACTTCTAACTCTACAGTTCTCTGACCTTCTCCAGTGCCTCAGTGAGAGCGGTAAACCCTTTTTTTTTTTTTTTGTCTGCAAACTTCAACTTTTCCCCTTCTCAAATATTGACCAAGAGCTGAGACCAAGTACATGTAGATAATTATGTCATATGACTTCTCTCTCCACATAGTATAATGATAATGATCAATCATGTCTCAGTTTCTTTCTTCTATTATCTGTTTATCAGAGACTACAATAAATATTTTATTTATAAACAGTTGAAAGAGTGACAGAGGACTAATCCAGTTCTTATATCAGGTCTTTGTTCATGTACATACATCATGAGCTCTGAGTATAGTCACACACAATCTCAAACACATTATATAATAAGTATGATAATATACTATTGCCCTTGCAGTGCTGCTTGTACCCAGTGATCTACTTCTCAGTTGCTCCCAGCCTTCAAGAAGATGATAAATTCCTTTGTAGGTAGAACGCTATTTCTTTGCAGTAGGTAGGGTCTTGATGAAAAATTTGTGACAGACCCCTCTCAAACTTTAAGTTCCTCTTAGAGTTTGCAGTATTCAAAGTCAATTGAAAAATGAATTGAATAAATAAGCCTCAAAAACATAGAAATGCAATAGAAAAATTCTTGAATTGGTAAGAGTTGGTAAAAGGCAAAGTAACATTTTTTTGTTATTGAAACACTTTCTTAGCACATCCTACAATCCTACTGGACCCCTACAATCTTAATTATCTTTTATCTATTCTGAAATATGGTAGGGTTATAATCCACATCCTAGTGCACTAGGCCAGCTCCGGCTTGGGTGGAGAAAGTCTTCTTCTTCTAGGTTCTTCTTGAGGCAGCTGAGGGGGAAGAGCATCGGGAGTTAAGACTTGGTCTTATGAGATATTTAAGGTGGTTCTAAAATTAAAAGTTTACTTGTCTACATTACTGTGCTACTGTAGCTGACCTGCCTTCTGTGATCCTGAGGCCAGAAACTGCAGTTTCTGGCACTTAGCACCTCAGCCCCAAAACAACAAAGGATTAAGTAAATAACTTTTGTATTATCTCAGCAGGAACTGCTGGGCCCTAACTTATGCCTGCTAGTCTAAGGTCACAGGAAAAAAAAAAAAACACTTAGAGAAGTTATTATAGAGTTTATTACTAAGTGTAAAAAGTTTCCTATGAAAGCTGTCTAATGGGAAAAGTGAAAAGATCCTAAGTGGGAAAAAGGAAAAAAAATCTAATAAAGGAAAAATTCTAAGGGAACGAATTCTGTGCAGGGGAAAAGGAAGGGAAGGAACAAAAGATGACTGACTACTTCTTTATCTTTGTCTTCAGTACTTACAGATCTTTCAGAGTACATGATTACATATTACAAAGTTCATCACAAGTTAACACCAAAAATCAAATCATAAATTGAAATAGAAGTTTACAACAGAGAATGTTTACATGCATATCCATTACCAGTAATTGTCTGACTAAACATCCATCACCCGTTCAGCTCCACAAGTTCACTGAAGGTTTAAAACTATAACTAAGAAATTGGTGATGTTTTGTATAGATAAACTCAGGCAGTATTTTTATCTTCTGTCCCAGCACCTATAATAAATTGTTAGTTCCCTATTAGTGACCTTTGGTTAATTGTTTTACAACCTCTTGGAATGTGCACTGAGAAAGTCTGGTTACTATCTAAGAGCAATTAACTGATGACTCTTGGGAGAATGGCAGACTTCTCATTGCCATTTTTGACTAACAGAAAGGGAACTAATAGCAGTTCCACTATAAAGGAGCTTAATAATCATTGATAAAATTTTAGGAATTCTTATAGGATCATCATTAAGACTTAAGACGTCATCTATTTGTCTATTTAACATCACTACAAGACAGTACATCTTTGTGGATCTGCAGAGATCTACTCCAAAGGGGTGTGCTATTGCTTAGTGATAGTTATATTTGTTTAATAATAATAATCGGAAAAGCATATTAATAGCAGTAATCTTTCCTAAAAATAACTCCTTTACAGCATTGCTGAATAAGGGCTCACTTGTTGCAAATTATATAATAATCCAAGGCAAGCCTTTTCAGGATGATCTCCTGCTAATTATTAGCTTATCTTATTATGGCTCCTGACACCTTACATTACTCTTTAAGCTTTAGCAGTCATTTAGAAATTTTATTTCTAGTTTCATGTATTTTAAACATGATGATTACTAATTGCTAGATTTGTTGCTACTTCATATAATTCTTTTAGAATACATTTCCTTATTTGTTTTCCCTAATTTATTTTTAATTATTTTTTAGATATTTATATTTTCAGATTATAATTGTATCATTTTTCCCTTCTCTTTCTTCCCTCCTAATCTTCTCATATACTCTTCCTTGATCTATTTCAAATACATGACCTCTTTTTCCACTAATATATATTAATATATATGATATATATAATATGTGATGTATAATATATGCAATATATATTATATATCACATATCATATATATGTATGATATATAACTGTATATATATGTACATATATATCACATACCATATATATGTATGATATATATATATATATATATATATATATATATATACTTGTGTGTGTGTGTGTGTGTGTGTGTGTGTGTGTGTGTGTATGTATTCCCTCCAGTAATTGCCTGTAGTCACTTTTATTTAACTTATAGTTTTAAATTAAGAAGCAAGGTTAGCAAAACCAAAGCTGGTATATGTGAGAATTCACTTTTGAGGCAACTAGATCTTGGGATAGAGAATGTCGTGTTACAATACATAGCAACAGACCAAACTTCAACAATGTAGTAGAGATTTTAGTATTTCTATTAACCTTGTTTTCTTGATTAGCTTGCTTTGAATTTTCACTCAGACAAAAGTTCTCAGAAAAGCAATCTTCTCCTATTTTTATCACCTATCTTCTCCTATTTTTACTTTATGTTTTTTACATTTTTATCCTATTATAATCCACATTCACTACTGGAATTTATTGACATTGTCTTGTGATCTATCATTCAGTCATTGTTTTCCAATGTGACCTGTATACCTAGCCCTCTGGCTTAGAGGTATAAGTCGTGTTCTGCTCATTCAAGCAGCTGCATTCAATACCCTTCTTACAATCTATGACCTTGTGTCCATGACTACAGAATTCATTATGCTGTATTTCTTTCAAATATTTGCAATTTGTGCTTAATGGATATTATGCTAACCTGTGGCACATAAGATAAATGAAAGATATCACCTGCTGCCTTTCTTTAGCTTGCTGCATTTAAGTCAACACTGCCTCAGGTTTGTGCTTGTGTGTGCTTGTTGTCCTGTTGGCTTTAGTATAGTTAGATTTTTTCCTTCTTCCTTCATTTCTTCATTTCTTTCTTTTTTCACTACCATACTGTACCCTATGATACTCTGTTAATCTGTTATTTCAAAGAAACAGAGTGTGCTATCTATTTCCATCATTGTATGACTTCCTAGTACTTGGCATTAGAAATCAGGTCCTCTCGCAGCCGATCTTCAGCAACTCAGTATCTGCAGCCATATCATCACCAGCTAACAAATGTTGCAGGCATACCCTTTAAAAGGTTCCCCCCATCATAGGCCACTCTCTCAGTCTGTCAGTCTGTCTGTCTTTCTGTCTGTATGTCTCTGTCTCTGCCTATTTCTCTCTGCCTGTCTATCTCTCTATCTACCTCCCTTCCCCTTCAAAATGGTCGTTTCCTCCTTCCTTCCTCCAATAAATCTCTTCTTTGATATCTGTTATGTAGTATGGTCTCTGTAACACTACCAAGGTACTCCTCTTCATAAACCCTAACATTGGTGCCTATGATTTGGTAGGCACTACTGGTGCCAGTGCCCTTCAGGTCTAAATCACACTGGAATCTGATTCCTTATTTCCAGTCTTCCTGCAATAAACTCACCTTCTAGCTCTCTGATTGCTGGGTCCTTCATCCGTCGCTGGCAGTTGGTAGTGATATTAGTTTCTGATACTTTTTAAAAGGGAGGTACTCTCCTGTAACCAGTTCCATTCAGTGAAGCTTCATTTTTTTAGCTCAGCTTTTGCCTTTTGACTTCATTCAGAAGCCCTGATGCCAGGTGTCAAGTCTCTTCTCTTAAGCTGCTGGCCCCAGCCCAGTGAAGTACAGACCTGCTGAACACCTTGTGCCTTTCTCGTTGGGTCTCTATGGGTCCTAAAGATGCCTTGAACTTTGGGACATGGACCTCCCCTCTTCTTCACCCAAGGGAACTGTGTCATCCATAAATCCTTGCTCCCCTTCAGGATGCTTCTTATAGTACTTCCAACCCCTTGACCTAGCATATTCCTTAAGAGACTCTAAACTTATCAACCTTTGCAGTCCAATCTGACTTCAATATCCCTTAGATGAACAATCCAAATGCAACCAAGCAAGTGATGGGGAAAGTAAAAAGATTCCTCATTACATAATTCTTTTATTTTCTCTACTCAGAGCCCTTTAGTTTTGCCTTATCTCTCTCTCTCTCTCTCACACACACACACACACACACACACACACACACACACACACACACTGTGTAAAAGTCCTGCCTTTAACTTACAATTGCTAGATCTGTAAGCTTATAGCAAAGTGGGAACTGAAAATTGATCTGGCTTGGTGGAAACAAAGGAGCTGGCCAGCCGCAGCTTGCACATCGACAGTACACACCTGTTCTTCCCTGCAGCACCCACTCAAAACCCAGCTATTGATCTAATTCTTCTAAGGCACTATTTGTGAAACTGATTCCAAATTATAGACTCTCCTTCTTCAGCTGCTACTTTCCTCTGTCCTCCTGAACCCTCCACATATGCTTCTCTGGCTCCTGTAACCTGCTCTTCCTTTGGCCTGCTGGACCCACTAAAACATTTCCCCTCTCTCCTGATCTTTCCTGGCTTTCTCTCCCCTTCCCCTGGAAGCTGCAGCTCTACCTGCAACAACCTGGAACTTCTTTCTCATTTCCTTCCAGTCAAGCTACCTATTTCCTCTCTTGTTCTCCCTCTCCCATTGCCCTCACCCTCCCTCTTTCTCTCCTTCCCTCCCTCCCTCCATCCATCCCCCTCCTTCCCTCCTTCCCTCTCTCTTTCTTTCTCTCTCTCTCCCTGAGTACTACATTGTGTAAATGTACCACATTTTCTGTATCCATTCCTCTGTTGAAGGACATATGGGTTTTTCCAGGTTCTAGCAATTGTAAATAAGGCTGCTATGAACACAGTGGAGCATGTGTCCTTTTTATATGTTGGAGCATCTTTTGGGTATATTCCCAGGAATGGTATAGATAGATGAGTCCTCAGGAAGTACTATGTCCAGTTTTCTAAAGAACTGCCACACTGATTTCAAGAGTGGTTGTGCCAGCTTGCAGCCCACCAGCAATGAAGAAGTGTTCCTCTTTCTCCAAATGCTCAACAACATCTGCTGTCACCTGCATTTTTGATCTTAGCCATTCTGATTGGTGTAAGGTGGTCGTTTTGATTTGCATTTTCCTAATGACTAAGGACTTCAAACATTTCTTTAAGTTATTCTCAGTCTCTCAAGATTCCATAGTTGAGAATTCTTTGTTTAGCTATGTACTCCACATTTTAATAGGATTATTTGGTTTTCTGGAGTCTAACTTCTTGAGTTCTTTGTATATATTAAATATCAGCCCTGTATCACATGTAGGACTGGTAAAGATCTTTACCCAGTCTGTTGGTTGCCATTTTATCCTACTGACAGTGCCCTTTTCTTTACAGAAGCTTTTCAATTTTATGAGGTTCCATTTGTTGATTGCTGACCTTAGAGCATAAGCCATTGGTGTTGATGTGTTCAAGGCTCTTTCCCAATTTTTCTTCTATTAGATTCAGTGTATCTGTTTTTATGTGGAGGTCCTTGATCCACTTGGACTTCAGCTTTCTATAAGGAAATAAGAATGAATCAATGTGTATTGTTCTACATGCTGAGTGCCAATTGAACCAACACTATTTACTGAAAATGCTGTCCTTTTTCCACTTGATGGTTTTAGCTTTTTTGTCAAAGATCAAGTGACCATAGGTGTGTGGGTTCATTTCTGGGTCTTCAATTCTATTCCATTGATTTTCCTGCCTGTCTCTGTATCGATACCATGCAGTTTTTATCACTATTTCTCTGTAATACAGCTTGCAGTTAGGGATGGTGATTTTCCCCAGAATTTCTTTTATTGTTGAGAATAGTTTTTGCAATACTGGGTTTTTGGTTATTCCAAATGAATTTGCAAATTGCTTTTTCTAACTCTATGAAAATTTGAGTTGAATTTTGATGGGGATTGCATTGAATCTGCAGATAGCTTTCAACAAGATAGATATTTTTACTATGTTAATCCTGCCAATCCATGAGCATGGGGGATCTTTCCATCTTCTGAGATCTTCGATTTCTTTTTTGAGAGACTTAAAGTTCTTGTCATACAGATCTTTCACTTTTGCTTGGTTAGAGTCATACCAAAATATTTGACAAAACTTTTTAAAGATATTGATGGAAGAAATTAAAGATATTAGAAGATGCAAAGATCTTCCTGCTTGTGAGTTAGTAGGAATATCATAAAATTCAATTCTATCCCTATCAAAATTGCAGTACAATTATTTAAAGATTCTGAAAAATCAATTTTCAGCTCAATATGGAAACACAAAAGACCCAAGATAATTAAAATAATCCTGAATAGTAAAGTCACTTATAGAGGTTTCATCATGTTTGAACTCAGATTGTACTCCAGATCTGTAGTAACAGAAAAAGGAAAAAAGAAAAGCATGCATGGTATTGGCACAAGACATAAATATTGATCTATGGAATCAAATTGAAAGCCTAAGCATAAATCCACACATCAATGGGTACCTGATCTTTGATCAACAAAGCAGAAATACAGTGGGAAAAAGACAGCACCTTCATTAAATGGTTCTTCTCAAACTGGATGACTACTTGTAGAAGAATTCAAACAGATCATTGTTTGTCACTTGGCACAAACCCAACTCTTAGTGGATCAAAGACTTCAACCTAAAACCAAATGCAGTCAACCTGATAGAAGAGATTGGGGAAATAGTCTTGAACTCATTGTCACAGGAAAAGTGCCAATACCAACACAATTAGTGCAGACACTAAGATCAAAGATTAATTAATGGGATTAATGACATTAATTAATTAATGTCACTTATGAAAGTGACAAGCTGCTATAAGGCAAATAACACTGTAATTTAGACAAACAGGCAGCCTGAAGAATGGGAACAGGTCTTTGCCAACTACACACCTGATGAAGGACTAATAGAGAAAACATACAAAAAACACAAAACTATATTAAATATCAAGAAAAGAAATAACTCAATTTTAAAGGGTACAGATCAAAACATAGAGTTCTCAAAAAAGGAAACAGAAATGGATGAGAATCTCTTAAAGAAATGTTCAACATCATTAGTCATGAAGGAAATGAAAATCAAAAGTACTATGAGATCTCATCTTTTACCTCCCAGAATAGCTTTGCTCAATAAACCCAGTAACTCTAGTTGGTGAGAATGTAGAGTAAGAGTAACACTCATCCATTTGTAGTGGCAGTACAAACTCATACAGCCACTGCAGAAATCACTTTGCTGGTTGCACTAGAAGATAAGAATTGATTTACATCAAATCCAGCTCTACGACTCCTGGGCACATACCCAAAGAACATTTCCTCGAACCACAGACTTGTTCACCGACATTTATTTCTACTCTATTCATAATAACCAAAAATTGGAAACAACCTACATGTCCCTCAACAGAGGATGTATTTAAAATATAGTACATTCATACTACACACACACACACACACACACACACACACACACACACACACACTTAAAATTTACAAGTACATTGGAATAAAAATAGGATCTATTTGATAATTCCAAGATATGCAACTCACATTAAAATACAGATAAATACTTACGGTAAAAAGAAAAATGATTTCCAAGTAAATAGAACTAGAGAACAAGTAAGTATTGGTGTTCTAATGCTAACAAGATACACTCTTTAAAGCAAAGTGAGAAGAAAATGGAGAACATTTCATGTGGAACAAGAATCCAGCCCATTAAAAAGACATTATTACTTATAAAATATGCATACTAAACACAGTGCTAATTTTATAACAAATACTACTAGTATAAAGACTCAGACTAATGGCAACACAATACTAGTATTACCTTAATACCCAAATTTTACCAATCAGGCAAAAAGAAATGTCCAAGCTAAGTGGCATCACAAATGAAATGAAACTTATGGACACCTACTGAACACTCTATCCAAAGAATGCAGAATACATATTCCATCAAACAGTCCATAGAAGTTTGTTTAAAACTGGTCACAGTAAATAAAGCAATTTTTAATAAATTTGAAATAATTGTGTTCTCTCTGATGAAATAGAATAAATCTAGAATTTCGTGAGTTCTTTGTATTACTTAGATATTAGCCCTCTATCAGATGTAGGACTGATAAAGATCTTTTTCCAATCTGTTGGTTGCCATTTTATCTTAAGGACAATGTCCTTTGCCTTACAGAAGCTTTGCAATTTTATGAGGTCCCATTTGTCAGTTCTTGATCTTAGAGCATAAGCCATTGGTGTTCTGTTCAGGAACTATTTCCCTGTGCCTAGGTATTCGAGGGTCTTCCCCACCTTCTCTTCTTTAGTTTCAGTGTGTCTGGTTTTATATAGAGGCCCCTGATCCACTTGGACTTGAGTTTTGTCTAAGGAGATAAGAATGGATCAAGTTTCATTTTTCTACATGCTGACCTCCAGTTGAACCAGCACCATTTGCTGAAAATGCTGTCATTTTTCCACTGGATGGTTTTAGCTCCTTTGTCAAAGATCAAGTGATCATAGGTGTGTGGGTTCATTTCTGGATCTTCACTTCTATTCCATTGATCTTCCTGCCTGTATCTGTACTAATACCATGCAGTTTTTATCACTATTGCCCTGTAGTTCAGTTTGAGGTCAGGGAAGGTGATTTTTCCCAGAAGTTCTTTTATTGTTGAGAATAATTCTCGCTATCCTGATTTTTTTTGTTATTCCAAATGAATTTACAAATTGCTCTTTCTATCACTATGAAGAATTGATTTGGAATTTTGATGGGGATTGCATTGAATCTGTAGATTGCTTTTGGCAAGAGGCCATTTTTACTAAATTAATCCTGCCAATCCAGGAGCATGGGCGATCTTTCCAATTTCTGAGATCTTCTTCTATTTCTTTCTTCAGAGACTTAAAGTTCTTGTCATACAGATCTTTTACTTGCTTGATTAGATTCACTCCACGGTATTTTATATTGTTTGTAACTATTGTGAAGATTGTCATTTCCCTAATTTCTTTCTCAGCCTGTTTATCTTTTGAATAGAGGAAGACTACTGATTTGTTTGAGCTAATTTTATATCCAGCCACTTTGCTGAAATTGTTTATCACAACTAAATAACCCTATTAAAAATAGGGTACAGAGCTCAACTAAGAATTCTCAACTGAGGAAATCGAATGGCCGAGAAGCACCTTAAGAAATGCTCAACATCCTTAATCATCAGGGAAATGCAAATCAAAACAACCCTGAGATACCACCTCACACCAGTCAGAATGGCTAAGATCAAAAACTCAGGTGATAGTAGATGCTGGCAAGGATGTGGATAAAGAGGAACATTCCTCCATTGTTGGTGGGATTGCAAGCTGGTACAACCACTCTGAAAATCAGTCTGGCGGTTCCTCAGAAAAATGGACATAGCATTACCTGAGGATCCAGCTATACCACTACTGGGCATATACCCAGAAGATGCTCCAACATATAACAAGGATATATGCTTCACTATGTTCATAGCAGCCTTATTTATAATAGCCAGAAGCTGGAAAGAACTCAGATGTCCTCAACAGAGTAATGGATTAAAAATGTGCTACATTTACACAATGAAGTATTACTCAGCTGTTAAAAATGATGAATTCCAGAAATTCTTAGGTAAATGGATGGAACTAAAAATTATCATCCTGAGTGAGTTAATCCAATCACAAAAGAACACACATGGTATTTACTCACTGATAAGTGGATGTTAGCCCAAAAGCTTGGAATAGCGAAGACTCAACTCACAGACCACATGAAGCTCATGAAGAAGGAAGACCAAGTGTGGATGCCTCAGTCCTACTTAGAAGGAGTAACAAAAATACTCAAAGGAGCAAATATGGAAACAAAATGTGGCACAGCAACTGAAGGAGGGGTCATCTGGAGATCATTCCACCTGGGTATCCATCCCATGTACAGTCATGTAAAATAGACACTGATGTGGATGGCTGGAAGTGCATGCTGTCAAGAACCTGATGTACCTGCATCCTTAGAAGTCTGCCAGAGACTGACACATTCAGAGGATGATGCTCACAGCTAACCACTGATTTGATCAAGGGTTTCCCAATGGAGAAGTTAGAGAGAAGACTAAAGGAAATGAAAGTGTTTGTGACCCCATGAGAAGAGCAACAATACCATCCAACCAGAGCTCCCTAGGGTCTAAACCACCAGCCTGGGAGCACATAGGGAGGGACCCATGACTCCAGCTGTATATGTAGGGGAGGATGGCCTTGTGGGGCATAGGTGGGAGAGGAGATTCTTGGTCCCATGAAGGACGAACACCGAGTGGGGAGGATATGAAGGTGGGGAGGTGGGAGTTGGGGGTTAGGTGGGGAACATCCTCATAGAAGCATGAGGAGGGGAGATGGGATAGATGGTTAGGGAAGTGGAGTAAGGAGATAAAATTTGAAATGTAAATATAATACCCAATAAAAATAAATTTAAAAAAAAAATAAAACTAGAAATTAACAGCAAGAGAAAGTGTAGAAGATACACCTACTCTGGACACTGACTGACAGTGTACTAAATGATAATTTGGCTATCAAAGAATTAAAATGTCAGAGAAAATAAAAATAGTATACAATCAAAGAAATATTAAAAACACAACCTACCCAGATAGCTGGAATATAATGAAAGTATTCCAAACAGAAAAGTTTATATCAACAAAGGCCTATATGAAAATATCAAACAAATTTCAAATGAAAACATTAATGATGTACCTTAGAGCCCTATATAACAAAGACAAATAAAACCCCAAATAAGTAGGAAGAAAGTAATGGATACCTTCATGGCACAAATTAATGAAATGGATATGAAAAATACAGTTAATGAAATGAGTTGTTTTTAAAAAAGAAGGTAAGACTGAAAATTCAACCAAAAGAAAATAAAATGACTGAAACTAATAAAATTAGTGATGAAAGGAAGTGATAGCAATGAAAATAGAAAATAATTAGAATGTACCTTCAGAACCCACATTCGACTAAGTTGGAAAAATTCTAAAAGTAATATATGACACAAAATACCTACTAAAATAAAACCAAGATGAATGAAATAATTTAAACAGATATATAAAATTCAAAGAATTATAGCAATATATTTTTAATCTTCAAAGAAGAAAGCAAGCAAGCTCAGACCAATTCATTGTTGAATTATATCTAACTTTTAAGAAGAATCAGTGTTTCTTAAGGGAAAAAGACCAACAAATTCTTCTGATGAAATTAATATTACCCTGATACCAAAATTACATAAAGATAGAAATAAGATAAATTTATTTGTGAATCTCCCTGATAAATTTAGACACAAAAAATTCTAAAACAAACAAAGGAAAAGAAAAGAAAAAACAAAATCTGTTACAGACTATTTGGTTACCCATCAGAACCAGATTATGAAATTCTGTTGTTGAACACATTGCAGAATACAGAGAAATCAAGCTGGAACTAAGCTGAAAGTTTTATCTCTGCTGGCTAGCTTTCATAGTGCCAGAAGTTGCTATTCAAAATGCTTACTTAGAAAAGTCATCAAAAATTCTATTTCTAAACCCAAATTACAATAATGATATGCCTAGAAAGATGTTTTAACTGTTACCAATAGTAGCATGACTAGTATGGAGGTAACCAATGGCTTTTTTGTTAGATTTGAGGCCAATACCACATGAAGGGATTCATGATAGTACTATAAAAATAATCAAGAGCCTGTGGCTGGGATGATAATAGGTCTCTGGATGGCCTTTCCTTCAGTCTTTGTTCCATTTTTTGTCCCTGTCTTTCTTTTGGACAGGAACATTTCTGTGTTAAAAATTTTGAGATGGTTGGTTGACCCCATCACTCAACTGGATGCCATACCTAACTACTGGAGGTGGTCTCTACAGGTTCTATCTTCCCTTTGTTGAGTATTTCAGCTAAAGTCATACCTGAACTGCCTTCTATTTAATGGATACTTGCTTATATATAGACAGCTGAACTGACTGGCCTTTTTCAGTGTTTCTTTCTGCATCTACTCTTAAGGTTTCAAAAGATAAGCTTGTTTCGAGGTGAGTAGTAACAACTATAAAGAAGGATAACTTGTCTACATGAAGAACATAAATGTCTTTGAAGTGATTATCCTAAATAAGACATCTAGATCACCCTTTTCAAGGCTCAGAGACATTCACAGAGGAGAGAACAGGATAAATGCAAAAGCTAAAAGATGAAGAAAATTGCTGAAAATTGGCACTTCTGTACAGCACATAGGAGCCATTGCACCTGTGAATTCATTGCAGCTGTGGTCACTGACACAAGACCTCCACAGGACTGGGTATTTCACCATTTTATCATATATCATAGAGATGGTTATGAGGCCCCACTCTTCACTTAACATTTGGAGGCAATTAACAGAGGCCAAGAGAGGAACTATTTTCATATTTAGTGTAGTCATTGAAATGCTGCCCAAGTTGCAGTAAATAACCACCATAATTCATGCTCATGTTAAGAAACATAATTAAAATCAGTAGCCCCAAATTAAGACACTGAAGTCAGAGGGAATCCTTTCGGGAAGGAGAGAGTTTCATCAGAAGAGAAAAGAACAGAAGAGAATATTAAGGGCTAAAATGTCCATTAGGTCATTATGGTCGTGTATGAAATTATCAGAGTTAAAAAAACAGCCATTAGTAATTAAAATATTTTTTAATTAAAAAAAAAACAGGAAAACACAACAAAACAACACATCAAAAAGACTGTTAACCATGATCAAGGTGGCTTAGATTCAGGAATGCTAGATGATTAAACGTATTCCAATTAATAAGCGCCTTGCAATGTAAAAGTAGACTCAGAGCAGAAAGGATATGAAAAGTACACTAACAAAACTCATCATCTCTTCATGAGATAACCTTGAAGAAACTAACAATAGTAGGAATATCTCTTAACATTATAAAGGGTATATGACAAATTCATACCCAATATTATACTTAACAGGGAAATATTCAAAAGTAATTGCATAAAAAATCAACATCTATGAGAATGTCTTCTTTCCCTACTCTATTCTAGATACTGTTTGAAATCTTAGTAGATCAAGAAGAAATAAGAATAAAAATAGAAAAGAAAGAAGTAATTATGTTAATTGAAGAACAGTATGATCCTATATGTAAAAGGCCATAAACAGGTTGGTGTTGGTGAAGTTATTATGGAGGTTCCTCAAAAAATAAAATTACCATAGGTCTTAAATTTTCTACTCCTGAATCAATACCTGACAGATTCTCAATCAAGATACTATAGAGTTACTTATACATATATGCTTACTATTCACAATGGCAAATTATTATATGGTTAGGGGACACCTACCTTTGTGTTCATCAACTTATGAATATATTAATTAAATGCATTGCATGTACACAATGGAGTTTTAGCAAGCTATAAATAATTAAATTAGATCATTACAAAAAAAACATATGCAGCTAAAGGGTACCATACTAAGCAGAATGAATCAAAAATAGAAAAACAAATATTGCATTTTTGCTCTTATTTGGATTTAGAATCAAGACTAGCAGGAAGGCATGAGAATTGAGAGAAGGTAAGGAAGGGGAAAAGAAGAGGGAAAGAGAGGAAAGGCAGACAAAGAAGAGGAGGAGACATATACAGAGAGAAAGTGACAAAGGAGGATGATAGGTAAATGGTAGACAGTAATTAGATAATGGATGGATGGATGGATGGATGGATGGATGGATAGATGAGGATGGGTGGGTGAACAGGTGGGTGGATGGGTCGGTGAATGGGTAAAATGGATAGATAATATATAAATAATAGCAATCACAAAATGGACTTATCCAAATACATGTAGCCAACTGAAATACCATTACAGCTTGAAAGACATTTCTTAGCAATGCAAATATTGAGCTATAAACAAAATAAATGACTCATCAGGAATCACAGGTAAAACATTCAGTCTTCAACACTCTGCTCTGGTTATATTGAAAGGCAGGAATGAAAAGCATAACAAGTTTTCAGTTAAGCAGTGTATATTTATTCAGCTTGATGCAAGTGAGGAAATAGCCCTAATAGTTTTGAATTGCAGTAAAAGGTTGTATGCACTTGTCAAATTTAAACATTTAGGTCATTAAAAACAAAAATGTCTTACAGAGACATTCTCTCAAGCAATTCAGCTCTAAATTCAGAATAGAACAGCAAGATAGTTTTCACATAGACACCAGCAGGCATCTCAAATGACCTTTCTCTTACTTTTCCTTCTTACTTTTCCTATGTCCTAATTTCCAATGTGTTTGGGGTGATAAACAAAATAACCAAAGCAACCTGGGAGAAAGGTTTTATTTTATCTTGTAGATTATAGTCTGTTATCATGGGAAACCAAGACAAAAACTCAGTGGAGATCTCTAGAGGCAGGGACAGAAGCAGAGACCACAGAGGAGCACTGCTTATTGGATTGCTTTGCTCTAGCTTGCTCGCTTATTTTTCTTATACAACCCAAGACCACTTCTCTAGGGATAGTACCACCCACAGTAGGCTACATACTATCAATAAGCAATTCATGATTATTGTGTAGATATTCCCATAGGCCAATCTGATAGAAGCAATTTCTGAATGTAGATTATTTCTTCCCAAATGACTCTAGTTTGTGTCAAGTTGACAAAACTTACAGGCATAGCACACCCAAAATTTCCCTTTTAGTTCTCAACACTAGCTTGAGATTCCAGCCTCAAGGCCACTGTCTCCTGTTTTTCTCCTTATCGGTTGCCAGTATATTATGTCCTTATTCTGATAAAGACTATAAACTATCTTTGTATACACCTCATATAAATTTTCACAGAAAAGATCTGTTCACAATCAAAATAAAAAAGAGAGTCTTTAGATTTGTGTTTAATTTTGAGTAGCTATATAGAAACTGGAAAAAGACCATTGATTGGTAAATGAAAAAAGGACTTTAACAGAGGGAGGATAATAGGTGATATGAGGGTAATACAAAGCATAAATGGAGAATAATGGGAAGGAAGGTTTCAGTGGGGGAAAAAGTGGGATAGTAAGGCACATGAGGAGACTAGGGGAAAAATTACTAAAAATTTTTGAAAAGCCATATTGAATCTCTTGGAAATTCTTGGTTTTTTTCTTTCAACATTATTGTCTTTAATAGTTTTATCAGAAATACTATGGATATTATTATCACTTGAGAATGGGCCTCCTATCATCAGTGCATTTTTTATTAAATGTTTTATATATTTAAAATACAGATGTCATCCCTTTTCCCCATTTCCCCTCTCTAGAATCCCCTATCCCATCCCCCCCATCCTTTATGCTTTTATACCATTTTAATTACATGCATGTATTAAGGTCAGTTCTAGGTTGAGGGTCTAGCAATACAATAGATGTAAATACTCAAGAAGCAAGCAAGGAGCCTGTGGCCCCATGGGGAGAGCAACAATAGCAACCAGTCAGAGCTCCCTGGGTCTAAACAGCTAACCTGGAAACACATATGGAGGGACCCATGTCTCTAGCTGTATTTGGAGAGGAAGATAGACTTGTTGGCCATCAGCGAGAGAGGAAGGCCTTTGTTCCAAGAAAGCTGGATGCCCCAGTGAGGGGGATTTGAAGGAGGGGACATAGGAGTGGGTGGATGGGTGAGGGCACACTTTTGTAAATGTAGAAGGAGGGAGTATGGGTTAAGGGGTTTCTGGGAATGGGGAATAGGGAAAGGGGATAACATCTGAATGTAGATAAATAAAGTACCCAATAATAAAAAGAAAAGAAAAACAAACAAACAAACAAACAAACAAACAAAAACAGATAATGGAACTGGCTATGGCACCTTTTAGCAGCAGTTTAACATTACCCATATTACAGGAATTCCTTTTTTGTCAAGGACAAGAGCCGGTGAAAAAGGCCCATGGAACTTTAAAACAATATCTTCATAAAATAAAAAAAGGGGTTAGATATAACCCTGTACACCACATATTTATTGAAATCATGTTCTTTTTATTTTTTATTTTAATTTTTTTAAAAAAAATATTGGATGTCAAGGAACTTTCTGCTGAATATCTATGGCGCTACACAACTAGGCATACTTATTCATAGGTGAAAGGGAAAGATCCACTTACTGGCATAAGGCATGATACTGATCAGGTATTAAATATGGGGAAAGGGTTATGTTTTTCTGCAGGATGCTGAAGGAGCATTGTGGCTGCCAGAGCAATGAGTGAGACATGGTGATGCCAGGACACAGAATGATGCTGATCTGTGAGCTTCCTGAATGCCCTGACAATGGTGACTGGGAAGCTGTACTTGACATAAGTACCCGACACACCATTGCTTACCTATACCCCTATTAGGACAAGCTGCCTTGCCTCAAGTTCTTAGATCTTGTGAAACAGAGAACCATAAGGAGAAGTTATAATGCCTCTTGTATTGTTATTAAATGTGACCAGTTATTCAGACTCAATCATGGACTGGTCTAGAAATCAATCCAATATTGGAAATAACAGTCTTCATTTGGAAGTCTGGTTCTGGACCAAAAAATTTATCTGGTTTAGCAAAAAATGTTACTAATGTGTTGAATATACCAAAGAATTTAGATAGGCATTTGGAAGAACAGATTGTTGCTTTTATCCTATTCAAATTACTGGAAGGAGGTTCAGAATTTAATAGTAATGAGCCATCTTGAATGTCATGCCAAAAATCATTGGATTCATGTTAGTTCTACAATTTACAGTGGTAGCCTTTATAATAAGAAAGAAGTTTAATGATACGTGTAGTGTATTTGCCATAATTCTAACACCTCTCCAGGTGTTTTAACGATACATAGAGAGCTTATGAATTTCAAGAATGTTGCTCTGCTGAACACTGATGTGGTAGATAATAAAATTACCCATAGCCTGAGGTCAGTATTGCTATTTTGATCAAGCTTCAAAAATGGCATATATAGCTTGATCATGCTAGCGCTTTTTGTTCCGGGAATACATTTATTCCTGCCCATTGTGTTAAAGCTTTTTTTTTTTTTTACAACATCAACACATTGGCACCCAAACTACAGGGCTTGAACTTGAAAATGGACCCCCAGACAGAGTTACTAAATTAACAGGTTGGCAAGCTAAGGATGGGTTAATTTCTGCACAGAGCCCTACCAATCTAAGACATAAGTGCATTGCTTTTGATAATGCATATTCCATGATGGGTAAGGAAAGCATTCTTGTCAGAATGCTAAAACAGAATGACCTGAAACAGGCTCAGTCTTGTTTATGAAATAAAAGAGGGGGAGAGGCAGAGAGCCTTTCAGGCTGCTTGGCAAGAATCTAACATGGGCCAAGGACAAGAAAATGGACTGCTTGGCAGGAATATGACATTGACCAAAGTCAAGGAAATAAGCTTCAGGAAGGAATCTGACTAGAACAAAGTAATTTCAGGTAGGAATGGAAATCTTAGGCTAAAACAAAGAAGCAATCTAAGGCAGGAATCTAAATCTTAGGCTACAACAAAGAAGTAATTTCAGACAGAAATCTAAATTTTAGGCTAAAACAAGGAAGTAGACTTCAGACATGAAAATGGCCTTGGGCTAGGACAAGGCTAGATATTTTGGTCATCCTGATAAGCCCTTAGAAACAGTTATCACAGGAATGTTCACATCATTGAGTTTAATGCCCTGCTTTTTCTTGGAAATTCTTATAAACGAATAATAAAAACAATTGACAATATATTAAAGGATGATTGTAGAGAAATATAAAGTCATAGCTTTCATAGAAATATTTTAGTGATAGAATCAAACAACTATTACAGCTATCTCAAAAGAGAAGTCCTAGAAATCAAAATGTATATTATATGTGCTTGCATGTCAATGACTGTGTGTTTGTATGCATGAGATATGTGTGTGTGTGTGTGTGTGTGTGTGTGTGTGTGTGTGTCTGTGTGTCTGTGTCTGTGTCTGTGTGAATGTATATGTGTGCGATACGTTTGTTTGAGTAAGTGTGGCATATACATGTATATATTTACACATATATGTTCATGTACCTGTGGAAACCAGAGATTAATATCAGATGCCTTCCTCTCTTGCTTTCTGCCTTGATTTGGACATAAAGTTTCTCACTGAACCTTGAGAACACTGAATAAGCAAGATTACCCAGTCACCAAGCACTGAGGTCCACTTCTTCAGTGCCGGGATCACAGACACATGTTACCATGCCTAGACATTTAGCTGTGTGCTGGTGCTTTAGCTACTCTGCTATCTTTCCAGCCTCAACTAAACTCAAATTTATGTAAAGTTTTCTTATTAAAGAAAGTTTAAATACAATTTTACATGAGAAAAATCTATAGAGGATAAAATGATTTTTAAAAAAAATTAACTTTTACCAGACAGAATCTATTTTCATGTCTAAGAGCAAGAAATTTTTTCCATTACTATAATTTATCTATGAATTGCAAAGTTATTAAAATGGCTTAGAGGTGGTGAAAAGCTAAACTCAACATGGAAAAGTATTGCAAGTACTGAATCTGTTTATACCTTGAAAATTCTCATAGTGAAATTTAATCCCACTATGGTGATATCTGGATCTTGGTACCTTGAGAGGTGATGAGTTCTTAAAAGTAAAGGATTTGTGAATGGGATTAAACCCTCATAATAAAAATCAAGGAGAACCTACTATCTCTATTTTTCCTATTTAATACTATTTTCACCTACCTTATAAATACCTATCCTCATATCCTTATGTAAGTATCAGAGCTCATCTCTTATCAGATATTCTTTTTTCAAAACATAGAATTGGGTATGATAGCTTTGTCCCAATGGCAATGAAGTATCAATGCATTGGCTGTGACCACAGTAATAAGCTATTGACACTCTGATAACAAAAGGGGAAGAAGGTCACAGTACTCTAAGCTGGGATTGCTGTCATGATTTCCTATTCTCAAGAGCTTAAAATGATCTTAGGAGATACTGGAGTATACAGAAAGAGGAGAGTTAACTAAAAGTAGTACTCCATGCCAAAGCTTCCACGATATCAGTATACATGAAGAGTTGAGGCCTTGTGGTGGTTATTCTGTAACACAATAAACTCATGTATTCACCAAACAGGACTTGGATGAAATCATTACTTGGTCTGTCCTCAGTGACGTATCTGGGGTAATGGGTGTTCATTCATGTCTTCCCAGCAGTAACATATCCATTCAGTATTCTATTCTGAACATCACTACTATTTCTCCTCCTCCTCCTCCTCCTCCTTCTCCTCCTCCTCTCCTCCTCAATACCTGTTGCAGTCCCCAAAGAGACAATTGTGTCAACCTACATGTAGAATTTGATTTTATATTATTTTTTAAAATTTCTTAAATAAACAATTATCCTAAAGGTTAATTTCTAATGAAATTACTGGCACACCAAATTGTGTCCTCTCCTGTGTCTCTCTGTCTGTGCCCCCCCTCCTCTCTCTCTCTCTGCTTCTATGTATGTGTGTGTCCATGTATTTGCAGGTACATGGTGTGTATAAATGTGCACCTATGGGTATTTGCATGTGAACGTGAACTATTTATGTTATTCCTAAAACAATGGCCACCTTATTTATTTGAGATAAAGTCTCAAATTAGCTTGTCATCTAGCTCTGGAGATCTGCCTACTCTATCTCCCCAATGTTTTGTATACAACACCATGCCATACATTTCTATATGAGCTCTGTGATTGAACTCAGGTCCCCACGATTAAAGACAATCACTATGAACACAGCTTTCACTTCCGTCTCAGCATTAATTCTTAAGATAAAAAAGAAAAGAATCTCTTGTTCTTTATCAGAAAGTCTCTGCTAGTGCCAACATTGTTACCTTTTAGCCAGTTTATAATGTTATGTTTCCTGTAGTTGTGCCAGCCTGCAACCAAAGCATAGGCTGATTCTAGAAGTACGACATCTCTTCTACTTATAATAGATTGGAATCAGAGACAAGTTTAGTTACAGGTATTTCCTGGCTTTTGCTTCTTTTCTACAAAATGGAAATACCATTATGTGGAACGCAAAGATAAATGATATTTTATTCCTTCTCATTATTAACCAAAAATATAAATAAATTCATTGCTCCATAGATTATAAGAAATATTTTTTAATGTGGTTGAAGACTATCTATTTCACAGAAATAGAGAGAATCCTAAAGAAAATGTAACCTTCAACATTACACTGAACATCTATTTTCTACAGCAGGGGGCATCAGAATTCCCTCCTGGGTGCTACATTCAGTGGTATTAGGCTGGGTTGGAAATGTTAATCTGTCATGTCTCTAGAGATGTTGCTGCTGGTTAGGGACCACATTAGGAAAGCTCACTGGGAATAGGGTTACATAGTAGCTGCTAACCTCAAGACAGAAGGAAATTAACTCATATTCAAAAGTTACTTAAAAGTTTGGAATTTCTTTAAAAAATAAATTATTAAGAATGAGTTTAACTTCTTTGTACTGTCATCCAGAAGGAGAAAAATTTAGACCAATAATGATGTTCATATTTTGTCTCTGCTGGCATTTTGCATGTCTTTTAAAAGTCTTCCATTCTCAAGGAAGTCAAGTCAGGTTCTAAATTTTTATTGGCTTATTTCTTTCAGTATAAAAATATATAACAATGATAAACATGGATGGGGAGCAAAGTATCCACTGATGATATTTCATGGCAAACACCCATCTCTCTATTTCTTCTGATGCTCTCATGTTGAGTGTTTTATTTTCAAAGTTAGGTCAGAGATAAACAGCAATGCACTGTAGGCTTAGAATTTTTTTAATACCTACTTTAATAAGGGTTCTCAAATGCTTTGACCACCCCCCACCTTTCTAGCTCACCATCAAAATAATAAGGGAGAAAAGTTGGTCAATAGAACAAGGGGATGTGGACCTATTTAGAAGTAGTTCTTTGAAGTGATTCCAATCTCCGATGTCAGGATACTGGCAGTCCAGTTCAGTACTATCAGGGTACCAACAGTTCAGTTCAAAAATGACATCAAGTATGAATCAGCAGTGGCAGAACACTCCAGCAGAAACAGCCAGACCTCTGCCAAATCAGCATGAGTCAGCTGGAGTTCCAGAAGTTCTCCACAGTGCCTCTCTCATTGAAGTGAAACTCAGCAAATACACAAGACCAATATAGTGTTGAAAGTCTAGATAGGCAAACACACTGCCACTCTCGATTGAGTCCTACTTATATTCTTCCAATCATCACCTGTCGTGTCACATGTTACTTCAGAAAATATCACATGAATCTTCATTACATGACAGCTAGAAGTTTCCTCTTCAGTGCACTTCATTCTTGTCACTGAATTTTTTTTATGTTACTAGAAAGTGTACATTTTACTTTTTCAGATAAAATCTGCTTGTTCTAATTACATTTTATAGAACTTAAATGCTTACCCTAGTTCCCTGTTTTAAAGTTTTATATTGAATTGCATCTGGATATCTTTAAGACCAAATATTCAACTTCATGGCTCTGCAAGAACATGACTGACTACAAATATGCTTAAAAGCTGTAAGACTTTGAATTACCTTGTCAAAACTATGCTGACAAAAGTGTTGTACACATGAGACTATAAATATGGTTTTCATTATAGTAATAATGGCAAATATATCTAAGTGTAGATAATTAAAAACTGTCTTATTTCTGTTCTTTGCTATGATTTGTTTTAATCAGTAATTTCACGTCCTTGTATACATGCTATGGTCAAGAAATCATGTGTCATCTACCTTAATTTCTTTTTCAAAAAAGGAAAAAAGGATTTCATCTCAAATTATGTATTGAAAACATTCTAATTTACTATTGTTGTTGCTGTTGTTGCTGCTGCTGCTCTTTAATTAATTGATTTACCTTACATCCAGATCAGTTTCTCCTCTCTCCTCTCCTCCCAGTCCTTCCCCTCCGCTCCTCCTCCCTTTCCTCTTCAGAAATGAGGAGACCTCCCATGAATATCAACCAGCTCTGGATTATCAAGTTGCTGTAACACTAGGTGGTTCTTCTCTTATTGAGGTTAGAAGATGAAGCATAGGAGAGGGAAAGAGTCCCAAAGGTAGACAAGAAAGTCTGAGACAGCCCACTGTTAAGGGTCTCAAATGAAGATCAAGCTGCACAACTGTCTATATGTGCAAAGGGGTCAGTCTCATGCATGCTTCCTTTTTGCAGGATTCCTCAAGATAAGCCTATTTTTTGGCTATGAGTCTCTGCATCAGTTTTTATCAGTTGCTGGATAAAGCCTCTCTGATGATGATTATGCTAGGCTCCTATCTGCAAGCATATATAGTGGAATAACTGTAGCAGGTGTAAGCTCCCTCTTGTCTTAAGCTGGACTAGTCTTTGGTTAACCATTCTCTCAATTTATGCTCTATCTTTGCCTCTGTATATTGTATTGGCAGGACAAATTGCAGGTCAAAGTTTTTGTGTCTGATTGATGTCCCAATACTTCCATTGGTAGTCTTGTCTGGTTACAGGAGACAGCTGGTTCAGGCTCCATAAACCTCATTGCTAGAAGTCTTAACTAGTGTCACCTAGTTAAGGTATAAGGTTTAGGGAAGGTAAAATTTCCTAATCACTCATAAAAGTTCTCATTTTACAATTATGCATTAAGAAACAGCTTACTGGGCTCCTTATCATCAATTATGACATGTTCAACCATTCTGTCCTATCACTCAAAGGGGATAAGATTTCACTAATCAAATGTCATACTACTAATCAAATTCATATCATATATTATTCCATATGAACATGAAAGATCAAATCTCTTTACTCTTATTTTTGTTATTACCATAAATATAATTGTTCACTTTTTAATTGAAAATAAATTCTTTTTTCATACAATACATCCCAAACAGAATTTCCCATCATTCTACTCTTCATGGTTTCCTCCCTACTTCCCCACTTCCCTATTTACTTCCCCTTCAGTTCCCATTTAAAAAGAGCAGGCCTCCAAGAGACAATAATCAATCAATACAAAAGCCCTCACAATAAAGGTGGACAAGGTGACCCAACGTGAGGGAGAGAGGCCTCTGATGAGACAAAAAAAAATCAGAGACACATCAGCTCTGTTAACAGTCCCATAAAAACACCAAGCTAATAGCTATAACATATGCAGAGGTCCTGGTGCAGACCCATTTATCCTCTGTACTTACCACTTTGGGCTTTGTAAGCCCATATTCCCCTGCTAAGTTGATTCAGTGCCCCATGGTCTCCTGTTGCCCTCCTTCTCTGACTCCTACAGTCTTTCCCCAGGCTTCTGAAAGAGATTCCTCCAGAGGAGAAGGTGGAGAAAATAGAGATCTCTAATTTAGAATCAATCAACCTCTCTCTCTCTCTCTCTCTCTCTCTCTCTCTCTCTCTTTCTCTCCTTTCCTCCTCTTCTTCTCCCTCTCCCTCTCCCTCCCCCTCCCTCCCTCTCTATCTCCCTCCCTCCCACTCTTTCTCCCTCCCTCTCTCTTCCACTCTCCTTTCTTCCTCTCCTTCTCCACCCCCCTCTCTGTGTAACGGCTGGCTCTGAATCCTTCCATTTGCTTTCATCTACTGCCAAAGAAAGTCTCTGATAATGGCTGAACAAGCCACTGTATCCATGAGTATAGCAGAATATCATTAGGAATAATTTCATTGATTTGTTCATTTCCAGTAGTCTTTGATTCTCTCCTATGTCTCTGGACTATCCAGTTTTTCATTCCTGCCATCTAAGTGGCATCAGGCATGGGCTCTTACTTGTGGAACTGACCTCAAGTTAAATTGGATATTGGATATTGGATGGCTACTTCCACAAATTCTATACCACTATTGTTCTACAACATGTTGCAGGCAAGACTGATTGTTAGTCAAAGGCTTTATAGGTGAGTTGGTGTCCATATTTCTCACTTGGAGGCTTATAGAGTACTGTCCCATACCAACAAGACTAGAACATAGGATTGAAGGCTCTATGCAAACTGCAGTTGGACTCTCCACAGTCAGTGACTGATGTGGATGTTTGATCTAAGTAAGAGGGCTGCACTGATTTTTGCAGAAAGCAGCCCTTTATCCTAGAATCAGCCTGGGCTGTTTGGGGTTCTCCACAGGATACCCTTGTCTAACAACTCAACCAAATACAATCCAGTCCCACCACTGGACTCCTCGCCTGGCTACAAGAGACTTTATTCCCCATTACTCAGAGTCTTCACTAAGATCACCTTCATAGATTCCAAGAAATTTCAGTGTACTTTTTCTTCACTGTCCTCAGGTACCTAGTCATCTCTCTCTGTATTCTGTCCCTCCAGCATACTCTCCAACCTGATGCCTTCTGCTCCAATCCCAACTGAACCCCAGCCCACCCACAAAATCATTCTATTTTTCCTTCCCAGATAGATCCATGCATGCCACTACCACCCCAAAGTCCTTCTCTTTACCTAATCTCTCTGGGTCTAAGGACTGTAGTTTGGTTATTACTTACAAAGTGGCTAATATCCACTTATATGCGAATACATATCATATTTGTCTTTCTAGGTCTAGCTTGCCTCATTCAGGATGTTTTTTTTCTAATTCCATCATTTGCTTGCAAATATCATGATGTTATTTTTTTAACAGCTGAGTAATACTCCATTGTTTAAATTTTCTGTATCTATTCTTCAGTTGAAGGCCATCTCTAGGCTAGGTTGCTTTCAGTTCTAGCTATTATGTATAAAGCTGCAATAAACATGGTTGAGCAAATGTCCTTGTGGCAGGACTGATAGTTTCTTAGGTATATGATCAAGGTATAAATGGTTCTTGAGGTAAATCAATTCCTAATATTCTGGGGAACCACCATATTGAGTTCCATAATGGATATACAAATTTACATTCCCATGAACAATGGATGTGTGTTCCCTTGAACTACATCCCCACCAACTTGAGCTATCATGTGTATTATTGATTGTAGCCACTCTGACACATAGACAACAAGAAAGTCATAAAATCCTATGCCTACAATCTGTTCTGCCTCCAATATATGCTAGGACAATGGTGGTGAAGATCTTGTGGGAGTGGCCAACCACTGATTGGTTTAACCTGAGACTCACTTCTTGAGAGCAAGCCCATAAATTAGTGCCTTGTTCAGTCATCATTGGAGAGACTTTCTCCCCCCGCCCCCAGCAGATGGGAGCAGATACAGAGACCCACAGCAAGGCATTATAAAGACAGAGAATCCAAATTGAAGGTCCCTACTGGGTCCTTACACTTCAGACTTCAGAGAAACTAGAGAAAAAGGAGGAAGAAAGATTGTAGAAGTCAGAGAGGATGAAGAAAAAGAGCAGAACATGGCCCACTGAATCAACTAAGTTGAACTTATATGAGATCACAGAGACTAAACCTTCGAGCACTGCACCTGCATGAATCAGCATCAAGTACTATGTGAATATGTTCAATGGGAATTGCTTTGAAATTGTAGATTACTTTTGAGGGTGCCCATTTCCACTATATTAATCCTACCAATCCATGAGTATGAGTGATCTTTTCATCTTTGGATATCTTCCTCAATTTCTTTCTTCAAAAACTCTAAGTTTTTATTTTACAGGATGCTTATTTCCTTGATTAGAGTTACCCCAAGATATTTTATATTATTTGAGGGTATTGTGAAAGGTGTTGCTTTTCTGATTTCATTCTAAGTAAATTTGTTATTAGTATATAGGAGGAATACTGAGTGTGTGTGTGTGTGTGTGTGTGTGTGTGTGTGTGTGTGTGT
>JANHMN010000004.1:117850304-117867355 GCA_030674055.1 Rhabdomys pumilio
TGACAAGAATGCCTTCCTTACTTGTCATGGAATATGCATTATCAAAGGCAATACATTTCTGTCTTAGGTTGGTAAGGCTCTGTGCAGAATCTTACCCATCCTTGGCTTGCCAGCCTGTTAATTTAATAACTCTGTCTGGGGGTCCATTTTCTGGTTTAAGCCATGTATTTTGGCTGCCAGCTTGTTGATGTTGTTAAAGATAAGATTTAGCATGATGGTCAGAAATAAAATGATTCCCAGGACAAAAAAGGATAGCCTGGTCAAGCTATATATGTCATTCCTGAGGTTTAATCAAAATGGAATTACTGAGCTCAGGCCATGGATAATTTTATTGGCATTATCTACAGCACCAAAAGTCAACAGAGAAGCATTTTTTAAATTCTTAATCTCACTATGCAAAGTTAACACACCCAGAGAGGTGTTAGGATTATGCCAAATATCCTACAGTTGTCTTTAAACTTTTTTTCTAATTATAATGACAATCATTGTGAATTTCAATAGTAACACTACAAGAGAAGATGGAGAGCCTTTGGGGCTGCTTGGCAAGAAGCTGACATGGGCCAAGGACGAAGAAATGGACTGCTTGGCAGGAATATGACACTGGCTAAGGACAAGTAAATAGGCTTCAAACAGGAATCTGACATTAGACTAGAACAAAGAAGTAATTTCAGGTAGGAATCTAAATATTAGGCCATAAGAAAAAAGTAATTTCAGACAGGAATCTAAATTTCAGACTAGAACAAGGAAGTAGGCTTCAGACATGAAAATGACCTTGGGCAAGGATAGGGAAGTAGGCTCAGATACTTTGGTCATTCTGATAAGCCTTTAGAAACAGTGTTCATGGGAGTGTTCACATAACTGGGTTTAATGCCTTGCTTTTTCTTTGACTATTTGTGCTTACTTTATTGCTTTTTCTCGACTATGGTATTACTAGACCCTCAACCTAGAACTGACCTTAATACATGCACGTAATCAAAATAGTATAAAAGCATAAAGGAAGACGGGGTATAAGATTGGGAGGGGAAAGGGGGAAAGGGAGTGACATCTGTATTGTAAATAAATAAAATATCCAATAAAAAATCCACAAAAAAACCCTCTTAAGCTGATAGACTCCACGTATCTTCTGGGGCTCACCATGGGGAACCATGGAGACGACCTTTAGTGAGCAGCTATAGCCCCAGCCACCTGGCCTAAATTCCTGCATGGAGGACCTCTCTGTGTTCCAGCCACAGGGACCTGCACACACACAATCTTTGTATTTACAATATCAGAGATTAGCAGATGTCTACCCTCTATGCTATTAGAATGCACTTTCCTATTGATAACCTTGAGTTATAACTAACTATGTTTCATCTGGGCTCTTCTTAACTCCAATTGGCCTATCCTCAAGGTCACATTTTTTTATGGCTCATCTAACTCAGGTCAGCTTCTCTTCCTTCTCCCCTTTCTTCTCTTTGTGGTTTTCCTTTGATCTCAAACCCAGGAAACTTAAACCTCATCTCTGTCTACTCTACCTAACTATTTGCTGTTGGCATCTTTATTTGCCAATCAAAATTAATTTGGGGGAAGGGTCACTTGTATCTATGTGCAGATTCCATGCTTTGGGGGCTCACACTTTAGCATTACAATAGACAGCAAGACAAACCTCAACAACTGAGGGATTGGATCTGGAAGAACAAAGAAAGTGGAAATGTTTACCTGCAGCCCATCTAGCTTTTCAGTAGGCATAGCCTTTGGTTGAGCAGGGAGTGTCCACCTGAATTTGGGGCTGAGACACATCATAGAGTTAGAGTTGGGGGTGGTTCAGGAAGAGATAATCAGTGGGACCTACAAGAGATGTGGATGGGGGAAGGTAGGCTACAACTGTGATCTTTGGTAGTGCTAGCAATGAGCCTGAGGGTTTGAGTCTGAAGAGACAAAGAGTGAAGACGGTCTGCTCAATATTCACTTTAATAGACATCGTATATCTTTAGTTGTGTGTAAGTTAAAAGACCAGTTCTCTTTGAAGTTAGACACTATGTGCTTAAACATAATTAGAAAGAATAATTTAGAATAGTGCAGCCAGATACTTGGGAGAGCTTCTAAAACCAACTGCTTATTTGAATGGCAGTCTTTCATTGCTCATTGACATGCTCCTAAATTTCATGATTATTTTATACAGTTCTGACTTATTAGGTCTAGAATGTGGCTAAGGAACTCATAACTTTGAAATCTCAAAAGGCGATTGCACCATGCCATCGATTTAGGAGCCATTTTTTTATTCGTACAGCTCAGAAATGGAAACAGCCAAGGTGAACATCAATGAATTGAACAGTTAATGAAACTGTGGTACACAATGAAACTTTATTCAGCTGTAAAGAAAAAGAAAATTATAAAATTTGCAAGTGAAGGATGAAACTGGTAATAATCACCCTGAATGAGGTAACCCAGAAATAGAAAGCAAATACCACACATTCTCTCTCAGCTGTAGGGCCTACATTTAAATTATTAGATTTGTGTGTTTAAATTGGAGTACCCAGAGAAGACAGAAATCTAGGAAGAGATCATGGAGAGTTTTAATGAGAGACAGAATTTGGTACAAAGAAAAAAAGTAGCCTCACAGCCAGTGGCATGGGACCCTTCATATCTGCACCTGTGATCTGAGCAGTCCTAGGGTGCCAGCTCTGCACCCAATCCCCTAAAACCCAGAGGAAGCTGAATTCCCAGGAGCTCTAACACACCAAGAAACATAGGGTAATAGGATCACAGGATCTCAGGTGCTTAGGCACACCAGGATTTCAGGATCGCAGAAGCAGTCTGATTCTCAAGAGCTATCACAACCAGGATCTCAGGATCACAGGATCACAGAGACAGCTGAACTCTGAGGAGTTCTGACACAACCAAGAAAACAAGACATGCTGCAGTCAGAGAGTGAAGGTAGCACTAGAGTTAACAAGATAGTTAAAGGCAGGCACAAGGACATAAGCAACAGAAACCAAAGTTACTTGGCATCATCAGAACTTAGTTCTCCCACCGTAGCAAGTCCTGAATACCCCTTGACACCAAAAAAGCAAGATTCAAATTTAAAATCACTTCTCATGATAATAATGAAGTATTTTAAGAAGGACATAAATAATTCTCTTAAAGAAATACGGAAGATCACAGGTAAACAGGTAGAAGCCCTTAAAGAGGAAACATAAAAATCCCTTAAAGAATTACAAAAAAGCACAACCAAACAGGTAAAGAAATTGAAACAAAACACCCAGGACATAAAAATGGAAGTAGAAACAATAAACAATAAAGAAATCACAAAGGGAGACTACCCTGGAGATAGAAACCTAGAAAAGGGATCAGGAGTCATGGATGCAAGCATCACCAACAGAATACAAGAGACAGAAAAGAGAATCTCAGGTACAGAAGATACCATAGAAAACATTGACACAACTGTCAAAGAAAATACAAAATGCAAAAATCTCCTAACCCAAAACATCCAGGAAATTCAGTACTCAATGAGAAGGCCAAACATAAAGATACTAGGTAAAGAAGAAAGCAAAGATTCTCAACTTAAAGGGCCAGTAAATATTTTCAACAAAATTGTAGAAGAAAACTTCTGTAACCTAAAGAAAGAGATGCCTATGACATATGAGAAGCCTACAGAACTCCAAATAGATCAGAAAAGAAATTTGCCTCTTAATAATCACCAAGTGCACAAAACAAAGAAAGAATATTTAAAAGCAGTAAGGGGAAAAGATCAAGTAACTTATAAAGGCAGACCAATCAAAATTACATCAGACTTCTCACCAGAGACTATAAAAACCAGAAGATCCTGGACAGATGTCCTACAGATCTTAAGAGTAAAGAAATGGCAGCCCAGGCTACCATAACCAGCAAAACTCTCAATTACCATAGATGGAAAAACTAAGATATTCCATGACAAAACCAAATTTATACAATATCATTCCATAAATCCAGCCCTACAAAGGATAATAGAGGGAAACCTCCAATACAAGTAGGAAAATTATAGCCTAGAAAAAGCAAGAAAATAATCTTCTTCCAACAAACCCATAGAAAAATAGCCATGCAAACATAACTCGACCTCTAAAAACAAAAATAGCAGGAAGCAACCATCACTTTTCCTTAGTATCTCTTAACAGCAATGGACTCAATTCCCCCAATAAAATAAAGATATAGCCTAATGGACGTAAAAACAGGATCCAACATTTTGCTGCATACAAGAAATGCACCTAACTGACAAAGACAAACACTGACACAGAGTAAAAGGCTAGAAAACCATTTTTGAAGCAAATGATCCCAAGAAACAAGCTGAAGTAGCCATTCTAATACTGAGTAAAATTGACTATCAACCAAAAGTTATCAAAATAAGGATTGACACTTCATACTCCTCAAAGGAAAAATCAACCAAGATGAAATCTCAATTCTGACCATATATGCTCCAAATACAAGGGAATCCACATTCATAAAAGAAACTTTACTAAAGCTCAAAACACACATTGCACCTCACACAATAGTAGTGGGAGACTTCAACACCCCATTCTTATCAATGGACAGATCGTGGAGAGAGAAACTAAGTAGAGACACAGTGAAACTAAGAGAAGTTATGAAACAATTGGATTTAGTAGATATTTATAGAACAATTCATCCAAAAACAAAAGACTATACCTTCATCTCAGCACTGCATCGTATCTTCTCCAAAGCTGACCATATAATTGGTCAAGAAACAGGCCTCAAGAGATATAGAAAAATTAAAATACTCCCTTGCATCCTATGAGATCATCATTAACTAGGGCTGGTCTTCAATAAAGATAAAAATCAATGGAAAGCCCACATACACATGGAAATTGAACAACACTGTACCCAATGATAACTTGGTCAGGGAAATAAAGAAAGAAATTAAAGACTTTTTAGCATTTAATTAGAATGCTAAAATGAATGAAGATATATCATACAAAACTTGTGGGACACAATGAAAGTAGTGCTGAGGAAAACTCATAGCTCTAAGTGCCTACAAAAAGAAACATGAGTGAGCGTATACTAGCAGGTTGACAACAAGCATGAAAGCTCTAGAAAGAAGAAGAAAAAGAAGAAGAAGAAGAAGAAGAAGAAGAAGAAGAAGAAGAAGAAGAAGAAGAAGAAGAAGAAGAAGAAGAAGAAAATCTATCCAAGAGGAATACACAGCAGGAAATAATCAAACTCAGGTCTGAAATCAACCAAGTAGAAACAAAAAGAACTATACAAAGAATCAACAAAACCAGGAGCTGGTTCTTTGAGAAAATCAACAAGATAGAACAATCCTTAGCCAGACTAACCAGAGGGCACAGAGACAGTATCCAAATTAATAAAATCAGAACTGAAAAGGGAAACATAGCAACAGAAACTGAGAAAATTCGAAGTCAGGACATCGTACTACAAAAACCTATATTCAACAAAACTGGAAAATCTGGATGAAATGGACAACTTTCTAGACAGATACATGTTACCAAAATTAAATCAACATCAGATAACCTATTTAAATAGTCTGATAACCTCTAAAAAAAATAGCAGCAGTCATTAAAAGTCTCCCCAGGAAAAAAGGCCAGGTTTTAGTGCAGAATTCTATCAGGCCTTCCAAGAAAACCTAATAAAAATTCTGTTTAAACTATTCCACAAAATAGAGACAGGAGGAACAATACTCAACTTGTTCTATGCAGCTACAATCACGCTCATACCTACACCTCACAAAGACCCAAAAAAGAAAGAGAACTTCAGACCAATGTCCCTTATGAATATCAATGCAAAAATACTTAATAACATTCTTGAAAACTGAATCAAAGAACACATCAAAACAATCATCTAGCATGATCAAGTAGGATTTATCCCAGGAATGCAGGGATGTTCAATATAAAAAATCCTTCAACATAATCCTATATAAAGAGACTCAAAGAAAAAAAAAACCACAAGATCATCTCACTAGATACAGAGAAAGTATTTAACAAAATTCAACACCTCTTCATGGTAAAAATCTTGGAAAGATCAGGAATTCAAGTACCTACCTAAACATAGTGAAAGCAATAAACAGCAAACCAGTAGCCAACATTAAACTAAATGTTGAGAAACTTGAAGCAATCTCACTAAAATCAGGGACTAGACAAGACTGTCCACTCTCTCCCTACCTATTCAATATAGTTCTCAAAATCCTAGCCAGAGCAATTAGACAACAAACAGAGATCAAAGGGATACAAATTGGAAAGGAAAAAAATCAAAATATCACTATTTGCAGATGATATAATACTATACTTAAATGACTCCAAAAATTCTAAAAGAGAACTCCTAAACCTAAAAAACAACTTCAGCAAAGTGGCTGGATATAAAATTAAACAAATCAGTATCCTTTCTCTACTTAAAGGATAAACAGGCTGAGAAAGAAATTAGGCAAATGATACCCATCACAATAGTCACAAATAAAACACCTTGGTGTGAATCTAACCAAGCAAGTGACAAATCTGGAAGACAAGAACTTCAAGTCCCTGAAGAAAGAAATTGAAGAAGATCTCAGAGGATGGAAAGATCTCCCATGATCATGGATTGACAGGTTTAATATAGTAAAAATGGCCATCTTGCCGAGAGCAATCTACAGATTCAATGCAATCCCCATCAAAATTCAACTCAACTCTTCACACAGTTAGAAAGAGCAAATCTCAAATTCATTTGGAATAACCAAAAACCCAGGATAGTGAAAACTATTTTCAACAATAAAAGAACATCTGGGGGAATCACCATCCCTGACTAAAAGCTGTACTACAGATCAATGACAGTGATAAAAAAATAAACTTCCTGGTATTAGTACAGAGATAGGCAAGAAGATCAATGGAATAGAATTGAAGACACAGAAATGAACCCACACAACTATGGTCACTTGATCTTTAACAAAGGAGCTAAAACCACTTGGTGAAAAAATAAAAGACAGTATTTTCAACAAATGGTGCTGGTTCAACTGAAGGACACCATGTAGAAAAATGAAACTTGATCTATTCTTATCTCCTTATACAAAACTCAAGTCCAAGTGGATCAAGGACCTCTACATAAAACCAGACACATTAAAACTAATAGAAGAGGAAGTGGGGAAGGTCATGGAACACATGGGCACAGGAAAAAGTTTTTGAAAAGGAAACCAATGGCTTATGCTCTAAGATCAACAATCAACAAATGGGCCTCATAAAATTTCAAAGCTTCTGTAAGGCAAAGGACATAGTCAATAGGACAAAACAGCAATCAATAGACTGAAAAGAGATCTTTACCAATCCTACATCTGATAGAGGGCTAATATCCAAAATATACAAAGACCTCAAAAAATTAGACTCCAGACAACCAATTAACCCTATCAAAAATGGAGTACAGAGCTTAATAAAGAATTTCCATCTGAGGAATATTGAATGGCCAAAAAGCACCAAAAATATGTTCAACATCGTTAGTCATCAGGGAAATGCAAATCAAAACAACCCTGAGATTCCTCACACCAGTCAGAATGGCTAAGATTAAAAACTCAGATGACAAAAGATCCTGGCAAGATTTGAAAAAAGAGGAACACTCCTCCATTGTTGGTGGGATTGTAAGCTGGTACAACCACTCTGGAAATCAGTCTGACAGTACCTCAGAAAATTGGACATAGTATTACCTGAGGATCCAGTGATACCACTCCTGGGCATATACCCAAAAGATGCTTCAAGATATAACAAGGACACATGCTCCACTATGTTCATAGCAGCCTTATTTATAATAGCCAGAAGCTGTATAGATCCCAGTTGTCCTTCAACAGAGAAATAGATGCAGAAAATATGGTACATTTATACAATGGAGTACTATTCAGCTATCAAAAACAATGAATTCATAAATTCTTAGACAAATTGATGGAAATAGAAAATATCATTCTGAGTGAGGTAACCCAATCACAAAAGAACACACATGGTATGCACTCATTGAGAAGTGGATATTAGCCCAAAAGCTCACAATATCCAAGATATAACTCACAGACCACATGAAGCCCAAGAAAAAAAAAGACCAAAGTGTGGGCACTTTAGTCCTTCTTATGAGGAATAACAAAATACTCACTGGAGCAAATGTGAGACAATCTGTGGAGCAGAGACCGGAGGAGGGACCACCAAGAGAGTGCCCCTATTTGGGGATCCATCTTAGGTACAATCACCATAGGTAAACACTGCTGTGGACTTCAGGAAGTACATGCTTACAGGAGTCTAATATACCTGTCTCCTGAAAGGCTCTGCCAGAGACTGACATATACAGAGGCAGATGCTCACAGCTAACCATCAAACTAATAACAGAGTTCCTGATGGAGGAGTTAGAGAGAAGACTAAAGGAGTTGAATGGGCTTCCATCTCCATGGGGAGAGCGATAATACCAACCAACCAAAGCTCCCAGGATCTAAACAGCTAGCCTAGGAACACACATGGAGAGTCTCATGGCTCCAGCTGTGTATGTAGCGAAGGGTGGCCTTGTCAGGCATCAGTGGGAGAGGAGGGCCTTCACCCCTTGAAGACTGGATGCCTCACTGAAGGGGAATTTGAGGGCGGGAAGGTGGGAGTGGGTAGATGTATGGAGGCATACCCACTTAGAAATAGGAAGAGGGATGATGTGGTAAAAGGGTTCTGTGCTGGGGGAATGGGAAAAAGGGATAACATCTGAAATGTAGATAAAGTATACAATAATATAAAAAATGAAAAAAGAAAAACAAAAAAAACAGATAATGGAACTGGCTATCACAGTCGAGCCTTTGAAACTTTTTGGCAGCAATTTAATATTATTCATATTAATGGGATTCCTTATAATTTTCAAGGACAAGGGACTGTGGAAGGGCCCATGGAGCTTTAAAACAATATCTTTATAAAATAAAAAAGGGGGAGGTATATCCCCATACATCACAAATTTATTTAAATAATGTTTGTTTTAATTAAATTTTTTTTTCAAAATTTTGGATGGCAAGGAACTCTCTGCTGAGTGTCTAAGGCACTCTACAACTCAGCATACTTATACATAGATGAAAAGGAATTGGCATATGACATTACTGGCATATGACATGATCCCAATCAGGTATTTAATATGGGGAAGAGGGCATGTTTGTGTTTTTTCTGCATGATGCTGAAGGAACATCTTGGCTTCCAGAGTGATGGGTGAGACATGCTGATGCCAGGACAAAGAACGATGCTGACCTGTGAGCTTGCTGAGTGCCCTGAAAGTGGTGACTGGGAAGCTGTATTGGACATGTTACCAACTCAGCTTTGCTTACCTATATTCATGATAGGACAAGCTTCCTTGTCTCAAGTTTTTAGACATTGTGGAACAGAGAATCAAAAAATGAAGTTACAATGACTCTTGTATTGTTATTAAATGTGACCAGTTACGTGGAATCAATCATGTACTGGTCTAGAAATCAATCCAATACTGGAAATAACAGTCATCATTTGGAAGTCTGGTCCTGGACATTTCCAGAGACATATTTGTAAGTTAGCTGCAGTTCTCTATGATGTTTTGTTAGCAAGAGATAAAGTTGGGACAGGATCTGGATTTCAAACAAGTGTTAATATATGTGTTAAGGCTCTTTTCATTGTCAAGTTAAAATTACTTTTTTTTCTTCTAGAGTATTTAATGTAAGTTTCCTTGAACTTTCTAATTGTGTTACTGTGTTGAAACCTGGCATGTCTGTTATGGAGATCTATAAACCAGCTTTTGTTTTATTGCCCTTAATAAAACAGAACCTTGATTTTCTGAAAAAAGCTTGCAAGTACTGGAAGAAGTGAGTCAGGCTTTAAACAGAAGCAAGAGGGTAGTGGACTTAATTATTGATGGTATAATAGCTTTAATTACATTAATTGCTTACACCATTGCTTCTGCAATTGCTTTGACATATGAAGTTTAGACGGCTTCTTTTGTTAATCATTTAGCAAAAAAATGTTACTAATGTGTTAAATATACAAGAGAATTTAGATAGGCATTTGGAAAAATGGATTGATGCTCTTTATCGTATTCAAATTATTGAAAAGATGTTCAGAGTTTTAGAGTAAGGAGCCATCTCCAGTGTCATGTCAAATACAACTGAATTCATGTTAGTTCTAAAATTTACTGTAGTAGTCATTAAAATTAAGAAAAAATTTAAAGACACCTGCAGTGTCTTTAATTACTTAATTATTGGCATAATTCTAACACTTCTCTGGATGTTTTAACTTTGCTTAGTGAGGTTATGAAATTAAAGAATTCTGCTCTGCTGAGCATTGATTTGGCAGATATTGTTAACAAAATTACTCATGCCATGAGGTCAATATTTCTATTTTGGTCAAGCTTCAGGAATGGCATATATAACTTGATCATACTAGTCTTCTTTGTTCTGGGAATACTTTTATTTCTGCCCATTGTGTTAAAGCTCTTCTTTAACAACATCAACATGTTGGCAGCCAAAGTACATGGCGTGAACCTGAAAATGGACCCCTTGACAAAATTATTAAATTAACAGGCTGCCAAGCCAAGGACAGGTGAGATTCTACACAGAGCCTTACCAACCTAAGACAGAAGTGCATTATTTTTGATAATGCATATTCCATGATGAGTAAGGAAGGCATTCTTCTCAGAATGACCTAAGACAGGCTCAGTTTTGTTTATGAAATATAAAAGAGGGAGAGGCAGAGAGCTTTGGGGGGCTTCTTGGCAAGAATATGGCATAGGCCAAGGATATGGAAATGAGCTGTTTGGCTGAAATACGACATTGGCCAAGCACAAGGAAGTGGGTTTCAGGCAGGAATATGACATTAGGCTAGAACAAAGAAGTAATTTCAGTCAGGAATATAAATCTTAGTCTAGAACAAAGAAGTAATTTCACCCAGGAATTTAAATTTTAGCCTAGAACAAAGAAGTAGGCTTCAGACATAAAAATGACTTTGGGCTAGGACAGGAAAGTTGGCTCAGATATGTTGGTCATCCTGATAAGCCCTTAGAAACTGTGATCATAAGAGTATTCAGGGAATTTTGTTTATTGCCTTCCTTGTTCTTTGACTATTTGTGTTTATTGTCATGCTTGTTCCTTTACTATTTGCATCTATTGTATTGCTAGTTCCTTAACCTAGAACTGACCCTATTACTTGCATGTATTTAAACTGGTATAAAAGCAAACAGGAGGAGGAGGGAGGTAGGACTGTTAGAGAGTGCTCCTGCACTAGCAATTAAGCAGCTTGTAATTTTTCAGTGGTTAGGGACCACTGATCCACCCAGATGGGTGAGTCCCCTTTCCAGGTGATAGGATCCGCACAATACCCTAGGGGTGCAGCTGAATCAGTAGCCCCCATCAAAAATACCCCAAGCCTCTTCTTCCAGTATTACAATAGACCTCAACAGGATGAGTAATCCCTTCTTCACTTTTTCCTAATCCTTTCCCAGGGTAAACTCTAGAGTTTACCATTTGAGCCATGATTACTTCATTAGGGTTGCACATAATCAATCCCAACTGGGATAACAGATCTCTGCCCCAGAGATTAATGGGGAAGCCTGGGATGACATAGGGTTGTATATTCCCTGTATTATCTTCTTTATCTTTCCACGTCAGCACCTTAGAGCTTTGTTGTGGATTTTAACGTCGGCCAATACCCCTTAGATTGGTTAAGGTTGGGGTCAGAGGCCAGGTGACAGGCCAATCACTTTGTTTTAGGATAATCACATTAGCTCCTGTGTCAATCTAGACTTGGAATGCCTTTCCATCCAGCCATAGTTTCATCATAGATTTTTGTTTAACTATAGACTGTACCTAGTATGCATCAGAGGAACCAAAGCCTTGATCCCCTCTCTTAGGACTCTCGTATTTGTGATTAGGAGGGAACAATTGAAGTAACAATAGTTGAGCTATCCTCCTTCCTGTAGGAATGGTGACTATATCCTGAATTGCCTGTGCCATTAACTTAATCTCACCTTGATAATCATTTTCTATAACTCCAGAAAAATTTGTAGTCCCTACATAGTAGTACTGCTTCTTCCCACTATCAGGCCAAACACATTTGGATAGAGCAGTCCAAACACTCCAGTGGACAAGGCCTGAGGTCCCATTTCTGGGGTTAATGCTGTGTGTGTGGCAGAACTGAGGTCTAGTCCTGCGCTTCCTGGTGTTGCTCCACTAAGTTCTGAAAGGGATTGTTTTTTGCTGTGATAAAACTGACTGCTCCATAAACCTGTTTTGGCTTGTATTGGTTCTGGGCCTGGAGCTGACCCCTGTTCCTGTTTCCCTGATTAGGGAAGGGTGTTTCCTTGTGCGTCTCTTTTGGACCTACATTCACTAGCCCAATGCCTTCAATGTTTGCAAAGTGGGCAGATCCCAGGCTGTTTTCTGGGCTTTCTGGGTTAACTCTTTTTCTGCCTTGCAGTATCTTGCAAAGTGTCTAGGTTTGCCACATTTAAAACAGGCCTTTTGGTTTCTATGAGCCAAAAAATCTCTTACTAGTTGTTCTTGCATGGCAGCCTCCATAGCTGAGCCCTGTTGGTAGGAGGGACCTATGTCAGAACAGAGTCTGATATACCCCGTAAGGTCTGTCTTTTTCCTGTAGTGTCTAATGGCTTCTTGGCAGGCAGGATTGGCATTTTCATATGCAAGTTGTTTCACATAATTTATTCCTGCCACTGCATTACCAAAAATTTTTCCTGCTTTTGCCATTAATCAATGAACAAAATCAGAAAATTGTTCATCAGGCCCTTGTCTGACTGTTGTCAAAGATGCACCAGGGTCTCCCTTTGCTGGGAGTTTATGCCAAGCCTTCATGACTGCATTTTGAATTTGAGCAAATAAGCCTGGGTCATATTGCATCTTGTTATCACTAGAAGCAAATTGCCTTTCTCCTACTAAGGAATCAAAGGACCAACCATTGCCTGCCTGAATGTTTCTCCTAGCTGTTTCTTTATAATTCTCATGATACTCTGATTTCCAAATAAGATGGTCACCACCACTAAGAACTGCTCTCACGTATTCCAATCTCCAGGAGTCAGTCACTCCTCTGTGGCAGACTCTAAAATTGCAAGAGTAAAGGGAGTAGTAGCACCATATTGTGATACTGCATTTTTTAATTCCTTAATAATTTGAAAATTAAACCCTGTGTGATGTCTCCAAGCAACCCCTTTATCGTCTCTGGTCTCAGATATGGTGAAATCCTCAGTGTCTCCCTTCTCCGGATGATCTGTGGCTAATCTAAAGCTAGATGATAGGGACTGCTTTTGGACTCTGGGTTGAGGAATGCAAGGAGCTGGGGGATTTTCAAAGTTTACCTCTCGAGACATCTTCCCTGTCTTTAATTTTTGTAACTGATTAATTAACTCCTGATACTCTTTTTCCAACTCTATTTGTTGTTTAAGAAAAAATATTTTTTCCTGTAACTCCCTTCTGGGATCTATAACCACCATCTCCATTGATGGAGCATTTGGAGGCAGAGGCGCACAGGGAGAGGGTCTTCAGGAAGAGGGACATTCAGGGTCATAATGTTTGGCTGCCTCTTCCTCTAGGTCAGCACAATCTGGCTCTGACAAATCGTCATCAACCTTTGGTTGTATTTTAGATTGTAATTTCAGATAAATACGTTTCTTTTTATTTTGAACATGAAAGATAGCATTTAAGGAACAAAGCAAAAGTAGATAATTAACATGCATGAGCAGTACACAGCAAAATAAAAACAGAGAGTTGAGTTCAGGCTGACTTATTTCTTGCCCAGTTTTCATTATCATGACTTAACCTTTCTCGACACGGCAAATTCCTGCTGTGATCACCTTCATTTCACTTCTGAATTTTCGGCAGATCCTTCTTCCAGTAAAGTCCTTCACTGGGTCTCTCATTCTTGCTGCCCCACAGTGGGTGCCAAAGTGTCAGGAATTGCTCTGCCAAATGTTGGAACCCGCACTGCCAAAAGCTTGGAGGTCAAAATTGTTAGAGCCTACACTGCCCCAAGCTTTGGGGTCTAAATTGTCCTGGCTCATACTGCTGCTTCGGTCCACAGGTCAGGGTTCAGCAAGAAAGAGAGTGAGAGCAGACGGGAAGAATGGAGACCAGAGAGAGTGTGATTCATTCCCGTTTATTCTCAAGTCTCTCTTCTCTCTTTCCAAGTCCCTTGTTCCTAGTACAAGTGCCAAGTCTAGAGTTCCTAGTTCCTAGTTTCTAGTCCCTAGTGCCTCCAAGTTCCAAGTTTCCAATTCCTAGTCCCTAGTGCCTCCAAGTTCTAAGTTTTTCCAGTCTCTTTCTTCTGTCTACCTCTCACCTTTTATAAGTCTGACTTCTCAAGTCATGACTTTAAGTCACGTCTTTAAGTCTGTCTCGAAGTGACACCTTTAAGTCAAACCTTTAAGTCACACACACCCAAGGGAAAATCCTGGGTATATAAAACAAGATGTTATCAGAGTGTGCTCAGCTGTTGTAAGCTGTTGAAAACAAGTCTCTTGTCAGGGTATATGGCTCAAGATGGCTACAAGAATGATAGCTGCCTTCTGTGGGCTCCCCATAGGGAGGATGGAATATCAGATTTCTAGGGAGGGAAAATGGGTAATGGGAATGGCATCTGAAATGTAAATAAATAAAATATCCATGAAAAAAAGAAAAAAAAAGAAAGTGGCAGTATTGGTAGGAGGTTTACGTTGATAAGTGTAAGTGATGATATGGGGTTAGGGAGTGAATAATACTAAAGATCCTAGAATGAAAACATGGAGATTTGCTACTTTAGAAAGTTTTAAGGAGATTTTCTAATTTATTTATTCTATATGTTTGAGTTTACCTGAGTGTGTGTGTGTGTGTGTGTGTGTGTGTGTGTGTGTGTGTGTGTGTGTTTGTGTGTATGAATGTACATATGTACTATGTAAGTGTCCAGTGCCCAGATAGATCAGAAGAGAGTGTTCTAACCTCCTGGAGTTACAATTAAGGATGATTGTTAATTGCCACATAGATGCTAAAACTTGAACCTGGGTCCTCTAAAAAAAAAAAAAAAGTGTTCTTTACCATTGTGCCATCTCTTGAGCCTCAGAAATGTTGTAAAAACATTATTCTAAATAGTCTTTCATAAAATATATATATTCAGTCAAACACACAAATTTATATATGTGTGGACCAGCAATTAATTTTGAATTTGAAAAGGATATATCAAAGTGTTCGCAGGAACAGAAGAAATGGGGATATTCAAATTTTCAAAAGTGAAATAAATATATTTTAAGTGTTTTACACACACACACACACACACACACACACACACACACACACTTAGGGATTCTTCAAATCGCATTCATGGAAAGACTTAAAAACAAGAAGATCAAAGAGATTTTCCTGTTCATGTACTTAAAATTTCATCATGGCTATATACTTCCTCAGTTAAATTTACTTTCCAGATTAAAATGTTGAGATGGTGAGATGGGAGTATTTTTAAGAAGAGCTGCAGCTGATGAGAAACAGTGTGACTCTGGGGTGGTTACTAATGCTGTGTCACTAGAGAGACTTCAGGTGCTCAGGGGAATTAGAATAATAGTGGTTTAAGTTCATTTTCACATCAACAAATACATTGTAAAATGTTAAAACCCAGGCAGAAGGTAGAGTAGAGCATCTTTGTTTACTTTATAAAAGGCTAGTATATGAGCATCTAAAGTTGTAGTGACTTCCTCCTAATTACAAAACTTTATGGAAAGCTACAGTTTAAATTTCATCATGAAAGTAATTTTTTTTGCCATTGGATGTTCCAAGATTATCTAATTTTCCATTTTAACAAAGACTGATCTCTGTGTTATATATATATATATATATATATATATATATATATATATATATCCCAAGAAATATTTAATTCTCTTAAAAAGTACCTTGTACAAATCCTGTTCAAATATATTGATTTAAATAACTAATCTAGGGTATTGAAAGATTTCCCATCAGTGTCACTAGTCCTATTTTTATGTGTTTAATTATCCACCTTCAATTAACTTTAAAATTGTTAGCTTCCTTGTGATCTGTTGTGATTAACTTGTTTGAAAGCTAGCCTAATTAAAGAACAACAGGAAAAGCATGATGATAAAGGAATAAAATGTTTTTTGTGTATTTCTCATTTTGCTTTTATCATTATATGCCCCACAACAGTAATGACAGGCAAATTCCTGATGATATTCATAGAAATCCTTATCCAGAATTTGTAGCTTGACTTTCAAGTCTTTTGCTGTCTTACCGATAATTTTATGTTTTTCCAAATTCATTTCTCAGTACTAGCCTCACATCTTCAAATTCTCACCAAAACCCTCGTTATTGTATGTATTCTTTGTTTTTGTATTACAATATTTTTACATGTCCTGTTTGCTATCCAATCTTTATGATATCCAAGTGCTGTCTGCTTTAAAAATAAAATTGCAAATATTATTCCCTATTTCCCTCAGTGGGAACAATTCTTTTTCTCCTCAAATTTCCACTGAGATATTTATTTGTACGAGATGGAAATTTCCACCCCAACTTTAGTTCTACTGGACATCATCTACACACTGACACCTTATCAAAAAGTCAACAATTACTTGAATATATTGCTCAATTGATGGTTGAATTAATGACCATGTTTAATATAGAATTAAACCTGAACTGTTATATTATTGAAATCATTTAGCACAAACACCATTTTTTCTATGCCTACAAAAAAATTTTCAAAAATGCATACAATTTCTGACTGTATTCTCGTTCTTGTGTGTACTACTGAAGACCAGACCTAATTTCACTCATGTGAAAGTGCTCATCCATTAAGCCGCACCCCAACCATGCTAGATATACCATTTCTTGCTTATGTCTGATGAGCCTGTTTGAAGTTCATCATATCTAATGTTGAACATTATATAGAACATTATATAGAAAATCTAATTTCCTTGTCCCATTGTGTACTTTCAGTCAATATTTACCTATTTACTACTTCCTTCTACCTACACTTACACGATAAAATGAGTTTTGAAAAAATTACACTATGCAATTACACTGGTGCACACACACACACACACAGAGAGAGAGAGAGAGAGAGAGAGAGAGAGAGAGAGAGAGAGAGAGA
>JANHMN010000004.1:117879049-117911696 GCA_030674055.1 Rhabdomys pumilio
CCCTCTCCCTCTCCCTCTCCCTCTCCCTCTCCCTCTCCCTCTCCCTCCCCTCTCCCTCTTCATCTTCCTCTTCCTCTCCCTCTCCCTCTCTTTCATCCTCCCCTCCTCTCCTACTCCCTATCCCCCTGCCCCTTTGCCTCTCCCTCCCCTCCTCCTTTCCTCCCTGACTGTGACTGCTCTCTCTCCCCTTCTCCTTCCCTCCCCCTCCCCAGCCCTCCCCTTCCTCTCCCTCCCCTTTTTTCTGTGTTTGTCTGTTTTCCTCTTTCAATCCCTGCCTCCCAGTTTCTATTCTCCTCTTTTACCTCTCCCTTCAGTTTCACTTTGCTTAACCACTCAACTTCTAGAATGAGTCATGTGTGGGCCTAAAAGGTTCAGTCTTTCTGCATCTTTTTCTATTTTATACCCATCCCCTGAAGCTCCATAATAATGATCTTTGTTAAAGGACTCCCATATAAACTGTTTAGTCTTAGAGCTCTCCTCCAAATGCTACTTATTTATACAAACTCTTTCTATCTTCATTTAGATATTTAATAATATCATAACAAACATCATAAATCACAAACTCCTGCTTATCCTCATAAAAACTTACCTTTCCTTCTTTGAGCTTCAACACAGTAAATGGAAGCCCTATTTTTATAGTTGCTAAGACTTAAAACACCTGTATCATTTTTTCACTTATTTCCTATCTGGCTATTACTATACAACTAATTATTAAATATGACCCATTATTCTCAAGACATATATTAGTTGGTCGCTCTTTCCACAATGTCCCAAAAATGGAACTCAGATCAAGAAAGAAAAAATGTTTATTCATCCCAGAAAGAAAAGACATCAAAGGATCAAAAATTGATCCCAACCAAAGTTAATTAACTAATGGACTTGCTAGAGCCTCTTATGAAAGCAGAGTACATTGGAAGAAACTATACTATGGTGAATTAGCCTGAAGACATTAAGGATAGCTACATCATTGAAGAGTCTGGCCAATAGTATGACAAGCTTAATAGATAGAATGGATAGCTTACAAAAAGCTGAGCAACTGAACAGTATCCACTACAAGGCCAGCAGGGAATTGTTTCTCATCAGCATTGTTTTTTAATCTCTTGTATAATATCAAACATGGAGAAGAGCCTCCATAAGATCTTATAAAGACTCTTGAGCTGATAAGGATCACAAAAGCCTCATGAGCCTTGAGGAATGTGATGTAACATTTATCTCGGAAGTATCTTTTACATGTGATCACTGTAATGATTCTCCCAGCACAAGAGCATCTTGGCAGTTGGGAGCCAAGGAATACCCCAAAGACACACCATGCTACAACCCTCAGGCAAGAGATTTACTGAGGAGAAACTCAGCATGGCAGCTGCCTCTGAATGAGAAGAGAGACAGCAGAGGAGTTGGCTTTTATATGGCCTTTGGAGCCTTCACAATGAACTAGCAGAAAAGTACTGCACAGCTGGTATTTCTTTGACAGTTAACACTGAGTCACAGGGTGAGAAGGATGGCAGGTATGGGAGATTTCCAACTCTCAGAGCTTGGAGTCAGGCCAGGGCAAGGGGTTTGTCCATTTGCCTGTTAACCTACAAGCACTATTATTCTGATTCAACAAGCACTGAACATGGTAAATGAAGTAGCTGTACAACAAAGAGAAAAGGAAATACTTCACTAGTAAGAGGATAGTAATTCAGAAAAAGCATAGACTGAACCCTGCACTACAAAAGCATTTCACATAGAGACTGAGAATATAAAGGAATTGAAAAAGTAAAATCCATTGCAAAAATTGACAGGATAAGTATTTACATAGAATCTAACTTTATATACTCTAGAGCAGCATATGAATGACTTTTGGATAACTTGAAAGGCCTCTGGAAAACCCTTGTACCACTGTGGTGAGAGACAAATGAATTCAATTTACCTCAGTTAGACAACTGACAAGAGTAAATAATGAATTCACTAAAACTCAGTATGGAAAACTTAGAAGTAACCTATTGAGGTTACTAACAAGAGTATGGGTGAGGAGTTATTTACAGGAACATGGAAAACTGGATGGTAACTGCATCTCTGAAAGCCCCGCCAACACCACCACAGCCTGCTTAGCAACTCAAAAACTCCACATCTCCAGAGTACCCTGAATGACTTGAAGACAGCTCATTGGGGTCAGAGTCCTTCCCATCAGCTTTGACTGATTTTGTAATCTCAGGGACTGGCCTGATAAGTCTTGCTAGTTTCAGGAACTCCCTGAGACTTTTGAGTTATTGTTTTTTTGAGCCTTGTAAGTTTTGTTTACTTTCTGAATCTTAAGGAGCCTCCCTTAAAGATGGAGTGTTCCATTTCAGAAGAAATGTTCACACAATCATGATTAGCATACCAAAGTTCTTTATCTCTTAAATTCATATGTTGATGGTATTTGTAGGTGAAGTATTTTGGAAGACCTCAGGATTACAGAAGGTCATGAAGGTGCCTCCTATATAACAACATGATGACTTCATAAAGAGAGTAAAAGAAATCCAAAGTAGTATTTGTGCTTTCTCTCACCATGTAATGTTCTCAGTCAAGTTATGACACAGATAAAAAAAAATCAAACCAAAATAAAATAAAAAAATAAAATAAAATAAAATAAAATAAAAAACAGTTCTCAGCAGATGCCAATGTTGTACCCTTTAATTTCTCCATCTTCAAAACCAGGTCCAATTATAACATAAATTCTCTATAAATTACTGTGTTTTCAGTCATTTTGTTATATAGAAACAATTAATGGACTAAAACATGTCTCATTATTCCCCATGGTCTTCTGTTAGATTCAAAAACAAAACACCAGATATTGGAAAGCATGCCTTCCATAGTTTGGGAACACTAGATATAAGTCCAGGTTCTCATGAAAAAGTTCTTCTAGAAGAACAAGTCCCTTTTCTGTCCTTTCAATAGGAGTAGTCAATTCAGGACATTAAGAAACAAACAGAAGATGAAAACAGCACTGCAATAAGATTGAATAGTTGAAGTTCTTTGGCCTCAGAATTAATTTCAGCTTCCCAACTTTGGAAAGTCTTACTAACATACTTGAACCCTTACTTTGATGCAGAAGAAACACTTTTTTTCCTCTTCTTTTTAAGTACAATTCTTAATGAAAGTAGCAACTCTTTCCCTGCAAGTGTGATTAATGCATGCATCCTTTACCACCTTCTGCTCAGTTTCCAAGAAGCAAATGAGCATTTCTATAATAGCCTCAGTTTCTTGTTATGCAAAGGAAGCATGTGTGTGCATGCTTATTTGTGTGTGCATGTGCAGGTGTGTGTGTGTGTGTGTGTGTGTGTGTGTGTGTACATGCTCACATGCAAGCGCATGCATGTCTGTCTGTCTGACTGACTGACTGACTGACTGACTGACTGACTGACTGACTGACTGGATTTCTAAAGTAAAACATTCAAGGAAATTGGGAAATCATGAAAATAAAATTTAAAAACCCTAAAGACTTCATTGATGTTATTAAAGTTATCTTTCATTATTTAAGGACCATGCTCTATTATTTTATTCTAGCCAATAAAGTAAATATATCCAGAAATAAATTCAGAAATTTGTGTTTTTCTTATTCTCACCAAATTCTTCATTCTTCACCACCCATGGCTTTGTTCTATTCCTAGTCTGTAAATTTGCATATGTATACTTACAAATATATACCGTTGGGGGGATTTTTCTCATAAATAAATCATTTTTACAACTTACTCTGCAACTTGTGTTTTTCAATTTAGCATCTTGAAAATCCAACATTGTGAGTGCACACACAGCAACCTCATTCTTTATAAGGACTGTTTATTATTCCAAAGTATAAATAACCCATACTGTGTTTGCTTTCTGAGAGTTCACATTGCCACTGCAATTTTCCACTGAAAACTTGCTTTCTCCAGTGGATTTTACTCTTGCCTTCTCTTATTACTGACTTTAACATACACTGAACACCAGGAATGACATTAAAAAGACATTGACCTTTTCTTATATCTTACTTTTTTATATATTTGTCCATGTATATAAATGAAACATAAGGTCAGTAGAAAAAGCCATGTGCTTTTAACACAATGCACTAAGTTTCAGTGCTGCACATAAAAACACCAATATAATTGTCATATTCCTTAACATTTTATTTACAAATTATTATTGATGAAAAGAATTTTATTGATGTGCAGTTTATAGTCTAATTTTAACCATAATGAGCAATGAATTTTGTTTAAATTTTCCCATTTTGTAATGCTCTAAAGTATCTCGTCATTATCAAAGCAGACTAATCTTGCATTTTGTGAAAACTTATTTCAGGACCACCTTTAATTTCAAATATCTGCTCTTAGAAATAGCCACGGAAAATTATCATACTTCAAAGTTAATGTGTATAGTACAAGAAACAGGGAAAGCTTAATAATTCATAATGACATTACCTTATTCTCTTTACAGGGCACAATTTATTTTCATATCTCAAGTCAAAGAAAAATAGCAAAGTTCTTCACTAAAATACATCTTCATATTATAATCAGTAGGCCAGAGCTGCGCACTGACATGGGAAAGGAGTGATGGGCTATTCACTAATTATTTTCTACAACCATGCAGAATACATCAGATGAGAGACCAGCCAAGAATTAATGACCTAAGTGTCATAACTTTACAGGGAGAAAAGGATGAACCTTAGAGGTAGACTGTTTCAGTGTTCCAACCCTACCTTTGCTGAGAACTATACTGATGTAACAAATACACACTTAGAACTCTGCCTTATCTATACTCGTATTACTGATTACACTGCTTGGTCGCCATATTTGCAGAAAACTTATGACCAGCAATTTGAGCTAGGTAAGTCCCTCTATAGAGCTTTTAAACATCATAAAAGGTTAGAAGCATCCCAATCTCCATTAGTCAGAAGCATGTAGCCTCTGCCCAATACGAGCCATAGAGAGTTCTCCAGATATTGTCAATTCTGAAAAATTACCATAAGATTAAAACTACCAATATAGTATTTATTAAATGTGACATCTCACCCCATAAAATATTATCCAACCCTGCTTTGTCAAACTACAAGTTGTGAACACAGGGCCCCTCCTATGAAGATTATTTTGAGAAACAGATTCTCTAAAGAATCTAATTAGGTCTGGCCCTTAGTAAGCACTGTGTTAAGTAGGGGTGATTTTAACCTTATTGATACGCCCTTCCTTCTAGTTCCAGAGTTACAATAGTATAGTTGAGGTGAAACTTCATATGGGGTGGCTGTCTAATACTGGAACCTGTGCTTATAACTATTAATGCTTGGAAAGGGGAGGCAGTAAAAGTGGTTTAAGCATAAAATCCAAATTTTATATTTTTCTAATATACAGACTTTAATAAATAAACAGGTAAAAATGTATCTTAATTCCACTTTTCCCAAACATTACTTCATCATAGACTATTGAAATATTTATTCATCTTTTTAAAATATTAATCTTTTCTCTGACATTTTAATTCACTTATGACTGTGGTCACACTCCTCCTTCCATTTTCTCCTGTCCTTTTCTATCTCTATCAACCTCTTCTCCTTCCAACAAAGGCCACACCCTACTTCCATATCTTCTTGTTTTCTTCTGGTTTTATTTTGGCCTCCACTTAGTTTAACAAGGACTCTCACAGGAGGTATGAGTGTGAAGATATCCACTGAAGCTATATACTTATCAAGAGCTTCATCACTAAAGAAAGCTGTTTCTTCCAGTCCAGCATCACTGGTATGTTGGGTCCTCATGAGCTATCCTGAGTATGTTGGGTCCCATGACACCCTTCCCAATCAATGATACAATGTTTACTGGCTTTCTCTTTTATAGGTCCTATGGACTTGAGAGTTCATAAGTGCCATGGTCATTCTGTGCTCAAAAAAATCATCAATCATCATACCATGGCTTGCTTTCCAGTTTTTGTCTCATATTTTTTCTGACCCAACTTCTGCAAGATGCCCCAGCCTTAAGTATGATCGTGTATGGGTATTCCGTTTAATACTGAGTACTCAAGATGTGTTTATAATGTTTTAATATTCAATCACAGAATCATTGATATATATATATATATATATATATATATATATATATATATTAGTCAGAACTAGGAGCATTTCAAATATTTAACAATTGCATGGAAACTCTGTAGTACAGCATATCACAGGACAAGTCTATAGGCAGAGAAATTGTAAAACCAATTTATATAAAAAGATTCACATACCATCATACATCAGTCATATTTTAAACTCTTGTTTTCCTCATAAAATTAGGTCCTCTTTAGAATAAGGTATGAAATTTATTCATTGTACAAACACACATAGACAGAAATAAGTATATTTATCAAAAAATCACAAATATAAAAATTAATAAATGTATGAAAGAATGAATGAATGAATGAATGAATGAATAAAATAATATGAAAAATAGAGGAAGATTATAGCTTTTTTAATTTAGAGAATCAGATGAGTTTTAAAATCTAAGATCTTTACAGTTAGATCCTCTAGCAAATGACAGAGTATGAGACTTAGAACAGATATAAAACCTGATTCCCTCTCTCTCTCCCTCTCTCTTTCTCTCTAAATCCTGTAAAATTCTTAATGTTATTACACAAAAGAAATGTACACCACAATTGTTAATGTATTCACATCTCCTAATATAATTATCTGACTAAATATAATTACTTTTAAACTTTACAGAGGTTACAGTTTAGTAAAAATTATTTTTAAAAAATTTAATTATTAATTCACTTTATATTTCAGTCACTGGCCCTCCTCCCTGTCATTCCTCTAACAATCCTTGCCCTCTTCCCCTTCCCCTTGTCTGCTGACAGGATACCCCTGCTGTGTATTCCCTATCCTGGTACCTCAAGTCTCTGAGGGGCTAGGTGCATCCTTTCCCTCTGAAGTCAGACAAGGCAGTCTAGCTAGAAGAACATATCCCACAGACAGGTAACAGCTTTTGGGCAAGCCTTCACTCCAGTTATTCAGAAGCTTCATGAAGACCAAGCTGCACATCTTCTACATCTGTATGTGGGGTTGGTAGGTGACCTAGCCTATGTACACTCTTTTGTTGGTATTTTAGTCTCTGAGATATCCAAGAGTCTAGGTTAGTTGATTCTTTTGGTCTTAATGCACAGTTCCTATCTCCTTCCAGCCCACAATTTTTCCCCCAACTCTTCCATAAGAGTCCCCAACCCCTATCCAGTGTTTAGCTGTGGGTCTCTGCATCTCTCTGAGTCAGATGCTGGGTGGAGCCTCTTAGAGTTCATCCATGCTCATGATAGATTCCTGTTTGCAAGCATAACAGAGTATCATTAATAATGTCAAAGATTGGTGCTTGCACATGGAATGGATTTGTTATTGGTTGGTCATTTTCTCAGTCTCTACTCCATTCCTCATGAATTTCTTATTTTCTTAATTTTTTTAATTACAAAGGTAAGAACAATTGTATAAACTTTAAAGACTATGACTAACATCGAAGTTTGAATCTGAGTTAACATTCAGTTTGTGCATTACAAAATAATCCTAACTACAGTTTTGAGAACTTTTCAGATAGTCTGGTTCTTCTTAGATGGTTAAGCTTATGATAAGTACAATATTCTAGGCCAGGCTATTAAAATAACATTGGATATTAAAAATTACTAATTTTCTACATAACCTTTGTAGTTATAAACCTATGATTAGACTCTATTTTAGAGAATCACACAGTCAACTCTCTTCTTAAGGTCATTTTCAGACTAAGAACCAGTAGACAATCACTAGCCAGCTTATTTTTTAAAACTGTATGTGCACAAGCACACATGTATAATTAAACCTAAACATGGAAACGTTAAGTTCCTACTGAACATCACTAAGTTCACTGTAGTCTGGATTTCCAAATTTGGGGGTCAAAATTCATTTTGAGTATGACATCTACCACATAAGATAGTACTGACAAACAGCTCTAGTTTTATAACACTTATCAGCCTCAAGAACACCTTTATCAAAAGGCTTATGAGAATTATAACCTCATAAGAACTTTGACAGAAAGTTCTATGGATATTATGTGATGCATTGGTCCTCAAATTTTATGTAAATAAGAATCACTCTAGGGGAATGCTCTTAAATTAACATTTTCAGGCCTTCAGAAATTCAGATTCTTTGAGTCTGGAGTAGGGCCTAGGAGATACATTTTTTAAAATTCAGGTATAGAAATAAGTGAAGAGCCGGGCAGTGGTGGCACACACTTTTAATCCCAGCACTTGGGAGGTAGAGGCAGGCGGATTTCTGAGTTTGAGACTGGCCTGGTCTACAGAGTGAGTTCCAGGACAGCCAGGACTACACAGAGAAACCCTGTCTCAAAAAACAAAAAACAAACAAACAAAAACAAACAAACAAACAAAAGAAATAAGTGAAGAACAACAAAATTATAAAGGAAAAATACCACTAGCTATTTATTCAGAGCCTGCCAGAGAAATGGAGTCAACCACCATTGCTTGCATTTGGCAGAAACTCAAAGAAAAAAAAGAGAAAAATCTTCATGGCAAGCATCAGAAATGAGGACTTCAAATATGCCTTGATAGAAATCTACTGGAACCAGAGATCCAGAATGACTCACACAAGCATCCTACTTTATTGGAGAGAGCTTTATGATTGGTTTCCTACAGTTGGTACACATTTGGAAGCAAGGACAAAAATTAGAGCAGTTGCCAGTTAGTTGCAGACAGTATTAGAGCTGTGATTGCTTGGCTCCCTAGACTATCAGACTAGATAATGGCCCAGTTCCCTCAGCGGGTCACTTTAGGTACTAATTTGTCTGCTGTGCTACTGTTGACTACAAACCAGAGCTTTATTTTGTATATAAACAGACCATCATCTATTTACAATACAATTAGTGTGTGATATGTTTGTATGGCTGTTTTTGAAATATGAGATCATGAAGATGGATACCTTGTTAAAACTGTTTTCAGGGGCTTGAGAAATGAGACAAAAAGAATGTTGCAAAGGATTGGATTCGTGAATGAAGAATTTCACACACTTTCCAAATTCATAGACCTATGTATCACAAAGGAAATTTTTACTATTTGCAAATTTTTAAAGCAACTTAGAAAGAGAACCCAAGATAGAAGTCAAACAGATTAATCAAATTGTGTTGTAAATAGATGAAATAAGCACACTGGCCTGAATGGGGAAGCAAAGTTGATCTGTGTAACTTTAGGAAGTAGTGACTCAGCTGGATGAAAAAAGGCAAAAGGAACTTTGATCAGAACTCTGGTAAGTTTATCTTTCACTGGAATGAAGGCTAGTACATTTTACAGATTATAGGTTTAAATAAATATGCTATGAACTTCAGGTAATAATAATAATAAATAACCATGGTACCTGCTCTTGAGTGACAAAAAAAAAAAAAGAAAAGAAAAATCCTCCTAGTGGATATAAAATGTTGTACCCAATTGGTGGAAGTACTGGCTTAGCATTTGGTTTCCTGAGAATAACAAAGCAATGTGAAGTGACTGGCCAGGCATGTTCACAGATGGTACTAATAACCTAATACCAATACTAATAAACCTGCCTGCTTTCTGCTTTTTGTTTAGAATCTACAGCAACAGAGGTCAATAAGAGTAAAAAAAAAATCACTGCTATAATGATTTCTAACTAATTGCAGTAAGTAAGTTGACCAATCACAGTAATTCGGAGATAAATCTCCATGTATCAAGAGCCTATTGTAATCTACCACTGAGTATGCACTCCGAGTTCAATAGACCGGCTAATAGAAGTGCCTGGTGATCGTGTTGATGACTGTTTCAGAATTAGGTTGTTGTAAGAAAAAGGAGACATTGGGTTCTCATGGGGGCCAACTTGAGGTTTTTCTTTCAGTAATTTTCACACTGACAAAATAAAGAAAGCTGCATCTTAGGGTGATTTCCAGCCTGACTTCCATGAGGAAGGTCTCTCCTCTTCTTCCTCCTCACCCCCACTTACGTTTGTGATACTGGGTCTGCTTCGCTCCAGTTCTCTCATCTACTACTGATCTGCACTCCAAAAGACACTGAAGTCTTCACTATAGTTTGATAGACCTGCAATCTCTAAGACACGGTACTTCTATTTAGTATCGAATAAATGAGTATTTTCTAATTCCATGACAGTTTTACTGTGTAGAGCCTATGATTCTCAACAAAAATTTCCAGATCTCAGCAGGTAGCCCTCACCTTTTTTTATATGTGGGTTTGGTATGCACAGGCAGATACTTTTGCCTGTATGTTGTGTGACCTGTGACACTTGACAGATGGCTCAGTGGGTATATGTGCCTTCTGCACAAGCCTGAGGAGGAGAGTTCAAATTCCTAGAACCCATATAAAAAGTTGAGCATGGCTGCATACCTTCCCCAACTCAGATTTGGAAGGAGAAGACAGAAGGATCACTGGGGCTTGCTGGTCACCAGCCTAATTGTAGGTGCAACAAGAGACCTCATCTCATGGAATGAACTGGAAAAGAACCAAATGGGACACTTAACATCTGTGTGCACATGGGCATATACCCCACCTCCAAACACCATCTTCATATACACAATAATAATATTCATAAGAGTCTCTTGCTCATTTTTCCAGGATGGTAATGAGAATGAAACGAGACTGTTATGGCAACTGGCCTAATTATCTATTATATAAAAACTGCACAAATAAGAGTTATTATGCAAACTATAAGTGTTAAGGAGAAAAGTCTTCACAAAATAGAAAATCAAAGACAAAAAATTACAGGGGGAGAGGCGTGGTTCACTTATGAATGAAATGATTCTGACCACATTAGCACTAAACTACTGTCCTCTTGTCACTGTCAATAACAACATGGAGTACGCTTCAGTGTGCCAAGTCACCTCCAACACTTCATTAGTACCAAAGACTATAGATCTAAGAGAAAATCAGTCAGGAAATCCCTGTTGTTCCTTTATTTACTTGAAAATGAGAAAAATATCCACAACATTTGTAGATGATATTTAGTTTCGGAATTATACGTCTAGCCCATGAGAAAGATTTTAAAACCAGATAGGAAGGGTTCAAGTTCTTAGTGGGCAGATTCTGTCATGGAAGAATGTCTACTGGCATATATGTTATGGTGATATTAAATTATGCATATAGTAAACACCCCTGCTTTGCTATATCTACCCAAATCAGAACATTCCTCAAAATTACTTATAAAGGCTTAACCTACTTTCTTATATACAAATAATTGTCAAAAGACCAAAAACATATCTGTAGGCCTGTAATAACAAATAAATATCAGAGGTCAAATGAGAAATCACAAGCTTGAATAAGTCAAGCGTATATTATGAGCAATTAAAAATATGATAGTTAAAAAAAATTAAGAACTTCCCTTCTCACTCCTGGTTTTAAACACATCAAGTCTAAATCTGAGCAGGTAAGTAGGCCTTTCCATACCACTCTTTGTAACTAAGAAAAATTTGGTAATATTATAATAATATGCCTAATCTTCTACTTCTATATGGTTAACAAAAACTTCACAACCTCTGTTTAAGTATATAAACTTTTTAGTTTATGTACTTCACATGAATATTTTCTCACAGAAGAATTGTTTGCCAGTATACTAAGGAATAACATCAAGTAACCATAATTGTGTAAAAAAATTAAGAAAGAAGTTGATTTTCAGTACATTGCAACAACAGAACCTTTAGTCGACTTATTTCATAGAATGTTCTAGAAATGAGGTAAGCCTTCTTTATTGTCCTTAAATGATATAATATGTTCTTTTAATGACTATAGGAAGCCAGACTGCCTATGGCCCAGACACTAAAGAAGGCTGTATGATCAACAACAAGGCAACTCCCTTTAGTCAAGAACAAAACTCTGGGAGAAGCTGTAGACAGTCATGTTGATGTCATGGTCCTAAAGACCATGTGAAAGAGGCTGGTGCAGCCAACAGGAGGAGTAACAGGAAAGGTCATCACACTCTAAGCTCTATTTCTGTTAGCCCCAGAGGTGAGTCAGATGCCAGGAGGGACACACAGATAGAGAAGAAGCATCTCTCTGAGTTCTTCCTCCCCCACGAGACTCTTTTCTGAGCTGAGGTAACACAGCCATTAGCACTCCTTTATAAAGTGCTAGTGTGTTCTTTAGAAAGTATAGTACACACCAGTGGGGACTTCTGAGAACAGAGTCTGGATGTGTTTAGATTGTGCAAGAGAGTCGGTGTTCTCATTAGGAAATGACTATCTAGGATTTGTGCTTCACGTTAGGCCAGTGTGAGTGACCTAAAAGGTGACAATTTGGAAAAGTCACCTTAGAAAGTGACAAAGCATGTAAGTCAAAGTTATTCCTATTTTATAAGGCCAGTCATCCTGTTTATGCCATATTCTGAATATTCTGTTTCTATTTAACTATATTCAGCAATTCTATCCCCCAGTGGCAGATGCTCCACACTTGGCAAACTCTATGGTCAACTGAAGGATTTGTTTACCTTTCCTCTGAAGCTCTGTGTCACTAATTCCTACATTCCTACACTGAGAACAGAAGGAGAATAAATACAAAATACAGAGAAGCAACAACCATTACCTCAAAAATAGCCTGGCTTGATTTTTGTTTTCCCTTAACTGCAATTAAATATTTTTTGTAATAGTGAGTGCCAAATAAGTGCAATGGTCCAAGAGAAAATAGAGAAAACAAATGCTAACAGCCACCATATAGTAGTCTCAGTTGGATTTGCATGTAATCATTAACTTTGTTCCTCTAGAAGTTACAGGGGGAAATGGTATTATTATTCTCTAACATTATTCAGAAACCTTGCAAATTAAGTTGCTGTCACATAAAAACAGTTCAAGATATGTATTTGAAAAATGTGGATAAGGACTGGGAATTTAGAGCAGAATTGAGACATTTTTCTCTATTTCTCAAAATATATTCAGCTTCATTTTCTGAAGAAAATTGTTGCTAACATAGTACAGTAGTCTTTTAGTCAATAATCTATGGCTTTATAAAGACATCTGTTCCTTGGAAGCCATGATTTGAGCAATGTCATTTTTAATCCAAGTAGGCCAGGTGAATTTTATATCAGTTTTCATTTTCCCTGCACAGCATATCATTGTATGGAGTACTAAAACCTCCTCCTCCTCTTACCATAACTATGGTGCCATTTGACTTCTGCAACTCAACTAAACCCACAAAGGGCCCGAGCTCAGACTCACCTATAACTTTTGTGCCAAAACAGAATTACAAAAGATCGGTATGACTTTGTAGTGCATGAAATAAGGATTATTCTCTGTTCTGTTTAGATTTTTATTGGTGCGCGCGCGCACGTGTGTGTGTGTGTGTGTGTGTGTGTGTGTGTGTGTGTGTGTGTATGTATACATGCATGCATGCAGGTATATGCTACATAATTTTATGAGTTTGTGCCTTGGCCAGAAAAAAAAATTGAATCTCCTGGATCTCAACTTAGAGGTAGTTGTCAGCTGCCTAGGAACCAAACTGAGGTGCTCATAAAGAACAATGCTTTCTCAAATTCTGGGCTATCTTTCTAGTCCCCAAAACACCCTTTAAATGGCTCTTATCCATATGATCTCAAAATATATTATTTAGTTTACCATAGAAGATTCTGGCTGCACTTTTGAGGTTATTCATTTCACATTTTAATTTATATACCTGGTTTTGTGCTTTTAGCATATCAGACCTGAGGAGAATGGTCTTAATAGGACTTCAGTAAAGAATGTATGCCCAGGGCATCAATGATTTATATGGGCATTTGTTAAATCATGTTGTGATTTGTAAGATATTTTATATGATCACAGTACATCTTTGACCAAAATTGAGCTTTGTAGCTATTCCTAATTTTTTGTATAGAAACAAATAATTTGGGATTATAATTAAATACCTAATTCACAGTAAAAGCATCAAGACTCAATTTGTTTCCAACAGACATGGTTGATAACACTAAACCATTTTATAACTTGTTAAATACTTAGCCTTCTATGTGCAAAATGTATATTGAAGTAGTTTCAATATTTTAAAAAGTATATGCTTCCTCATTTACATAACAAAATCAGAAAACACTAGAAAATAGGTCATAGTTGAATATCATGTGCAGCACATTAGCTCTCTTAATTATGTTATTATAATACATATGTATGTATATATGCTAACATTAATACTGCACACAAGGAATTAGAGCATTTTTTCATAAGACCTAAAAGAAAAGCCTATTGCTACAATAATTCATTAAATGAAAACACAAAGGGCATTGTGTTTTAGACTACAAAAAGAATATGTATGTTTCTATTTAGTCTTGATGGTTGTACTGGTTTGTTTGTATTATTGTGAACAATACTGTAACCAAAGGTTCCTTAAGGTGGACAGAGTTTATTAAAATGTACAGGTTGAAGTTCATTATGGAGGAGGCCAGGACAGGAGCTCATGCCAGGAACCTGGAGACAATAACCAAAGCAGGACCACAGAAGAGTGCTGCTTACAGGCTTCCATTCATTGTGTTTTCAGTTTGCTTTGTCACATAACCCAGTACCACCTACCTAAGGGTGGCAACATTTGCAACGGTCAGAGTCCTTCTGCATCAATCTGAATCGGGAATATGTTTCACAGACTTGCCCACAGGCTAGTCTGATACAATAACTTCATCAGTTGGTGTTCCCTCTCAGCAGATGGTTCTAACATCCCAAGATTATGTAAACTGAACTACCATGCTAGTTTCCTATCTTCACTGGGACTTAGCGGGCACTTTGTCTATACAATATAATGTAATAGAGATACCGTTTTTGCATTGTTCATCTTAGCTAAAGAATATCTCTCTGTGTCTTTTTTTTATAGCATTTTAATTCACATGATAATCTCACGTGAAATATCACTCCTGATAAACTAAAAGTTTCTCTTATTCCAAAACCAAAACTTTCTTGTCCTGTTGGTCACCCAATCTGAAGAATGGTAAGCACAGAACAGAGCTATTATTCTTACCATAAGTATAATCAGCATTACCCTCTTAACAGAACAACGCTTGAATCCTAGGATGTTTCTTTCATGAAGTACTATTCATGAAAATTATGTAATTGCAATAGTATCCATAACTGTAAAAGGAAGGTTGAAGCACCCAGAATAAAAGAGTTGCTACTGAAAGCTAATTGATTCCACATATTGCTTCTAACACCTGACAAAACTAGGTATGTTCTGGTTATCAAATGGACCACCCAAACACAATTTTTTTTGGCTTTTCTACTGAAAGTTTCACTCATGCATTCACTAATGCAGAATTTGCGTCCTGAAGAAGTGCAAGCTTCTTTTCCCCTATCCTTTCATCAGTAAAATGATTTTTTCTGTATTAGTCAAGATGGGACATGTTTGGATGTGATGATAAACTAACCAAAATTTTAGCTAAAAACAGAAATTTTCATGTGTATGAATCTTGGTAAAAATTAGAGATACTCCAGTCAAAATGGCTACTACATCATTTTGTTCTATAATAGCTACAGTGAAATAAATTATCTAGAAATCACTTCATTGCTTCCTTTGCTTTGATCTAGAAATAATTCAGATTCACATACTCTCAAGTTACCGGCAAGAACTATTTGTGCAGTTTTGGATCTCGAACTGAGTCCAGATACCTTCTTGCTATAGATTTCTCATAATATATTGACACCATAAGTGAGTAGAGGGATGCATACATTTTTCCCTCTTTCACCTCTAATTTTATTAATTTGTGTCTTATCTTGTGGTTATTTTGCTAAGAGTTTATAGATCTTGCTTATCATTCCAATGAGCCAGTTCTTCGTTTTGATTCCTTAGGTTCCATTTCATTACCTTCTGCTAATTATTACTCTTTTTATTTACAACTTTTGAATTTTATTTGCTCTTATTTTCCAAAAGCCTTGTTGTTCATCAAGTCACTAATTTGAGAATTCTCAATTAATTCAAATATAAGCACACATAGAATGAACACTGATGGAAAAAACAGAGTGTTTAAATATCAAAAACTTAATTTTTACAAAAATATTTTCAGAATTTCATATGAATACACTGTTTACAACATTTCTACCCCTCTCTCCCATCTCCACTCATATCTTGTTATTCAACTTCCTATCAAGTTCGTGTATTGCTATTATTATTATTATTATTATTATTATTATTATTATTCAAATGTGTATATATGTAGTATTACAGCCCATTTACTGTTGTTTTATATTTATGTCTTTAGGGCTGACCACTTAGAAGAGGATAATCTATCAATGGGATCACTCCTGGAAAAGACTCATTCTATCTCTCTCAGCAGCAATTGTTTGGCTATAGCTGTTCACCAAGGGGTTGGGCATTATAAAATTTCCCCCAGCTGCATAGTCATGTTGACAAGTATCACCATCATGCGTGTCTTCTTCTGGCAACCATATTGTTCAAATTTCACTGATGCATCTTCGCTGTCATAACTAAAAAAAAAAAAATTTATCACAGCATTGTTTCCAGTCTTCTGGCTCTTTTAATTTTTCCACCACTCCTATGACTTAATCTCCTGAGCATTGAATGTAGGACACTTTTTCAGACCACTTGTGAATTCTGAAGCAACCTCTGTCTGCTGCAAAAAGAAATTTATTTGATAAGCAATTAGAGCTACATGTATCTGTGGGTATGAGGATAATTATTTAGAATAGAGTTAGAAGTTACATTGGTTTAGGAAAATGGAAGTAGTAGGTTCTCCTCCAGGGTCCATTATCTCACCAGCTTATGGTAGACAATTGACTAGATTTACAGAATCAGGTATGAATTCCTTCCTATAAAATTTGCCTTAATTCCAATTATGCAGTTGTTGTTTAGTTACAAGATAAAATGTTGAATTATTTGATAATTCTTGCCAGATCAGTCATTTTTGCAGTTCATAGGATTTATAGCCGGGTAGGAATATTGACCACTTTTCTCTTCTGGAAACTTACATACAGTATTGAGAGACTGTGACAACTTGTCCTTAGTGAAGAGGCTTCTGGGTCAGTTCAAGCTGAATTAGAAGATCAAACAAAATATTCAGTGCCGAGCATGGGAAACCTCCCACTAAGTTGACGGTCAGGAAAATCCATGAAATTCCCCAAATATATAAACTACTGTTGTTGCCTTGGTTACCTTCCAGAAATTAAGACCCTATTGCTGAAAACACTATACACTTAAAAAACAGAAACTGGAGACATTTAGTAACTTTATCTTATTTTGTAAATGAAAATCCAGGATTACTCACCAAGAATCACCAAATGATTTTAGTAATGAATGCTACGTAATACGTATTCTTATGCCTAGCTTTCTCTCTTTTCCATATGCCCTTCTACTAGACTTTAATTCAAGTAGAAGGTACCTTCAGGGATTCCTGTTGCTGTAGTTTACTAGTATTAATGTCATATTTAACAGAACTTCAGCCCATTATCCTTCACACCTGCAATGAGCCAGGACTGCACCATCTGCCTCACTGTGCTGACTCAACTCGAAGTCTCTCTAGTGTTTGCCATAGCAAAAGACTCATAATGTACAACACCAATCTTCTACAATTCAAATTTTCTAACCTGAAATGTATTTATATATTCAAAAACTACCCTTGCTGAACTGACCACTTTTATATATATATATATATATATATATATATATATATATATATAATAGCTATTTTTCACATCCTAGAACAGTTACATTCTGTATTTTTGACCTTGAGCAAGTCGCTCCATTTTTCCGTTTCTAGTTGCCAGAAGTATAAAATGGTTTTATGATAAAATAAGACAATACTAGGTATTTTATAATGTATATACCAGAGTTCTTATGCCAGGGCCTGACACACTAAAGTCACTCTGTTATGCTGGAATACATAACCATATAACTACGCACAGTTTACCTAAAACTACTAAACTCTTCTAGAAATTATTTTGACTCATTATTTATAACACCTTATTGCTGCCTGTGTGATTGAAATACCTAGAATATTCCTCTGAAAAAATACCCACTGCCCACTAGAGTGAATCAAAATTGTAATCCAAGCACTCAGAAGACTGAAGTACTGTGACAAGAGTGATTACTTACAGAGACCCTGAATTAAAAAAAAAATTAACAAAACAATAATTGCTACATATTTCTTAATTTTATTATTCATTCTAATATTTTTTTAAAAAATCAGACTTATTTTAATTGTCATTTCTCTTTTTCAAAAAAAAATTTTATTTATTCATTTAAGCAGCAAACATCAAGTAATAGTTCTCTTTATGCTGGGTTGTCACATCAATACCCACATATCCTCATTTCTGATATACCTTCACTTCTGAAGTTGAGAAATTGTTAGGTTAATGGAGAAGTGCTGTGCTTCTCTGGTTATGTACCATAGGAAGATATGTTTCATCCGCTCTGAAAAACCTATTGGTTATATCTCTCTCCTATATTTCATCTCCACTCATTTCAGCAAACTTTTCTTTATAACACATGAAGATTAACCTCCTCTATTTGCAATGTTTTGTAGGTGATTCAAACTCAACCTGGTCAATGTCCTTTTTAACATCATTTTATCTTCATAAATACTTCCAACACTGTTTTGTTAGCCTCATGTTGTGGCAAGATAAATAACCTTTCAATACCATGTAGTCAAGACTATCACCAAGACTGAGACCAAAACTAAACTGCTTTTCAAGTTTCTCAGAATTATTGCAAAATTGACAAGGAAAAATAATTAAGTGTTGAATTAAAGGATGCTTTCATTTATCCACTGAGCATACACGTGTTTACCCAAAGAGAAGATTGGTGGAGGTAGTAATTTCTACAGATGGCTTGAAAGTGTGAGACATGAACATGACTTGAGGAAGAGGTTAGGTTAAAACTCGTTTTGCTTAGGAGCATGAAGAGTCATTACTGAAGCAAAGGCTCTCTGTTGAGGGAAAAAAAAGAAGCATAGGCAGACAAAAAGATAGGCCAGGACATTAAAGGATATAGAAGCTAAAAGGGGAATTTTAAATTTGTGAAAAGCAACTCTTTTTAAGTGAATCTTTAACATTTTCCTCACTCTATTTTTAAGGTGCTCATTTTTCTTAGATTTTAGGAAATCTTTATATATTCCTCAAATGTCAACTGGAATGCCTTTATCCTCAGGATACAGTCCCTACAGACACCAAGTGAATGGAGCATATCTTCCTCCTACAGTTCTAAACAAGGAAAATATAGCACTTCTACTAATCTAATAATTCCCATTTTAGAATTGAAGAAATACTAGAAAACAGAAGAATGACTGCTTGCTTGCTTGCTTGCTTGCTTGCTTGCTTGCTTGCTTGCTTGCTTGCTTGCTTGCTTGCTTGCTTGCTTGCTTGCTTGCTTGCTTATTCGGATGATTAGTTGGTTGGTTGGTAGGTTGGTTGGTTGGCAAGCTAGTGGCTGGTTGGCTAGTTGGCTGGCTGGTTGGTTGATTTGTTGGTTTGTTGGTTTGTTGGTTGGTTGGATGACTGATTGGTTGGCAAGCTGGTTGGTTTGTTGGTTGGTTTCTTCCTTACCTTGGTGACTAGTTGAAAGATTGTTTTGTTGGTTTTTTGAGTGAGTGGTTTCAGAATCCTGACATTCATCTGAATCCCCAACACACACAGAGCACTTCACAGATGTTTGATTGTTAGATGAATGAATAGATATTCTATTTGGAAGAAGGTTAATGACAATGGAAATAAGTCTAAACTAAAACCACACATGACGAAGAATGGAATAGAGCAGGATGTACTTGGTGTCAGTTAAATTGGTAAAATGTGTTAGGAGTATGATTTGACAAGATAAAGCAAGTTTGCTATGTTACTAGCTGTTTCTGAATCATTGTGACAAGGTAGAGGAAAACTCAATACTGTGACTTTTATTCATCTTTAAAAAATGATTGTGAAGAATTACTTGAGCTTAAGTGGGCTTCATAAAAAAGGCAAATATGATTTAGTTTGAACCAAATGTTATGAGATAAAAATTCCTCAACATTTATTTTAATGAGGCTCATTTTCATATGTTAGCAGAAGGCTTAAAAATAATTGTTAAAACAAAATACTCCAATCTTCCTCTTTCTTAGTAGACATGATTTAGAGGAATAATTGGAATTTTTTAATGTAAAAGTACACTATCTTTCAAATATACAAATAAATATCATAGACTTGTGAGACATGATATCCCAAATGCTTTTCTTTCATTATTTCTTGGTTACCATAGTATAAGTTATAAGAATATAGAGATTTTTTGGAGGTGAAAAGTAAGAATGAATTCTCATGGTCCAATTCCTGTGTCCTCAAGCAATAAAGGATGTTGAAGGTGCCAAATAATTAAGATACATCATTGCATCAAATGAATTGGCCTAAATGGAATTTTGCCAATCATGCCTAATGGGATCACTCTATTTCCCTTGCTGGAGAATAAACCAGTTATTAAGAAGAGACCAAATGGAAATTCAAGTCAAATTAAACATTAATATTTATATTTCCCTTTAAATTTTTTACATTCATGAAATCATCCATTTTATGTGAGGGAAATAGGTCATTTAATTGATTTTCACCATTTCTCAGTGAGTACCACCAGCTTCAGGCAAATTTCATTAGAGTAATATCTCTACCAAAACGAAACACAAAACAAATGTGCACTTATATTCAACATTTGGAAATTCAGGCTCCAGGCTGATGGAAGTGATTCACATTACTGCCTCTCATTAAAATCCGAGAGCAAAGCAAAGAGGATGTATCACTCTAAATGAACAAATCTTTCAACTGTTGTTCACACAGATTTTTAGTAATCAATGTAGGTAGATAATCCACGGCAAAAATCATCAATTATATTATGTAATAAATGATAGAAATATATGATAGTGTATAAAAACATGTATATTAAAATTCAAATAAAACTAAAAGAAGACCACTGCTAAAATTGCAGCCAACAAATGTCATATTTATGCTTAGTATCATTTCCAAATGTTAAACAAGTATTTTGTTATCTGTATTCTTCTCTCTTGTCTAAGGAAAATTCTAAATTTGTGTGTTTATCATATTGGTGGAATTTATTCAATGTAGTGAAAAAATATTACTTTAATTACTTTGTTTTGGGCATCTAACTTAAAGTTCTGTTTTCAATTTTAGAACATTTCAATGGTATTAAAAATAATTGATCTAGAAGATAAAGAAGTATAAAGATTAGCTAGTTTAAGTAGACTGGCAAAGCATATAGCTCAATGACAGAGATAGAGTATAGCCTAAGTTTTTAAGTAAATTTCCCTGTCAATCAACAAAGGTAAGTGGGAAAAGGAATGATTCCTGAATAACCTTAGGGTGGATGTGGTTGGTCTAGGACTCCTTATTTAGCAGGTGTAACAAATGAAAAGAGTGTCAAGATAATAATAAAAAAATGTAGCCATGTAAAAGAAAAGAATAAATGTCTAAGCAAGTACTCAGGAAACTTTCTTTTAATGACCTACAAATACCGCTGCCAGAATCATGTCATCTAACATATTCAAATGTCTCTTATTCCTAGAAATTTTAGTCATTCTAGATTTCATTAATATCTAATAAAATATTCCACTACTAGAGGATCTCATATGTTCCAATTACATACTACATGTGTCCTTCACATGCTTACTTTGGTATCCCAGAAGCCTTTTGTTCACTGTAGGGATGGTATGTTTGTTGCTTTTCTTATCACTTTGATGAAATGCCTGATGAGAAGCAATTTAAGGGAAGAAAGATTTCTTTCCTCATGGTTTGAGGGTATACAATCTATTGTGAAAGAGAGAACATAATGGCATGTTACCCCACGGTAGCCGGACAACCACTTGCTCACATTTTGGTGGAATGTGAAGCAGGAATAGGACACAAAGTGACACCAAACCTCATCTTCCCTGTTTATACACAGCCTGCTTATGAGCTCAATGTGGGGAATCTAGCAGTGGTATTTGTTGCCTGTCCTCCATGGAACTTTCTGTAACCCTTCATGACTTCTTGATTCCTAATGTCTTTCATGTCTACAAAATTAGCATCACATTGTTGATACCATTTTCTGCTACCAGCTCTAGATATAGTTCAGTCCAATTTGGACTATAGCTGCGGTGGACTGTGTGTGCCTTCATGGCTTTACCTGGGAAAATACTTTCCTGGGTGATTGTTTTAGAAAAAGAGGCCCTTACTATGAGTTCTCAATTCAGGATCTCTCCTTTCAGATGCATTTTACTTTCACAATCAGGAGTCTTTAATGGGTGGGATTTCCCCTTTAAGGTACCTCTCTTTTGTTTCAGTGCCAAGTGTGAGATTTCTCCTTGATTACACTAATCTTTTTCACAATTAAAACCTTACATTGACATCCTCAGTCCAAAATTGTAACTCAGTTCTTGATCTCATCAAACTTACCTGGTTTACAGTTTTCCTCTCTCTGTCTCTTTCTGTCTCTCTCTGTCTCTCTCTCTCTCTGTCTCTCTTTCTCTCTCTCTCTTTCTTACTGTCTCTTTAACTAATATCAGTTAGCTGTGTATCGCTATATATCATGGTGCCTTGAAATTTTCTCTGTACAAAATATGAGTTACATTTGAATTCATTTCACAATCAAGTTTTTAAGACACAAATAAAGTGTAGCAAGATTCTGATGGATTATAACACAAATGGCCTCCAACCCATTTCCTGGTGGAGTACTCATTTCCCTCTGATGCCCCATGCCTCAACTGTATCAACATTCTCATCTATCAAACACATAAAAACTTCTGTTAAGCTCTGCTTACATTGTTCTATTCTCTTTCTAACCAGTTGCAAACTCTTTCACGCTCCTTTTGCAAACTGTCCAAAGATCCATAACCTACATGAGCAGTCTTATCTCAGCACTAACTGCAGGTCCAGCACCTACTTTCTGTATTAGTTGCTTTCTGATAGCTGTGACAAAATACCTGAAATGAGGAAGAGTGTGTTTGGGGTAATATTTATTGCATGTTGAGGATACTTTCAAGCACATTCCAGTTCCTTCTCCTTACCCACTCCTCTGCTGTTATACCCCTCTTATCCTCAGACTCTTTCTGTCATTTATGTAATTATACATATCTATATGAAATCTAGGAACCACATATAAAAGGAAATTTATTTTTTGTGTTTTATAATTTTTATTGGTTATTTTATTTATTTACATTTCAAATGTTATCCCCCTTGCATTTTCCCATCTACAAACCTCTATTCTCTCCCCTCTCCCCTGCCTCTATGAGCATGCTCACTGACCCCACACATACAAATTCCTGCCTCAGCACCCTAGCACAGCCCTTGTTTGAGGAATGGGGCTATCTACCCACCTCAAAAATATTAATCCAGAATATCTTCTGTCAAAAGAAACTGCAGGGAACAGAGACTGAAGGAAAGGCCATCTCTAGACAGTTCCACCTTAGAATCCAGTCCATCTACAAACACCAAATCCCCACACTATTGCTGATACCAAGAATGTTTGTTGACAGGAGCCTGGTATGGCTCTTCCCCAAGAGACTCAACCAGAACCTGATGAATACAGATGCAGATACTCACAGCCAACCATCGGACTGAGCCCTGGAACTGAGCCCTGGGACCCCAGTGGAAGAGCTAGGGGAAGGACTGAGGAGCTGAAGGGAATTGAAACCCCACAGGAAGAACAGCATCAACTAACTGGACCAACCAGAGCTCCTAGGGACTAAACCACTAACCAAAAAGTATATATATATACATATATACATACATACATACATACATACATACATACATACATATATATATATGTATATATGTATATATGTATATATGTATATGTGTATATGTGTATATGTGTATATATGTATATATGTATATATGTATATATGTATGTATGTATGTATATGTGTGTGTGTGTGTATATATATATATATATATATATATATATATATATATAGCAGAGGATGGCCTTATCTGACATCAATGGGAATGGAGGCCCTTGGTCCTGTGGAGGTTTGATGTCCAGCATAGGGGGAAGCTAGAGCAGTGGGGGGGGAGTGAGTAAATGGGTAGAGGGTCACCCTCATAGAGGCAAAGAGGAGGGAGGGAGGATGGAATGGGGGAGGTTGGAGGGGTAACTAGGAAGGGGGATATTATTTGAAGTGTAAACAAATAAAATAATTAATTAAAAAAGAAAAGTGTAGGATTGGTCATTTTGGGAAGAGTAAAAATGTCTTAGGTTTTTTGTTTGTTTGTTTTGTTTTGTTTTCATGTGTCTTGTACTTTTTCTTTTAGAAGTTTTATATCTGAAGTAAGTTATTGGTTGGCTCTTTTAAATTATCCAGTCATTAAATTGAAATACTTTCAATATTCAAGAGGAAAATGTATGATTGGAGTGTCATATTTCTCTGTAAATCTGTTGTTTGATGTATCTGCTTTAATCCACAGTATTCTTCTCAGTGGGAAATGCCTGGAAAATAGTCACTTTCATAGATCATGCCAATATGAGTTTATAGTAGTACTGAAAAGCAACCACCATTTAAACTTTATCCTTTTAGAAAGTAATGAAATATTAATAGTACAATATGTGCATACACATGCATGTATTTACATGCAGACATATGCATAATTTAAAATAACAAACAGCATAAGGACCATAATTTAGAATGTTAGCACTCATGTAAAAAGAGGGTACCTGAAGTTTGCTGGTCAACTGGTAATGTATTTAACATACAGCAAGAATCACATCTCAAAAACTAAGGTGAAAAGCAATTTAGAATGACAACCAACATCATTTTCTTGCCTACACACACACACACACACACACACACACACACACACACACACACACAAATGCACACACAAATAGAGATTAAAGGAAAAAATAGAAAAGATAGAGAACCACGAACAGAGCACAGCAAAGCTGGATTGCTAAACAGACAATAGACACTAAATAAAGGAAGAAGGAATAAATACAAAGGAGAGAGAGCTGAGTAGATATACAATGTCTGAACGAAGTCATATCCAAATGTTGCTTTCAGTCTCAAATTTTTGGTGTCCCTTTCTTGTTTCCCAGATGTTTGTTACCCAACAGAGAAGTCATTTCACAGAAACTGATCTCTTTAGTGGGAATCATATATGCTGGATGTATCTCTTGGCAATCCTGAGTTCTGAATGTCACTGTTACCTCTGCAGCATCTTTCACAGATGCTGGTTTGACTGCCACTTCTAGAGTCAAGTCTCCCTTCTGAGAAGCCCTTCAGGAATCTGATTGGGAGTGTCATTCTAGCCCCATATGCAGTTCTTCAGTGGCACAGGGTACAAATGTTGACCCTGGCTCTGGGCAGTCCTTTCCAATCTGTATTCCCCCTGCTTGGAACCTAAGTCTGTATTCCACTGAAGGTTCTGGCTCTAAACAGTTTTCTACGTCATGAAATACTAAAAGTATTCTTCTGGCAAGGTTCAAGAGAGCAGTCCCATGACATTTACTCCTAGTTTCCCAAGTGTGTGGTTTTGGGGAGCCTGTGACTGCTGACTCATCCAGGACCTTTTAAAATAGCATTTCATTGCTGCTCTGGTTGAGCACTGAAAGAAGAGTGTTTTCCCCAGTGGCTCACCTCCCTCTGCAGCTGCCATAGGCAACATCCTCCAAAATCTTTTTTTTTCCATGTAAAATGTCACTGAGAGCACAGTTCCACTTTTCCAAAGCTCCAATCCTAAGCAAAGCTCTAGTCCCTCTTTGTGAGGGGGAAAAGGAAGAGCTGCTTAGCCCATGTCAATCTCTGTGGGACAGACTGTGTTTTTCTTGTTATGCTTTTTAAAGTTTCCTGTTTCTTTGCTCCTGGGATGAATTTTTTTAACTGTCACATACACCACCAGATAGCTGTTATTTAGCTCTCCTGAAGATTCTAGCAGACTATGCCTACATTCTATCCACCATCATGAATCTACCAAAAATATTAGTTTATTATAGCAACATCAATAAAGCCATCCTTAGAGAGTGCATCCAGTAGACTATCTTACTAGATATCCTATTCCCTTGCTTCCATTTTCCTCTAGGATATCAAAAGTGACAGGTGGGTAATCTAGAAGATAAAATAAAAAAAATAGGTGTGTATTATGACTGTACCTCAATTTCTATTAATACATTGCTTATATTCAATGGTCACAGCCTTAGTCAGAGCAGCTATGCATCTCTAATCCCAAGCTCTCTCCCAATTCTAGAAATAGCATCCTCTTCTCTTGTTCCTTTAGACTTCTCGTGTACCAGTCTACACTTTAGTCTTTGATCTCTCATTTTCACTCTTTCCCCAAATACAGTCACCATTCTTTCTTACTTAAACTCTATGAGCATGCCATGTCTTTGTTTACAGGATGATCACTGGAACAATCTTCCACTTCACATAACACATTCCTATTCACAGAAACTTGGAGAAATAACCACCCTACAATGGCAGAAATAATCAGCTACAATGGCAGATATACAAATGACTACTCTTTGGGACTAGAAAGATGGCTCAGTAATTAAAAATGCTCTTGCTCTTCCAGAGGACTTGGACTTCGGTTCCTGGCACCCACATCAGGTATCATTTAACCATCTGCAACTATTGTTCCAGGGAATCTTACGCTGTCTCCTGACCTCCCTAGGTGTGTGCACAAGCGCGCGCGCACACACACACACACACACACACACACACACACACACACACACACACGCACGCGCATAGGCACATGCATTTGCACATGCATGAATGCCTTCAATTCACAGACATACACAAAAATAAAATAATTCTTAAATGAAATGACCATCTTATAAATATCACTAAATTGTCCTCCATTGATCAGAATCCAACAACACAAGAAATGTCAACAAATGATTGAAATTAAACCAACATATATGATAGATGTCATTTCAGAAAAAAAATGTTACTTGTAAACATTGTATTAGTGGAAATTTAAAGTAAACTAGCATAGGTGTCAACCACAACTTCAAGCCTACCTCCACCAAAATACATTAGACAATTATCAATATGTGGTCATTCTGTAACAGCTTTTCATTCTTTTCTTGCAACATTACAAACCATTAAATGTATAAACATTTTTGTTTTTGTTTTTGAGCCATTGGTGATTTATTAATACCTATTTTTCATACTGGACAGAAGTCATATATTTGTCATAATTTTATAATATATTCCCAATTTCCAAGTGTTGTGCCTTGCAACAAAGGATATTTGCAAAATAAATAATAAAAATATATTGTTTTAATTACACATTATTCATGAAGCACTGTAATAATAATTCTCCTATGCACATAGCTGGGGAAGAAATTCAAACAACAAGCAACATTTATAGGTGTGATGAATTCAGTATGATGGTAATAAACTAAGAACTGTACCTGTCATTGAAGGAAATTATCTCCGCCATCCAACAACTCGTTCATTGTTTTTCTTGTTTGCAAGTATTTGAGCATTTTCAGAGACTTACCTAATTTCAAACAGCTGGTAAATCCTAAATAACTTGAGTCTATTTTTCTTTTATTTCCCTGTTCATTTTTAGGGAGGTATTGATTTAATCAATGTCTCTATGTTTATAGCATCCTAAAAACTTGATACAGTGGTAAATAAGATGAAAAAGTCCCTTTCTTCATTGAGTGAGCAATCAAGGTTGCTAAGAAATGAAGATAACTCAATATGATACATAATTTGGAAAAGTCATTATTTTTAGGTTAATTCAGAGAAAAAGTTATAAATAAAGGACTGGCTATTTTACACTAGACAGATGAGACCAGTCTCAGAGCTAACTAGTCATTTTTCTGCCCATTTAAAGCCCTTCGAGTATGTCAGAAAGAGGAATACCTTCATCAGGCACATGCAGTACTTCTTGGGAATCTCTTATCCTTCCTGTGGCTCTCTGTTTCTGTGACAACTTCCACCATCCAGGTTCGTGTTTTCTCACATTTTGTTAACGAGAAAATTTTTCTGATTTATCTGTCTACCTTCAGTCATTTATTCTCTTAAGTTATCCTGCCCTCCACTATAAGACTGATTTTAATTGCTCTTAACTGTATTCTGTTCTGGTATGGTCAACAGAGGTTGGATCTCAAAATTCACTATAATCTCACAGTTGCAGCTTGGAATAGGGCTCAAAGAAATGCAGTTTCCCCTTTTAACAAAGAGTATGTTTGGTTAATGAACTTTATAAAATGAGAAAATATGCTAATAAAGGCAATTTTATACTTCCTAAATTAAAGCAAGTTCAACATGGTTTTTGGTTTGGTTTGAGTTTTACTGTTCTTTTGTTTTGTTTGACAATAACTGTGAATTGAGTCTAGTACCTCAGGCAGATAAGGCAAGCCCTCTACCACTGAGCTACTCTGCCAGCAAATATTCAACATATTCATGCACACTGAAAAGATCATAAAGGAAACAGAAAGAGGATTAGAAAAGTAGCCATCAGAAACCTTGTTAGGACTTTGGTTTGTATACCATGTATAAAAAGACTATTTTAACAGGAAATACTCTGGTTTGTCAGGAAAAATACTTCAATAAGGCAGTTGGATTTTATGAGAAGATATGAAAATTAGTTGAAGTGATCTAATGAGTGGAGAGTTTATATAGAAAGAATAATAAGTTGTCTGGTATTACTAGAGTCCACAGAATGGGCTCACAATGCTTCTAGAAACAAACAACAACAACAGTCATATTAGCTAGTCCTTGCATGACAAGTTGCATCAGCATCAGTAGAAGTATAGGTAATTTCCAAGATCCACTATCTCCTTTCCAGATGCACCTCATATTATTCCAAGAAATTAGAATGTTGGTAACAAAAGATGAGAATACCCTTTCATTCCTTACAAATCAGTTTCAAATACAATAAATATGATAAGGCATTTTCTTAGTTAGAATTTTACTGCTATTAACATATACCATGACCAAGGCAAGTCTTATAAAGGACAACAATTAATTGGGGCTGGCTTACAGGTTCAGAGGTTCAGTCCATTATCATCAGGACAGGAACATGGCAGAATCTAGGCAGGCATGACGCAGGAGGAGCAAAGAGTTCTATGTCTTCACCTGAAGGCTGTTAGCAGAATACTGGCTTCCAGGGAGCTAAGATGAGGGACTCAAAACCCATGCCCACAGTGACACACCTGCTCCAACAAGGCCACACCTGCTCCAACAGGGCCACACTTTCTAATAGTGCCACCCCCTGGGCCAAGCATATATAAACATCACAGCATATTGAGTAATAGGTAATAATAGGCTGTCCCATATTGTTGGAGTCCATGGATCATGGGAGACTAGGCAGGGTGATACAGAAGGAAGAATGACCTGTTCAAAGAAAGCATTTCTGGTTTTCCATGGCAGAATGACTACACACATGGCTGAGTACCTCCACCTAAAATTTAGTGTTAAAAAGAGTTCTTGTCCATCTTCAGCAAAAATTAAATAACATAATGATAGAGGGGCAGGAGAGGTGGATCAGTGGTTAAGAGTTCATATCACTCTTTCTGATGACCTAAGTTTGGATTTCTGCCCCCCTGTCAAGTGGTTTATAACACCTGTAACTGCAGGCTCAAAAGACTTGACCATCTTGGATGCATGCCCTCATGTACAGATACCTATATACAAATACACAGACATACACATATTTTATAAATATTTTAATTAAAGTATAATCATATTATATCACTTTGCTGATCCCTTTCTTCCTCTAGTGCCTCTCAAGTCTACTTCCTTCAACTTCTTTCATTTCCTTCCTCACATTAATAGCCTCTTTTTTCTTTGATTGTTAATGGTATGTATGTATGTATGTATGTATGTATGTATGCATAAATACATAAAGACAACTGGACACAAGGAAGAGATCAATGATTGTGGGGAGGCCAGCAACAATAGATACATCTAAAAAATTTTATACTTATAAAAAGCATGGTTTTTCAATATGTGACTATATTGTGGTATATTTAAAATATTTTAAAGTTATATCTTATTAGATATAAATACATACATTAAGTATCTTTTTATTAGTGTTTGCAGAGTACTAAAATATGCTAACAAAATTAAACCCCAAATACCTCTTGTAGAAGTGCATGAGTTATTTATTTTTTTGTATTCTAGAGGCCAGGCTAAATTGCAAATGTGCTCTTTCTAGGAATGTAAATGTGATCAATTACACAGCATCCTTCATCTTTGTCTTGGCAGAGATGTTGTTCTAGCTTCCTCAGCTTCTTATTAAAGGTAACAAATGGGGGAAGTTAAAATTCATCATAAGTCGAAAGGAGTAGAATACCAGAGAAATTGACAAATCAAACAAAATGATTTGAATATCAATTCTTACTGAAAAAAAACATTTCACAGGGTAACTTTTATTTCTTTATCCCTTTAATCTTGTTCCTTGTTGTTATTTCACCAGGCCAGGACCTATTGAGAAGTAGAAAGACAGACAGATAGGGACAGTAGGCATCAAGGGACCTAAAAGATGTGATGTGTAGAGTGTGACATTGAAATTAATGGCAGCATACATGGTAGAAAACACACACATGCATAGTTGCGCTCACACACATGCTCACGTGCACACAGGCATTCACACACACATATTCACGTGTTCATGCATACAGACACAATGGTAGTGAGAACAGCAGAGTTTCAGTGCAGCATGCAACAGTACAGTATGCAGTTCACTACGAAGATGCCTGAAAGCTGAAGATAGAGCCAGTCCAGGAACAAACTTAAAACCATTATGAGAAAATATACTTCCTCTTGGCCTTTAAATGACATTCATGTCCAGTTTTTTTTTCCTTATTCTCTTTGGGTTACTCAATTTTCAGCTATAATCTTTTCTATAATCAGAAAATGTCTTTTCTGATATGTGACTGTCTTACCTGCATTTGTGCCTTACCTCAGCTGCTAACTCTGATCTGTTACTTACAGGGTAAAGCATCAGACATCACACCAGCCCTGCTAGGAAACCTTCAGGGCTTCCAATGCACTGCCAATGATACTCAGATCCCCTACTGTTGCCTAAAACGCCTACCTGCTGACTACCCCTTTCTTCTTTCTTATTCAGTAATCTGCTTTTGTAGTCTCAATGCTTATTTTTCGTGTATAATTTAATACATGTATATAATGAAATGTGATAATGTCTGCCCCAATTTGCCTCCTCCAATTCTTCCCATATTCCCCACAACCTGCCTCTCTTTCCAACTTCATGTCTTTTTTTTTTATAACCCAAGTCCAGTTTGTGCTGTCCATATGTATCTTATGTAGAGAAACCATTGAAATATATGAATCCAATTAGTGACCAAATTCTCAAAAAAAAAAAAATTCTTCCTTTCCCAGAACTATTAAACTATTAACTGGAAGTATCTCCACTGTAAGTACCTCCATGGTAAGGTGTGAGGCGTAGGGATTGTGTACTCCATCTGTGTTGGATTTTGTCTGGCTTCATCTTGCACTTGTAACCACAGGCACTTCAGTTCATACATGTGGTAGCCAAGACATGTCCACAGGACAGCATTTCACAGCGCACCTCTGCATCCTCCAGCTCTTTCATGCCCATCAACTGCACAGAATTGCTTTCCTTTCCCATGGACTCAAGAGCTTTTGCTGTCATTTGAATTGCTGATGGAAGAAATAAACTGTTGCCCAAGCATTTTCAATGTGGTGATGGTATGAATTCATCACATAGATGAATGGCAGAAAACAAGAAACTAACATGGCTTCTCCCCTAGCTGGCAGTTGGCTCCTACTGATCATACAGTTTGGAAACAGAAATTCATAAGTAGTCTGCAAAATAACTGTGCCCAGGATTAGGAAAGGAGACTGTCTCAGTGCCCCCTTACTCATTCACTAGATAAGGCTGTGTGTCTTAAACCAGTAATCAGGAATCTGAAAAACAGGCAGCTATGGAGGGGACAGGAATTTCACTCACTGTGAACTTTAAACTTACTGTCTGTCTTCTGCCTAATCAGCATGTCAGACATTTTGGCCTTTTTGTTATACTGGCGTCTCTTTCTGCAGAATCTTATATATTTAAAACTGTTTCATTGTCACTGGCCTCTTTGGGTTGTTAATATTTTTATTTCTTACACTGAGGATGGCCATTCTAACTGGGATCAAATGGAATATCTAAGTAATTTTAACCTTCATTTCAAAATGGCTAAGTATGTTGAACAGGTTTTTAACTATCTGCTAGCTAGTTGCATTTCTTCTTTTTAATATTTTCTGTTAAGATCCCTGGTCTATTTTTAATTGGGTTTCTCCTTTTCTTAACGTTTAGTTTTTTAAGTTTTGTGTGCTTATAAACATTAATCCTCTGTTAGATGAATAGCTAACAAGGATTCTCTGCCATTATAAAGGCTGTCAATTTATTCATTCTAGTGTCAACTCTGAGACCCGGCCTGGGTCTGAGGATTTCTCTGACAGATGTGGAATTCATCACATACCAGTAGTTCTTACCACAGTTCAGGTCCAGTCCACAACCTGTATCTATAGTTTTCTCTAAGCAACTGAGAGATATGAAACTTCCTAGGTGCCAGTGGATCTTGCCTCAGTGTGGGGCCCATCCTTACCATAAGTCCATAGCTTGCGCAAAAGCCTTCAAGGACTTTATCATCTTGGAGAATTTACATTATGTATTTTCTCTGTCTAACCATTCTTCCAACTTCATTCTGCTCCACAGCTGCCAACCTCTCTCCCTCTCCTCCCTCTCCCTCTCCCTCTCCCTCTCCCTCTCCCTCTCCCTCTCCC
>JANHMN010000004.1:117911706-117942547 GCA_030674055.1 Rhabdomys pumilio
CTCTCCCTCTCCCTCTCCCTCTCCCTCTCCCTCTCCCTCTCCCTCTCTCTGTGTCTCTCTTCCTGTTCTTAGTTTTAACAAATTTACCATTCTCAATTCAGACCTTCCTTGATTGTTCCATCTAAAGTAGCCAGTGTCTCAACTACAATATTTCCTTATTTGATCTTATCCTACACTTTAACACAATCCAAAGCCATGCATCTCTGCTTGCTTACCTGCTTGCTTAATCACTTATCTTTCACTCCTCATATTAGTTGTCTATTACCATTTAAAAGATTTAAGAATGTAAACCACTCATTACATTACTCAGGCTATGGGTCAAAAGTTGAAGTAGTCTTAACTGTTTCTCCTGCAGAACTCTAAATAAGCTGTCGTCCAGGATGGAGGTCACATATGGAGGTTTGGATGGAAAAGTGCTCCTTTCTAAACCCAATGGAGTTGTTGGCAATTACCTAAGCAATACATATAGAATAACCAGACCTCTTTCTTGTGCTCCTCTTCATCCTGCACAGTGAAGACAATTCTTTTACCAAACTGAAAGCCACATTATGTCTCAGAAATTGATCCACAGAAATTCATACAGGGATAGCAAGAACAGTGGAGCATGCTGTTGCTGCAATACAAGTGGAAGAGATTAAGAGCCAATTTGCCTGATGAGTGGTCCTTTTGCACAAACCTTCTAGCATTACTTTATGGTTTTAGGTAATGGTAATAAACAACTGGACAAAATATAAATTACTCAAATTCATGTTTTCTTAGTACCATAATTTTTCTTCTTCATCTTTCCTCTTAGCTGTCATTACTGTTGCTGCTGTTGCTGTGATTTCCTTCCATTGATTGATATAACAGGCAGTCCATTCAGCTTCTTTCTTATTCTTATGTAAGTTTCTGGAGTCATATGACAGTGAAATCACACACACAATTACTCACAATCGCTCACACAATTTTATGGTTGTCATGGAGACATGTCAGTTTTCTATCACATGAGAGAAATAAATCATAGCTTATGAATATTTATTACACTTTACATGTGATCATTCTATTTTTAACAATGGTTGTAAAAGTCGATATCTTGTTTCTAATATCTCTGTGATTCAATGTTGCCTTTTATATACAGCACTTAACTCTCTCTAATACTATGAACATTGAAACGATTAGTGCTTTTTGGACCATTAGTCTCACAAGTGATTTACTAAAGAAGCAAGAAGTTAATGTGTGTAAAACATTATTGCACCATTGAGTATTTTCTGATGATGTAGTCTTGTAAACCAATTTCTTCAGTTGAATAATTACTAAGGACTCTGAGTAATCACAAGGCATGTATGTGTTCCTGTTATAACATGTGTAACAAGGCATGTGTAACATGATTCCTAGATGATGTATGGATGATGAAATTTAGAAAAAGTAACTAAATCTGGGTTGCTATGTCCTGAGATAGGCTCATACATCCCTTTATACTTGGCTTGTGATACTGTATGTACCCCATTTTCCTCACTGTGCCTCCCCAGAACCTTGGTATGTATATTGTTCATCCATCTCCTTTTGTTATAGATAAAGATGAAGGCATGTGACAATATAGTCAGAGACACAAGCTTGGGACCCAAGAGACTTGAACTAAGATCCTTACTTTGCCATTAAAAGCTTCTTATTGATAAAATTATGTTTCATTTTTCTATATTTCTCTTTTCTGACCCAGATTAAAACAGACAAAATATAATAGTAACTACATTTTGATATTTTTATGTTTTTTGCAAAAGATTTCATCACAAGAAAAATTCATTTCAGAGGCTAGATCATTATAAATGCTCAGTGAATGTGAGCTATCATTACTGTCAGAAGAAGAAGAGACCAAACACTGGTTCAAGATTATGCAGCTGTATTAAGATAATCAGAATCTTTACAATGGTCCATATTCCCTCTGAAACTTAACAGTGAGCCCTTCAGGAGAACTCATCTCATCAATGGTTAAGGCCTCTCAGGTTCTACCAACCTTAGCTTTGGGCCAGATCATTAGTGAACTCCTAATATATTTAAGCGTTTCTTCACTCAAGCCCAGTCAAGCACCAAGTTTTCTCTGTCATTTTTCCTTTCTGCAATCTCTCCTTCATTGGACAGAAAAAGAAATATGTTTTATTTTAAATTGCTTCTGTCAGTCAAACTTCATTTCTGTCTGATCCTATTCTTCCCTGTATAAAACTTTTGCATGTACTTCTATGACTGAGAAAGGATCAAATTATAATTTAACAAGTTTATATCATTTAGAACCACCTCAGTCACAAGTGAAAGAAAAAACAGTCAAATTTATTTATGGATGAAAAATATATATATAGGCTTAGATAACTGAAAATTTTAAAAGTATAATTTCTTTAGGTACAACTTAACAGGAAGAATAATGACATTTTGGTGTGTTGATTATTTTGCCCATTATTTGGCTCTACTCAGACCTAGGAGTTCATAGTTTGGCCAATCAATTAACATTTTCTCAAAAAAAAACCAAAAGAATTTGTCATTTTGTAGTAGTGATAGCAAATTATTATGCTCAATGGTCTCATGTTTCTCATTAAACGGGAATATGCAATTTTGTTTTGTTTTCATGTCTTAAAATATTTACCCAGTTCTAGAATGTGGAGATAGTTTCAACAACTTTAGAAGCAAAGAGATGCTAGAATAAAACTAAAGGACTTGCATTTAAAGATAAAGCTAGTAGAAAACTCTTCACTGACAGAAGCTATGATTTTTCTGGCCAGTAATTTTTGATATGTCATAATTCCTAAGATAATAAAACTAAAGCTTTGGGACTTTAGTTACATAAGGGCACAGGTATGCTTGTCAAAGAACAATAAATGTGAGAAGTTGTCAATAGTCACAAGATTTCACTAATTTTTATTCTTCAAGGAAGAAGCAAATGTAATGAGAACATCTGGTGATATTACAAACAGAAAAACTCAAAAATAGACAATAGTCTTGGACAGCAACAAGAAATAACTTGAAGACATTAACAAAAACTGGAATAAAATTATCCTTGCCAATAGTGCCTGAGTACAAATAAAACCCAAGGAGCTAAAGAAGTCTAGCACATTGTACTGTCAAAACAGATTTTCTAGCACTTCTTCTCAGTGAAGGTCTCTACACTGTACAGAACCTGCTAGAATGGAATAAAAATTGAGCAGAAATGGGATAGGATGATTTCAATCTTACCCAATTTAATCTTCAAAATGATTTCCCAACACTATTACTATATTCCATCTGCTGAAAATCAGTCACTAATACAATGTCAAGGGGGAGGTGTTGTACGTTATTTGTGTAAGAGGTACCACTAGGTACCATTTTGTATAAGATGTTACAAGGAGTAGTTTGAGAACAGATCATCCTATAGGCCTTGAAACATAGGGAGTTTTCATCAAGCAAATCAAAATATATAGGGTACTGCAGACAGATATACAATGTAAGTGATAAGAAACACTGTTAAAAGCTCTTCTTCCCATGTAGGAAATAATGAACAGGAAATAAAGACCATGAATACATTGTTTTTGAAAGACAAGGTTGGAAATGTAAGGAAAATAATCCAATTATTTTCAGAAAATTCTTGTGAAATGCCTTGGTAGGTCCAAGCAACTTTGACAATATACCAACACTGAGGGATGTAAACAACAGAAATTAGTTTCTCACTGTTCTGATGTCTGAGACATCAAAGACTTGGGAGCCATCAGTGTGGGCAAAGGTTATCTCCTTGGTCAGCATAAGTTTTTTTGAAAAAGCCTGAAGAATGAAATCAAGGAGGGAAGAGGAAAGGATGGAGCTGGAATGTTTGATGGAGAAAGGAGTATCTCTCATTTCTTATAAAGACACTAAACTTTGGGGATTGTGATATCAATCTATGAATTTGAAGGTTGACTTAGTTTTCTCTATACTGTTCTGATAAAGTATCATAATCGAAAGCAACTTGAGAAGAAGCTTCATTTCAACTAACAGCTTATTGTCTATTATGGAGTAAAATCAGAAGAACAACTCAAGTAAAGCAGGAACCTAGAGGTGGAACCTGAAGCAGAGACAATGGAAGAGTACTGCTTTGATGCTTGCTTACTCATGGCTACCTCAGTATGACTTATAGCACCATTCATGTTTATTGTTTTAGTGTGCCCTTCCCACAGTGGGATGGGCCTTCTGATCAATCATTAATCAAGAAGACACCTACAGACTTGCCTACCAGCATCTAACAGAAGCATTTTCTCATTTGAAGCTTTTTTTTCTTAAATGACTCTAGCTGTGTCACATAAACAAAAGCAAAGAAACAAAAATAATCAACTGATGGTCTATATAGACATTCAGTACTTAACAGCCTAAAAATCTACCATCTCAATCTTTTCTTTGAAACCAAAAGTAAATTGCCAACATTTTCTAGAAATTTATCAAAACTGTTAAATATATTCAGAATGGCCAAAATCAGATATTTTTTTCAAGATCTGTAGATCTCCATGATCGTAAATATTCAAGAAAAAAGTACTCTATATTTTGACTACCTTTCCACTTCTGAATTTCAGTATATCTTATCTTAAAGCAGTATCTCATAAACAAAGACAAATATCATTAAGTATACTAGCAGTCAAACAAGTCAATAAAGCAGCAAAAAGAAACTATTCTACATTCAAAATTTAAAATTGATAAATGTGTTTCTTTCAGCACTAAATGTGGCTTTCCTTTAACATGTGTTGGTAAAGAAAGTACGCTGAGGCATATAAAATATAATTTAGAAAACAAATATCTTTCCATTCATGTTTTTAAGTAGCTAACAATAAATGGAAGAATAAACAATTCCTAGGACCACAGTATACCTAAGATCTACAGCCTAATAAATCACAGACTAGGATTGAATGGGTGTAGTACACTTGTAAATGAAAGAAATTTCCAGGAGTGACTTCAGCTTGTTTTACGTATATTTGCATTATACCTTAAGTATAATTTTATGTTAAGAGTTGAATGTCTTATGTATTTCATCCCCTATCTCCTGATGATATTTTGATTGTGACTTTATGACAATGTTTATTACAGTCTACCTTCTAGGAGATGCTCATTAGTATACCTGCCTCTCCCAGTAGATAAATAGCTCTGGAATGAAGAGATCTTGTCGTCTTATTTGACTTTATATATCTGTCTAAGCATTATACTTAACACAGAGGATACTTTTAGCAAATATTAATTGCTTAAAGTGAATTTAAAGAAATACTTCTAAAATATAGCTTATAAAATGGCAATCCAGGAAGTATTGTTCTTGCTAGCAATATTGACTCACACAGTGGAAGAGCAGTTTTCAAACATTAGTCTTTCAAATCACTAAAATGTATAGATATAAAAGTACTCAATAAGTATGCATTTTAACTATCATTAAATTCACTAATCATTGACTTGTATAAATTTATAAACTTAAATTCTTCTTAGGTAGTAGTTGTCTGGGCTTCTGTTCGGATCACATGACTATTTCATCAAAATAACAATAATTATCAGATTAACACCTGTTATTTGCTGAACACTGCATAGGTGATTTCAGTGATTTCTGAGCAAGTTTGTTGAGCCATACTTAACAGTAAATGGGGCAGTATTATGCCAAAACCATCTCCATTTCAAATTCAGTGAAAGATAAGTCTCCAATTCACCCTAACTTATGACAAGTACCTAATAACTTAGGTATTCTCACTACTTTGTAAATTTCAATAATTTTCTAGAATACAGAGCTTATATTTAACATTAAAATTTTAACATAAGAAAATAAAATTTATTTTACAAAAAGATAAAAACAAACTTTCATATAATCCAGATACATCATTCCTTGTCATAGCCCAAGGGTCTGAATGTCTGACTCCATGGATACTTGCTAAGAAGTGTTTATTGCTGCTTTATTCACAAAAGCTAAAAAAAAAATAAATAAATAAAAATAAAAAATAAAAAATAAAAAGGAAACAACCTAAATGTCCTGATAAATGGATAATATAGTACATATACACTGTAGAGCACTATTCGGGTATAAAGAAAACCTAAGTCATGAAATTTTCTAGTAAAGAGATGGAACTATAAAATATTATATTGAATGCAGTAACCCAGCACCACATGTTCTCTCTTGTGTGTGGTTCTTAGCTCAAACTATTCACATGTGAGTATACATACTGAGGTAATTATAGAAACCGGAGAGTAAGAAAGAACAGTGGAGGGTAGAGGAGAAGCTAGAAATGGTAATAGCAGGATGCAAGTGCTATGAAGGCAGGGAAGGTGAAAATAGGGTGGGGGAAGGGTTTTAACCTGGAGTTGGGAAAGAAAGGAGATACAGAGGGAGAGGAGTTGGGGGAGAGATGAATAACACTGAGGATGTTTGAAAAGGGCATAAATAAGCATAATATTTTGTGCTTGTCCAAACTTACATATGATTTGTGCATAATTAAATCAAGTTATGCCAGTAAGACTTCTCCTTGAGAGACATAGAATACCTATCAAAACCACCAGTACCAGGCAAGTGAAATCATCCTTTGTATTGTTGCTCAGGAAAGCTCAAATAATCCCCCAAACAACATACAATTGCCTTTGGTTATCTTTCTTTTCTTTTTTATTCTTTCCCCTCTCACTCTTGCTCCAGCACCGCTCACTACAGCCCAAAGGATTATTTTTACTTATTATATGTAAGCACACTATAGTGGCCTTCAGACACCTTTAAGCAGATCTCATTACAGATGGTTGTAAGCCACCACATGGTTGCTGGGATTTGAACTCGGGACCTCTAGAAGAGCAGTCAGTGCTCTTAAATGCTGAGCCATCTCACCAGCCCTTGGTTACCTTTCACAACTTGAATATAAGTCCTTACTGCTGAAAACAACATGCATTTCCAAAACAAAACTAGGAAGAATCAAGGTGGATCAGAACTAGAAGTCTCCACCCTGGGAACTAAGTTTCATAATACCGAAAGGTGTCTTGCAAGCTGCCCAGAAACAAAAGTAATGAGCAGTCCTACTCAACATGGATACTTGTGAATTACAATGATCAGAACAGCAAGATATCTCCAAAAAAGCAATAGAGACACTTTTATCTAAAGGTTAACCAAGAGGTGTCTAATTGGAATGAAGGCCCACTAAAAAGAAGAGAATTTATGTCTAGTACTATAACTCTAACCAACACACATTACAGGTTGAGTCATGGTCCCTAGAAGAGAGCTGACTATTGCCACTTTTCCAAACCTAAACCATTTCATTTCTAAACGCATTCTTTTTTGCAGCCAACAGAGAACATTACAGAAAGTTTTACAAATGGGTTAAATGTCAGAGAAACATTGACCTGATGGGTGCCCAGCCTGAATGCTACATGGACAATATGACTACAACACATGAAGAAAAAAAAAAAGACTGAAAAATTCTAAGAGCCAAAAGTAATTAGGACATCTTCTATAAGATTATGTCATCTATATGTGGGATGTGTAAACCACCCCCATTAAACTCTCAACAATATGGTTGCCTAAACAAGACCTCAATAATGACACTATTTTACAAGCCAACATGCTTATAGAGATTTCATGGGTTCCAACCCCTAGATGAAGGGCTACAGGCAAACGATGACTGCTGACAGATGGAGAACTGGTTCCCAGGGATGTGGCCCATAACTGGTTATCATTATTATACAGGTGTTAGTTTTATATTTTCTCTAATGCAATTCATCTTTTTATATATTCACCTGTTGAAGTAAGTGAGGCTACCCGAGGGCTAAGCAGGACTGAAGGGTTAATATAACATTTTAGTATTGATTTAGCTGAGTGGTAAAGATAGATTTGCAGTCATGTCTTTCTTTTTCTCTTCATTTTTTCCCATTTGGATGAATCCCTCATTTTAACTTATATCAAGTTTACTACTAATTAATAAAATCAATAGTGATTTTTCATATCCCATATTGCAATTAAGTGATCACAGTTCTTAATGGGTAATAGAATTTCACATGAAAAAAAAAAAACTAGCCACAGAACTAACTTCAAAGTGAGAGGAAGTAATGAAATGTTAAGGATAAAAATATACATAAGTCCTAACTCCTGCCAGCTTCTAATTATCCATTAAATCTATGGCTATGGTAAAATCATCTACAATCTCTAATGTACCTTTTCTGTGAATGCTTGTTTATCTTCTGAGATTGGTAGGAGATCAGATGACAACTGACTATACTCCCCTATTTCCCTTGTTTTCTTCCACTGTTCATTACACTTAACACTTGGAATATTTCATATGGTTAGCACATGTTTATAATATTATTAAATCATATAAACATATTTTAAACTTCACAATGACAAATAACTATACACCTAATCCTTAGGTTGATATTGATGATAGAAATTCATTTTTCTATACTTATCAGATATATGGAATAAGCCACATATACAAAAAAGAAATTTAACTATAAACCAAATGCACAACAAAGGAATACAGAAAGAATTGGGGAACACTGTTTATAATGTGCATTGACATAGGGAAAGATGAGAAAATTATAAAATCTCAGTAAACTGAGAAGCAAAGAACAAAGCAAATGAGCATAGAGACAACAACATTCTAGCTATTTCAGTTTTATGGCCTCCGTAGGCATTTGGAGAGTGTAGTAGGTATAGTTTAGTGACAGGCAGGGCATAGTGTTCTTTACAGACATCCTATATTAGTAGAGCAGGTACTTATGTCCAGTCATCAGTTGGGGAGCAGGAAAAAACATAGTGTGTCTCCATAATTTAGATGAGATTTCACAAAAGCATACCTTTTCAGCCACATGAAATCTACAGCTCTTGATTATGCCAACTTGGATTGTTTTAGTTAGCTATGATTGCAAATACCCCAAGGCATCTACTTATTGGAAACACAAATTTTCTTTCAATCAATCAGTGAAGGGCTGGAGAGATGGATAGGATAAGCAGGCAACAGCACTGGCTGATTTTCCACAGGACACAAGTTTGACTCCCAGATCCCACATGGAAACTCACAACCATTTGTAACTCCAGCTCCAGATCATTCAACACCCTCTTCTGAATCTTCAGGTACTAGGTATATACATGTATGTAGAAATAAATGTGCATAGAAATAAATGCAGTCAAAATACTCATACACATGTAATAATAAAATACATAAAAGTAACATTTTACAGACTGAGCGCATTATGTTTAATAATGTGTATGTATATTCATATATGTGTATATACGTGCTGGTCCAGATGGTACTAAGTTGAATAGTCCTCTGAGGGGGTAGTGACGATGAATATAGCAAGACAACTGAAAAGAAGACTCAAAAACAAAGGTTAGAAATTGGGAGGGCTATCCAGTCAGTACTGCAGCAGCCTTGAATTTAAATCTAGGCTTTATATACTTTACAGTGGGAAAAAGGCCACAAACTAACAGAAACAATTTGCTAAAATGTACACAAGATATTCCTTCCCATCCCAAAGGCCTCTCATCTTTCCACAAAGGTCAGTAGATTCTTAGCCCCTAGTCTTGAGCCCTAGGTGCACCTCCTTTTATCACTTCATGACTCAGCTGGCCAGGAAATCTACCAATGGGCCATGACCTGCCTTGACTCTACCTAGCAGGCAGTCTTTTTCTCTCTCTTTTTTTTCTCTGCTTCTCTAAGTGGCAAAATGGTTCCCAATATCTATATATGCAAGTAACAAAAAATAATTTTTAAAAATAGAAAACAAATTTGAAAAAGAGCAAGGAGGGATGTGTAGGGGGTTGGAAGAGAAGAAAAGAAAGGGGAAATGATGTAATTATAATCTGAAAGAGATTAAAAATCTAAAATTAAATTTGAAACAAAAGGAACAAGATCAGATATAGGAGGAGAGAGGAGAAGCCCACAGAGCCAGGAGAATGAATAGAAATATACAGCAGTGTGGGGTGGGGCACAGGGAAAATCTCTAGAAAGTCCCAGACACCAGGGGTATGAAAGGCTACCAAGACTCAAGGGGGATGACCTTATCCAAAATGCCCCCAAACAGTGGAAAAATGGACCATGAAGAGACCACCTCCAGTAGATAGACAGGACACCCAGTTGAGGGATGGGGCCACCCACCCATCTCAAAATCTTTGACCCAGAATTGTTCCTGTTTCAAAAGGAAATGCAAGGACAAACAATGGAACAGAGATTGAAGGAAAAGCCAACCAGAGACCATCCCAATTTGGAATCCATTCCATCTGCAAACACCAAACCCCAACACTATTGCTGATCCAAAAATGTGCTTGCAGACAGAAGCCTGGTATGGGTGTCTTTTGAGAGGCTTTGCCAGCACCTAACGAAGACAGATACAGTCAACCATTGGACTGAGCCCAGGGACTCCAATGGAAGAGTTAGGGGAAGGGATGAAGGAGCTGAAGGAGATTGCAATCCCAGAGGAAAAACAGCATTATCAACTAACCGGACTCTTTAGAGTTCACAGGGATTAAGCCACCAACCAAAGAGCATACATGCGCTGGTCCATGGATGCCCCCCCCCACTATATATGTAGCACAGGACTGCCTTGTCTGGCCTCAGAGGGAGGGGATATGCTTGGTCCTTCAGAGGCTTAATGCCCCAGAGAAGGAGCATAATAGAGGGGTGAGGTAGGACTGGGGGGTGGATAGGGAGCACCCTTTTAGAGACAAAGCAGGAGAAGGTCAGGAGCTTGTAGAGGGGGGACCAGGAAGTGGATAATATTTGGAATGTAAATGAATAAAATAATTAATAAAAAGAAATAACTAATAGATAATTTTAAAAATAACCAGGCTAGTAAATATTATTGAGTGACTGAAAACCAACATGGCATAGGAGTTACAGTCGATCAACAAGTACTGTAGATGCTGGTGTGTTCAAGTATAGGAAAATAGCAAGGAAAATGGGGAGGATGAAAGCCCTTGGAAGAAAAGGGGTTAAAGCCTGGACAAGTTGTCTCTTCAATATAATGGGCAATAAGCATTAATTCTTTACACCTTTATATAGGTTTCAAACATTGGGAAATGAATCTTTCATCTGTCATTCTTATAATTTGTAAACGAAAAGCTGTTTATAAACTTCAATTTCTGCTGAGAGACATGATTTAACATAAATAATAACTCATTACTTAAGTAACTGATTGTGATTTATTTTGCCCATCTTTCACTTGAGAAGCAAAGCATTATAATTTAATTTTCTTGTCTTCCAAACCCAACTGGCCTTGTTCTGCGAATGTCCCACAGACATACTGTGGCCTCTATTCAGGTTGCCCTCTTCTAGGATGCTTATCACATGCCAGACCTTTATTCACATGCTGGATAAAGAGAGGTTCTGTAATTGTGGTATCCACTGTTTTCCACAAAATAGTCAATGCTCTTTCACTTTCTTCACCAAGCACTATATAAATTACATTTCCATTTCTCCACCTGTAGATATCCTTGCAACAGGAGATGTTTAACTAATAACAATTTGTTTGAATAAATGGCTCCATTGAGCCATAATTTTACTCTGCACTACTTTTATTGATACCACATATGTATGCAATTAAGGAGCAGAAGATGAACTTGGGAAACATGCCAGGCTTAATGGAACTCAGTAACACGACTCAGATGGCAAGCTACCAATTGTTTCCATAAGCTAAAATAATTATGATCCAGATATCAGATAAATTTTTTAAAAAACTTTTAAAATTTCATTTCAGACCCAGAAGGGAAACCATTTAAAAACAAAGACATTTGGTAGCTAGCTGATGCTTTCTTTGTAACCACCAAGGTACTGTCAGCTCTCATTAAAAGATTCCAAACAGCACACGACAATGGAAACTGAAATGGTCAGACAAAACATGTATTCTGCTTAAATAATGAACTCACAATATTTTTTAAAAAAATTCAGCTTGGATTATCAACATTGATGAAAGTGTTGAAAGAAAATTATATTTTAAAAATGTCTCAGGTATTTTATTATGTTAAAGTTGTTTTATATCATTTGCAAATTCTGCATGCTGGAAATGTACTGCTTAGAACAATGAAGTGAATCTCCTTGAACTTCTCACAAGATCTTAGGATGTTAACTCAGTAAAAAAAAAAAAAAAAAGTTTACAGAGAGAAAGGAAATGTCATTTCACATTTGGCAAATTATAAAGATTATATTTCATTATATTTCATTCTTATGAGAACATGGAAATGTTTGTTTTAAATAAAGAATGTACTCTGCCAATTACAGCATTGTGATAAAAATAGAATTAATTGCATGTTAATGACTAAGCTAAATTCAAAACATCTACCATCAATTGCCCAAAGGAAAATTTATCTTACTTAAATAATGTAATAAACACAAACAATGACAAAATTACAAAATTACCATCAAATAAAAAGAGTTCGCAATCGTTTAGAATGTTGGCCAAAACTCCAAAAAGAAAATGGTGAAAGAGAGAGAAAAACACAATCCAGGAAGAAAAGTTTATAAAACGTGTGATGCCAAGGATAAAGACAAGTTGAATGAGATAAACACTATTTTATAATGCAATTCTCTGAATAACAATCATCTATGAAAATTTGCTAATATCCTTTATATTAGCAAATATAAAGCCTTTGTTCCCATCCTTTTATTCTTATTCTTCAATTGCTTCAGTCTGTGGTTCTTTAAAAATCTTACTCTCTCATTCTTTTTCTGTAACCTATAGTTTCTGTTGTAAACAGAGTCTCACTCGAAAACACAAATTTGCCTAGACATCACTAGGTAATCCACACTGGCCTTGAAACTCTGCTTCAGGCGACATGTGCTAAAGGTGCAAGCATGAACTACCATACTCAGCCTTACATTTCTTTAAGTTATTTATGTTAGTTCCGGGCATGTGAGATTCCGCCCCCCATGTTAATGTATCATGGAAATCCCCAAGACAGTATAAGTTATTGCTAGTTCTCTTGGTTGCCACCAGAATTTAATAGTCAGATTATTTGTAAAAAGTCCTAATGTCTATGATGTGTTAATTTCTTTTTTTGAAGGGTGGCAACTTATGTAAAATACAATATCAAAGGCATCGTATAGAAAATAATATAGAAACTAATTTCATTTCCCAGGAATTCTCATTATATGGAAGAGCTTTAGAGCTTCATCAGTTTTGAGTTGCTATAGTCTATTATAAATGCATTTTAATGTTTATTTATTTTTGCATGATGTGTATGCAGGGAGGGTATGTGACCATGTGTGCAATACCCATACAGGCCGTAAGAAAGTAGTAGATACCTTGAAACTGGAATTACAAGTGGCTGTAAACTGCATAACATAACATAGGCACTAAAATAAAGTTTTAATCTGTAGTATCTTCTACCTATAAGTTTTTAAATAACGTACTTTACCATCCATCTTCAAAATAAAACAAAATGAAACAGACAACCACTATGGTTTCCACATAAACATTTACTTACCATCATGTATTTTTCTACTTTTCCTCATCCATACATCCTGAATGCTGTCTACATTTCTTTCCCAATTTCCTGCCACTCCATTTAGTCTTCAACCTAAATTCATTCATCCCACTACACCCAATTGACCCTAAGTCATAAATTCAGTTTCAATACACACCCTGCTACGTTCCATAGGATTTGACATTTCTGAAAGCTTAAACTACTACTGTATACCACTTTACACTGTAGAGAATCCTTTATGCTTCTTTTGTCTTCTCATTTATGCTGTTCTGTACATGCCTTCTCTTCCAATCACAATTGACTATGGTTATTCCCCAAGACTCTAACTAAACATATTCCCTCCTGGATGGTATCATTCCTCCCCCAACAATATTTATTACATCCATATTCTAATTAACTTCAAATTTGGATTATTAAAGCTCAGCTCAATTCTGAGAACTGGGTCCATCTAGATATCTAATTTGCATAACTTAACCTCAGTATATGCAAAAAATTTTTCTGTATTACATAATGATAGCTGGAATAGCACTCTTTTTCCCCCAAGGCAATCACATCTTTCACAGGTCCCCCAACACTTACTACCACTCAGCAAACTCTTTGCCAAGTTCTACTTATCCAAATTACCTGTGAAATTAATGTGCCTTTGACCACATATATACTTCACTACCTTAGTTCAGACATCCATAATCTCATTTCTGGATTTCATCAGTACCTGTCAGCTAGATTCCACACTACAAACTTTTCAATGAATTCCTCTTACTGAAAGCCTAATAATAACTTTTGTGTTGAAGCTTTTCAGTGACTTCCTTGCTACAGCATAATGAAGAGATTTAGAGATTCTTCTGAAATACAATGAACACAATGTGACATATAAAGTAGAGAGAGGAAAGAGAGTCTAAGATGCTTTAAAGATAAACTTGAAATATGAGAAAAAATTTAAAAGATCACATTTGGGACAGCAGTAAGGGAAGGCAGGTTCAATAGAAGACCTGCTGGGTTTAGAGCATGGGAAATATCAGAAGAGAGGAGCAGAAGGTGAAAGCTGGAGACAGAGCAGTTGTTGACACCATGGAAATAAATCAAATTCTCAGGAATATCTATTGAACAAGAGGTGAGAGATGATGGAACCTGAAAGAGCAACAACATGTAAGACAGAGGGTCACATTATATAAACAAAAGGTGCTGTGAACAAGACAGACAAGAGAAAACCAGGCAAGCTATTTGAATGTAAAATAGACTTACAGTGTACCATCCATTATTGAACAGAACATACAGTTCTAATTGAAATATTTTGAAAACCAGGATGAATGAGAAAGAAAACATTCAATGGCTTATGAATATTTTTATAATTTGAGCTTCATTTTTATTCAACAATTAAATTCATTTCATCTTAGTTCTTTTTATTATTATATATTACCATTGATCTATATGGTAGCCTCTAATCTCTCTAATTTTCATTATCTTATTTTCCTTTTTGCCCTAAGCACCATTCTAATAGAAGATAGATGGATATTCTTGTGTGTGTGTGTGTGTGTGTGTGTGTGTGTGTGTGTGTGTGTGCGCGCGCGCACGCGCGCGCATGTGTGTCATTACTTAATGGTACTTAGATTGCTGAAAAGATATATTTTTGTGGTTGGGTTTTCTTTGGCTACTGCCTTCTTTATAGTCTTAATAGAGAATTAAAAACACAGCATGGGAAATTTATATGACAAACAATAGTATCATACTAGAAATGAAAAGTAAAGAAGGTCCAGAGGCATGGAAAGGAAATAAGAAGTAGATTATGGATTATGGATCTGAAGTGGATTCACAGCTCATATGTAGATCTTCATGGGATAATCTCTCAATTTGGCATGCATTGGAGAACATACATTTTAATTAAATAAATGGTTTTGTACCATGCACTTCATCACATCTCTTTCTTATTCCCAGGTCCTCTGACTGTTACTTATATCTGGTTGATAGTTTCTAACTGCTATAAAAATGCCCACATTTCACTTGTTGCTTTAGTCAGCCTAGGCAGCAACAACAAGAAGCCATAGACTGAGCTGGTTAAACTGTAAACATTTATTTCTAAAATGCTGAAGACAGGAAGTCCAAAATCTGGATGCTGTCAATGAGGTGCTCATGAGATTCTTCCTCTTGTTACTGGCTTTGGACTTTTCCCTGTCTCCTCACATGGCAAAAAAGATAATGAGATTTCCCAACCCTTATAAGCTCACTAGTCCATGTATGGAGGTTTCACACTCATGACTTAATTACGTTCTAAAGTCCTCCACCCCCTCATATCTACATATTATGGGCTATGATTTCAGTATAAGAATCTGAGAGATATGAAAGCACATTTATTCTCTTTATAACAGGTACCCATGTAATTTCAAACTGCAAACAGTAGCACCAATATTGCAGTGACATTTATATCTGTATTACATTTATATCTGAATACACATACAAGAACGCTTTGGGGACTACATCTACTTTGTGTGACTATTATCACATTTTCCCTGAGTGGCTTTCCTGGCCTGCACCCTATCAAGCAAGACAAGAATCTTATATCTTAACATATTGAAAAAAAGTAGGCATATCTGATTTTTATTCAAATTATTTCCAAGCTAAAAACTTAAAAACAGCATTTGACTTTAATTTTTGTCTCTAATTATAAAGTATTTTGGCATTAATTTGTAGTATACATTAGGTCACCTTATGTTCAAGTTGTCTACATTTTTCCCCAATTATTTTATGTTGCTTAAGATTGTCTTTGTGTTGATTTTTTGGAAAGCCTTGGACATTTTGAATGGTATTGCTTTGTCATTTTTGAACTTCAGATATATTCTGTCTCTATTTTATCTGACTCATATTTGTCTGCAGTGTCACTGTTAACTTTCTAAAGATGTCATAATATACCACAAACTGCATAGCTTTAGACAAAAGAAATTTATTCTTCACAGCTACTAAAGATTAAATGCACAAAGTCAAAGAATTAGTAAGACTGTGCTCTCTCCAAAATGTCTAGAAAGGATAATTCCCCTTTTAGATTCTTGTGGCTTCTGATATTTCTTGTCTTGTGGCAGCATAATTACAGCCAGTGCCCCCATTTGCACTAGCTCCTCTTTCCTCTACACCATCATCTATGTGCCACAAATACTTCTTATAAGTGCCCAATTCTAATTCAGTATATAACTTTGTCCTAACAGTAATTTCTAAGGTTCCTTTTCCAAATAACATCATATTCTGAGGTTTTGGGTGGACTAAATACTTTTCTACTCCAAGATTCCTATCATTCTATATTCCATGTGACACTATGATCTGTACTGGACACAGTGTGAATGTTATATGGTTATATCACAACATTTGTTTTTATTGCTATTCTTAATCCTGGTTGTATTCTCATCATAGGAACACCTTCCTGGCCAGGTTGTTCTAGTTTTAGAAGCAATATAATTGAAGATTGTTCTTTTGTGTAAAGATTATTAATTAAGGTTTTCTCTATTTATCACTTTAATTTAATTATAATCTTTAAGTTGAGTGTCTTCTATCCTGTATTGCATACTATAAATAAGCTTTACACACAATAACTTCTATGATTTAGATCATGGTTTTGGTGTGAAAAGCTTGGTTTAAACATAATAATAGTAAGAGGAGGTAAGACCTTTAAGAGGTGAGATGTAATGGGAAGTTACAGCATCCTTACTTCCTTGGAAAGGGACCTAACTACTGTTTGTTATCCTTTTTTCTTTCTTTCCATGTGGTCTCATCCACACATTTATCAACATTGTTTTTTTTTTAATTTTTTATTGGATATTTTATTTACATTTCAGATGTAATCCTCTTTCCTCCCACCCAGGAACCCCATATCTCATCCACCCTCCTCCTGCTTCTATGAGGATATACCCCACACCCACCCTCCCATTCTCACCTCCCCATCCATGATTTCCCCCACACTAGGGCATCCAGCCTTCACTGGACCAGGGACTTCCTCACCCACCTATGCCTGACACTATCATCCTCACCTACATATAGAGCTGGAGCCATAGGTCCCTCCCTATGTGGTCCCAGGCTGGTGATTTAGACCCCAGGAGCTCTGGTTGGTTGATATTATTGAGCTCCTCGTGGAGCCACAAACCCTTTCTGTTCCTTCAATTTTCTCTCACTCCTCCATTGGGAGCCTTTTGATCAGCTCAATGGTTAGCTGTGTGCATCTGCCTCTATATACTTCAGGCTCTGGTAAACCTCTAAGAAGACAACTATATCAGGCTCCTGTCAGCATGCACTTCCTGACATCCACATCAGTGTCTACCTTTGGTGAATGCACAAGAGATGGATACCCAGGTGGAGCAGTCTCTGGCTGGCCCCTCCTTCAGTTTCTGTCCCACTATTTGTCTCCATATTTGCTCTCATGAGTATTTTGTTACCTCTTCTAAGAAGAGCCAAAGCACCCAACATTGTTCCTTATTCATGAGCTTCATGTGGTCTGTGAGTTATATTTTGGTTATTGCAAGCTTTTAGGCTAATATTCACTTCTCAATGAGTACATACAATGTGTGTTATTTTGTGATTGGGTTACCTCACTCAGGATAATATTTTCCAGTTCCATCCATTTACCTAACAAATTTTTCAATTCATTATTTTTAATAGCTGAGTAATACTCCATTGTGTAAATGTACCACATTTTTGTATTTGTTCCTCTGTTGAAAGACATATGGATTCTTTCTAGCTTCTGGCTATTATAAATAAGGCTCCTATGAACATAGTGGAGCATGTGTCCTTGTTATATGTTGGAGCATCTTCTGGGTATATGCCCAGGAGTGGTATAGCTGGGTACTCAGGTAATGCTATGTCCAATTTTCTGAGGAACTCCCAGACTGATTTCCAGAGTGATTGCACCATTTTGCAATCCCACCAACAATGGAGGAGTGTTCCTCTTTCTCCATATCCTCATCAGTATCTACTATCACCTGAGTTTTCAATCTTAGCTATTCTGGCTGGTATGAGGTGGTATCTCAGGGTTGTTTTGATTTGCATTTCCCTGATGACTAAGAATGCTGAACATTTCTTAAAGTGTTTCTCAACCATTTGAGTTTGTTCAGTTGAGAATTCTTTGTTTAACTCTGTTCACCATTTTAATAGGGTTATTTGGTTATCTGGAGTCTAATTTCTTGAGTTCTTTGTATATGTTGGATATTAGCCCTCTATTAGATGTGAAATAAGTAAATATCTTTTCCCAATCTGTTAGTTGCCATTTTGTCCTATTGACAGTATCCTTTGCCTTACAGAAACTTTGCAATGCTATGAGGTCCCATTTGTTAATTGTGGATCTTAGAGCATAAGCCATTGGTGGTCTGTTCAGGAAATATTCCCCTGTGCCCAAGTACTCAAGGCTCTTCTCCAGCTTCTCTTCTACTAGTTTTAGTGTATCTGGATTTATGTGAAGGTCCTTTATCCTCTTGGACTTGAGCTTTGTACAAGGGGATAAGAATGGATTAATTTGCATTCTTCTACATGCTGACCTCCAGTTGAACCAGCACTATTTGTTGAAAATGCTGTCCTTTTTCCACTGGATGGTTTTAGCTCCTTTGTCAAAGATCAAGTGACCATAGGTGTGTGGGTTCATTTCTGGGTCTTCAATTATAGTCTACTGATCTTCCTGCCTGTCTCTGTACCAATATCATGCAGTTTTTATCACTATTGCTCTGTAGTAGAGCTTGAGGTCAGGAATGGTGAATCACCGAGAAGTTCTTTTATTGTTGAGAATAGTTTTCATTATCTTGGGTTTTTGGTTATTCCAAATGAAATTTCAAATTGCTCTTTCTATCTCTATGAAGAATTGATTTGGAATTTTGATGGGGATTGCATTGAATCTGTAGATTGCTTTTGGCAAGATGGTCATTTTTACTATATTAATCCTGCCAATCCATTAGCATGGGTTGAGATCTTTCCATCTTCTGAGATATTCAATTTCTTTCTTCAGAGACTTGAAGTTCTAGTCATATAGATCTTTCACTTGCTTGATTAGATTCACAACAAGATATTTTGTATTATTTATGACTATTACGAAGGGTGTCATTTCTCTAATTTCTTTCTCAGCCTATTTATCCTTCGAGTAGAGGAAGGCTAATGATTTGTTTGGGTTGATTTTATATCTAGCCACTTTGCTGAAATTGTTTATCAGGTTTAGAAATTTGCTGGTGGAATTTTTAGGGTCACTAAAGTATACTACTATATCATCTGAAAATAGTGATATTTTGACTTCCTCCTTTTCTATTTGTATCCCTTTGACTTCTTTTTGTTGTCTAATTGCTCTGGCTAGGACTTCCAGTACTATGTTGAATAGGTAGGAAGAGAGTGGGAAGCCTTATCTAGTACCTGATTTTAGGCGGATTGCTTCAAGTTTCTCTCCATTTAGTTTGATGTTGGCTATGAGCTTGTTGCATACTGCCTTTACTATGTTTAGGTATGGTCTTTGAATTCCTGATCTTTCCAAGACTTTTACCAAGATGTTGAATTTTGTCAAATGCTTTCTCAACATCTAGTGAGATAATCATGTGGTTTTTTTTTTCTTTGAGTTTGTTTATATAGTGGATTACTTTGATGGATTTCTGAATATTGAACCATCCTGCATTCCTGGGATAAAACCTACTTGATCATGATGGGTGCTTGTTTTGATGTGTTATTGGATTCAGTTTGCCAGAATTTTATTGAGTATTTTTACATTGATATTCGTAAGGGACATTGGTCTAAAGTTCTCTTTCTTTGTTGGGTCTTAGTGAGGTTTAGGTATGAGCATGATTGTGACTTCATAGAACAAATTGGGTAGTGTTCCTTCTGTTTCTATTTTGTGCAATAGTTTGAAGAGAATTGGTATTAGGTCTTCCTTGAAGGTCTGATAGAATTCTGCACTAAAACCATCTGGTCCTGTTTTTTGGTTGGTTGTTTGTTTGTTTTTGTTTTTTGTTTGTTTTTTGTGGGAAGACTTTTAATGATTACTGCTATTTCCTTAGGGGTTATGGGACTGTTTAGATGTTTTACCTGCTCCTGATTTAACTTTGGTACCTGGTATCTGTCTAGAAAGTTGTTCATTTCATCCAAATTTTCCAGTTTTGGTGAGCTTTTGTAGTAGGATCTGACGATTTTTTGAATTTCCTCAGTTTCTGTTATGTCTCCCTTTTCAGTTCTAATTTTATTAATTTGGATACTTTCTCTGTGCCCTCTAGTTAGTCTGGCTAAGGGTTTATCTATCTTGTTGATTTTCTCAAAGAGCCAGCTCTTGGTTTTGTTGATAATTTGTATAGTTCTTTCTGTTTCTACTTGGTTGATTTCAGCCCTCAGTTTGATTATTTCCTGGTTACTCCTCTTGGGTGTATTTGCCTGTTTTTGTTCTAGAGCTTTCAGGTGTGTTGTCAGGTTGTTAATGTATGCTCTCTCCAGTTTCTTTTTGTAGGCACTTAGAGCTATGAGTTTTCCTCTTAGCACAGCTTTCATGGAATCCCATAAGTTTTGATATGATGTGTCCTCATTTTCATTAAATTCTAAGAAGTCTTTAATTTCTTTCTTTATTTCTTCCTTGACCAATTCAACATTGAGTAGAGCATTGTTCAGTTTCTATGTGTATGTGAGATTTCCATTGTTTTTGTCATTATTGAAGACCAACTGTAGTCCATGGTGATCTGATAAGATGCAAGGGATTATTTCAATATTTTTAATGTGTTGATGCATGTTTTGTGACCAATTATATGGTCTATTTTGGAGAAGGTACCATGAAGTGCTGGGAAAAAGTATATTCTTTTGTTTTAGGATGAAATGTTCTATACATATCTGTTAAATCCATTTGGTTCATAACTTCTGTTAATTTTATTCTGTCTTGTTTAGTTTCTGTTTACATGATCTGTCTATTGCTGAGAGTGGGGTGTTGAAATCCTCCAGTATTATTGTGTGAGGTGCAATGTGTGCTTTGAGCTTTAGTAAAGTTTCGTTTATATATGTGGGTGCCCTTGCATTTGGCACATAGATGGTCAGAATTGAGAATTCATCCTGGTAGATTTTTCCTTTGATAAGTATAAAGTGTCTTTCCATATTTTTTTTATTACTTTTGGTTGAAAGTCAATTTTATTTGATATTAGAATGGCTACTCCAGCTTTGTTTCTTAGGACCATTTGCTTGGAGAACTGTTTTCCATCCTTTTACTCTGAGGTAGTATCTGTCTTTGTCACTGAGATGTGTTTCCTGTATGCAGCAAAATTCTGGGTCTTGTTTATGTATCCAGTTTGATAGTCTACATCTTTTTATTGGGGAGTTGAATCCATTGATGTTAAGAGATATTAAGAAAAAATGAATGTTGCTTCCTATTATTTTTGTTATTAGAGGTGGAATTATGTTTGTGTAGCTATCTTCTTTTGGGGTTGTTGGAAGTTTACTTTCTTTCCTTTTCTAGCTTGTAGTTTCCCTTCTTGTGTTGGAGTTTTCCATCAGTTATCCTTTGAAGTGCTCAATTTGTGGGAAGATATTGTGTAAATTTGGTTTTGTCATGGAATATCTTGGTTTCTCTATCTATAGTCATTGAGAGTTTTGTTGGGTATAGTAATCTGGGCTGGCATTTGTGTTCTCTTAGGTTCTGTATGATATCTGCCCAGGATCTTCTGGCTTTTAAAGTCTCTCTTGAGAAGTATGGTGTAATTCTTATAGGTCTGCCTTTGTATGTTACTTTACCTTTTTCTTTTATTGCTTTTAGTATTTTTTCTTTGTTTTGTGCGTTTGATGTTTTGATTATTTATGTGACAGGAGGAATTTCTTTTCTAGTCTAGTCTATTTGAGTTATATAGACTTCTTGTATGTTTATGGACATCTCTTTCTTTAGGTTAAGAAAGTTTTCCTTTATAATTTTGTTGAAGATACTGGCCCTTTAAGTTGGGAATCTTCACTCTCATCTATACCTATTATCCTTAGGTTTGGTCTTCTCATTGTGTCCTAGGTTTCCTGGATGTTCTGAGTTAGGAGTTTTTTGCATTTTGTATTTTCTTTGACAGTTGTGTCAATGTTTTTATGGTATCTTCTGCACATGAGATTCTCTCTTCTATCTCTTGTATTCTGTTCGTGATGCTTGTATCTACGACTCCTGATTTCCTTCCTAGGTTTTCTATCTCCAGGGTAGTCTCCGTTTGAAATTGATTTATTGTTTCTACTTCCATTTTTAGATCCTGTGTAGTTTTGTTTAATTCCTTCACCTTTTTGGTTGTGTTTTTATTGCAGTTCTTTAAGGGATTTTTGTGCTTCCTTTTTAAGGGCTTCTACTTGTTTACCTGTGTTCTCCTGTACTTCTTTAAGGGAGTTATTTATGTCCTTATTAAAGTCCTCTATCGTTATCATGAGAAGTGATTTCAATTCTAAATCCTTCTTTTTCTGGTGTGATGGGGTGTCCAGGGCTTGCTATGGTGGGAGAAGTGGGTTATGATGATTTGAAGTAACTTTAGTTTCTGTAGCTTAAGTTCTTGTGCTTGCCTTTCGCCATCTGGTTAACTCTAGACCTACCTGCACTCACTGTCTCTGACTGGAGCCTGCCTTTCCAGTTACCTGGCTTGTGTCAGAACTCCTCAGGGTCCAGATTTCTCTGTGATACTGTGATCCTGAGCTCTTTGGTGGAAGAACTGCTGGGACTCAGACTGCCTCTGGGATCTGAAAATCCTGCTGCTCTCAGTGCAATGGATCTTCTAGGATGGCTCAGGATTTGGTGTCTTCACAGGAGCAGACCAGCTAGGTGTCTGTGCCAGGCAAAAGAACCAAGAGAGGGGCAGAAGAGATTGTCAACATTCTTATACATGTTCTTGGTGTGTGCAGTTATCTGCCACAATGTAAAATAGGTAGAAGGCCTTCCTCGGAATCTAAGAAGATGGAGCCACACCACTTTAGACTTCTATAATAAAGCTGTGAGATAAATAAGCCTCTTTATTAATTATATGGCTTAGGGGGCCTCTGTTACAGCAACACAAAAAAGATTAAAGGAGTTTTTATCATCTTTATACATACAGAAGTAGACAATAGCTCTTAAAATTGTGTGCATGTGCACACACACACACACATAAACATACACACACACACAAACACACATATATTTGAGTGTACAAAAGACATCATGCCACAGCAATACCCTACTTGGTGATAGAGATTACACTAAATTGATATTTTTAAATGAAATTGCAAGTTACATTCTATGAGAGTGGTTTTCCACACCTACCATCAAAGTTTGCTCATATTCATAACCATAGCATTCTTATGATAAAACAGTCTAAGAAAAAATGTTTCATTTGATATGTGGGTGCATGTGCCCTTGAGTTTCTGTTAAAAACACAGATGAATTGAGAAGATACTTAGAATATTGATTCTAAGGTGCTCGAACTCTACATGTCAGTAAGAAAAACCAAGAAAATGAAATGATCTAAAGCACTGATGTTCAGGTTTCAGGTGACCATATTAAAGTTTCCAGCACAACTGTTAATATCATGGCTATTTATTCAAAAAATACATGCTTATTTTGTACAATGAACCAGAGAAGGCATTGAAAATACAGCTGTCATGATGGGAGGTCTGGGGGTGGCAATGGTCTAGAGTACCACCCACAGCTAACAAGTCAGCTTTCCATAATCTAAACATCTTTTAGTAAAAATGAAGCAACTTGTATATTCTATATTTGGAAACCATTGTTATAAAGCAATTAGTTTGGAAGGCATAAGAATAAAAGACACAAGAAAAGAATAATTACAGAAATTCAATCCATTCAAAGAAACTGTGCTTTGAGAAGATAATGAAGGATGCCTAGAAAAAAGGGGGAGTCATGGGTAAAATCTCTGCCCTTTCCACCAGTTCACTGCCCTCTTATTTCAATAATAGTTCTCGCTATGATTATGATTCTCTTGTTGCTGTGACCTCTGTAACCTTGACTTATTAATATTCCCCTAACATAAACCAGTATACCTAAAATGGAACTGTCAAAAATAAGCCACATTTGTTCCTTACCAAGTTTAGCAAATGAGGTAAATGCCAGTAGAATTTTTAAATATTTTATTATGTGTTTGAAAAAATATGATTGTTTTCATGTCTAAAGTTCCCATATAGCCAATATAAGTATTTCATCACAAAGAGCAAATATGTGAGCTAAAATGTTGAAGAAAAGGATGCTCAAGAAATGTTTTCAAAGAATGAGAGGAAACAGTTAGGAAAAAACTGAGAAAAAAATTCCTCATAAGAGAAGTGGCCAAAACAGGGTGGAGACAACAAAGGAAGAAAATAAAGTCCAGCTACACTCCCTGAAGAGTACAGAGTAGGAGATCTCTGTAACCAGTAAATAGCCAGGTTGTCAGAGAACCTATCCCAGTCTTCAGAGGCTGATTCGGCAAGTCTCTGCAAAAAGGCAAAGGCTCAGTCACACGCAAAACTAAAAAGAAAAACACGAAGATAGGAAACATATATTTGACGGTTTCATGAAAATGTTTACAATTTGAGTTCATATTGTTTGGATACTTTCAACAGGTTCTGATTTGAGGGGCTTGAGATAAAGTGAAATATGAAAGGGTCTTCTACATTCTTGCTAGGGAGCTGATTCTCCTGAGTGAGTATGGATATCTTTAACATATCCTCTGAGTTTCATTCGATTGCCTTGAGTCTAACCCCACACTTTCCCTTTACTGACCCATTCTGTTCCCCTCTCTCCTACTCAAACCTGTACTACTCTTGTTAAGAGCAAAACAAAAAGAAGTAATTCCTAGAATGAAAAAGCAAAGGGGATTGTGTTGGCTGCAGGGAAGCAACAGTGATACTATGTCCTTCACCATAGACCAGGGGATTGTGCTGCCTGCAGGGAAGCAACAGTGATACTGTGTCCTTCACCATAGACCACACACAGGATCCACCTCACTTCCAGCAGGAAGCACACTTTGTTCACCTGTTCACAAGATGCTGAGTTTTATGTGTCAGATAGACTGCGCTAACAGAAGCTCAGATAACTGGTGAATATTGATTCTAGGTTTGTCTGTGAGGGTGTTCTCAGAAGAGATTAAAATTTGAGTTGATAGACTGAAAAAAAAAACCATCTTCACCAATCTCAATCCCCATCTTCTAATCCAGTGAGAACCCAAGAACTAAGTCTGAGGAGGGTGAATTCTTTTGATCTCTCATCTTGAGCTTGGATGATCATCTTCTTTTGATCTTGAAGGTTTAGGCACAGACTGGAAGTTGTATCTTTTATTATACTTCCTCTTAGACATTCCAACTTGAACCAAATAATTCTTCCAGATTTCTCAATATTTCATTTTGCAAAAGGCACTACAGAGAATTCTGAATATGCATAACTAGCTGGTTATCTCTATCTCTGTGTGTCAACAGATAGAAGAGAAACAGAGTTTCCTATTGATTTTATTTTTCTGAAGAATCTTGACCAATACATCCCACATTTCATCTATCAGTACAGACCATTCTTTGTAGTTATCACTTTAATTTGACACCTATTCAACAGTCAATTGTTGTGATGTTACTTGACATTGTGGAAAATCTCAGACTCAATGGAAAGACTAAGAATAAGGAAAGAAAAACATTTTCTTCCAATGTGTCTATTCAATACCTCACAGTCTTTGATATGAGTAGCTAATATATCAAAAGGTGGTTTTTGAGACCTTACTGTGTTTCATCAAGATCCTATTTGGTACTAAATATGTGTCTTTTTTTTCCATGCTCTTGAATTTCTACAATAAAATAGATCTATAAGATTTGCTATGAAACAATGAATCAGCCTATATAATACAACAGATAGCATAGAGAAATAAAGTTGGGATAGATTACTTCATGAAAATTACAAAACATAAAGTTGTTTCTGCAAAAGAAATAAAATGCTGTACAGCCTTGGTTCATTAGAACTTACCCTGTAGACGCTATTTAACCTTATCCCTCATGTTAAGTCCTTGTACAAATGTAACGCACAAGTGAGGGTCTACTAAAATGACTTTGGTATGTGGCTATAGCCTGACAATAGCTCATCAACAGCCAAATATCTAGCTTAATTGTGACAAAATAAAATGCATCCTACAAATAAAAGACTCATTTCAATTGTCAGCCAAAGGTTTAATCATTTGAAAAAGTTTACTGAAATAACACTAGCATTGGTACGGACACTTACTGGGGAAAAAACTTGTAAATTAACACATTAGGGAATTCAGATGCAGTATAACAAGATGTCAGAGAGTTGGCAGAAGAATGATTATAGGTTACTATCATCACATCGGTTATTCAATAACTCAGCCCACTTTAGCCATTAGCAATAAACTAATTGGAAGAAAGTTGTAAAGAATTGCAAAGTTGAAAGTTCCCCAAGGGTAAAAATTGATAGGCCGTAAGTGAAAAAAATTTTAAGACACTAGCCCAAGGCCATCGCTAAAGTCCAAAATTAAACCCCACAGAGAAAAACACATAGAAAACATACTTTTGAATCTAACTTTTTCTATAAGGTAAGAAAAACTGAAGATAGTATGAAATAACCCAATTTAAGAATGCTACAGAGGCTCAATGAAGTTAGTAAAATATTCTGAAACACTCCCCACCCCAAACAAAATTTATGACATACATATAATAACTTGGATAATTACTTTATCAAGTAGTAAATCTGAATGGTCTGTTCATTATGTAAATTTTCTTAATTTCAAAACTGACAAGCAGGAAATAGTTGATACAACTTAAGCAATTTAATAACTAAAAATTAGACTGCACTGCTATTATGTTTTAAATATGAAATAGCCTCACTGGTTCATGTGTTGAAGCTGAGAGCCTCATCTGGTGAAACTTTTTTTGAAGATTCTGCTAATGGTGGGCAGTAAGTCACTAAAGACTGTTCCTCTACTGTAGCTATCTCTGGCTCACTTTACTCTCTCTCTCTCTCTGTCTCTCTCTCTCTCTCTCTCTCTCTCTCTCTCTCTCTCTGTCTCTCTGTCTCTCTCTGTCTCTGTCTCTCTGTCTGTCTCTGTCTCTCTCTCTCTCTGTCTCTCTGTCTCTCTCTCTCTCTCTGTCTCTCTCTCTCTTCACCCAGCTCCTCAGTATCTGCCATGGTAAGATATTCTCATTCGTGTTTCCAAGCTATTATGAATGAACAGTTTTTCTTCCACCATCCTCAGCCTCATGTAGATCCAGAATCAGCAAAACCAATATTTATGAACTTACATCTATTGAAGCAAAAACTAAATGAATATTACTTTTTTGAGGTATTTTTGTTGAGTATTTAGACATGGCAATAACAAACTGTCTAACACAATAACATATCCTAGGTTTGTCTTTTTTGTTGGTGAGAGAAATATAAAACAAGCTCTGTGAACTGAGGTACAGAAATGGCCTGCACAAAGGAAGGCAATGAGTGTTGTGCATAGATGAAGAAAGATACCAGAGTTTCAGGGCTGCTACAAAGGTAAAAAAAAAAAGTGGGATAGGATAACAAAAAAGAGAAAGATGTGCAAAGAAGGCTCCCAAACATCTGCATAGATGCCTTTTTTATATCTAGCTAAATGTAACTTTCATACCTACCAGGCAAGATTTCATGGGGTATGACGGATAACAGCAAGTAGGTGCTGTAGCTCAATGGGTGCTCCAGAGACCATACACTGTAGAAATGTGCGGAATTCTGATTTTCCATAATGAGTTCTTCCTTGAACCCCATAAACATTCAGTTGAGTTTCCAGAATTCAACTATACATGTACCAACAATGTGCCTCAACAAAAGAAAATGTATGAGCTAATAAATTAACTGGATACCTAAACAGTCACACACTGCTTAACACAACATAGCATATAGTTTCCCAGCAATGTATCCTCATAGCATGCAATATAAAATGAAAATTACTGCATATACTAAGAAGCAGGAACATATGACACATAATCAATATAGAATAATCCAGCCAACTGGGCATGGTGGTGGCACATGCCTTTAAGCCCAGCACTTAGCAGGTAAAGACTGGTGGATCTCTATAAGTTCAAGACCAGCCTGCTTTACAAAGTGAGTTCCTGGATAGCCAGGTGTCTACACAGAGAAACCCTATCTCAACAGACAAACAAAGAACAAAACAAATAAACAATAAAAAAATCCAACCAAAGATACCATGAATATTCTAATGAACAAATAAAAATCTTGGAAATATGTCCAAGGAGCCAAAGAAAACTACAGACATGGTGAATGAATAGGAAACCTAAGTAGAGAAGCAAAGATTGACAGAAAATAAAAGTGGCAATTGTACATCTCAGAATTCTTGAAAGAAATAACTAGATCACTTTAGTAGCAGATTGGGCACTACAAAAGAAAAGACCATAACAGAAGTTATTTAGGGGAGGGAGGAGGGTTGAAAAGAAAGGAAGGATTAAAAAATAAAAAACAGATTTTCAGTGGCATGAAAAAATGACAAGAGACCTAAAATGCATGTAATAACTGAGACCAGAACTGTGACTGCACAGATTTTCTGCAATGACATGAGTGGTCTGTGCAATCATAGGTTCTCAATCAAAACTTCCAGCTAAAGGCTCAATCCAGCAAGTACTTAATTCATGTATGTGATGACCTAGAGCACTGGACTGGTTAGACTTATGATGTAAGAACTGTAAGCTATGTATACATGTATAAGTATATATGTTTATACAATATTGATAAATAAAGTGTTTTAAATTTGAAAATAAAAAAGAACTGTAAGCTAGGTGTGAGTTAACAAATGGGAATTGTTTCAAACCAATGCATTTAAGAAAACTTGTGAAATGAAAACAGAAATCTAACCAAGAAGTATACTTTATAAGGGTCTTTTATTAGATATAAAATAACATACTATTTAAAGAAAATAAATCTTGTCAATCATGATAGATAGATGTCTAGTAAAACCTACAGCAATATCACATACACAGAGAGACAGAAACAGAGAAAGAGACAGTGACAGAGACAGAGAAACTGAGACAGAGAAAGAGAGAAACAGAGACATACAGAAACACAGACATAATTACATAGCTTATAAATCAACTTAATAAGTCTAAAAAGATTCTTTGACTCTTTTAAGAAGGGAGCCAGCACTTTAATACTACATGACTTGTTTAAAACAAAGAATAGTAGCTGATGTGGAATACAGAACTCAGTACACATTTAGGAAATGAATAAACTGACAAATGAAGAGTCAAATACATGAATTAAGCAATACACTGATGGTTTAAAATCCAAAAATACCTACATGAGAATGTATGCTGTACTATATGCAAGGTAATCAAAAGGTAACCAAAAAGGAAATCACTACTTAGGGAAAAACACCAAGTAAAAATGTAGGGGTTTGTTAATGATATCCAACCTGTCTTTCTGAAGAATAACAAAGTTAGCTTTAATAGTAATTCTGTATAATGGTTGTATGTATAATAGTACACCTGTATAATAATCTATCAGAAATGAAAAGGGAAATCAAGTGTATTATATACAATGTAGGAAGTATTATTATAATGAAGGAGAAATAACAAGTAGATACATCTTGGTTTTTATAAGTGAAAAGATAAAATTCTATACTCAGCCCTATTTGAATTTTTTTGTCCCTTCATGTTCCACACAGTGGGAAGAATGTGTGCATATCTGCACAAGTTGCAAATCTAATTATAATGTACAAGGTCAAATAGCAGCACAGAAATAGAAACTGAGATTTGAAGAAAGTGCTTATATTTTCAACCAGGGCACAGACCACGAGATGAGGCCTCCGATTTAGCAGAATCAGCGGGAGTTTTATAAATCCCACATTGTTCATGGTTGACCACATATAAGACAAGTTTTCAGTACATCACAATTTCTAATAAAGAGTACGCTGAGAGGAAGGACAAAGAAATAGCAAATGTTGTTTGGGATAAAAGTCAGTATCTGTAGAGACCTAAATAAAGGAGGTATTTTTGTTACCTTTAGGATGCTGTTTATTTACTGCAGACTAATGTTGGCAGTGTTCTGCTTTATTCCAGACGCCTGCCTGAAACACTTTAATTATTTATGCTATTATCCAAATCTTTAACACTATGAAAACTGCTGTGACAGGTCACATCTCCACATTTCACATAAGACGACCAGAGAGACACTTCTTCATCCATGTTCATTGCTACTCTATCTGCAATAGCTGGGAAATAAAAACAGCCTAAATGTCCTTCAACTGATGAGTTGGTAATGAAAATGAGATTTATATGCACAGTAGACTATTCTTCAACTGTAAAAGAAAGTTAAATTATACAACTTAAAGGTAAGTGGATGAAGGTGGAAATAATCACATGAAGGTCCAGGGAACAAAATGCACCTGCCTTTTTCCCTGAAGCCTCTCTCACAGGTCCCCAAGGCACTGTTCACTATGTCATTCATTTGACGGTGTTCTGGAGATGGTGGTGATGATGATGATGGTGGTGGTGGTGGTGGTGGTGGTGGTGGTGGTGGTGGTGGTGGTG
>JANHMN010000004.1:117942557-117963891 GCA_030674055.1 Rhabdomys pumilio
TGGTGGTGGTGGTGGTGGTGGTGGTGGTGGTGGTGGTGGTGGTGGTGATGGTGGTGGTGGTGGTGGTGGTGGTGGTGGTGGTGATGGTGGTGGTGGTGGTTGATACACCAGGGTCTCCCTGTATCCTGGAACACACTGATTAGTGTAAGTGTGCTGGCCAGTGAGTCCCAGAGATTTTCCTTTCTCTGCTTCCCCAGAGCTGTACTGGGGAGGACAAGTACTGGCCACTATGTCCTACCTTTTCTATGAGTGCTTGTTTGAATGCAGATCCTGATGTTTACGTGGCAAACATATCACCTGTTTCACTACCTTCCTAATCCCTGGGGATAACTTCATTAAACCCTGAAGTCTTCACTGCCATTTCACATAATCTTCCTTTTACATAGACCAAACTGAAGATATGGCTTTCAGGATTTATACAAACTTGGGGTTTCTATGACTAAGTAAAACTGAACTTCTAATTAACAACTAGGTCCTGGTATTTTACAAGAAGAAAGAAGGTGGAGACAGAAACACAGAGGAGGAAGAGGAAGTAGAGGAGGAGGAGAAATGATTACATGTGAACTTCAATCCAAATATAATAAAAGTACAACTACTTTGAATTAATTATTCTAAAAGCATCCTATTCTCTAAAAATATCCTGTTGAGGAAATGACCACAGTTCATAACCACTCTGTACATAATTCATACTAATTAAACATATGACTTATGGATGTGAACCCGTGACATCAAATCATAAATGATGAAGTTTAAAATTACATTAACTTTTTCTAGTAAGTAAATATGAAAGTAGGGCTCCATGGCATTTACTTAACACATCAAACAGAAACTGAAATTTGTGGTCACTTTAAATATTTAGCTAATAGCTTGGCTTTTAAGGGGCTTTTTACTTGGTATACAAAGGAAACACCACCAGGCTTTATTTGGTCTGAAACACTAACACACACCATAGTATAATGTATATGCCAACTATGTGTCACCAAGAGCAATGTGACATGCTACAGAGCTAAAGATGAATAAATAAGCAATGCTTCTATTTGTTACTTCTAGTGCAAAGAAAGACAAACAGCCTATGTCAGGAGGTTCAGGGACTTTGCCAGGTGCTCTGATAAGGGGAGGTGACAGAGAATGACATCCCTAGCAAGGGAGCTGAGGCCTGAAATGTAACTGTACCTTTGTAAACAAAGGAAATGTAATGAGGAAGGCAGCAAAACCTGAAAGAGGGAATCCAGCATGGTGAAGCATAGATTTGCATAGGAGGGTGGAGGACTGAAGGGAGAAAATCCTTTGATGAGCTTCAGTCAGGAGGAGATGAGGTCAGAATACAAACATCTGCTTCCAGGGTATGGGCTTTTCTTATAGGCAAATTAGAAATAAGTGAAAGATTTTGAACTTAGTTGACATTGTATTAGAAAGGATTCCTATAGCAGCAAGGAGGAGTGGTCGGAGAATGAGGCAATATGACAGAAGGTCTAATTAGAGAGAGAAGAGTGGCACTGTAACCATCCAGGTAAGAGCAAATACAGGCCTGAATGAGTGTAACAGCAAAGATACTAAAAAGAAGGAAGAGTGTCTGATATTGTCCTATGAAATATTATTTCAATAATTTTTCATTCTAGTTAAGTTCCTATAAATTCCTAAAGGTGTAATTACAAGATCATTAAAGAGGGGGATGAAGAGGTGGCTCAGTTGTTGAAAGCCCTGACTGCTACTTCAGAGGAACCAGGTTCAATTCCCAGCACCCACATGGCATCTGAAAATTGTCTGTGGCTCCAGTTCCAGGAGATCCCACACCTCACACAAATGCACCAGCAAAACACCAAAGTACATAAAATAAAAGTAAATTTACAACCCCACCCCAAAAAAAAGCTTTGCTAACACAAATTGGCTGAATAAAAGTCAATTAAAATCATTTATATAGTGTCATGTCACAAAATTATGAAGTATGTAACAAATGTCTAATGTGAGGAAAAGTTTACTTTTCACTGTCTGCTGATTTCAACTGCAGTCTTATTTTACAGGTCTGAATGAGACTCAGGTTCACTTCCCCCAACTTTGCACACTGATACACATTTGCTAGTACTCTAGACAGCACATGCAATGAAGTCACATCTACATTCCTTCCGTTAGAAGGTGTGCTGGTGACACAGGCCCACTTATTCAACACTTCTCAAGGTATCACTCAACCGTGTTCACATAGAAACGTAGCAATACAACTTGAGAGCAAACAAAATGTTGGATTTAAAAATGAGGACACTTCAATCCCACTTGGGAGGGAGAAGAAAGCAGTTGCTCACGCAGGAGAGAGAGGGAGGGTTATGGGTGGAAGAGGAGACAGGGAGGGGAAGGAGAGAACATGACCAGGTGTTGAGGAAGACAGCTGAAACCCCAAGGGCCAGCAGAAAGAATAAAAACAGGCAACCTCAGGAGGTAGGAGGTAGGTTGATCCTCTATAATGTGCCAGAGACCTGGGAGGTGATAGGCTCTCAGGACTCAAAGGGAGGGAGCTTGGATGAAGTGTTCTACAGTGGGGAGAGGGAATTTGTAGAATTCACCTCCAGTGGAGGGACAACACATCAATTGGAAGGATGAGATTGCCATCCCACAGTAAAAAGCTCTGACCCATGATTGTTCCTGTCTGAAAAGAACTGCAGAGACAAAAATGGAGAAGAGCATGAGAGGAAGGATGTCCAGTAACAGGCCCAAATTGGGATTCGGCTCTATTGGAGATCCAGGGCTCTGACACTGTTACTGATGCTACGGTACGCTTGCAGACCGGAGTCTAGCATGGTTGCCCTTTCAGAGGCCCAACAAGCAGCTGAAAGAGTCAGATTCAGATACTAGCACGCAACTCAATCAATGGACGGAAGGCAGGGACCCCTGTGGTTGAGTTGGGGAAAAGCTGAAAGACGCTGAGGAGGAGGGTGGCCCCAGGGGAAGAGCAGTAGTCTCAACTGATCTGGACACTTGAGATCTGTCAGATACTGAGTGACTAACCAGGCAGCATACACCAGGTAATATGAGGCCCCAACACATACAGCAGGGCTGCCTGGTCTTGTCTCAGTGAGAGAAGATGCACCTAAACCCTCCAAGAGACTTCACATCACAGGGAGTAGGAAGGCCTGGTGGGGTGGGGGTGTGGGTGAGGACATCCTCTTAGAGATGGGAAAGGGAGAAGGTATAGAAAGGGGAGTGACTGGGAGCCAGACCAGGAGGAGAATGAAGAAAGAATTTTAAAAATTATCTATGCAGAGAAGTTATAAAATGTCCTCAATATCACATAATAAAAGGCAGGGCTAAGATTCATCATCGAGTCAGCTACTGCAGAAAGACAACGCACATTCAGTCAACTCTCAGCAGGTGTCAGACAGTGCCACAAGTGCTTTATCTATATAAAGCATATAAAAACATGTTCATCTCCATTTCATGCTTAAACACAAAGAGTAACAAGCAGCTTGCATATATTATCCAATTATAAAGCCAACAACTGGTGACCCCAAATTTTAGACCTGGACTATTGGACAGTCAATCTGGCCTAATCACAACCATTTGCAAGGAAACCACCTTGTATCAGAAAAAGTTAACCTCGCAGTAAACTAAACTTAGACATAATGTTGAATTAGCCTATGATTTCTCACCTTCCTCTCCGAATGCCTATAAAACTGTAAATTTTCTAACTTGATGCTGTAACTTGAATTTTTCATTACAAGATCAAGTAATACATGTGATTAAAAAAATAAAAACAAACAGGTGGAATATCTAAGTGAGGGAAAGAAAGGAGCAACCAGGACAGCAAAGAGAGGGAGGGCAGTAGTGGAGGGGATGGGTTAGAACAAAGTGTAATGGCACACAGAGAGATAGGAAAATGCTGCCTTAGGTATGTAGCTCAACAGGAAGAGTGTTTGCCTGACACCCATGAAGCTTTAGGCTCTATTCCACATACATCATAAACAGGGTATTGGGAGCCCCTCTAGTAGTCCCAGAACCCAAGAATTACAAAGTCAAAATTATTCTCTGATACATATTGGGAAACCAGGGCCACCCTGAGATATGTGAAATCCTGTCCAAAAAAAAAAAAAAAAAAAAAAAAGGAAGAAGAAAGAGAATAGGGAGGAGGAATAAGAGGAAAGGAATGCCCTGCTACTATAAACAACACTATTTCTGTGATATCCTAAAATACTAATTTTGAAGAGAAAGATATTTTAGCAACTTCAATGAACTGCTCTATGCCCTCCTTGTTCCTTCCCAGGCAGTAAAATAACAAACTTTCAGTCTACACTCAATAGTTCACACAATAAACGTATAGTATGACATCACTGAGATCTTCTACAAACTACATTTTGCCAGAAGACTAAAATTTCAAGATAGAGCTTTAAGAAACCCAAACATTTCAAAATGCATTTATGTAGTTTAAAGATTTTTAAAATACGAGTGCTACTGGGTCTTACTCTAGGAATATTTAAATTATCAAAAGCACATAGCCTAAAATTTTAGAACATTTTCCAATCAGTTATGAGATGAGATGCCAATAGATAATGAGACTAAGAATACCTTGGTTGTATCACCCTTTCTCCAGCATTTCTCTTCCCCATGGGTAATCCTGATAAATTGCTTCAGATGCTGTATTGTCTCTATTTATACATTTGTTTTAAGGAAGATTTGCCAGTTCCAGAAAACTCAGAATTAGACATAGAAAATGAATGTAATGAGACTTAAAAAGGAGAATTGTAAATAGCTCCTCCTACTTGGGCCAAACCTGGGAATGGAGTGCCTCTTGGATTAATGTTTATCTCTGTGCTGTTCCTGAGATATGTATCCCCTGCCTTTCCTTCCTTTGTCTCTTTCACAGGAAGCTCAGTGGACTGTGGACAAAGGAGGCAAGGCCAAAGCATCCTCACAGGGCAGGGGAAAACTCTGAGGGAAGAGAACAGGTGAATAAGAATATATAGAAAGCAGGACACTGCAAGGAACACAGCCATCAGATTCCAGGCACTGACCCATTAGAGTTCAGTATATGTATATAATGAGTAGGTACCCCTCTTAAAAGAGGTATTCCACTTGGAAAGACTACTGGAGAGACTTTAAAACAGTTCTGAACCCACCCCCTCATTCTTCACCTAATCCCCTGTCCCAATCAGTGCTGTCTCTCCATCTGCCTCTCATGACTATTTTATTCCCCTTTATAAGTGAGATTCAAGCAACATCACTTGAGCCTTCCTTCTTGTTTAGATTTTTTGGGTCTTGGGAGTATAGCATGGATATCCTGTACTGTATGGATAATACCCATCTGTAAGTGAGTACATACCATTCATGTCCTTTTGGGCCTGGATTACCTCACTCAAGACGATATTTTCTCATTCTATCTATTTACCTGCAAATTTCATAGTGTCCTTGTTTTTAATAGCTGAATAGTATTTCATTGTGTAAACAAACCGTATTTTCTATATTCATTTTTTGGTTGATGGGCATCTGAGTTGTTTCCAGCTTCTGGTTATTACAAATGAAGCTGCTGGAATATAGTGGAGCATGTGTCCTTGTGATATGGTAGAATACGTTTTGGGTATATGCCCAGGAACAGGATAGCTGGATCTCCAAATAGAACTATTCCCAATTTTCTGAGAAACTGCCAGATTAATTTCCACATTGGTTGTACAAGTTTGTACTGCCCCCCAAAATAAAAGAGGGTTCCCCTTTCTTCACATCATCACCAGTATATACTGTTCCTTGAGTTTTTGATCTTAGTGATTCTCATTGGGTGTAAGGTAGAGTCTCAAAATTGCTTTGATCTGCGTTTCACTGATGAGTAAGGATGCTGAAATTTTCTTTCTTTTTTTAACTGTGATCTAAATTTTATTATATTTAGAATAGTCAGCTGGACTTTCTCAAGCCTTAGGCTTCCCTTTAGGAGTAAAATGGGTTTTTAAAAGTGTGTGTGTCCACTTGCAGAATAGTCGACTGATTATATCTGCCTAGACAAAGTAATCAGCCCTTAATAATTCTGCATCACTAAGGTCTGTCAGATGATCCTGGGCCAGAAGACTGAAGATCAGATGCTCCAATGTTTTGTAGTATAGAGACTGTCCAGGTATTCAGCGGTCTCTATAAATTGGCTAAGTTTTAGAAGCTATGCTTTGTGCTTTCCATAATTTCAGTTAACTCAGTTGTTCTGGATTTCTGACGGGGTTGAAAACTTATAGTCTCATAAACAATCCTGGCTATTTACTTTGAGAGAAAAGATTTGAGAGGATAGTTTTCAGCAGACATTCATTCTAAAGCCAAGAAAAAAGCCAGGTTCAGAACTAAGTGTTTTAGTTAGGAGAGATGGCAGAGGTTCTGGTTAGTCAACAAAATGATGTACTGGGTATTAGGACTATCTTGTACCTCACTGGTACAAATTGGTATAATTATGCTCTAATTGTATTTTGAGATAAAAGTTTTATTTTAACAGGAAGGGTAATATGTAGGAGGAGCTAAGGTGGGAGGAGAATGGAGAGGAAGAGAAGGAGTAAGGAGAGGAAGAGAAGGAGAGGAGAAGCTAGGTAATGAGAGAGAGAAAGAGAGAAAGAGCGGGAGGGACATGGTGGCAGATGTTAATGTGTCCCCACCAAAGATAGTTTATATATCTAGGTTGGGTATTGGGTTACACTTCTGATTGAGCATTACCAAACTTATAAAGCCTTTGATTAACATTTTTTAAAAAATGTATAAAAACAAAAAGGAAAAGGGGGCATGGGATAGGGGTTTTCTAGGAAGGGGAAATGGGGAAAGGGGATGGCATCTGAAATGTAAATAAAATATCCAATAAAAATTTAATTAATTAATTAATTAATTAATTAAAAAGTGTGTGTGTCCTTGCTGTGCCAGTATCGTATCGTTTACTAAATGACTGCAGCTGCATCCCAGTGGTCTGGCAGAGTCCTTTTTTTATTAATCATTTTATTCATTTACATTTCAAATGATATCTCCACTCTTAGTTACCCCTCCACAATCTCCCCATCCCTTCTTTGTCTCCCTTCTCCTCCTCCTCTTTGCCTTTATGAGGATGCTCCTTCACCCACTCACCCACTCCTGCCTCGCTGCTCTAGAATCCACCTACATTGGGGCATCAAACCTCCACAGGGTCAAGAGCTTTTCCTCATATTGATGTCAGAAAAGGCCATCCTCTGCTACATATGTATCTGGAATCATGGCTCCCTCCATGTATACTCTTTGGTTGGTGGTTTAGTTTCTAGGAGCTCTGGGTGATCCTGTTAGTTGATACTGTTTTTCCTATACGATTGCAATTCCCTTCAGCTCCTTCAGTCCTTCTACCAGCAATTCCATTAAGTCCCGTGCTCAGTCTGATGGCTGGTTGTAAGTATCTGCATCTGTATTGGTCGGGTGCTGGTAGAACCTCTCAGGGAACAGTTATAGCAGGCTCCTGTCAGCAAGCACTTCTTGGCATCAGCAATAGTATGGGGATTTGATGTCTGCAGAAAGAACGGATCTCTAGGTGAGGCAGTCTCTGGATAGCCTTTCCTTCAGTTTGTGTTTTATTTTTGTCCCTGTATTTCCTTTGGACACTAACATTTCTGGGTTAAAAATTGTGAGATGGATGGGTAGCTCCATCCCTCAACTGGGGGCCAGCTGGAAAGATGATTCAGCATTTAAAAGCACTGGCTGCTCTTCTAGAGTTACAGAGTTCAATTCCTGGCAGCCACATGGTGGCTCACAACCATCTGTAATAGGATCTGATGCCCTCCTCTGGTGTGTCTAAAGACAGCTACAGTGTATTCATATAAATAAAATAAATGTGTCTGTAAAAAAAAAGAAGAGAGAGGAGAGCTCTTCGTATACACTGAAAATTTCCTTAAGTGCTTCTTGACCACTTAAAATTCCTCTCTTGAGAATTCTGCTTAGCTTAGTACCTCATTTTTTAATTGAATTATTTGGTTTATTGGTCTCTAATGTCTTGAGTTCTTTATATATTTTGGATATTAGCCCTCTGTTGAATGCAGGGCTAGTGAAGAATTTTTCCCAATCTGTAGGCTGCTATTTTGTCCTGTTAACTATGTTCCTTGCCTTACAGAAGATATTCAGTCTCTTGGGGTCTCACTTATTAATTGTTGAGCTTAGTGCCTGAGTCATTGGTGTTCTGTTCAGGACATTGTCTCCTGTATCATTGAGTTCAAGGATATTTCCCCATTCTTTATTAGATTTAGTGTATTTGGTTTTATGTTAAGGTCTTTGACACACTTGGACTTGAGTTTTCTGCAGGGTGATAAATATAGATACACTTGCATTCTCCAACATGCAGATATCCAGTTAAACCAGCACCATTTTTTGAAGATGCTTTCTTTTTTCCATTGTATGGTTTTGGTTTCTTTGTCAAAAATCAAGTGTCCGTGGGTGTGTGGATTTAGAGACAGGAGATAGGGAGAGAGGGCCAAGATAATTAATTGAAATCCACAGCTGGCAGGGGGATGGAGAACATCTCTAGAACCTGCCAGAGACCTGGGATGGGAGAGGCTCCTGGGATGGAGATGACTTTGGCTGAGACTCCTAGCATTGGGGACATGGAACCTAAAGTGGCCACCTTCTGCCTACAAGATGTACAGGGATAAAGATGGAGGGAATGGCCAATCAATAACTGATCCAACTTGAGATCCATTCCATGGGCAAGCTGCAATCTCTGACATTATTAGTGATACTCTGTTATGCTTGCATCCTAGCATAATTGTCCTGTAAGAGGCTCCACCCAGCAACTGACTGAAACAAAGGCGGAGACCCACAGCCAAACACTGGACAGAGCTCAGGATGTCTTATGTAAGAATTGGGTGGGTATGTGGGTCAGAGTTTATCTTGGAAGGGTTGAAGGAGAAGTGTGAATATGATCAAACTACCTTGTATGAAATTCTCAAAGTATTAATAAAAAGTTTATTTTCAAAAAGAACCAACACAGAATTTTAAAACTTAAATACAATGAAGAAAACCAGACCTTTAAAATAAGCAAAACTTTACATTTAAATCCGAACCATGAAAGGACAAAAAGAAGACACAAAAAACTACAATTTAACAGTTAGCACAGAGCAAAAAGCTCAGAAGCTCTGTAGAAAATTTGCCTGATGCATGGAAGCAGCTATTCTGGAAGAAGGAAGCAAGCTGTTCCTGGTGACTTAGTGAAATGTCCCCAAAATTCAAGGTTACAGAAAAGAAAGTAAACAAATCAAGCAGGATTATTCTGAAAAACAACAGCAAGTGTGTTAACTGATGAGCTTTCAAAAGAAGCTTCCTCCTGGAATCATTTCCCCTTGAAGGCCCATCCTGACTCACTGAAGGCATTTTTTTTAACAAAGTCTGAGAGGAAGGGTAAATGATTCACACTGTGAATCAGCGGTTAATAACTGCTATTTTTTTTAAAGAAAGGTAATATTAGATTTTAAAATCTTGATGACCTTTAACACTTTACAATGCCTGCTATTCCAAATTATTTTCAAAAAGTTATTAAGGCTTACACAAAAGTTGGCTGCTTCATATCCACAATGCACTGTTAGAAACCAAAAGTTGAAAAAAAAAAAAAAAAAAAAAAAGCTTTAGCTGTCTTAGTCACGGTGGCCAGGAATTGCAAAGTCTAAAGCTGTATGGGTTTATAATTAAGTCTGGGTCATAAATTAAATTTCTCCAGAAAAGGAATTGCTCTCTTAAAACTGACACAGACAAACCACAGTCTACAGGCATCATCGTCGAAGAACTGGCCTGGGAGCCTTCCTTTATATAATTTCCAACTTTTACCTCATAAGACTTGACAATTGTCCCAAATGCATGTTATCAACTGGCACTGATCTAACCTGACAGCAGGCCATTGTTTGCTAATAGTAAGGACTACTGCTGCTTGTGGAAGGGCTTCTGATCTCTAAGGTCTTACTACCTAACAACCATGGGATTCAGTGACCTTTTGAAACTTGCAATCATTGCCCAGCCAAATATACTGAACACATGACAATGGTTATCACGGCACATTTCTGCTTTATGGGGCAACCTGGTCAATTAAAGCCCATGTGCCCAGTGCTAAATGATATAACTAGTGACAGCCATCAAAAAGACTGAAATATTTCAAATGACCATCTTCACTTTACAATTCTTAGAAGGACAAGACTTTAAAAACAGGAACACAATTTACATTTGTCTATATTTCCATACAAAGAAGAACACATGTTTCTGCCTACAACACATCCACTTGCAAAGGAGTTTATTTACTTGAGCCGGAAACCCCATAGGAAGCTGATCAAGATCAGAAAAATTGTCAATGTTTAGCAAATGAGCTGCTCTTCTGTTGCTGTAGTAAAATACCACAACCAAGGGAACTTAGAAAAAGACTTATTTTGACTTATAGTTCGAGAGAGTTAGATTTCATAATACTGGCACATCATGGCAGCAAGCAGCAAGCAGCAGGCTTGAAGGGTGGAATAGGAAGCTGAGATGTGATTTCTTAAACTTCAAGCATGAAGGAGAGACAGCAGACCAGGAATATGCAATTTTTGCATTCCCAAAGCCCACAACCAGTCTCATACTTAGTCCAGCAAGGCAACACCCAAATCTTCCCAGGCAGCAGCACCAACTAAGTACCATGCGCTCAAATGCTGAGCCTATGGGGAACATTTCTCATTCAAACCACCACAGTTGAATGTCAAATGAGATCTTTAATAGAATCTCAATTCCAAAGTAAATTTATTGAAATACAAAGAAAAATTTTATAAGAGTTTCAGCATGTTTTCAATTTCGTAAAAGTATAAAGATTCATATACATCTGCAAACTCAATAAAAGTATCTAGAATTTTTAATTGCTTAAAAGTCATTATGTTTTAAACAAAAAAATATTAATTTTATTACTTTTTCTATCATGAATCTTTACTAATTTCCCAATCTTTTCTCTTTTTTTTTCTATTTTAGATAGTGTGTTATTATGTAGTCCTGGCTATTCCAGAACTCCCTATACAGACCAGACTGATGTCAAAATTATAGAGATCTACATGCCTCCTCAGTGCTGAGATAAAAAGAATTTAATGTTATGTCTGGTCCTATACACATCTTAAATAATGCTTTATACAGACTCTCTCTTTCATACACACACACACACACACACACACACACAGAGAGAGAGAGAGAGAGAGAGAGAGAGAGAGAGAGAGAGACTACACCACACATTATGAGAAACAAAAAAATAAACTAATTTCCTTATATGAGCTCTTTCATATGCAAAAGTGGTTTTTACTTGATTAATGTATAGATGGTGTTTAAGTATCTGGCTCATGCTTAAACAACATGACAAGAAGTACAAATGTATTTTTTTTTCCTAAGTAAAGGCCATCTGCACTATCCTCCAAAACTATAAACTGAAGGAAAATTATTCTTTGAATGACTCAGAAACTGTGTCCAGGTTGGAACTGAGCAGACATAGAAAAGGGTAGTGAATTTAACACAGGTAAATGAGACAACACAGGCTTCAAAATGCAGAGATGCTGGTGTCTGACATTCATGCACTTCAGTGTAATTTTTTTTTAGATCAGGGGGGTACTTCAGACTTTTAAGTGAACCCATTAATACTTTAAAATGTTTGAAAGGAAGAAGACTGATAGCACTGATAGCATTCTATCAGCATCACAAAATGTTCTTTTCCCAAATTAATGAAGTTACCATACATTAAAACTTTTACCTTTATCAATATTAAATTTTAGAATAAGGTTTAATAAGAAGCCCCTTTGATGATGTCTCCTAGAGGGTGTTGACAACTGGGGGAAAACCAAAGAAGAACAAATGAACCTCAATGATCAGAATAGCAATGTGGATGTGTAGAATTCTCGCCACAGACAGAAGAGTGGAGTTTCTTGATGGTGAGCATGTTAGGGATTCCTTTATCAACTCATCCCTTTATCATTATGCCAAAATACGCTGCTGTGGGATGTAAAAAACTATATAAGAAACCAGCCAAAGTGATAGCATATGACAGAAGATACTTGAAAGTACAAAAGAGTATGATGCCTCCTTATAAGGAATAAACTTAACACTTGGTAACATTGCTTATGTGAAAGACAGTTTACTAGCATTTCCAGATAAAATCCAATCATGGAGTGGGGGTAGCCATGGAGCTCTACTCATAGCTGAGGCACTATGGCAGCTGAAAGTCTGCTGGAAAGGGGGCTACTGTGCTCCAGTAGATGACTACATGCAGGCCCATGCTGACTGCACAAAGTGGACTCTGTGTAGGGTGTTGGGAAGGAACATGTGAAATTGGGAAGAAGTAGTGATAGCATTGATAAGTGAGAAATTGAAGGGATAGAAACGGAAACTGGACTGGATCAAAATACATGCACTTATAAAATTCTCAATCAGTAAAAAATAAAATTAAAATGTATTTTTCTTAACTTTTAAAAACATCATATCTTTAAATAGTTTAAACATATGGCAAATGTTATCTTTCACTGAGTTGTTTTACTCTTTTTTTAACTTTTAATTTTTCTGTGGTTACCCTGCAGGTCTGTTGTATATAATATTATGGCTTCCAATTTTGGGGTTTTATGAGATTTCTGAGTATGCAAAGGAGTGGGTCTCTGCATCTATATCTGTTTCTTGTGCCTCATCTTGGGCTCTTTTTTCTGTTTGTTTTGTCCTGTTCCTAATATGCTTATTGTATTACTTTATTACATTTTACCATATTGTTATCCTTTATAGTCCTGTTCATTTTCTAATGAGAGACAGAGAGAATGGATCCAGATGGAATGCGAAGTGAGAAGTGCTGGTAAACCAAGAATTGCCTACATTCCAGAACCAGGGGCTCCCCATCCTGGTACCAACAGCCATGCCACCACTAACAGCCAAATGCAATGCATTTCCACTGAAACCACCCATCAAATACCCTTTATAAAGTCAATTCCTTGGCATGTTCTATCTCTTTATCTGTCTGTATCTCTCTGTCTATCTCTATCTCTCTGTCTCTGTCTGTCTTTGTCTCCCTGTCTCTCTCATTCTCCTCAGAGGTGACCTTTAACACACACACACACACACACACACACACACACACTCAATAAATCTCTTGCATTAAGCCCATTGAATGGTATGATAGCTGCAGCATTCTTTGGCCCCCTGATTGCAGCAAAACTCTAACATAAAATAACTTGTAGGAGCAAGGAGAGAGGAAACTGTGATCAGGAAATATTACTACATAAGAAATATATTTTTCCAGAAGAAGAGGAATGATTATTCACTACTAGTAGGACTGAAAACTGATGCAGCCATTGTGAAAATCAATGTGGATGTTTCTCAAGAAATAAAAACATGACAAGTGTGTATCACTCTTGAATATGTATTCAAAGGAAATCTAAGTTAATGTACCAAACAGGTATTTTCTGTCCATATTATTTGTAGCCTAATTCAAAACAGCCAGGAAATGAAACAAATCTATAGATGCATCAACAGGTGAATATATATTATACCAAAGCAAGCAGAATATATAATATATATTCACCTATTGATATATAGATATACACAGAATTTTATTTACCTTGAAATAAAAAATAAAATTATTACATTTGCAGGAAAATATATGCAACTGGACAACATTGTTTTAAGCAGTGCTATATTTTGATTCTATTGTTATGAAGAAGACAATGACCAAGAGCAACTTAGGAAGAAGAAGACTTATTTCATAACCCAGTTTATAGTCAAGAAGGGAATTCAGGACAAGAATGCGAAGATCAGGAGGCAGAATCTGAAGTAGAAGTTATGAAGGAATGCTTTTGGATTGGCTTGCTCTTCATGGTTTCATTCAGCTTGCTTTGATGTACCTCAGGACTACCTGTCCAATAATGATAACATATACAATGGCTTTCACCTTCCCAAATCAATCATTAATACAAGAAAATTTCCTACATACCAATCTGATGAAGAAATTTTCAATTGACGAACCCTCTTCAAATATTTTTCTAAACTACATCAAATTGACAAAAAAGGTACCTACACAATTAACCTCTTATCAACACAACACACTAACACATCTTCCCTTTCTTATTCATTCATAAGTTTTTATTTTAATATCACAATGTAAAACATAATATAACTTTTTTACTTTTAGATATTTTTTCTTTTTATTGAAAATAGAAACTTTTTCTCACACTGTATCTAACTATGGTTTCCCCTCCTACTTACCATAACCTCCCTTCTCATTCAGATCCAACACCTTTCTGTTTCTCATTAGAAACAAACAGGATCCTAAGGGACAGCATAATAGAAAATGAAATAAAACATAGCAAATGAATAAATTTAATTGTTTAATTGAAAATTAATTTCATCAAAAAGAGAGAGTTCTCTGGCAAAAGCTATAAATAGTAATGAAAGAAATTGAATGTGACATGATATATAAAGATTCCATGCTCACAAAATGAAAAAACTAATAGCAATAAGAAAACCACAATACCTAAAGCCAACTATAGCTTCAACATTATCCCTAACAAACAGCAAGATACTCATCACACAACTAGAAAAAATGCACAAAAAATTTATAGATGAATACACCTATCTGATATTAGATAGAAAAACCAACACACATACACACACACACACATTCACATACACATTCACACACACACACACACACACACACACACACACACACACACGGACAAAACAAGAATTTGAAGAAAATGAATGCAATATATTCTATTATTTATGACTTTGGTATAAGCAGGGATTTTTCAATAAAATAACTTTAAGGCACAGGCAAAAAGAGTTAAAAATAGACAAATATATATTAAAGTAAAAATACTTTAGACAGTAAAAAAAAAAAAGAAGAGTGAAAAGCAATTTACAGAATGGAAAAACACATTAGGGAAGTAGACATTAAATGAGGAGCTAGTGTTCAGAGTACACTGATCTCAAATAGCAAGAATCAAAACAAAAAATAACAAATATACACAAACTTTTATGAGAAAACATAAATATGGTCAATAAGTTTATAAAAAATGTTAACTATAACTATTTATGAGGAAACTGTTAATAAAGACCATCATGAAATTTTAATTATCCTAATTAGAATGTTGACTCTGAGAAAAGAAAATATACCAAATGTTGGCATGACTATGGGAAGATAAATAATATGGATAATAATTGGCAGATTAATAAATAAATGCAGCATATATGGCAAACAATGTGGACATTGTTCAAAGGATTAAAAAATAGTATAGCCAAAGGACTCTACATCTTTCTACAGACACAGTTGCTCATCCATGTTTACTGCTGCTCAATTCATAATAGTCAGAATTTAAAAATTTGAAGCTATAAGAGGTGATTTAATAGAAAATATATTTATTCAAAGTAGCAGAAAAGCAGGGTGGGGTGAAATAATGGAGAGATTGGCCAACAGATACAAAATTGTGGTTACATAAGGATAGTGGTGTTCTGTTGAAAAGTAAGATGATTACAGTTATCAAAGTTATCTGCGCATTGCAAAGTAACAAGAGATTGTGTTGCTGTTCTCACTACAATGAAATAATAAGCATTAAAGGTAATACGTATGGTCATTGCACGTGGTATACATGTGTCAAAGCATCATGCTGTGCCACATAACTATATAGATCATTAGATGAATTAAAAACAAAACCTTGAGACTGGAGCGTTCACTTCCCAGCCATTTCACCTTCACATGAAGTGGTCCATAACTACCTATAACTATAGCTCTAGGAAATCTAACATTCTTCTGATCTCTACAGGCACTTACACATACACTCATACACAAACACACAACATATAACCACACACAGAGAAACACACACACTTACTTATTTTGATGATGTTTTTGTAAAGGTGCTCACGTGATCTCTCATCCTGCAAAAATATAAGGCCTCTGATTCCAAATGAATCACTACACTGTATAATGTGCCAATCCAGAAATCAAGATTCATTCTGCATGTCATATAATTTCATTCAACATTTAGAAAATATTGTCTATTAAATAATTCATGTCCTGAACACAAAACCCTTCTTCAGGGATTTATTTCTGAATTTTAAATCAGAGAAAATATCATCTAATGAACTGAATGCTTCTTTCTAGCTTAATAATGGGACTCATTTCTCCTTTCTGCTCTGGTTGCTAAAAATTTTAGAGCTTAACCTGAAGTACAATCACAAAAATTATTATTCAACCCTCATAACTGCAATAACTGTAGTTTCTATTGTTCACAGGTTTGATGTTCACTATCAATCTGAATCTTATGATGGAGAGAGACTTAAACAAAAATTTATTTGGTAAATTAGCCTACAAACAATAATATGCTCTACATGCTACACAAGTGACAAAGCTTCAAATAGCACACAACTTTTGAAATAAATTATTAATATAAGATAACTTGTGAAGCCATGCCCACTGAGCATCAAGACCTCATTTCATTTATATGACTGCTTAAATAGAATGTGTTTTTTTTTTTTTAAATTCCATTTGGACTTGATTTGACCGTTAATGATTTTCGAATTATTTTAGATTTTAGAATGCATCTGATCTGCTACTCTAAAATGATTGAAACTAGCATCATCATTCCATATCACTGACAGAACTGATTATCAGTGGAACAAAATCTTACATAGAAAAAAAGGAACAACTTCTACTGAGAAACAAAAACAATTGAATTGTTTTCGTCACAAAGTCAGAGAACCTACAAAGGTTTATTTCTAAAGTATTGAATTGAAATAATTGGTCAAAAACAGTTAATGACAAACATGGTTATGCATTTAAAGGGTTCCAAGAAGGGGGAATGAAGCATGAAATGAGAAAAGGGAAGGAGGAAATGATGTAATTATATTATAATCTCAAAAATAAGAAAAATTTTAAAGATAAAATAAAAAAAAGAAGCCCACTTTTTTTTTTTTTTTGGCTGGGGCAGACACTTAGCTGGTCTGCTCCTGTAGAGACACCATATCCTGTACCATCCTAGAGGAGCCACTGCACTCAGAGCAATGGGTAAGAACCCTCTCCCACTACCCTATGCCTCAGTGCTGAGCCAGGTCGCTCAGGTCCTACCAACAACCAAAACCCGCCCTCTCCAGAATACCACTTCCTTTCTGCCCAACACCTGGTCCTTTTGGCTGGAGCAGACACCTAGAAGTCTGCTCCTGTGGAAACACCATATCCTGAGCCATCCTAGAGGAGCCACTGCACTCAGAGCAGCAGACTAAGAACCCTCTCCCACTACCCTATGCCCCAGAGATACTACGATACAAAGAATCAACAAAACCAGGAGCTGATTCTTTGATAAAATCAACAAGATAGATAAGCCCTTAGCCAAATTAACCAGAGGGCACAGAGACAGTATCCAAATTAATAAAATCAGAACTAAAAAAGGGGGACATAACAACAGAAACTGAGGAAATTCAAAAAATCTTCAGATCCTACTACAAAGGCCTATACTCAACAAAACTGGAAAATATGGATGAGGATGAAGTGGACAATTTTCTAGACAGATACCAGGTTCCAAAGTTAAATCAGGAGCAAATAAACCATCTAAACAGTCCCATAACCCCTAAAGAAATAGCAGCAGTCATTAAAAGTCTCCCCAACAAAAAAAACAAGGACCAGATGGTTTTAGTGCAGAATTCTAACAGACATTCATGGAAGACCTAATACCAATTCTCTTCAAAATATTCCACAAAATAGAAATAGAACAAACACTATACTCAATTCGTTCTATGAAGCTACAATCATAATCATACCTAAATCTCACAAAAACCCAACAAAGAAAGAGAACTTCAGACCAATCTCCCTTATGAATATTGATGCAAAAATACTCAGTTAAATTTTCTCAAACTGAATCCAAGAACACAACAAAACAATCATCCATCATGATCAAGTGGGTTTTACCTCAGGAATGCAGGGATGGTTCAATATTCAGAAATCCATCAATGTAATCCACTATGTAAACAATCTCAAATAAAAAAAAAACAAACATATGATCATCTCACTAGATGCTGAGAAAGCATTTGACAAAATTCAACATCCCTTCATGTTAAAACTCTTGGAAAGATCAAACCTAAACATAGTTAAAACAATATACCGCAAGGCTGTAGCCAACATCAACCTAAATGGAGAGAAAATTGAAGCAATCCCACTAAGATCAGGGACTAGACAAGGCTGCCCACTTTCTTCCTACCTATTCAATATAGTACTGGAAGTCTAGCCAGAGCAATTAGAGAACAAAAAGAAGTCAAATGGGATACAAATAGGAAAGGAAGAAGTCAAAATATCACTATTTGCAGATGATATGATAGTAAACTTATGGAACTTTATGGAACCCCAAAGCTTCCATCAGAGAATTCCTAAACCTGATATATATATTTTATATATAAAACCTTCAGCAAAGTGGTTGGATATAAAATCAACTCAAACAAAAAAGAAGCCTTCCTCTATGTGAAAGATAAACAGGCTGAAAAAGAAATTAGAGAAATGACACCCTTCACAATAGTCACAAATAATTTAAAATACCTTGCTATGAATCTAACCAAGCAAGTGAAAGATCTGTATGACAAGAATTTCAAGTCTTTGAAGAAAGAAATAGAAGAAGATCTCAGAAGATGGAAAGATCTTCCATTCTCATGAATTAGCAGGATTAATATAGTAAAAATGGCCATCTTGCCAAAAGTAATCTACAGATTCAATGCAATCTCCATTAAAATCCCAACTCAATTCTTTACAGAATTAGAAAGAGAAATTCTCAAATTCATTTGAAATAAAAAAAAAACAAACAGAATAGTGAAAACTATTCTCAAAAATAAAAGAACTTCTTGAGGAATCACCATCCCTGACCTCAAGCTGTACTACAGAGCAATAGTGATAAAAACTGCATGGTATTGGTACAGAGACAGGCAGGAAGATCAAGGGAATAGAATTGAAAACCCATAAATGAACCAACATGTAGCTGCCTGCAGCCAAGATCACCAGGTTCTCCTGAGACGAAGCCTAGGGATTAATGGGAAGGAGGGCGAGAGAAACGTGGGGCCAAGACAAAGTATTCTGACCAAGGCCCCAAGTTTAATAATTTGCTTTCACATATAAAGGGGAAGCCCCACCCCCCAGAGTCTCTTCTCGGTACTGCCCAGAGGCTAGGTGAAGAGATAGTAGTCTGGAAGGTGTCAAGGCTAGCTCAGCAGGCAGTCCATTCTTCTTAGCTCTGTAGCAGACCTCAGGGCGCCAAGACTGGCAAGGCAATGCCTCCTTCTAGGTCCTATTGTTGTTTGGTCTTGTCTGGTCAATGACTTGCAGGCCTGCTTAGGCCTGGGGGAAGGGCACACCCACACACTTATGGTCACTTGATCTTTCACAAAGGAGCTAAAACAATTCAGTGGAAAATGGACAGCATTTTTCAACAAATGGTGTTGGTTCAACTGGAGGACAACATGTAGAAAAATGCAAATCAATCAATTCTTATCTCCTTGTACAAAGGTCAAGTCCAAGAGGATAAAGGACCTTTACATAAAACCAGATACACTGAAACGAATAGAAAAGAAATTGGGGGAAAATCTGGAGTACTTGAGCACAGGGAAAAGTTCCTGAACAGAACACCAAGGGTTATGCTCTAAGATCAAGGATTGACAAATGCTACTTCATAAAATTGCAAAGTTTCTGTAAGGCAAAGAACAGTGTCAATAGGACAAAACAGCAACCAACAGATTGGGAAAAGATCTTTACCAATCCCACCTCTGATAGAGGGCTAATATCTAATGTATACAAAGAACTCAAGAAATTAGACTCCAGACAACCAAATAACTTTATGTTTTAAAATGTGGTATAGAGCTAAACAAAGAATTCTCAACTGAGGAAACTTGAATGGCCGAGAAGCCCCTAAAGAAATGTTCAGCATTCTTAGTCAGCAGGGAAATGCAAATCAAAACAAACCTGAGATTACACCTCACACCAGTCAGAATGTCTAGATCAAAAACTCAGGTAATAGTAGATGCTGGTGAGGATGTGGAGAAAGAGGAACACTCCTCCACTGTTGGTGGGAATGCAAGATGGTGCAACCACTTTGGAAATCAGTCTGGTGATTCCTCAGAAAATTGGACATAGCATTCCCTGAGGACCGAGCTATACCACTTCTGGGCATATACCCAGAAGATGTGCCAACATATAACAAGGACATATGCTCCACTATGTTCATATCAGGTTTATTTATAATAGCTAGAAGCTGGAAAGAACCCAGATGTTCTTCAACAGAGAAATGGATACAAAAAAATGTGGGACATTTACACAATGGAGTATTACTCAGCTATTAAAAATGATGAATTCGAGAAATTCTTAGGTAAATGGATGGAAATAGAAAATATCATCCTGAGGGAGGTAACCCAACCTGACTGAATAACTGTGGTATTCACTCACTGATTATTGGATATTAGCCCAGAAACTTGAAATACCCAAGATTCAATTCACAGACCACATGAAGCTCATGAAGAAGGAAGACCAGGTGTGAGTTCTTTGGTCCTTCTTGAAAGGAGTAACAAAATACTCAAGGGAGCAAATATGGAAACAAAGTATGGGACAGAAACTGAAAGAGGAGCCATCTGAAGACCATTCCACCTAGGTATCCATCCCATGTGCAATCACCAAAGTAGATGCTTATATGGATGTCAGGAAGTGCACGCTGACAGGAGCCTGATATAGCTATGTCCATAGAGGTCTGTCAGAGCTTGACATTCAAAGGCAGATACTCACAGGTAACCATTGAACTGTTCAAGGGGTTCCCAATGGAGGAGTTAGAATGAAGACTGAAGGAGCTGAAAGGGTTTGCGGCCCCATGAGGAGAGCAACAATACCAAGCAACCAAGTTCCCAGGGTCTAAACCACCAGCCTGGGAGCACTTAGGGAGGGACCCATGGCTCCAGCTGTATATGTGAGGGAGGACGGCCCTGTCGGGCATAGGTGGGAGAGGAAATCCTTGGTCCTATGAAGACTGAACACTGATTGGGAGGGAATTCGAGGGTGGAGAGGTGAGAGTGGTAGGCTAGGTGGGAGCACATCCTCATAGAATCAGGAGGAGGGAGGATGTGATAGGAGGTTCCTGGGTAGTGGAGGGAATGGGGTAAGGGGAAAAAGAACTGAAATGTGAAGATAATATCTAATTTAAAAATGTCTAAAAAAACAAATTTCGCCCCCCCAAAAAGAGAAAAAGAAAATGAAGAAAAATTTTGGCCTGTCCCAATCTGGTATACAAAAGTCGCCTATAAACACGTAGAAACAACGGAAATGAATCATCACTTAGACAATTAGGTGAGAAGAAGAAGAAGAAGAAGAAGAAGAAGAAGAAGAAGAAGAAGAAGAAGA
>JANHMN010000004.1:117963991-118011787 GCA_030674055.1 Rhabdomys pumilio
GGGGGAAGGGGAGGGGGATGAGAGGGGGAGGGGGAGGGGAGGAAAGGGGGAGGGGAGGGGCAGGATCAGGGGCAGGATCAGGGGCAGGGACAAGGGCAGGGGCAGGGGCAGGGGCCGGGGCAGGAGCAGCAGGAGGAGCAGGAGGAGCAGGAGGAGCAGGAGGAGCAGGAGGAGCAGGAGGAGCAGGAGGAGCAGGAGGAGCAGGAGGAGCAGGAGGAGCAGGAGGAGCAGGAGGAGCAGCAGGAGCAGCAGGAGCAGCAGGAGCAGGAGCAGGAGCAGGAGCAGGAGCAGGAGCAGGAGCAGGAGCACGAGTATTGTGAGAGCCAGAGCAGATGGGGAATGCCAGGAGAACAAGGCCCACTGAATCAATTGAGGATGGCATATATGAGCTCAGAGACTGAAGCACCAAATTCTGGTCCTACATGAGTTTTCACCAGGTCCTCTGCGTATGTATTATAACCATTAGCTTATTATTTTATTATACTCTTAGATATGAGAGCAAGTGGCTCTCTGCTCTTGTGCCTACCCTGGGAACTCTTTTTTTCTTGTTAGGTTGCCATGTCCAAGTTTGGCATGATAGATTTTGCCTCATCTTATAATATCTTATTTTGTTATGTTTGGTTGTTATCTTTTAGCAATGTCTTTTCTAATGAAAGACAGAAAGAGAGTGGATCTGAGCAAAAGGAAAAAAAGAGGGAAAACTGGAAGGATTAGAATAGTGGAAACTATAATTAGGATATGTTGTATGATAAAGAATATTTTCAGGAAAAAGTGAAAAACAGTAATCTTGTATGTATGTTTTTAGAGCTAACCATTATGTATTAGATAGCCATTGATGCTCTAATTCTGGGGGAGATAATTTTCTTTCAGTTTTCAGCATTTTTAAATCAAATATAGTTCTTTGTGAAAGGTTGTCCTCGAGACCCTTACCCTGTACTGTTAGCATGTTTATTTTTGCTATTTTTGATCAACTCATATTTAACAGTAATGTTGTTGAGATGTTATGAATGCAGCATCTGACATTTCTAGGAGACATAATCTCACAGCACACTTCCCATTTCTCTGTCTGTTTAAACCTATCTGTTTAAACCCTAAAATGATTCCTGAGCCATACATGCAGGAGTTATGTTATAGATACATCAGTTGTGTCTGGGCAATATATAATGCCTTGTTTTATACATTTTGATCAGTTATAGTTTTCTCTACTGGTCTCTGTTGCAAAGAAAGGCAAGGACTACACTTATATCTGTCAGAATGAGGACAAGTATTTAGAGTATAGGTAAAAGAATGTGCTAGCTCAGTGCAGTAGCAGTTGTAGATTCTCCTCTGAGTTCTGACTTCACTAGCCCTAGATAGCTGGCTAGGTTTACAGTAAGAGGCATAGTTTCCCTCCTGTTGAATGAACAGAAAGTTCAATCAGAGAGCTGTTGGCTACCACCACAGGATGCATTTCATTACTGCACTTGGGGTCATCCTGTTACACTACTTGTGATTCATAGGCATCATAGCTGGGAAGGACTGTTGGTTGACTCCTGCCTTTGGAAGCTCAAATGGTTCCTTTGGTACCACAGAAGCTATTTCTTAGGGAGGAGGAACTGATCTCGGTTCCAGCTCAGGGGCTCCTGGGCCCTGTATCTGAAGTACATGGTGTATTCAACAGAAAAAAAAAGTGGTCACTATCTCCCCTAATCCTGAAATTGACAGCCACAATGTAATAATTGTGAAAATCAAGTTTACTTCTAAATTCTATTTTTCTTTTGCCTTAACCTAATACTTAAGTTGGTCATTGTTAAAATTTTACTATCTGTGTATTTCTCATTTTTCCACAAATCTTTTTAATAAATGCTCAGGGCTCTCTTTTCGACAAAACCTTCATTGTAAGTGTTATTAAAGAAAGAGTTACTGTGCACTATCAGTGAAAAATGGTGTGTTTCTTTACTGCCTGGTATAATAAAGACAGCATCCTCCAGTGGAATAAAGGTGGGGCATCCTTACAGCCTGTTATCAAACATTATTGTTTTCTAAGTTGAGCTTACCTCTCTTGTAATTCAACTTGCTGTGTGTGTACAAGTTACCTGGCCATTTTCATCACTGGATAGAGTTCGCTGCTTGAGAACCAAAAGAAGCACTGATATCCTATTTGTTACTGTTGGAGTAAGTAATAAAAATCCTTTTAGCCTGAATGAGTCTCATGTCTCTTTTCAGCATTTATAGTAGCTGACAAACATGTTAACTTGCAGCAAAGTATAAGCTTCTAATAACTCGTCAGTGCATGAACTGGCTTTATTCTTACAGGGCCTGAGCTGTGTGTGTACGCCTACTTATCTGAGTTGCTGTAGTTGGTCTTCTACTAATTTTTATTACCGGTTGTGCTAATATTAAAAGACTCCCAGAAATACTTTTATATTCTCAATCAGTTCTTCTTTCTTTCTCTCTATTAGAAATACCACCCAATTTCTTTTGAGAATAAAGATCAAAATACAGTAACCACTTTATTCAAGTCTTTGCTTCATAGTCCAATGATAAGAAGGCCAAAAAGTCAGCAATAAGCCCAATTTCTAGTTCACTGGAGATGCTATTAAGTTCCTTTTTGACACATCAATTTGCTAGTTTGAGGTGAAAAAAAAGGAGCTCTAGATATGGAGATAGTAGAACACAGGTACATGAAGGAGAAAACCAGAGTGGGTGCTTAACTGGGCGAAGAAGAGGAGAATGTAATAGAGAAGAAAAGGAGGCAGTATAAATAACATTAAGGATGATTTTAAAACATAGTGAAAGCTATCATTTTATCTTACTCAATTATATATAATGTGTATATGCATTCATGTATATGTAGTTTAAATGGTGTTACCTAACACAAGATAATAGTTCTTCCTCAGGAATACCAGAGTATCTAACAAATATTCTCGTGACAGGCAAAGGACACATCTCTTTAAATTGTTAGTCAGGAGAGTGCAGAAGACCTCCCAAAAAATAATGCAGTCCATTCCTCATGGTTGTCTGCCAGAATTTGAAGGCAAAATTCTATTGCTAAAGACACCACACTTTGATCACAGGACTTGAAGAATTCTAACTGTCACTGACCTGGAAGCTTTTCTCCATGAAGACCATCTCCAGAACATCCAAGTTTGCCATGGGAGCTCTCAAGGAAAAGGGGCAATAAATAGTTCTACCCTACTTTAAAGCCTACAAACCATAAAAATGATGTGTCCGGCAAATATCCTCAGTGGTATAATGACTGCACTTATATTATGGCAGTAATCAACAGCTGTCTACTTGGAATTAGGTTCCACTCAATAGGAGGGTGTTCATGCCTGATACTGTAAACCTAGCTACCTACTTTTGCATTGCAGATCCTAGAGAGGAGCTCCTACTAGTGCTATATTCCTAAACAATCTAATTTCTGACTACATTATAAATAAATAGTTCTTTTTATAAAAACCAGTAAACATAGCTCTCACCTATTTACAAAAATACTTCTTTATGCAAGAAAAAAGCCGTTGTCAGAGGCTATTACAGCATTCCATAAATAGTTAAAATACAGAGAAGCAGTGACCACAGACTGCCCAGCTCCAAACGGGACATCTACAATACAACTCAATGAAAGGGAAGAACAGAAATATTTTAGGGTCAGAGTGCATGATGACTCCTGGTATATAGTACTGTATGGACGTGACAAGGATGTTGCATTAATAAACTCTCAACAATATGGCTACCTTCACAAGACCTTCACACACACCAGTGAACAACCTGACATGAATGTGGGGGAAATACCACAATGCCCCACACATAAATGAAGAACTACAGGCTTCTAGGAATAGAAGAATCAGTTTTTGTTAGGGATGAGCCTCCTAAGACATTGTCTATTTCTAATTTCAATTCTAATCAGTTACCCATAAACACATGTATTTAGGAACAATACTGAATGGGCACACACATGTGCATATACATACACTCAGTACTTATGTATCTTCATACAAATACTACCTCAGCTGCTTACATGCATGATGATCTATGCAGCAGCTGGAATTGAGCCTGAATAAAATGTTTCGCTATTTTGATTATCAGTTATCATTGTAACATCTTAGGTAAGTTGTATATGAATAAATAAATACATGGAAACACTAGTGAACATCCTTAGCATAAATCTATTTATTATCTCTTTTCCTACTCTTTAGTCATTAGGAAAATGGCAAATAAGACACAGATTGGGAATAAAGAGGTGACTCAGAGGGTAAAATTTCTTGCAGCAAAAGTATAAGGAATTTGTTTCAGATACTAGAGTTCACATGAAAAGTCACATGTGACAGTGCATGCCTTTAACTCAAGTACCATAGGGAGCAGAAATAGGATCACTGAGGTTTCTTGACTATCAGCAAAGTTTCAGGACCAATGAGAGATGCTGTATCATAGGTATAAGGCAGTGATAGAAAAGGAACAAGACATCATCCTGAATGTATAAGTGCATGCCTATGAAGATAGGTCTATACACCAGACTCAAACATCATACTCAGACATATAAATATATACAGATAAAAATATTTTAAGTAAGGTAATAATGGTGTCAGTGGCAAAAGTATTGTGCATCAAAATTAAATCCCAATACAAAGCAAATTTTAGGAAAAAACATAGGTAATAAAATTAGTGCCACTGGGCAGTAGTGTCATAACTGTAGCTCGATGTTTTTTTTTTATTTATTTATTGTAAAGCAAATTACTCACGAGTGACAGCAACAAGGTCAGATTTGATGTGTAAAATTTTATACTGTTGACTCTTTGAATTCCTGACTCCCTGTAACAACATGTATGTATGTGTGTGGGTTTTTTTTTTTTGTGTGTGTGTGTGTGTGTGTGTGTGTGTGTGTGTGTGTGTGTGTGTACAATTTCTGAGTAAATGTGAAGTACAGAGACAAAGTAACTGAATAAAACTCTATGAACAAGTTTGTGCTATCAAACTACTCTTTTATGTTCTATACAGTAGATCCTTATGATCTTGAGATACAAAAAATTTACATTCAGTTGTCATTCTGAACAGTTAGTCTCACACATCTCTTCCTAAGAACTTCTAATTAACAAGTCCCTGATCATTTGGCCAAAACTTCACTACTAGCAATAACAAAGAATCCAAACAGAGGTAAACTTTGGCTTCCTAGAAAGAAATTTCTTTATATTTTATTCTTCAGGGCCATCTCTAAGTAGGTTAGAATGGTATATTTGGTGTACTATCTCCTCCTTATGATGTCATAGACTTGAAGGAAAAAATACAGTGACGAAAAATATAAAAGATTATCTCTGAGGTCAGAGGTACAAGGTCATTTATACCATCAAATGTTAAGCTTGAGTTCACATATCAAGAGTAAATAGTTGTACTTTCATCAAGACTCTGTTTGTGTACACTATAACTTTTCTAAAGTCCCCAGGTATCCTGATTGCTTATCCCTTTCTGTTGTAGTACACACACACACACACACACACACACACACACACACACACATATATATATATATTCTATAGATTTTCTGAGCCATAAAACAAAATTACTGTAGCTGAAAGCCTGCTTTAGCTTTGAGTACCAATCAAAACTGAAAAGTTTACTGTTTTTTTTAAGGAATCATTTGAGAGCAGTGCATTTCAAAAATCCCCCAAAATGGTGCCAGTGGACATGAAGGTCTGTTAGTCACACTAAAGGCAAATGGAAACATAAGTACTTCTAAGAGTTCTGATACATTTAGTAAGCCAGTAATACCATATTCTCTTCACTGCAAATCCAATGAATCTCTGGCTTAAGGAACCATTGCTGTTTCATCTACTACAATACTAAAAACTTCAATGCCATAGTTTCATTTATTTTTTAAAAAAAAATTACATAACTGATATTGTTTCAAACAGATACATAGAATCAATTGATAAAGTTTATCTACTTGCTAGTTACCCTTAGACCTTGTAATGTAAACTCAGGTGGTATAACCTTTTCAGCTAGAACTTCTGCTTCTCGACCTTACGTTATAAATGACAATAACAGAAACTTTAATAAAAAAACTATGTTGTGATAATTATGACTTGGTAATAAGGATTGCAGTTTTTATATGTATTTTAAGTTTCGTTGGACTCTATTGAACACTTCAATACCTCTATTATGTTGGATCTAAGATGATTCTAAGATAACTGACTTAAAATAACAGAACTAATGGCCCAATTAAATAATACAATGCCTTTATTTTTTCATCTATTGTTCAGATTCATTGGAATTTTTGAAAGTGAAATGTTTATCTTAGAAATTTGTAGTGAAGGGATTCCTGGGAAATGCTGGAAACTTTTAATACTCCATAGACTGGAATGCTCAAATAAATCACTAGATCTATTCCTTAGTGCTCAATTTTGATGCATAGCAGAGACTGGGTCATACCAATTTATCATAAAACAAAATGTCCCAAAGCAACTTCTTTTGTAGTTATATCAGCTGTGTGGCACGAAGTGTTGATGAGGTTCATGTGCTTTTGGGGAAAGTGTCAGTAATAAGAAACTTTCTAAGCGATGACACTGAAAAATAACCATTTCCTTTCCATATCATATATCTGAAGTATTTACTTCTAGGATACCTGTTGACAGAGGTCATCTTTATCTCAAACTATTACCTTAGTGATGGTGAAGTAATAAATACTGATTAGACTAGTAAGCAGAGAAGGAATTGCCTAAGTTAAATCACCCCGGCTGGATGAATCATATCTTGGGTGGGACATAAATCACAATTTGACCTTCTCTAACTATATTGTTTCCAGACTATATCTACTTTCAAATATTCATAAAAATGTAACTCATTCTTTTTTCATATAGTTAAATGTGTTTATACAGACAGGGTAAACTTTCAGAGAATTCGTGATGTATCCTTGAGCTATATTATCTATCATTACAAATGAGAAAGATAGCTCATGAGTGGTTTCTCCATGAAGATAAACACTGTAATAGTTCATTTCACATAGATTATTGAATCTACTCCCTTTTTTAAAATTTATTGCCAATGAAAACATTTCCATTTAAGCATGAAAATATTAAAATAAATGACTGCTGTGTATAAAGATGCTAATGAAATAAATTTAAAATACAATAAAAAAGACTCCAAAGTCACTTGTAATGTTTCACTTTCCTGTGCATGAAACTGAGATGAATTGAATTAATAGTCAAAGAAGTCAGTCATTTGGGGATGATGCACATGACTCTGAAAATTTTTAAACAAACAAAAAAAATAGATGTTTTAAATTATAGTTTGCTTATACACTTCCAAGGTTGATTTGAAACAGATTATGCATTCCAAAAAGGTTTAGCACTGTATTAATAAAAGTGGAGGAAAAAATTCCAGGATAACTTCCTAAATAACATTATGTAACATGAAGATTTTGACCAGGAAAATTTTAATTAGTTATATTAGGCCTTCAAATAGTTATTATTTGGCAAAAGTGAATTAAAAAAAAAATCTTTCCAAAATCCAACTCTAGTTTCCATTTCATGGTTGCCTACTTATCTTAGTAAGACAGGTTTTCTCATCTTCACCTAAGCTTTAAAAAATGAAACCATAACTCTTGGAAAGATATCCCAACACTGTAGTCAATTCTTCAGGGTATAATACCAAAATATCTTTTTATTATTAATAATCATTTTATTTGCTTACATTTCAAATGTTATCCCTCTTCTTGGTCTCACGTCTAAAAATCCCCCATTGCATTCCCCCTCCCGCAATTTGCCTCCTACACACACCAATGCATTCCTGACACAATCATGAGCCTCCCTTCCCACTGATGCAAGATAAGGCAGTCTACTGATACATATGTGCCAGAAGCCATGGATCAGCCCATGTGTACATGTATTCTTTTTGGTTGGTGCCTTAATTTCTAGGAGTTGGGGGGGCGGGGTCTGGTTAGTTGATGTTGTTCTTCCTGTGGGGTTGCCATCTCCTTCAGCTCCTTCAGTCCTTCCCCTAACTCTTCTATTTGGGTCCCTGGGCTCAGTCCAGTTGTTGGCTGTGAGAAACTGTATCTGTCTTCATTAGGAGCTGGCAGAGCCTCTCAGAAGACAGCCATACCAGGCTCCTGTCTACAAGCACATTTTTGGATCAGCAATAGTGTTGGGGTTTGGTGTATGCAAATGGAATGGATCATCCAGTGGCAGTCTCTTTGATTGCCTTTCCTTCAGTCTCTGCTCTATTTTTTTCCTGCATTTCCTTTAAGACAGTTACAATTCTGGGTTAAAAATTTTGAGATGGGTGGGTGACCCCATCCCTGAACTGGGGACTGTGTCTACCTACAGGAGGTCATCTGTTTAGGTTCTAACTCCTCACTGTTGGGCATTTTGGCTCTTATCATCCCCATTCAGTCCTGGAGCCTCTGGCATCTGGGACTTACTAAAGGTTCCCCAAATCCACCACCCCTCACTGCTAATAATCTTTATTCATTCTCTTAGCCCTCTTGATTTCTCTCTGTTCTCTTCCCATACCTGGTCCTGCCTACCCCCACCCACTTTTTTTTTCATCCCCTCCCCTATTCCACCCAGGTCCCTCTCTCTCTCTAAAAATGGAGATTATTTTGATCTCCATTCTAAGTGGTTCTGCAACATCTACTATCTGGCCTTCTTTCTTGTTAAGCTTCATAAATGGTCTATGAGTTGTATTGTGGGTAGTTTGAGCTTTTGAGCTAATATCCATTTATCAATGAAGACATACTATGTATGTTCTTTGGGTCTGGATTACATCACTCAGGATGATAGTTTCTAATTCCATCTATTTGCCTGCAAAATTCCTTTTTTCTTAATAGCTGGGTAGTATTCCATTATGTAAATATACCACATTTTCTGTATCCATTCTTCACTTGAGGTACATCTGGATTGTTTCCAGCTTCCGGCTATTATAAATAAGGCTGCATGAACATAGTGGAGCATGTGTACTTGTTATATTTTAGAGCATCATTTAAGTATATGCCCAGGAGTAGGATAGCTACATAGGTAGAGCTATTTCCAATTTGCTGAGGAACCACCAGACTGATTTTCAAAGTGGTCGTACCAGTTTGCAATCCCACCAGCAATGGAAGAGTGTTTCTCTTCTTCCACAGCCTCTTGCCCTTAATATGTCTCACTTCTAAGCCATGCCTTTAAGTCACGCCCTTAGGTCTTATCTCTAAATCACACCTTTAAGTCAGACCCTTAAGTCTGACTCTGAATCACACCTTTAAGTCTCACACACCCAAGGGAAGATCCTGGGTATCTAAAACAAGATGTCGTCAGAGTGTGCTCAGCTGTTGTAGGCTATTGTAAGCAAGTCTCTTGTCAGGGTATATGGCTCAAGATGGCTGCAAGGATGATAGTCGCCTTCTGTCAGCTCCCCACATCTGCTGTCACCGGAGTGTATTATTTTACCCATTCTGATTGGTTTAAAGGGGAATCTCAAGGTCTTTTTGAATTGCATTTCCCTGATGACTAAGCATGTTGAACATTTCTTTAGGTGTTTCTCAGCCATTCATGATTCCTCAGTTGAGAATTCTTTGTTAACCTCTGTACACTATTTTCTATTGGGAAATTTGGTTTTCAAGAGTCTAACTTCCTGAATTCATTATATATTTTGGATATTAGCCCTCTATTGGGTGTAGGGTTGGTAAAGATCTTTTACCAATCTGTTGGTTGCCATTTTGTTCTATTAACAGTGTCTTTTGTGTTATAGAAGTTTTTCAGTTTCATGAAGTCCCATTTGTCAATTGTTGATCTTAAAGCCTAAGACATTGGTGATCTGTTCAGGAAAATTTCCCCTGTGCTGATGTGTTCAAAGCTGTTTCTCACTTTCTCTTCTATTAGACTCAGTGTATCTGGTTTTATGTAGAGGTCTTTGATCCACTTGGACTTGAGCTTGGACAAGGAGATAAAAATGGATCAATTTTCATTCTTCTATATGAAGACCACCAGTTAGACAAGCACAACTTATTGAAAATGCTGTCTTTTTTCTACTGTATGGTTTTGGGTTCTTTGTCAAAGATCAAGTGACCATAGATGTGTGGGTTTATTTCAGAGGTTTCAATTTTATTCCACTTATCTACTTTTCTGTCTCTGTATCACGTGGTTTTTATCACTATTACTCTGTAGTACAGCTTGAGGTCAGGAATGGCAATTCATCCAGTTCTTTTATTGCTAAAGATTGTTTTCACTATCTTGGGGTTGTTTTGTTTTGTTTTGTTTTGTTATTCCAGATAAATTTGAGAATTGCTCTTTCTCTCTGTGTGAAGAATTGACTTAGAATTTTGATGGGGATTGTGTTAAATCTGTAGATTTCTCCTGATAAGATGGCCATTTTTACTATGCTAGTCCTACTATTCCAGGAACATGGAAGATCTTTCCATCTTATGAGGTCTTCTTTGATATCTTTCAGGCATGTACCTACACATAATATAAGCAATATACAGCAAACCAACAGCTAACAGAAAATTAAATGTAGTGAAACTTGAAGCAGTCCCACTATAATCAGGGTATAGACAAGGCTGCCCACTCTCTCCCTATCTATTTAATATAGTACTTGAAGTTCTAGCTAGAGCAATTAGACAACAAAAGGAGGTCAAAGGGATACAAATTGAAAAGGAAGAAGTCAAAATATTACTATTTGCAGATGATAGTATAAATAAGTGGCACAAAAATTCTACCAGAGTGTGGGGAGCCAACAGAAGGCAGCTATCATCCGTGCAGCCATCTTGAGCTATATACCCTGATAAGAGACTTGTTTACAATAGCCTACAACATCTGATCACACTCTGATAACATCTTGTTTTAGATACTCAGGATTTTCCCTTGGGTGTGTGAGACTTAAAGGTGTGTGACTTAAGGGTATGACTTAGAGATCTGATTTAGAGACAAGACCTAAGGGCATGATTTAAGGGCATGACTAAAAGGCATGGCTTACAAGTGAGACATATAAAAGGTGAGAGGCAGACAGAAGCAATCAGTAGGAATTAGACATTAGAAAGTAGGCACTTGAGACTCTAGACCAGAGGAAAGACAACTAGGATTAGACACTCAGAAGAGAACTTGGAAGGTAACAGACTATCAGACATTAGGCACTTAGTACTTGGAGAAAGCAACTAGGAACTAGACACTTGGAAAAGCACTAGGGACTAGGAATTAGGAACTAGGGACTAGGACCTCAAGACTTGGGATTTGGACTAGGAAGAGAGACTGAAGAATAAATGGGATTGAATCACACACTCTGTCTGGTCTCCATTCTTCGTGTCTGTCCTCACTCTTTCTCTTGCTGAACCAGAGCAACTTGGGGCAGTAACAACTTAACCCCCAAGGCTTTTGACAGTGTAGGTTCAAACATTGATAGAGCGGTCCCCGACATTTTGGCCCCCAAACCTGGAATAGCTCAGGCAGCAACACCAGAGAACTTCTACACTTGATAAACAACTTCAGCAAAGTGGCTTGATATAAAATTAACCCAAACAAATTATTAGCCTTCCTTTACATAAAGGATAAATGGGATGAGAAAGAATTTAGGAAAACAATGCTTTTCACAATAGTCACAAATAATATAAAATATCTTGGCATTACTCTTACCAAGAAAGGAAAAGATCTGTATTACAAAAACATCAAAGAGGAGATTCTTGGTCCAATGAAAAACGAACACAGAGTGTAGGGGGGGATCGTGAGGGTCGGGAGGGGGTAGTGGGGGTAGAGGGTAGGTAAGGGCACAGCCTCATAGAAGCATGAGTAGGGGGGATGGGATAGGAGGTTTCTGGGTGGTGGGAGGAAGTGAGGTAAGGGGATAAAGTCTGAAATGTAAATATAATACCCAATTTTTAAAAATTAAAAAAAATTAAATAAAAAAAGAAAGCAAAGAACAGAAAAAATAAAAATAAAAAAATAGCTTGATACTAAAATTTGTTTTGAGAATTGTATATTGCAGAATACAGAGCCTTGGTGTATCTACTCATCAAGCAAGCTGAGCAGACCTGCTCAAATCTCTAATGTCCTGGAATTCCATCTGGATGCAGTGAAGACCCAGCATCAGAGGCTTATCAATTTACTCTTCCCCCCACCCCTCTTCCAATATCTCAATGCCCATAATCAGCTGAAGAAGTTAATGATGATTCATGGCCCATATTCCCTGTGCTTGGGGACTAAGGTGACTAAGGCTGTCTTTCTAGGGAAAAGTAGTGGTTTTCTTGGAATAAGGAAGATTAGCTAGGATTTATTTCAGAGCAATAACCTATTGGTAGAAATCTGTATAATTATTCTCAAGATGAAGTTATAATTTTTTAAATTGTACAAAATATACTTCGATTTCAAATTTAAGGTTTCCATTGGTACGAGATTCTTATTGATATAAAAGTGAGATGAATATTGATACTCACATAGGCATTGTGCCTGTATAACACATTTAGGAATACAAGGTTTAGACCCAGTCCTTCTTTAACTTTTTTAACTGATTTGAGATGGTTAGCCTGTGAGTTAAGGGACTATAGCAAATTCAGGGCTTTGAGTTTATTGTGAAGATATTTTCTGTATTTTATTTAGAAATAGCTGAGAGGAGTTAACAGACAACAGTCCAGATTGCCTTACATGGATAGTTGGTTTTCAAAATGTCAAAAGTCCACAGAATTGACTATACAAACATTTCTATATTAATGTTCATTTTGATTACAGACCTGTCTGCTCCTGACAGCTTCCTGTCTTGGATTCTAAGAAGAAATTGAGCATCTTTGGAGTTACTCCAGTTGTGGTGAGACAGCCACTCGGCAAGAATTGCCTCTTCTCATCTACAGACAAATTACTGTCCAGAAAAGGATACACTGGCAGAACAATCGACTGATTATATCTGCCTAGACAGACTAATCAGCCCTTAATAATTCTGCATCACTATGGTCTGTCAGAAGATCATGGGCTAAAAGGCTGAAGATCAGATGCTCCAACGTTTTGAAGTATAGGGACTGTCCAGGTGTTCAGCAGTCTCTATAAATTGGCTAAGTTTTAGAAGCTATGCTTTGTGCTTCCCATAATTTCAGTTAACTCAGTCATTCTGAACTTCTGATGGGGTTGAAAACTTATAGTCTCACAGCCAATCCTGGTTATTTATTTTAAGAGAAAAGACTTGAGTGGATGGCTTTCAGCTGACATTCATTCTAAAGCCAAGAAAAAACCTAGGTTCAGAACTAAATGTTTTAGTTAGGAGAGATGACAGAAGTTCTGGTTAGTCAACAAAATGATGGACTGGTTATTAGAACTAACTTGTACCTCACTGGTACAAATTGGCATAATTATGCTCTAATTATATTTTAAAAGAAAAGTTTTATTTTAACAGGAAGGGTGATATGTAGGAGAAGCTAAGGTGGGAGGAGTACGGAGAGGAAGAGAAGGAGTAAGGAGAGGAGGAGAAAAAGGACAGGAGAAGCTAGGTGATGAGAAAGAGAAAGAGAGAGAAAGAGGGGAGGGGACATGGAGGCAGATGTTCACGTGTCTCCACCAGTCAAAGATAGTTGATATATCTAGGTTGAGTATTGGGTTACACTTCTGACTGAGCATTACCAAACTTATAAAGCCTTTGATTAACATTTTAAAAAACTGTATAAAAGCAAAAAGGAAAAGGGGGCATGGGATAGGGGTTTTCTAGGGAGGGGAAATGGGGAAAGGGGATGACATCTGAAATGTAAATAAAATATCCAATAAAAAATAAATAAAAAATGAAAACAAATCAAGTCTTTGAAGAAAGAAATTGAAGAAGACTAACATATCTTAAAATGTCACAAAAAGTCTTTATTTTAGATTTTAGTTTAATTACCTCATTTCTCCTTTACATTTCCTCCTTCCAAACTCTGCTCTCTTTCACAATTATTAATGCTTTATATGCATGCATGTGAGAGTGTGTGTGAGTATACACATATATATTCCTACTAATGTGTGTAAGAAAGTATATGACAGCATATACCAGTGAGATTATGAATTTAAAGAATGTTGCTATGCTGAGATTTGCTGCTACAGATACTGCTTATAAAATTATCCATGGCTTCAGGTCAGTACTTTCATTTTGGTCAAGCTTCAAGAATGGCATATCTAGCTTGATCGTGCTAGCCCTTTTAGTCCTGGGAATATTTTTATTCCTGCCCATCATGTTAAAGCTTATCTTTAACAATATCAACATGTTGGCAGCCAAAGTACATGACTTGAAACTAAAATTGGACCCCCAGACTGAGTTTTTAACAGACTGGCAAGCCAAAGATGGGTAAGTTTCTGCACAGAGCCTTACCAAACTAAGACATAAGTGCATTGCTTTTCATAATGCATATTCCATGACAGGTAAGGAAGGCATTCTTGTTAGAAAGACCTAAGACAGGCTCAGTCTTGTACATAAAATTAAAAAAGGGTAGAAATGTGAAGAGCTTTTGGGGCAGCGTGGCAGAAATCTGACATTGGCCAAGGACAAGAAAATGGTCTGCTTGGCAGGAATATGACATTGGCCAAGGACAAGGAAATGAGGTTCAGGCAGGTATCTGACAATAGGCTAGAACAAAGAAGTAATTTTAGGCAGAAATCTAAATCTTAGGCTAGAACAAAGAAGTAACTCCAGGCAGGAATGAAAATCTTAGGCTACAACAAAGAAGTAGGCTTCGAGCATAAAAATGACTTTGGGCTAGGACAGACAAGTTGGCTTCCTAAATTTCATTTACTACTTATTCATTTATCCTTGGCATTTGGCTTTGATTCTTACATTCATTTGATGTAGATGTTTGACCTTTCTACACTGAATCCAAAGACTAGGTAAAAAATAAAATATAGAGATGAAAAGCAAAAAGTTGGTTCCAGTTATTTCACCAAAACAAAAATTCTTGATAGACCAGTCTATTAACTTTGGATATATGCCTTAATGATTTGAAAGTAGTTCAAATAATGAAATTTTATTTTCATCATGAGTGATTGTGCTGAAGAGCATGATTTATGTTTTTCAATATTTAACCTTTCAGAGTTCAATCATATACTCATTGGGTACTGGGAACTGTGCATATATAGCTAGTATAGTACATGAACATTGACTACCAAAACCAATGCAAGAGAGAATGAATAGTGCATGTTCACCAGCAGGATCTGTCCTGTGGGAAAAGGAAAAAGACATAATAAGGTATTATGGAGATAAAGTGTTCTCTAAGGTTTAGAAAAAACTGGATTAAGAACATGTAGAAATATTAGTGGATGACATTATTTTTCTCAAGTGAAAACAGCAAGTGGATTTTGTACAGATGACCTACAATTTAAAGAGTCAGTAACCACACAGTAATTTATATTTTATATATGCAGTAATATTTTTGAGGGTATATATGCAACCTTTCTAGCAATATAATGTATCAATTGATTTTTGTTCTATTGACTTGAATTATGATCAATCTGTAGGATTTTATAATGGCATTTCTAAGTTTTTTGATAAAAGGTGTTTCTCTAGTATGGGCATTCATAATTGTGTGTGTGTGTGTGTGTGTGTGTGTGTGTGTGTGTGTGTGTGTGTTTCTCCATTGGTAATATACCTTGTGATTTGATTTCTATGTTTTGAAATACCTGATATTTTTTCTGCTACTAAAATTTCATAACAACATTGAGGACAAATGTAATGCAACAGTGCTCAATGGGGTGATACAGCTAGTGGGCTGACACATAATTAGAAGTTTATAAAACTATGGTTCCTTAGGCACTGAATACAGAGCATTTCTGTCGACTCTTTAACATAAGTTAGAATAAACGACAATGAAATATGTGCTTATAAGTAGCATGTGTCTGTTTTTCTTATATTGTATATAAGAAATTTCAATCACTGAATCATACATACTAAGCACAAAATTTAGAGAAATATAAAAGAAAAGACTAAGAAAATAATTTCTAAGGATACTTTTGGTAATTTAACACTTTGAAAATGAAAATAGTTGGAAAAATAAATGGTTATTAGAAAAGCTTCAAGGAGATTTGTTTCAGTATGACCATTTTTGATGTGTTAATTTCCACTTCTCAGGTTCTTACTCTGGCTTTTACTCTATATATTTTCCTTTAGGTTCTTCTTTCCAATAACTATTGGATTAGATTTACTACCTTATTTTCTTCTACTAAATCAGATGGATATCAAGTTGTAGCTTTAATCTGGTCCCTTTTTTCTCTAGCTCAACATGACAGCGATGATATGGTTAACAATTATTATGCCAGTGGCTGAATTTGGCAATCTACTGCAATTAATGAAAGTGGAAGAAATTCTTAAAACATGTATTCAGCAATTTTGTGGCCCACTTATTTAAAAAGTTTAGTTCAATATTCTTTTGAAAATCTTAGTCCAGAACTCACCAGTTCCTGTCAAAGCTTACAAATGAACATATTACCTAAAGTCAAAACAAAGAAGCATATTTCAGAAATGTTTTTGTAATATTAATTATAATTGTGAACTCAGAGTTGAGAAGCTAATTGTTCCTTGAAATAATTACAAAGCTGTAATAAGAAATGAACTCAAAGCTATCTTGAATACTCCCATTGTGTTGACATTTTAAAGATGATTTTTTAAAATATATAGCATTTATTACTCTGAAAATTCATGAATTTCACCAGGGAATTAAGTATATTCATCTAATAAGGATAATTCTTTTCTCCCTTAAAAATGATGAGGTAGAGCTGGAGAGGTGCTTTGCTTAGTATAAGGATGGTTGCTCATTGTCAACTTTTTAGCTGACACGTAAGAAACCTGAGATCTGAGGCCCTGGTACCTTGTCTGCTGGGCATAGGATCTGAGAACTGGAAAGAGTGGGGACAGACTACACTGTGATGCCATAGACAATCCTATTTCAGTTTCAGTGTACTTTTATACACAAATGTAAAACAAAAAGTAATGATCTAAGGAAGGTTGTTTGAATTCAGTAAAATATGGTAGGAAAATCAGGATTAGAAGAACATGTATATAAACGCCAATCAGCACACACTACGTATTAACAGAGAAGCCCTTTGCCAGAACTTTCTCAATACAGACCAATTTATTCAAAATTGCCTGGTATGTACTACAGATTATATCTGTGAAAGCGAAGGCAAAGCAGAAGGTCATATGCTGACTCAGGACGCACTGACTAGATTGAGTTCTATATCTATGTTCTGACATCCAACAAGAATAAATATGTCTGTTTTCTTCCTTTTCTTTTTTTGGGGGTGTTGTCACAAGGGTTTGGGGAGTGTACCTGGAAGAACTTGGAAGTGAGCGTGATCAGGGTACACGATATAAAATTCCCAAATAATCAATAAAAATATTAAGTTGGAAACAGAAAGGAAGCTTGATGATCTTTTATTTTCCTGGTATCAAAACTTGGTTGCTGTAAAGAAACAGATGTTTTTAATCTTAAAAAAAAAAATAGAATTCCTTAGTTGCATTTAAATGACACTGGTTTTTATAGTTGACCAATCTTGGGTCAAATTTCAGAAATGACACTCTGATATACAAAACAATCTTTTAAAGGTTTTTCTATTGTTTTAAGTAATATGAACGGTCCTCTGAAAAAATAAACTGCAGGATTAACTTTCTTGTGTGTGTGTGGTTCTATAAAATGTCAGAATAATTAGAGAACAGCAGATTGCTGACAATATACATAAAAAGCCACATTTGGTTTATTAATTGCATACTTTTATTATTTCATGCTAAACAACAGTATTTATATAACTCTATTATTGGATTATGTGATAGGTGAAAAATTTGAATTCTAGTCATGTTAGTGACTTTAGCTCTTTGTACAAGAGGTCATGTTGTATTTGTTATCATTTCAATTTGTTTCTCTTACCACTCAACTCATACATTAATAGTGTTTATGTTTTGGGGGGAGGTAATGAAGATTAGATAAGGATGGTGTAGCCTCCATGATGATACTGATGAATTCATGGCATTTAAGAAGAGGAAGTGTGACTAGACAGCATGCTGGCCTGTCTCACTTCAAGATGCCCTCTGTAACAGGAAGCCCATTGTCGTTTGAGAGGATGCTCCTAGTGCACTCATTGCTCCATAAGCATGAATTAAGTAAGTTTCTCCTACTTGCAATGATAAATTCTCACGTATTTTGTCCTACCAAACTACAGAAAACTACTTTTTAATATTCTATGTCTTTCAAGATTACTGAATTAAAACCTGGTGCTAGACTCTTTGCTTTTGTATTGTGTATCTCATCCTCCTCTGATGCCCAACAAATGATCTGGCATGTAGTTTTTGCATATTCTGCTTACGTAGACCTCATTTTCTCTTTTTTCTTGACAGCAGTACAGCCTATGGTCCTTTCTTCTCTGATATATTTCTTCTTGGGGTTTTAAAGTCTTAATTTCTTTCATTTTTCATTCACACAGATTTATTATTTTTTCTGTTTCTAAGTACAGTAGGCCATCTAGATTTTCCTTTTTAACATCATGGCTTTCAAATGAGTTGTTTATTCATGTTTTTGTGGTCTTTGTTTATTGTTATTGCTATAGCATTTCAGTTCTGTTCTAATATTTTCCCTTTCCTCATTATTCCATGTTGTTGACATCTTAGCTTTGTTGGGTGCCCATCCCCTCCCTAATAACTCACCAAATAAAAAGTAAGTTTTAACTTTTATTCTTTGTTTTTTATCTACTTTGATTACAAGTACTTATAGCTGCAGATTGTCTTCCTATTTCCTCTTTCTCTGACTGTCTTGACCATTGTTGTATTTATTTTTCAGAGCATGGTGCATGATCTCTGACACAAACAGTAAGTACCACTTGATAAATAATGATGAAAATTGAATGCCATTGGGAATATGAACTATAAAAGTTCAATTACAAGTAGCGTTTTTACAATGCTAAGGACATCCTAGAAGCTGTAGTCTTGCTAACTAGGTAATAAAATGACAAGATATACTAAGAAAACCAATTTTGACAAATGGCAAATGCTTTTATCATGTTTTTGCAGTGGATATATGCATATTAACTAACTTCCTTAATTTTCGGTTCCATTTTTTTGTAATGGTGGATTCATGATTCCCAACACTAATCTTTTGTTTAGATTAAAAGAAGTGGTCCATCACATTTTCAGAGATTATCACAGAGTAACTATTTAATTAGTGATGGGTTTTCTCACCTGCTCTGCAGATGACTCTATTATGGTTAGAGTAAGTTCGAATTAGTAAGTAATCCAATGGTAGGAAAAAAATTCAGATCATGAAAATTTTTTTAAAGCTAAACATTTCTTTTGAAGTATAAATCTGATTTATTTTAAAACATTATATATAATGATTTTTAAAGAAATTCCATTTTATTACAAATAGATTTCTTTTACGTTAAATCCTAATTACAATTTCTCCTCCTTTCTCTCCTCCCAGTTTCTCTTCATACGCCCTTTTATCCAGATCCACCACCTTTGTCCCTCTCATTAGAAAAGAATAAGCTTCTAAGAGACAACAACAAAACATGACAAAATAAAATACAGTATGATGAAACAAAATTTCTCGCATCTAAGTTGGATGAGGCAACCCAACAGAAAGAAAGTGTTCTAAGAGTAGGCACAAAAATCAGAGATGCACTCATTCACACACTCTGGAATCTCTTAAAAATACTAAACTGAAAGCTATAATATATACATAGAGGTCCTGTTGTAGACCCATGTAGGCCTTGTGCTTGCTACTTCAGTCTCTGTGAGTTCATACTAGCCTTGTTTAGTTGATATAGATGACCTAGTTTTCCTGGTGTCTTCCATACCCTTTGGTTCTTACTTTTTCACTACTCTTCCACAAAGTTTCCTGAGCTATGATGAGAGAGATTTAATTGTGACATCCCATTCATAGTTACGTGTTCAATGTCTCATTATCTGTGTAATATCTTGTTGTGGGAAAATGTCTGTATTTGTTCCCATCTGCTGTAGGAGGAAAGTTCTCTGATGATGGCTGAATAAGGCACTGATCTATGAATATAGCAGAATGTCATTATGAGTAATTTTATTATTTATCTGTCTGTCTGTCCACTGTCTGTCTATCTATCTATCTATCTATCTATCTATCTATCTATCTATCTATCATATTTTATCATCTATCATCTATCTATTATTTGTTTTTCAGACAGGTAGAATTTGGATTTTCCCTAAGCCTATGAGCTATCTAGTTTCTGGTTCATTGTCACTGTGCTGGCTGGTCTTGGGTCAACTTGATATACAAACTAAAGTTTTCTGAAAGGGAGGGAACCATAATTGTGAAGATGTCTCCAGAAGATCCATCTGTAAGGTATTTTCCTAATGAATTATTGATGAGAGATGGTCCAGGTCCAACCAATTGTAGGGTGGTTCCATCCCTGGACTGTTGGTCCTGGGTTCTATAAGTAAGTCATCGGAATCTAGTAAGTAGCATCCCTCCATGGCTTCTCTCTCCGCTTCTGTCTTCATGTTCCTGTCCTGCTTCAGTTCATGTGATGACTTTTTTCCTTTGATGATGAACATTGATAGGGAAGTATAAGCCAAGTAAACCTTTTTTTTTTACAACTGGTGTTTTGGTCATGGTGTTTCACTGTAGAAATATAAATTCTAAGATAATCACTCAAGCAGTTTTGGGTATGAGCTCTTCTTGTGGAATGGGCCTGAATTTTTGGAGATTTCCATGGGTCAAAAGTTCAATTGGATATACCCAGTTCTGGTACTGGAAGCTTCATATGGTGACAAGAGATGGCCAGTTGGGAATCCATATTCCTCATTATTTGGAAATTTCATTAGCATCATCTTTATATATTTTATGGAGTTTCCACTACACTACATTTCTATACCATTCTTCAAATGCCCCTCAGTTCTAGTTCTTTCTCCCCGTATTTCCTTCCTCAACCTCATCTTGCCTCCTCCTCCTCACCTTATCTTCCTGTTCTATTCCCCATACCCCTTTCCACCTGTTAAATCTATTTTTACCTCCCAGGGAGATCCATGTGTTCCCCACCCACTGGTCCCCAGTCCCTTCCTCTATACTTGACCTTTCTGGAACTATATACAAACAATAGTTTGGTTATCATTTATTTAATGGCCAATATTTACATATAAGTGAGTAAATACCACATTTATCTTTATGTATGTGAGTTATCTCACTCAGGATAATTTTTTGATGTCATTTTTTTAACAGCTGAGAAATATTTTATTGTATAAATGTACCAGACTTCCTTTATCCATTCTTCTGTTGAAGGACATCCAGATTGTTTTCATTTCCTGGCTATTATGAATAAAGTAAACATGAGCAAGTGGTTGGGTTGAGTATCTTTGTGAAAGGATACAGTATCCTTTGATATGCACTGGAGTGGTATAGCTGGGTCTTGAGATAGATCAATTCCTATCTTTCTGAGGAACCACTATGTTGATTTTCAAGTGATTGTACCAGATTGCAATCCCATCAGCAATGGAAGGGTGTTCCCCTTGCTTCCCATTTTTACATGTATGAGCTGCCATTTGTGTTACTGATATTAGCCATTCTGATGTAACATATAAGATGAAACCTCAAAGTAGATTAGACTAGCATTTCCATGATTGCTAGGGATGTTGAACATTTTTTAAAGTGTTTCTTAGTGATCTGATTTTCTTCTATTGAGACTTTCCTGTTTAGATCTATACCCCAATCTTAATTGGATTCTTTGTTTTTTGATATCTTTGGTTCTATATTTATTTTGAATATTAGTTCTCCATCAGATATGAAGTTTGTGAAGATAATTTTTTTTCTTTTCCCCCCTTTTCCCCCTGAGAACCATGCTCTTTGCCTTATGGAGTTTTCCAGTTTCATAAGGTCCCATCTAAAAACTGTTGATCTTAGTGCTTTTGCTAATGATGTTCTGTTCAGAAAGTCTTCTCCAATGCTAATGAGTTCAATGATATTTCCTAATTTATCTTCTATCAGGTTCAGTGCATCTGGTTTTATGTTGAGGTCTTTGATCCATTTGGAGTTGAGTTTTGTGCAGGGTAATATATATGAATGTTTATATTCTTTGACATGTAGACATGGGGTTTGACTAGCAGCATTTCCTAAAGATGCTGCCTTTTATTCTCATGTGCTTTTCTGGCTTCTTTATAAATAACCAGGTGTCTGTGACTTATAGTGTGGTCATCCTGTAGTTTATGGATAATACTCATTTATAAGTCAGTACATACCATGCATGTCTTTTTGGGTTACCTCATTCAGGATATTTTCTTGTTCTGTCCATTTGTGTACAAAATTCATGATGACCTTGTTTTTAATAGCTACCCAGTATTCTATTGTATAAATGAACCACATTTTCTTTATCCATTCTTCAGTTGAGGAATATCTGGGTTGTTTCAAGTTTCTGCAAATAAATTACAAATAAAGATGCAAGGACATAGCTGGGCATCTGTCCTTGTGGTATAGTAGAACATCTTTTAGGTCTGTACCCAGAAGCGGTATATCTGGGTTTTGAGCTAGAACTATTCCAAATTTTCTGAGAAACTGCCACATTGATATCCGGAGTGGTTGTACAAGTTAACACTCCCATCAGCAATGGAAGAGTGATCTCCTTGCTCCATGTCTTTAACAGCATATGCTATCACTTGAGTTTCTGATCTTAGCTATTCTGATGGCTGTAAGGTAGAATCTCAGAGTAGTTTTGATTTAACAAGGAGGGTCCAAGGGAAGATGCTTGAATCTTACACAGAATGGAAAATAAAACAGATACTGGAGGTAGATGAAGGGAGGGAACTGTGTAAGAGAGAGAATGGAAAAAGAAAATTGTCAAGGGATCAGTTATAAGGAGAGACGAGTAGAGAAAAGGAAAATTGGCAGTGGCAGGGTGGGGGTGCAACTCTTAGATGTACCATAGACTCTGGATGGGGCTGGGAAAGGCCACAGGGAATAAATAGGTGTTATTCTAGCTAAAACTCTTAGCAGTTGGAATATGTATCACGAAGTGGCCACCTCCTGTAGCCAGGCATTACTCCAAGTGAAAGGATAAGGACACAGTCCCACCCACAAAACCTTTAACCCAAAATGTCTCCAGCCCACAAAATGTAGAGACAAACATGGAACAGAATCTGAGGGCATGGCCAACCCATGACTGGTCCAACTTGAGACTCATCTCATGAACAAGAACCAATCACTGACACTATTAATGGTACTTTATTATGCCTGTAGACAGAAGCCTAGCATAAGTGTCCTCTAGAAGGCTCCACCCAGAAGCCAAAGGAAACAGATGCAGAGACCCATAGCCAAACATTAGAAGGAGCTTGGATACTCTTGTGAAAGAAGTGGGAGAAAGATTGACGGACTAGAAGGGGATAGGAACACAAGAAGACTAACAATGTAAACTAAACTGTATTGTTCAGGGTCTTAGAGTCTGAACCACCAACCAAAGAATAAGCACAGACTAGATCTAGGCCTGATGCGCAAATGTAGCAGATATGGTTTGTTACTGAATCTGTTGCCTGCCTGTTGATTGTGTTCTCCTAACTAAATCATCTTGTCTGGGATTACAGGGAGAGGACATTTTTAGTCTGGAAGTGGTTTGGTGTGCCAGGGTGGGGTGATACTCAGGGACACCTGACCCTTCTCAGAGAAGAAGGGGAGGTGGTGGGGAAAGGTGCTGTGTGAGAGGGGTGCTGAAAGTAAGGGGACTGTGATTGGGATATAAATAAATAAATAAATAAATAAATAAATAATAAAAGCTTAATTTAAAAATTATTTCTTGTAGTGTGTCAGGGCCAAAAACATTTTAAAGTCACTGATTATAAGTTTAACTGTCTAAATAAATAATTAATTTTAATAATATAATTTTCTGAATATTTAAAAAATGAAACAAAAAACAAACAAACAGCAACAAGCAGGTATCCATAAGTGTTGAGATTTATGTCTGATTCTTCAGTTTGATTACATTATGAATGTGTCTGTTTTTTATACCTATAACACACTTTAAAAATTATTATTACTATTGCTTTGTAGTATGTAGTGGTTTGAATATGCTTGGACAAGGGAGTAGTACTATTAGGTGGTGTGGTCTTATTGGAGTAGTTGTGGCCCTGTTGGAGGAAGTGTGTCACTGCAGGGGTGGAATTTGAAACCCTTCTCCTAGCTGCCTGGAAGTCAGTCTTCTCCTGGCTGTAGTTGGATCAGTTCTTTCACCAGCACCATGTCTGCCTGGATGCTGCCATGCTTACTGCCAAGATGATAATGGACTAAAACTCTGACACTGTAAGCTATCACCAATTAAATGTCCTAATATAAGAGTTGCCTTAGTCATAGTGTCTTTTCATAGCAATAAAACCTTAACTAAGATAGAAGTTAGTATCAGAGACTGAGGTATTGCTGTGATAGGCCTGACCACGTTTTTTTGTTTGGAGGAATGTGGATTTTGGGACTTTGGATTTGGGAAACAGTAGACTGCTTTGTGTGGAACTCCATTCTAGTAAGAATAAGACATTGGTCCAGATTAATTGAGACTGTTGATCTTCCCACAGGATAGCTCACCTCTTTAACTTCTTTCAGCCTTTCCCTAATTCAACCACAGGGGTCAGCACTTCTTTCCATTGGTTGAGTGCAAATATCTGCATCTGACTCTTTCAGCTGCTTGTTGGGTCTTTTTGAGGGCAGTCATGATAGGTCCCTTTTTGTGAGTTCTCCATAGCCTCAGTAATACCAAGATCTCTCAAACACTGGACCACCGAAAAGGCAGCATTAACAAGCTGATATGAGGCACTCACCTCATATACAGCAGAGAACTGTCAAGTCTGTTTTTAATAAGAGATGATGTACCTAACCCTCAAGAGACTGGAGGCTCCAGGGAGTTTAGAGGTCAGATGGGGTGGGGGTTGGGGGTTGGATACAGCCTTGTGGAAACAGGGGGTGGGTTGGAGGTGTGGGATTTGGAACAATCAGAGCGTGGACAGGGGGCATGGGGAATAAAATCTGAAGAATGAATGAATTAATAAATAAATAAATAAATAAATAAATAAATAAATAAATAAATAGAAAGTCAGTGGTGCTGAGAGTGATTTCAAATGTACAGCCTTGCTCTAGAGGTTTCACTGAAGAGGAATTTTAGTATGTTGCCTGGAGATCATCCTTATGATGTTTTGGTGATGAATGTAGCTTCCTTTTTCCCTTGTATGAGGAGTCTGCCCAAGGCTAAGGTGAAGAGATTCATCATATTAACTGCATTGATAAAGGAAGTCTACTTACTTGTTCTGGTCTAGTATTTAGATTCCTGCCTGGAATTACTTCTTTGTTCTAACCTAATGTCAGATTCCTGCTTGAAGTCTAATTTCCTTGTCCTTGGAAAATGTCATATTCCTGCCAAGCAGCCCATTTCCTTGTCATTGGCTAATTTCAGATTCTTGCCAAGCAGCCCCAAAGGCTCTCCACTTCTCTCTCTTTTTTATTTCATTAAGAAGACTGAGCCTGTCTTAGGTCATTATGACAAGAGTGCCTTCCTTACCCATTATGGAATATGCATTATCCAAAGCAATGCACTTCTGTCTTAGGTTGGTAAGGCTCTGTGCAGAATCTTACCCGCCCTTGGCTTGACAGCCTGTTAATTTAGTAACTCTGTCTGTGGATCCAGTGAGGCATGACACATGAGATGGCTCCTTATCCTTAAATTCTGAACCTCCTTCCAATAATTTGAATAGGATAAAGAGCATCAATCCATTCTTTTAAATGCCTATCTAAATTCTCTTGTGTATTCAACACATTAGTAATATTTTCTGCTAAACGATTAACAAAAGTCTTAAATTCTTGTGTCACAGCAATTGCAGAAGCAGTGGTGCTAGCAATTAATGTAATTAAAGCTGTTATACCAGCAATAATCAAACCCACTACCCTCTTGCTTCTGCTTAAAGCCTGACTCACTTCTTCCAGTACTTGCAAGCTACTTTTAGAAAACCAAGGTTCTGTGATTCTTGGAGCACTAAAACAAAAGCTGGTTGGTAGACCTCCATAACTGACATGCCAGATTTCAAAAACAAACAATTAGAAGGTGTACAATTAATATTCAACTTACGTTAAATACTGTAGAAGAAACAAAAGTAATTTTAACTTGACAATTAAAAGAGCCTTAACACATGTGTTAACATCAGTTTGAAATCCAGATCCTGCCCCAACTTTTTCTCTTGCTAACATAACATAATAGAGAACTGAAGCTAACTTAATATATATGTCTCTTGAAATGTCCAGAACCAAACTTCCAAATGAAAATTGTTATTTCCAATATTAGATTGATTTACAGACCAGTTCATGATTGAGTCTGAATAACTGGTCACATTTAAGAACAATGCAAGATTCACTATAACTTCTTTTTATGATTCTCTGTTCCACAAAGTCTAAAATCTTGAATCAAGGCAGCTTGTCCCATCTGGAGTATAGGTAAGCAAAGCTGGGTCAGGAATATATGTCCAATACAGCTTCCCAGTCACTGTTGTCAGGGCACTCAACAAGCTCACAGGTCAGCATCATGCTTTGTCCTGGCATAAGCATGAGTTTACAACTTTCTTAACAAGTTACAAATGTCCTGGGCTGTCTGTGGAATTCCTGATACTACCAGGAAAAAAATGGCATGCACTCAAGTCAGTGTAAACAATTTTTTATATATAAAATAAACGTAATTGTCACTATAAAAAGGAAATAAGTGACATTTTATTTACATGAACACATATGGAATATTTATACTAGAATTACCTTTTGTCATATGTCTATAAAGATTTTAGAAACAAAAGAATAATTGAACATTCAAAAATTATAATGCATACAAATTTTTTCTAGGGTTAATTCTCTTATTGCTTATTCAGTTTTGCCCTTTTGCTTGATTGCTTGTATGTGGGATTTTTGTAACTGATATGCAACCATTTAAATACTATATAATATAACATATATTTAGTATTTCTTAATATATAGTTGTTATTTCAAATTATGGCCTCTGTCCCTCCCCTTTTAAATCTAAACTGTGACATAAGTGAAGGTGACTGTAATCTCCAAGACTATACCCAATGAGGTCATCACAACCTTTCATGTCTGAACATTTATGTCAGACTTCAGAGTTGCTCAATTAGAAATACAATAATTCCATACCCACCATCCTGCCAGGATGCCACATAGAAAGAACTCTTTGAGGAATCCTAATACTCAAATACTTCACATTCTGAACCAGACATGGAAAGAAAGAAGACTAATGTCCTCCATGACTGAGCTCCTACCAAACTTTGAGTCCGTTAAGCAGAGATTAGACAGCATTCATCAGAAACAAGCTGCATCTATGTGACATATTGCAATTCCTGACCTACAAAGTTTGTTATAAAAATGTTTCTATGTTGTTAAATTTGGGGGTAATCCAACCAAAGAACATACACAGGCTGGACCTAGGCCCCATGCACATATATAGCAGATATGTATCTTGGTCTCCATGTGGGTCTACCCAACAACAGGAGTAGGTGGTATCCCAAAAGCTGTTGTTTGTTTGCTTGTACCCATTCCTCTAACTCTGCAGTCTTGTCTGGCATCAGTAGAAGAAGTAACTAGCCTGGCAGAGACTTGATGTGCCAGGGTAGGGGGATAACCAGAAGGTCCTCCACTCTCTCAGAAGAAACGGGAGGAAGGAATGGTAGAGGAACTAAGTGTAGGGGGTGGCCACTGGGATGGGGGAAGTGATTGGGATGTAAAGTGAATAAAAAATAAAATAAATTAAAAATTGGTGGTTAATCTAAAAAAAAAAAAAAGTCACAACACTAGAGAAAATCCTTTCCCTACATTTGTAAATATGAGATAGAAAAAAGGAAGTTCCTCAAGATAAAATACAATAACAAAAGTAATATCCAAATGGTCATAATAATACAAATTATACTTTATATTACTTTTACACTTTTACATACACCCAACTAAACTAACTACCAAACAATATAAGGTATAGAAACTCAGTATGGTTCAATATGCTGAAATTCACAAAAAGAAAAAAAAGGAGATTACATAAACAGCGAAGGGTCTCTAAAGTCATCAAGTGGTATTGATTTTCCAAAATCCTCAGTCTCAGTTCAACAAACATTACTTGTTCCCAAAGTAACTGCACCCTCCTATCGTCATAAAAGCAATAGAACTCTTGCTTTCATAATCATCCATATTTCACTCATCCACTCAGATGCTAGAAAGACAATAAGTGGCCTAGGTTTTTGTGCCACATTGTGCATATTCTTTATTTTATAAATGTAATGATTTTTAAAATCTACTCTCTTATGATATTTCAAATAATGTGGGGGAGATTCAGAGACATTGCCATGAAAACTAACTCTATCCTGGGATTTTTATCCAGAGATAGTTTAATGGCCCACATTGAACATATAACTTCATTCTTTTTATTAGCATTTTTAACTTGCATATTTTATTTATTTACATTTCAAATGTTATTCCCTTTCCCCATTTCCCCTCTGCAAACCCCCTATCCCATCCCCATTTACCCTGTTTCTATGAGGGTGCTCCCCCACCCATATGCCCACTTTTACCTCACCACCCTAGCATTTCTCTACACTGGGACATCAAGTCTTCACAGGACCAAGAGCCTCCTTTGCTACTGATGCCGGATAAGGCCTCTTCAGCTCCTTCACTCCTTCCCCTAACTCCTCCACTGAGGTTCCTGTGCTCAGTTTGATCGGTAGTTGTGAGCATCCCCATCTGTATACGTCAGGATTTCACAGAGGCTCTCAAGAGACAGCTTTATTAGATTCCTGTCAGCAAGAACTTCTTGGCATCAGCAATAGTGTCTGGGTTTGGTGTCTGCATGAGGGATGGCTTCCAGATGGGGCAGTCTCTGGATGGTCTCTCCTTCAGTTTCTGTTCCACTCTTTGTCCTTGTATTTTCTTTAGATAAGAGCAATTCTGGGTTAAAATTTTGGTGATGGATGGGTGGCCCCATCCCTCAACTGGGGATCCATGCTTAACCTCTAGATATGGTCTCCACAAGTTCTCCCCCTCCACTTTGTGGGGGTATTTCAGCTAATGTCATCCCTGTGGAGTCCCAGGAGGCTCTTGCTTTTCTGGCTTCTGAGACTTTCTTGTGGCTACCCTCAATTCCCCATCCCCCATTGCTACACACTCTGCTCAATTTCCTGACCCTCTTTATATCTTCTACATCTCCTCTCATACCTGATTCTTCCTCTCTATTTCCCATCCCCCAATTTGCTTCCTCCCAAGTCCCTACCACCCTCTACTTCCATTGGTTATTTTGTTCCTTCTTCTAAGTAGGACTGAAGCAGCCACTCTTTGGTCTTCCATCCTCTTCAGCTGCATGTGGTCCATGAGTTGTATCATGTGTATTACATGTTCTTTGCCTAATAATCTACTTATCAGTAAATACATATCATATGTCTTCTTTTGTGACTGAGTTACCTCACTGAGGATGATATTTTCTAGATGCATTCATTTGCCTGTGAATTTCCTGGTCACTGTTTTTGTTTTTTATTGGATATTTTCTTTATTTACATTTCAAATGTTATCCCCTTTCCTGGTTCCCTACCCAAAGTCGTTGTTTTTAATAGCTGAGTATTATTCCATTGTGTAAATGTACCATATTTTCTGTATCCATTCCTCTGTTTGAGGGATGTCAGGGTTGTTTCCAGCTCCTGGCTATTATAAATATGACTGCTATGAACATAGTGAAACATGTTGGAACATCTTCTGGGTATATGCCCAGGAGTGGTATAGCTGGGTCCTCAGATAATACTATGCACAATTTTCTGATGAACCCCCAGACTGATTTCCAGAGTAGTTGTACCAACTTGCAATCCCACCAGCAACTGAGGAGTATTCATCTTTCTTCATAACCTTGCCTCCATCTGACATTACTTGAGTTTTTTAACTTATTCTGACTGGTGTGAGGTGGATTCTCAGGGTCGTTTTGATTTGCATTTCCCTGATAACTAAGGATGTTGAACATTTCTCTAGGTGCTTCTTGGCCATTCCAGTTTCCTCAGTTGAGATTTCTCTGTTTAGCTCTGTTCCCCATTTCTTAATAGGGTTATTTGGTTCTCCAGAGTCTAACTTCTTGAGTTCTTTGTATATATTGGATATAAGCCTTCTATCAGATGTAGGATTTGTAAGGTTCTTTTTCCAACCTATTGCTAGCTGTTTTGTCCTATTGACAGTGTCCTTTGCCTTACAGATACTTGATAGTTGTATGAGATCCCATTTGTGGATTCTTGATATTAGAGCATAAGCCATTGGTGTTTTGTTCATGAAATTTTCCTCTGTGCTAATGTGTTCAAGGCTTTTCCCCACTTTCTCTTCAATTAGGTTCACTATATCTGGTTTTTATGTGAAGGTCCTTGATCCACTCGAACTTGATCTTTCTACAAGGAGATAAGAATGTTTTGGGCCCAATTTAGGGCCTGGTTTGGGAATTGTGGACAAACCCAAGGCCTGGTTCAAATTTCTGTGACATTGTGGCAGAGCCTAAGCCTGACTCAAGTTTTCAGACCTGTTTCTGTCACTTCCATAACAGGGTGACTCAGCAAGACCTATTTGGCCCTGCCTCTGCTCCACCATTGCTGATTTAGAGCTTTGCCATTGACTCTGTCAGTCACCCCATACCCTCCTTCACCCTTTCTTCCCTCCTACATTATCTTACCCCACCAAAAATCCCCCTCCCTATGCTCTGAGTTTATATAATTGAGAGGCTGATGCAACAAAGTTGATTTCCTGCATTGACGAGACTCCCAGCCTGGTGTGTTTCTTTTGGGCCATCAATACTCACCATTCTGCTCAGACCTGACAGGACCTGGACTTCTCTCCTCTCACCTGGACCTGCTGGCAAGGCCTACAAAAATGGAACAATTTGCCTTCTTTTACATGTTGACCTCCAGTTGAATCAGCACCATTTGTTGAAAATGCTCTTTTTTTTCCCACTGGTTGGTTTTAGTTTCTTTGTCAGAGATCAAGTGACAATAGGTGTGAGGGTTCATTTCTGGATCTTCAGTTCTATTTTATTGATGTACCTGCCTGTCTCTGTACCAATACCATGCAGTTTTTATCAATATTGCTCTGTAGTACAGCTTGAGGTCAGGGATGACGATCCCCCAGATATTCTTATATTGCTGAGAATAGTTTTCACTATCCTGGATTTTTTTGTTATTCCAAATGAATTTGAGAATTGATCTCTTTATCTCTAGAATAATTGAGTTAGAATTTTGATGGGCATTGAATTAAATCTGTAGATTTTTTTTTCAGCAAGTATTCCATGTTTGCTATATTAATCATGCCAATCCATGGACATGGGAAATCTTTCCATCTTCTGAGGTCTTCTTTAATTTCTTTCTTCAGATACTTGAAGTTCTTATCATACAAATCTTTTATGTGTTTTGAGAGAGTAAGACCAAGATATTTTATATTGTTTGTGACTTATGAAGGGTGTTGTTTCCCTAATTTCTTTCTCAGGCCATTTGTACTTTGAGTAGAGGAAGGCTACTGATTTGTTTGAATTAATTTTATATATAGCCACTTTGTAAAAGTTGTTTATCAGCTGTAAGAGTTCTCTGTTGGAATTTTTGGGGTCACTTAAGTATACTATCATATCACCTGCAAATAGTGATATTATGACTTCTTTCTTTTCAATTTGTGTTGTCTAGTTGCTCTAGCTAGAACTTCAAGTACTATATTGAAAAGATAGGGATAGAGGGATCAGCCTTGTCTAGTCCCTGATTTTAGTGAGATTACTTCAAGTTTCTCTCCATTTAGTTTGATGTTGGCTACTGGTTTGTTGTATATTGCTTTTACTATGTTTAGTTATAAGCCTGGAATTCCTGATCTTCCAAAGACTTTTAACATGAAGGGATGTTGAATTTTGTCAAATGCTATTTCAGAATCTTATGAAATGATCATGTGGTTTTTTTCTTTGAGTTTGTTTATGTAGTAGATTATGTTGATGGGTTTTTATATATTGAACCATCCCTGGGTCCCTAGGATGAAGCCTACTTGATTGTGATGAATGATAGTTTTAATGTGTTCTTGGATTCAGTTTGTGAGTATTTTATTGAGTATTTTTGCATCAATATTCATATGCAAAATTGGTCTGAAGTTTTCTTTCTTTGTTGGGTATTTGTGTCGTTTGGGTACAGCTTGGTGGCTTCATAAAACAAATTGGGTAGAGCTCCTTCTGTTTTTATTTTGTAGAATATTAAGTCTTCTTTGAAGGTCTGATAGCATTCTGCACTAAACCCATCTGGTCCTGAGGTTTTGTTTTTGTTTTTGATTTGTTTTGTTTAACCTTTTGTTGGTTTTTTGTTTTTTGATTGTTTGTTTGTTTGGTTTGTTTTGTTGGGAGACTTTTTAATGACTATTGCTTTAGGGGTGATGAGATTGTTCAGATGGTTTATCTGATTCTGATTTAAACTTTGGTAACTGATATCTGTCTAGAAAATTGTTGATTTTGTCTAGATTTTCTAGTTTTGTTGAGGATAAACTTTTGTAGTGGGATTTGATCATCTTTTGAATTTCCTCAGTTTCTGTTGTTATGTCTCCCTTTTCATTTCTGATTTTGTTAATATGGGTACTGTCTCTGTGCCTTCTGGTTAATCTGGCTAAGAGATTATCTATCTTGTTGATTTTCTCAAAGAACCAGCTCCTTGTTTTCTTGATTCTTTGTATAGTTTTTTGTTGTTGTTGTTGTTGTTTCTACTTGGTTGATTTCAGCCCTGAGTTTATTTCCTGTCATTTACTCCTCGTGGGTGCATTTGCTTCTTTTTGTTCTAGAGCTTTCAGGTGTGCTGTCAAGCTGCTAGTGTATGCTCTCTCCAGTTTCTTTTTGGAGATACTCAGAGCTATGAGGTTTCCTCTTAGCACTGCCTGCATTGTGTCCCACACATTTGGGTTTGTTGTGCCTTTATTTTCATTAAATTCTAAAAAGTCTTTAATTTCTTTCTTTATTTCTTCCTTGACCAAGCTATCATTGAGTAGAGCATTGTTCTGTTTTTGTTTTTATGGAAGACTAGCCTTAGTTCATGGTGATCTGATAAGATGCATGGGATTATTTCAATCTCGTTGTATCTATTAAAGCATGTTTTGTGAATGATTATATTGTCAGTTTTGGAGAAAGTACCATGAGGTGCTGAGAAGAAGGTATATTCTTTTGTTTTAGGATGAAATGTTCTATAGATATCTGTTAAATCCATTTGGTTCGTAACTTCTCCTAGTTTCACTATATCTCTGTTTAATTTCTGTTTCCATGATCTTTCCATTGCTAAAAGTGGGGTATTAAAGTCTCCCACTATTATTCTGTGAGGTGCAATGTGTGCTTTGGAGCATAGATGTTCAGAATTGAGAGTTCATCTTGATAGATTTTTTCTTTGATGAGTATGAAGTGTCCTTCCTCATCTCTTTTGATGACTTTTGGTTGGAAGTCGATTTTATTTTATATTAGAGTGGCTACTCCAGCTTTTAACCATTTGCTTGGAAAATTATTTTCAGCCTTTTACTCTGAGGTAGTGACTGTCTTTGTCACTGAGGTCTGTTTCCTGTATGCAACAAAATGCTGGGTATTGTTTACTTATCCAGTCAGTTACTCTGTCTTCTTATTGGGAAATTGAGTCCATTGATGTTAAGAGATATTAAGGAATAGTTATTATAGCTTCCTGTTATTTTTGTTAGAGCTGGAATTATGTTTGTGTGACTATCTTCTTTTGGCTTGGATGAAGGAGTATTATTTCTTACTTTTTATAGGATGTAGTTTCCCTCCTTGTGTTGGAGTTTTTCATCTTTTATCCTTTGTAGGGCTGGATTTGTGGGAAAAGATTATGTAAATTTGGTTTTGTGATGGAATATCTTGGTTTCTTCATCTATGGTAATTGAGAATTTTGCTGGGTCTAGTAGCCTGGGCTGACATTGCATTCTCTTAGGGCCTGTATAAAATCTGCCCAGGATCTTCTAGCTTTCATAGTCTCTGATGAGAACTCTTGTGTAATTCTGATAGGTCTGCCTTTATATGTTACTTGACCTTTTTTCCCTTAATGCTTTTAATATTCTTTCTTTGTTTTGTGCATGTGGTATTTTGTCTATTATGTGGCGGGAAGAATTTCTTTTCTGGTTCAATCTATTTGGAGTTCTGTAGGTTTCTTCTATGTTTCTTCTTTCTTTAGGTTAGGGAAGTTTTCTTCTACAATTTTGTTGAAGATATTTACTTGACCTTTAAGTTGGGAATCTTCACTCTCTTCTATACCTATTATCCTTAGATTTTGTCTTCTCATTGTGTCCTAAATTTCCTGTATGTTTTGGGTTAGGAATTTTTTGCATTTTTTGACTGTTGTGACAATGTTTTCTATGGTATCTTCTACACCTGAGATTATCTCTTCTATCTCTTGTATTCTGTTGGTGATGCTTGCATCTATGACGCCTGATCTCTTTCCTAGGTTTTGTATCTCCAGGGTAGTCTCCCTTTGTGATTTCCTTATTCTTTCTATTTCCATTTTTAGATCCTGGATGGTTTTGCTCAATTCCTTTACCTGTTTGGTTGTGTTTTCATGTAATTCTTTAAGGAATTTTGTGTTTTCTGTTTAAGGGCTTCTACCTGTTAACCTGTGTTCTCTTGTATTTCTTTAAGGGAGTTATTTATGTCCTTCTTAAAGTCCTCTATCATCATCATGAGAGTCTTGTTTTTCTAGTGTGTTGGGGTATACAGGGCTTGCTTTGTTGGGTGAACTGGGTTCTGATAATGCCATATAGCCTTGGTTTCTGTTGCTTATGTTTTTGTCCTTTTCTCTCATCATCTGGTTATCTCTTATGTTAGCTGGTCTTGCTGTCTCTGACTGTGGCTTTTCCCTCCTGTAAGCCTGTGTGTCAGCACTCCTGGGAGACCAGTTCTCTCTGGGAGGAATTTGGGTATGGAGAGCTGTGACACAGGATCAGCTCCAGGGCACAGATGGAAACCAGAAAGATCCTGTAGTTCTAGTGGACTGATGGCTCGTAGTGGGTCCCTCAACGGCCAAGAATGTGAGCAGAAGTGGTGGTCTTACCTGTGCTCTCCAGTGTATTAGTCTTCATGGGAGACAAATTCACTCCTGGTGAGACCTGGGTATGGAGAGTTGTGGCATAGGATCACTTCTGGGTACATATGGAAACTGAAAAGATTCTTTTCCAGGCTGCTCCTTGGTTCCTGTGCCCTGTGGGCTCTGTGCTGGTCCCTCTTAAACCAGGTATTTGAGCAGAAGTAGTAGTGATCCTACCTGTGCTCACAGGTATGTCAGCACTCCTGGGAGACCAGCTTTCTCCCAGTGGGACCCAGGTATGGAGAACTGTGGCATAGGGTCAGCTCCAGGGAGCAGATGGAAACCCATAACTTCATTGTTGAACCATTTTCTGCTTCCTATTAAAGAGTTAAAGCATATTGTCTAAGTAACTTATTTTCCAAAAGTTCTATGCTTTTACATTTACTGCAGCAGTGGCATTTCTATAAGATGTTTGCAAATAACTTTGTGTATTTTGGTCTATAATTATTTTTCTCTTCTATGTGGTTTGTCTAAAAAGGCATGTAGATATAGTGGGGTGTTGAAGAAGTATCCTGGATCCCAGACTCACTGACATCCAATCAAGAGTTCCATTTAAATCTATCCTTTGAAACAAAGTTGAAAATGATAAACTTTTTCTCAAGTCTTGACATTGTCTTTCTCAAAACTATACACTTACATCATTCCAAGGATATTGCTTCCAATCACATATCAACATCCCAAGATTTTCGTTGACACAGAAACTACTCTGATAGTTGTCAAATCATGTAACACAATACTTAGTTTTAATATAACTACCCTAAAATTCTGACAGTAACACCCATAAAGTTTGTGGTGAGAAACAAAATGGTTCCTTAATTAACTATAGTTCACTGTATAGGGCTAAGACCTCATAAACTTTCCCCTGTCCAAATCAACATGTCTATTGCTGTCATTCATGTTCAACTCATGTGCAGGCAGTCATGTTATTCTCTTTTTTGTACTATCCATAAAAGAAGATATTTTTAAATATTATAATATAAAAATATGTAAAATAATCTGTGTCAGAAGCCAACTTCACCAGGTCAACTACTAAAGAGGATTGTAGCTAATCACACAGCAGACTTTTTCTAGAGGAAGTATAATTTAATTCTCTGGGGCTGATGAAAAGGGATTAAATATTAATTCTCTGGGGATAGTGAAAAGGAAGAAAACACACACACTCACAAACTCAAGCAGACAAGTACATGCACACACACACATATATACGCGCACATGCACGTACATCATATTGTCGAAGCATGTTTAAAATCTTTTCTATATTTTTCTCTTATTCTTTTTATATCACCTAAGACAAAATTCTATACAAAATAAAAAAGATTACCTCATATCCACAAGATACATGTTCTCCAAAAGCAATCATCACAAAAATATGTTCTTCTAAAACAGATTAAAATCATTACACAAATTAATTACATTATTGGTGATTATATATTCTTCTTTTGAAATTCACACATAACTGAATATTTCTCATCTTTCTTTTCACAAATTCATCCTTAACCTCAAGGCAATAATTCTTTTAGCATGGATTAACAAAGTTTAAGCAGGCCAAGTAAGTCTATTGTAACTGGTTTCTCCCATGTGAGCTAAAGGCAGTTTGCATTTACCAAGAGACAAATTATTTATCTTTTTTTTTGGAACCTTATTTGACTAAACTGACTAATCATCCATCACTATTTACAAAATTCATCTCTACTCAGAATCATTTACATTTTCTTCATAGCCTTGACTATTCATAACCTATTCATAGATCACACTGAAACCCATAACGATTTTCTTAGATCAAGGAATTCAGACCTAACCTAGAGTCAATGTTTTCTTTAATCATTAACCTGTCATAAGCCTATTTTCTCCTCCACAACTTTCTCCTCCATGCTTATAATGCATGATAGCTCACTGTGCTCCTTTGCTTCACAGAGGGAGCACATTCTACTCTTGTAATCTTTATTATGTCTTTCTTGCAAAACAATCTAAACCATTTCCTTAACTAGGTCACATCAGGAATTCTGTAAAATCATTAATTCATGTAAACAGTATTATTCTATGAAATTCATCTTCACATTGATTTGGCTGTTTCCCATGATGCAATGACACCAGATAGGCAGTCAAGGACTCCCCATACCCATTCACACCATGCTAGACACAGGAGGAATATAGCAGTAACAAACATGAGAAGGGATAGCAATAGAAGTAGCCCAGGGATGAACCTCCCCTACCTGCTAGGGCTGTGCCTTTCTGAGGTACATCCACCACAGCTATGCAAACCAGTGCACAATCTCACTTGCAACAGCCATTCCTCAAGCATGGCATCAGCTAGATCTGATGATTTTTTATATATCAGGTGGCATTTACCTTCCTGGTAGAAAGTATTGTCTATTTAACCTCAGAGAGGATACTAATGTACGAAAGAAAAACTTTTATCCATGGTGGAGCAGGGGGTTTTGTTAAAGTGGTTCAGAGGAACAAGGAGAAGGCATAACTAACAAGAGGACAGATGAGTGAAAAGCAGCTTACTCATTGAAAAGTCCATCCTCACCATGGGTGATAACTCAAAAACTATATCAATGAATTCCTCATTATCAGGCTACCTTTTGACTCTTATATTACACACTTTAGCATAAGATTTCTTAAAATTATTAACCCTTTATCTCTTTGCCCAAGTCAGTTTTACAAGATGTTGGGTATATAATTATATAAAATAGGTGTACACAATAAGTATTTATTGATAATAAAGCATAGCGAGATTTATTTCAAAATAATTCTTTAGTATTCACATAATTTTACTTTCAAAAGATAAAATATATATACTAATGAGATGCTGTGCTTATTTATTTCTGTATAAAAATAAAATCCTGGCTGAATATTTGACACTGAATGACCTAGAACATCTTTGAAACATTTTAGAGTTGATTGGCATTCTGATTTCATTGTATAATCATTTATGGTGAGACCATCACTTCTCACAAACATACAGTACAAAATGGCAGAAGTATATTGAGGGCCATGTAAAATATTATATTGGGAATATCATTAATTTTTAGGAAACTTAAATAAGATTTTGAAATCAAACATTCTGGTATAATACAACCAAAATTACATATTACATTTGATGTGGTCATGCTGAGAGATAATCGTAGAAAAGTTTTAAGAGTTTATTTTTCAAAATTCATCAATTATGTGATTGATAAGAAGACTGTGCCAATAGTGAAAACACTATCATTCATAACAGTGATCTTGACTTCTAGTTAAGGTGATTGAGGTAGTATTTGTGAGTGTTGCATGGAGTGTTGGCAGGGGCATTATTGTGTGTTCAGAACTGAGATTTCAGAACTAAGATTTCAGTGAGTACTACAATGTAACAAGTCTTGAATCCATTTATTTGATTTTAGGATTAATTTTTGGTTGTTACAAATTTTAAACTCTGAATATTTGCCAAATTTCCATGACTTCTGCCACATTAGACTATACAACACCAACTGAAGCTATGATCTCCAGGTTAAGAAGTTATTCTCTCTCTCTCTCTCTCTCTCTCTCTCTCTCTCTCTCTCTCTCTCTCACCCACAGTTGGTGAGAAGGTGGGAACAGTGGCCAGAAAGTCACATAAGCATTTGCTACTACTTCCTATTTCCTCCTGTGGTGAAACATTAACACCACAATTGCTATTACCTAGCTGTATCACTCTGCTTATTTCATGCCATGCCGCAGGGCCAAGTATTCTTCAAGCTTGCTCTGTTTCATGATGGCAATGGTCCTGTCAGTCCTAAAGAATATAGCTTCTCAATGGCCACAAAAGAAGTATTATAAAGCCAAGTTTTCTCTGTTTTCACAACAGCCTTTCGTAAGTTAAAAACAAAAAAAAAAGCCAAAACAAAAAGAGCACATTTTTTTTCAAGCTGAAGAGTTTAGGATGTTTTGAGATTCATGTTATCAACACTTTTGCATCATAATATACTTATTTTTTATTATATTTTAATTGTCAACTAATCATTATTTAGTTTGGTTTTTTAAATATATAACATTCCCTGGTATGTTTTAAAAGGTTGCTGTCACTGTATAGAGAGCAGAATTCTTCAAATATTTTGTCAAAGAAGTCAATTCTTTGACAAACCAGTTAGGTAGACTTGATTCTCTTTGAGTCAAATGATATCTGTATGCCATAATATATAACTAGACAGAATTTGGAGGTATCAATTTTCTTGTGATTTTTTTATATTATTTGGATATTCATTAAGCTCATCTATTTTCATTGGACCAATTAACAAACACTGTATACTGTTAAATTTTATGGATTGATATTTTCAGAAAGTAAAGGTTAAGTAGATTAGGGAATAGATGAGTCTTTGAAAGACTTTCTAATGGGTTTCTTATAATGAATATCGTGAGCCCTCAGCACTCTCCAGACTTGAGTACTATGAACGCAGAGGGATCTACTTGAGTTGAGCGTCCTCCTGTGACTCATAACAAAAGTGGGGCTGCTGTAATGAAGACAGCGCCGAAAGCAACGCTACATTGTTTTCTCATAAAAAAGGCACTAACTGCCAAATATAATTTTTAAGTTACCTTAGTTTCTCCAAAACAAACTTAATTAAGGTCATATCTCTAACAAATTTGTGCACAACAAGGCAGTTAAGATGATCACTGATGATAAACGCTGAATTTGTAACATCGTCAGATGGCATTCTCAACTCCTTGATTCTCCTCCTATTACCAATTATTATTTCCCCAACATCCAGGCAAACTGAAGCTCAAAAATATGAAGGAGTTTGTATAAATCAAGCCAGTCAACAACAGAATTGAAATCATCTGAAGCCAACATTACTGTGGCATTTCTACATACTCACCGCTTACAGTAAGAGCCAAGCATAGGGCAGAGGAGGGGAGGAATGAAGACTCAGCATAGACTGCTTGAGAAGAAGCTGCTCTGCAGCACAGAAATCATATCAAGGAAAAGCCTCACGACCATAACTGTTTGCACACTGCCATTACTCGGGAAATTTTCCCATATCTGTGGACACAATTCCAAGTGTACATTCCATCAATATGAAAAAGGTCTAATATGTGCTCACTAAATAAAGTATACTTATCATAAATCATTAAGTCCTTCATAGATACTAATTTACATAGTCCTTATAATACGACAAAGTACATGTTATTGCCTGATCATTTTGTAGATGAGGAAAATCAATACAGACACTACACAATTTGTCCAGTCACACAGCTTAAAATTGACAAGGCCAAGGCCAGAACTCCAACAGCTTCCAGATTCCGACATCTTTTAATTATTATGTATAGTGAACATACACACAAATAATTCAAACAACAAATAAAGAAAATCATTCCATTGTAAGTACAATAATGCAGGAATTCTGTGTCGCTGTTGACACCAATGAGGTGCTGACAAGTTGTGCTTGGGGATGGTGAAACTTCAACGCAGCAGATATTGTCTGAATTAATGCTGAAGTCACAAACAGCAATTATGAGACTTACCTGTCACTATACCATGTCATGTATTGAAAAGAAATTCCCTATTTAAATATAAAATTTGAAGCTTTCATTTAGGATAACGTATCTTTCAGCAATTTTCTTGATAAAGGCAATATTTAGAGGAGACCAGGCTTTTATCTCTGTGAGGTAGACTGTTTTTGCTGGTGTTGAAAAAAATGAACTAGAAGTGAGCTGAAAACTGCAGTGATTTTTCTTCTCTATTTCATGAGGTTTGTTTTGGCTCTAAACTCAGAGCAGCCTAAAACTGTAAAGTGATCACTCCAGGGACCACCCATACATCTTACAAAGTTCACATCCAGTGTTACCAAACCTCCTTCTGAGACGATGCCCAGCCTCAAAGAAGTCGTAAGTAGATGACAGGAAGGGGAAGGAAGGAACTCGGGTTGCTGTGTGCAGTGTCATTGGAAAATAAGGAGTCATCAGGGTGGTGTGGAGATAAACTAAAGGCCACCTGGTCAACACTAAAGTATCTACTTCTCCAGCAGAATTTAATCCAGAGACTAGAGCTGATTCTCCTCCTATCACTACTCAAGCAAATTTGAGACACAGGCTTAGTTTTCAAATATGTAGTTGCTGAGCTTGCAAAAAAGCAAGGAAAATGGTGAAAACATCTGCAAGCATGTCACTCAACAAAGCCCATAACGCAAGGTAATTCTTATGAGTGAAAATCAGAACTCAGTGGGCACATAAATTTTATGTGACTCTGCTCCTTTCCAAATGATGTAAGGAGGAAATAGTACAATCAACTTTATAACTCTGCAGTACGTAGGATCTTTCCACTTGAGAGATCACTGTGTTGAATATTTCTGACAGGAGAATTTAAACCAAATCTGGGCAGAACAAAGCAACTACATCTCAGAAAAATGTACCATAAAAAACACATCCTGTGAGAAATCTTTTGTTCTTTTTTGTACCATACAATGTCAATCTGTAGTCTCTTAGAGAGGAGTAAGATTACACATTTATCCCTTAACTGCCTGCAGAAGAGATTGCATAAAACACATGCACATGTCAAGCTGACCCACAATTCTGCAAAACTCCATGAGGAAGCAATCCCAGCAGGACTGCCGCCAACACCACACTCTGCATAAGGTCACAGCACAGTCCTCTGTCAAGGAAATGGCTGGGAAAGAGTTGAGATATGAAATGATACAATTCATTGCTAAAATATTAAGCAAATTTCAACACCTTGTCAACTTGATTTTGGACACTATTCTATTTGGCAAAGTGCAAATATATATATATCATGAGCAAAGTATATCATTCTCCTGTCTATCGCTCAGGAGTTTTGAAACAAGCACTGGTTACAGAGGTCATAGAATTCCTTTTAGGTCTATATAGATATTATTTGGCATTGTGAGATTCATGTTTACATTGCTTACAGGCTCATGGAAATTTGTTTTATTGTTGCCTGTTGGTTTGACCAGACTGGCCTTGAACTCAAAAACTCTTCTTCCGTTAGTGCCCCAGATGCTGGGATTATAGGTATGGGGCTCTCACATTCTGGTTTATAATTTATTCTTTAAAAGATGGTGCACATGTAAACTTTTGTTTTTAATTTTACAGTATATAAGACCTTAAATAAAGCCAGTGGAAAATGTCAATTACTTAGACCCCAGTGTGAAATAAAGCAAACCAAACTTCTGACCCTTAGAGGAACATAAAAATGTTCTAATTTTGAAAACAGGTGTGATGTCAACACTGTGGCATTTCCTGCTTTAAATTTCTTGATTTTATTGGTCCATGTTACTTATTTCTTTAGGTAATGTCCCTTATCATGTGTAGTTTATATGGTATAGCTATCTAAAATGAAAAGTATAAACCAAGAACAGATTGTAAAATAGATGAGTTCACAGATGACTATTTTACAATGCCAAGGAAACTAACAAGAAAGTGTAAAGATGATCTCATTAATATTTATCTAGTAAAAATTTAAAGATCTCCAGAAAAACATCAACCTATATATCTCTGACTGTGGAAATAATATTAATTACTTATATAGTATTTTTTAAATGAAATGTTTTTATTTTCACAGGCTTACAGGCCAAACATAGTCTGTACTACAGCCCAGAAAAATTGACTACTCAATAATCCCTTCATGCCTTTATTGAACACATGTTGGTAATGTATCTAACCTACTGAGTTCCAGGTACTATAAGGCCTAAGTAACACCAGAGTGTACTATAAGAAAAGGGGCACAAAATATAAAACAAAAATGGGACAATATCAAAGATCAAGAACAAAGGAAAACAGGGTGATATGAAAAAGAGCTTGACAGAGAGCAGGATGTCAGGAAAGACATCCTTGAAGATATAATACCTGAGCAGAGACCTGAAGATGAAGAGGAAGAGGAAGAGGAAGAGGAATCGTGAAACTAAAATCCAGGATAAGAAGACTCTGTAGAGATGGACTAGCAAATTCATGTAATTAAAAACAGTGAGATAGAAAATTGAACTCAAGTCATCAGCGTTTTCCATATAAACACTCTTTTTCTATTTGAGGATGACAAACTGGAACAGCAAAAAGAACACAAAGCCCTTAAGCCTACACAAAGAACTGCAGGCAACTAAGGAATTCTAAAAGTCGGAGAAACAGTCTTCTCCAGGGGAGAACACACCAACTGATTATAGATTACAAGATAGGCAGCCCTGAACACATTCATATGATTGATATTATACAGGCTGAGAAGGTTGTATTTATATCTTTAGGAATATGTATGCATATATAGACATATCCATGCATATAACAGGAACTGGTGAAGAAAGTGGACCATGAATTGAAAGAGAGAAGGGAGAAGTATATAAAAGAGTGTGAAGGGCAGAAAGGAGAGGTGGAAATGATGAAGTTATTAAAATCTCGAAAGGAAAAAAAACAAAATATTACTTACAAAATCACATTAAGACTTTTATAATAAAATACTTATTTGCAACCTTCTTTTGAAAAAAAAAAAAGGCCTTAAAAATATTCACATATTCTAAGCAAGAACTAAAGATGTGTATTTACAAACAAGACAAATTTATCTTAATAGAAGTAATTCATCATTCAGTGAAGCTTCTATTTGATATTTAGCTGTAAGTTATTTTCCTTCAAAGTGTTTTATGAAATTATCTTCATTTGCATTTTGCGACACAAGAATGAATACATAAATATTAAGTAAAAAGCATAACTTATTTACTGGAAAGCTAAAGTCTATTAAAGTTATAGCTAACATATATATTGTAATAAATAAAATATCCAAAGCCCAAATAAAGCTGTGAGTTAAGAGCACTCCAAATTCTATTGTCGAAAAGCCCTCCCCCATACTACTGAGATTAAAATGTTCCACAAACCCATTAAGAAAAATTCTATAAGTGAGTTTGAAAACACTTAAAATGACAAAAATGGAATATGTGTTTCAAAAAAGGTAGCATGATTCTTCATCCTCAGTCTAAATGCATTAGGTTCCGGTAAAAAGTTGTTTTCAAAAGAGAAAAGACTCAACACAGCCTAATCTATACCAGGACCAGTGAAAGCTGAGCATAGCTACACACACCTGAGACACAAACACTGGAGAACAGAGACAGAAGGATTCCTTGGACTTTCTGGCCACCAATCAAACTAAGACAAAGACTTGCTGTAAGTGGAGGGTATGTGGATTAAGAATCTCCTTTGATTTTGTAGATAGCTAAATTCAACCTTTTAAAAATTAACTCACCTCCTTAAACATTGTCTTATTTTGTTTTTAAACTGTCTTCCAGATATGTCATTCCCACTACAGCAATAAACACGGAGCACTAGGAATAACATTTCATCATGGATTTGACAGATCCTCATGAGACTCAGTACTTTTTGGAGGAGATATTTGCAGATAATGGATACTAAGGAAAGCAGAGTCATCCTCTGCAACAATGTGACCACTGGTATGTTGTCCGAGCTCTAGGAAGTAACCATAATTATGTTCAGTGGGTCAAGGGTAACCGGAAAATGGAAGAGGAAAAGAGAGAGGTCAAAAGGTGACTGGACTGGTTTTTCTCAACTTGACACAAGTTAGGGTCATGTGGGAAAAAGGAAATCTCAATGGACAAAAATGTTTCATCAACTTGCTCTGGAGGCAGGCTTATGGGGGATTTTCTTGATCAATTATTGATGTGAGAAGACACAGCTCACAGAGATTAGGGCCAGTCCTGGCAAGTAGCCACTGTTGGTCTAAGAAACAGGCTGCCTAAGCCATGAGGAACAAGCCAGTAAACAGTATTTCTCTAGACTCCAGTTCTTCTCCACAGGTTCCTGCCTGAGTTCTTACCTTATTTTCCCTCCATGATGTACTATAAACTTTAACCTGAAATAAACTCTTTTCTATCCAATTTGCTTATGGTCATGATATTTTATCATAGCCACAGAAATCTAAACTGAGACAGCAGGAGTAGAGTTGAGATAAAAAGGAAAAATGAATTGTGTTAATTGAAACACAATAACACAAAAAAAAATTGAAAACCCAAATTGCATGTTTTTCCCTACTTACAAATCTTTGAATCTTTAAATACTCACAGAGGTTAGGAAATGAGTATGAGACCATAGGTGGATGCTTGAAAGGAAGGGGAGAGTAATAATAACACATTGATATAATGGGTTAAAAGGAAATACTAAAATAGAAAAGGTTAAATTGGGATGGGGTATGGGAGGGATAAAATAACACTAGAGAATTTTTAAAAATTATCAAAACAACCCTGAGATTCCACCTCAGAATGGCTAAGATTAAAAACTCAGGTGACAACAGATGCTGGCGAGGATGGGGAGAAAGAGGAACACTCCTCCATTTTTGGTGGGATTGCAAGCTGGTACAACCACTTGTTAAAGGACCTTCACAAAGGAAGGTCCTAGAAATCTGGTGGTTCCTCAGAAAATTGGACATAGTATTACTTGAGGATTCAGCTATACCACTCCTGGGCATATACCCAGAAGATGCTCCAACATATAACAAGGATATATGCTCCTCTACGATTGTAGAAGCCTTATTTATAATATCCAGAAGCTGGAAAGAACCAAGATATCCTACAACAGAGGAATGGATTCAAAAAATGTGGTACATTTACACAATGGAGTATTACTCAGCTATTTTAAAAAAATGAATTCATGAAATTCTTAGGCAAATGGATGGAACTAGAAAATATCATCCTGAGTGAGGTAACCCACTCACAAAAATACATACATAGTACATACTCACTGATAAGTGGATATTAGCCCAACAGCTTATTATAACCAAGATACAATTCACAGACCACATGAAGTTCTAGAAGAAGAAAGACCAAAGTATGAGTGGTTCAGTCCTTCTTAGAAAGGTGAACAAAATACTCACCGGAGGAAATACAGGGACAAAGAGTGGAGCAGAGACTGAAGGAAAGGCCATCCAGAGACTGCTCCACCTGGGGATCCATCCCATATACAGTAATCAAACCCAGATACTGTTGTGGATGCCAAGACGTGCATGCTGACAGGCGCCTAATATAGCTGTCTCCTGAGAGGATCTGCCAGAGCCTTACAAATACAGAGGTAGATGCTCACAGCCAACCATTGGACTGAGCATGGGGTACCCAATGAAGGAGTTAGAGAAATGCCTGAAGGATCTGAAGGGATTTGCAACCCCAGAGTAAGAACAACAATAGCAACCAACCAGACCCCCCAGAGCTTCCAGGAACTAAACCACCAACCAAGGAACCATGGACCCATGGCTCCAGCCACATATGTAGCAGAACATGTCCTTGTTGGACATCAATGGAATAAGAAGCCATTGGTCCTGTGAAGGCTCAATGCTCCAGTGTAGGATAATGCTGGGGCTGGGAGGTGGGAATAGGTGAATGGGTGAGGGAACACCCTCATAGAAGCAGGGGGAGGGGTGATGAGATAGGGGGTTTACAAGGGGAAACTAGGAAAGGGGATAACATTTGAAATGTAAATAAAAAATATCCAATAAAAGTAAAATAAATAAATAAATAAAACTAAATTTAAAAAACTTATGAAAACCCGCTACTGTAGAAGGTTCCTAAAACATGTATACATACATATGTAAAAAGAGCTTTTGAAACATTTTTTATTGATTTTCTTTGGGTTTAATACATTTCCTCATGTCCTGTATCTGCCCTCTGCCCTTGCAACACACCTTCCCCTTAAAAAATTTAAAAACACAAACAAGATAAATAAAACAATACATAGAAACATCTCTGTCCACACATCTTTTATTGCAAATGTTTGTTTCAATGAGTCATTGGTCTGGTTCGAGGTCTCTGGTTTCTGTGACACCATCAATACTGGATCCTCACCAGGATTCCTCCTAGTTATCCTGTTGTGGCTCTGTGTCTTGGAGATCCAACAACTCTAAGTAAACAGTCCTTTCACCGATGATGTAGATTTTGGTGTGGGCCAACTCAAAGTCCTAGATCTGGGCCTGGGTGGCAGCTACTAAGATGAGTTCTCCACCACTGCTCCAACTAGGCCGCCCAAGGCTACCATTAGCAGTAGGCAGGGTCAGCTCACCAGTTCTCATGCCCTTAATGCTGGCTCACTGGGACCAATATCTCCAGAGCCAGCTCTACTGGGCTGGCCAGTCAAGGCCTGGGATCCAGTCTACAGAGTACTGCCACCTGAGAAAAATGAGACCAGCTCTTCAAATTGATGCATCCCCCTCATGGACCAATCCTGTTCAGCTCTTGGATATCTATAAGGTTCCAGTTGTCTACTCAGACCAGGGATGTCTCCAAAGTCTCTAGCGGTAATATAAACCAAGAATATTGACACCAACCTCTGTTGTTGCATAACCATGGACCCAGACAGACATGATCCTCAGTGGTAGCATGGGCTGGGCCTTCAAAATGGCCGTAGGTGGCAGAACTGGCTACTCACAAGAAACTATTTCTCTCCACCCTCAAGTCTCCAGTTTCATCTCTCTTCATGTCGCTCAGGTCTCCAGTTCCATCTCCCTTCATAATCTCAAACTGTTCTGCTTCTCTTTCTCTCCACCACATTCTTATACATTGTAGCGGTTCTTGCTACAGGCAACCTGTACCACTTGTGGGTCTCTGGCTGACTTCCTCTGTTTGTGCCATGTGTCATGATTGTCAGCAGGTCTCTGGATATCATCCCCCTTCCACAGTGTGTTGTGTGGTATTAGTCAGGGCTCTGTGTGTCTAAGGCCTGCCTATGCCATTTAGCAGAAGTCAGGTTTGTGGGTATCTTTCCCTGACTTCACCTGACATCAGGACTCTGGATTTGAAGAGAGAGAGAGAGAGAGAGAGAGAGAGAGAGAGAGAGAGAGAGAGA
>JANHMN010000004.1:118011797-118058372 GCA_030674055.1 Rhabdomys pumilio
AGAAAGAGGGAGAGAGAGATTAAAGTTAGTTACACGAAAGCAGGGTAAGAATGCCTCTACTAAGCACCTCAGGTCAACAAACAAAAAACCTAATGCCAAAAATGAGGTGTCTCTTTTGGATTTGTTGGCTAGTCAGTCCTATACACATCCCAAACATTACAGATTATCACCAATGCTATTGGTTCCCCTCCAGAAATGGATGATTTCCATTCTATCACTGAAGGCAACATATACTTGATTCATATAACACAGAAAAACCAAGCTGGCACTGACCTGGAAAGTTCATGCCTTTGGGCTAGCTTTCATAATGCTGGAAAGTGGTATCCATGCTACCAGAGGGGAAAGGTAATCATCAATTTAATCTAGCTTAGAACCCTGCAAGCTACAATAACAACCAACCTGAAAAGATATGCCCTCTGGTAAATCATGGAACAACTCTCTGATTGTTGTAGCCAATCGTTTTCTGATCAGGCTTAAGACCAGCTCCAGAAAATGAAACTCAGAATCTAACACTATTATCAGGACCAAGCACCAGTAGCTAAGCAGCTCTTAGTTAGCAGAGGAGAACCTATTACTACTCTGTTAAATGAACCTAGCATTAAATTGACACTTAATGAATTATTTTATACCCATTAATTCATACATCTCTCAGCACTCATCAGAGAAGCTTATTTTGCCATACATGTAATTAATAATGAAACTCACAATTGTGGGTGCACAGTATAAGAGGCTGTATAATGTTTGACCCCAAATGGAACATTATTATCACAAATATGCATGCCCAATGCTCAGTGGTCAATGCAGAAGAGGAAGCAAGAATACTGTAAGAGCCAAAGGCAGTGGATGATGACAAAGAAATAGTGTTTTCTAGACAAAGGCCAGATGTACACTTGAACTCACAATGGTCCTGACAAATCTGTGCAAGCTCAAATTCCAGCATGGAGAGGAGAGGCATAAAGTTTCATTCTTGCCTAAATCCTGTTGGCAACTGATAGTTGCTGGGAAAGGGAAGCCTCTGTTGAGTCAGTCAGGTCCAGTGGAAGAGCACACATCCACAGATATATGAACAGCAAAATTGGATTTTATTCTTTCTTTTTATCAATGTTTGAATTTTTTTCTTATAAACATAAATTTGGATGACTAGTGAAAGGAAGACAGATCTGGGAGAAGTTGTGGGGGGTGAATATGGTCACATTTTATGACATTTAAAAAGGTGAAGGTAAATAACGAAGCTATAATTAAACTAAAAGAGAATATAAAATTGTGATGGTTGGAATGAAAATGGCTCCATGGGCTCATGGAGTTGAATACTTGGTGACCAGAGAGTTACATTATTTGAAAGGACTAAGAGGTATGGCCTTATCCAAGAAATGTGTCACTGGTGGGTGAGCTTTGAGATTTCACAAGACCCCTTCCACGTCCAGAGTCTCTCTCTTCCTGCTGCCTGAGAATCTGGGTGTAGAGCTCTCAGCTACCATGTCTGTCTGTGTGCGCCATGTTTCCCACCATGCTGACAATGGGCTAAACCTCTGAAATTATAAACAGGCCCCCACTAAATGTTTTCACTCATAATAGTTGCCATTGTCACATTGTTTCTTCAAAGAAAAACAACATGGACCAAGACAAGAATAGAGGACAGAGTTACAAGTGATCTAGGCAGGCCTCAGACTTGCTAGGTAGCTGGGATTACCTTGAACTTCTGATCCTCTCATCTCCAATTCCCAGATGCTGAGATTACAAGCATGTGGTACCAACCAAACACATTATTCCAGGTGAGGAACTAAGCTCAAAGTTCTGTTCATGTTATCCCAGTGCTCCATTAACTGAGTTATCGTCCCAGGCCACATTTCAGTTTTTCAGTCAACACAACAGATGGAAAGATATGTTGTATGTGTCGAGCAAATTAACACAGATCAGAGAGTGATTTATTAGTAGCTTTATCACATTAAACTCATTTTCTAATGACGTCATAAAACTCTCCTCCTAAAGGAGTCCAACATGAAAATACAGAGAACTTCTTAAGTCTACCTAAAAAAGAAAGAGGTTGCATATTAAATTATACATGTTATTCATTTATATTTTATGATACATGTTAATTTTTTCAGTAATTTTAGCTGAATGATTAGAGTATTAAATTCACTTGTAGTTCCAGAATTCTGGGTTTTTCCCAGGGTGGTGACTTCAGATTTTTTCAAGTCTTAATATCAGACGTTTTTAGTAAAGAATTTTTACTTATTTGTTTTATGCAACCATTACCTAGGTGAGCCTGTTTGTTTTATTATTTTGTTCTTTTCCACATCCAGTGTGCTTATCAGTCATTCTCACACCTCATTACCTGAAAGGATGTGCCTCGCAATGCACAATAAAGCCTCTCACAGACCTGCTTTACTTCAGTGAGCAGCAAGCCACTGTTTTCTCGATTTCAAATAGAAATCAGCACTACATTAAGAACAGTGGAAAATATTGTCAGTTGTCATCAGTCTTTGCTAGACAATATCAGGACCAAATTAGAATCTGTGCTTGCCTAGCTAGCTTTTCTTTTCTTTTATAGGAATTATTTAAGGAAACAATACTGAGTTTATACTTGTTTTTCGTTGATCGTTTTTTTTTTAAACACTGGGCAGTCGTGTTCTATAAAAGTGACAAACAAGCAGACCAGTCATCATTGGTCTTATTAGCAGGAGAATATTAGTCCTCAAATCTTTAAAGCCAAGACTTATATGGATAGACTGTGAAGTCTTCAAAGATAAAGCACAGCTTATCCAACATTACATCTCTAGCATCTCTGCTGCACATGTCACATCAATAGGCATCCTCTCGTACTTTCTTACATAACCAGGGATTTTTAGAAAGTCCTTGGCATTAATAACTAAGACAACCTCCTCCTAAACGACCTGATTTTTTTAAATGGTCACTCTTTTTGTATTTGAGCTGGTGTATTTCAAGAATTGGATTTTCCACTGCTAAGCAATCTGTCCTTAAACCCGAAGGATTATCTAGATTTGAAATGATGGAAAAAAGCATAGGCGAAGCCAATCAGAAACTCCTGGGAACAAACTGTGGAAGGCTGTATACTATATATCTAATGGTGTGCATGGTGCTTGTGCATCTCTAATCTTAAGAGCAAAGGAAAAATGGGTAATTGTACAAAGCAGGAGACAAAGTCCAGGGTCCATTCCAGAGAGAGTGACTCAGTTTGGATGAGAGGGAGACTTGCAGACATCAGGAGGCAGGGGCAGAAACCATAACTAAAGACACGGGGTCTCAAAAGATGCAGATTGGATATGTAATAGCAATCACTCAAAGATTAGAAAAGAATAGTTCTCAAGTCGTGCTACTTCCATTTGCCCTGTTGCCTATGTATCAGAAAGCTAAAGTTCTGAAAAACCTTCCTTTGATATCAGTAGAAATTGTAGTCCTTCAAATACTCATCTAAGTATATATTTAAAAAAATCTTAAAACCTTTATCTCCTAACCTCAGTAAAAGCCGGGTTTTATTCCATGATCTCTCCGATTTCCATCCCTGCATGGGAAAATGTTCTAATCTCCCAAGATAGTTGCATTATAGTAGTAAACCATTTTTGTAGTTTTGGGATATATGCAAGGGCATCATCAGTCTTGATAAACTAAATTTTGGGTGAGGAAGCCATTTCATTTTTACAAAATAACGTAATGACTGTGCTAAGGTAATAACTTACAGAGGCAGCATATGAGTGGGTACACCTGAGAGTGACAGTAGCTTCTGAAAAGCCTTTGTAAACTTCTTGTCAATGCTACCCATGGGTGCAGTTGGTGAGAACTTCCCAAGGAAGTTTATTTTGCAGTGACTCCCAGGTGAGCCCCTTCTTTCAGTAATTTAGTAATAACTTTATGTCTTTCACTTCCCAACCTTTCCAAAGATTGAATAGAATCCAAGTTCTCTACTAGCCCTCCATCCTTAGAATTCATGGGGAACTTTGATCTGCTGAATTGAACACTAAATGATCTATTCACTTGATAATAGAAACAATCACATCTTAGATTTTTGACTACAAATGGGCATGCAATAGACATTTATTGTAGAATGACAGGCCTCTCCCTTATCCATTAGAGTTTAAGCCAATAAAACACAGTAGCATGAAGAAACATGGTAGCAGTTTAAAAGGAAAAATGTCCCAGGACGTTCAAGGACTATAGAAGAACAAATCCAGACTACTGACTAAGCAGGAATTGAGCTGTCATGTTAATGCTGACTTATATGAGAGGAAGATGCATTTTTTCAAGTGTACTGCGTCTTTGATAAACCTATGAAACAACTGATTTTTTAAGTTAGGTCAACTTTCTAAGTATATGCTTCAATTTTTTATTTTTTTATGTATCTACAAGTAATCACATGGCTCTGTTTATGTCACAGCTATTATCTGGTATGCAGTCCACAGTTACACTTAAAACAAATGCCAATCTAAAGTTCAAGTATTCAAAGTAAACTCCAATATCCAAGAGTAAAATATTCTTTCATTAAAAATTGCCAGAACTGATTATCAGAAGATAAAACTAAATTGAAAAAGAATTTATACATTTTTTTCATAGAATAGCCTTCTTCTTCTTCATATAATACTTAGGACATTACTGTGCCCTTCCCCAGGCCTAAGCAGGCCTGCAAGTCATTGACCACAACAAGACCAAACAACAATAGGACCTAGAAGGAGGCATTGCCTTGCCAGTCTTGGCGCCCTGAGGTCTGCTACAGAACTAAGAAGAATGGACTGCCTGCTGAGCTAGCCTTGACACCTTCCGGACTACTATCTCCTCACCTAGCCTCTTGTCAGTACCAAGAAGAGACTCTGGGGGGTGGGGCTTCTCCTTTATATGTGAAAGCAAATTATTAAACTTTGGGCCTTGATCAGAATTGTCTTGGCCCCACGTTTCTCTCGCCCTCCTTCCCGTTAATTCCTAGGCTTCGTCTCAGGAGAACCTGGTGATCGTGGCTGCAGGCAGCTACACACTACTGTTGATCAGACACATTTGTTCATGAATCTTAAAGGGGGGAAGTCTGTCTCAAAGATCATTCCTATTTTATAACATTTGGGCTTAGAAGTCTGCTAAAATTAGCACATACCACACTCCTATGGAGACATTTGCTACAGCTATGGCCAGGTGTAATTAGGAATATACTAGTATTATAAATTAATGAGTCATAGGGCAAGCTGACACAAGGCCTCTGCCTTTCCTAGTGCCCATTCTCATTGGACCAAGTCACTTTAAGGGCTCCTTGAATGACTGCAAAACAGAAATTGATGAACCTGTAATCATATAACAATATCAGACTTGAAGCATAGTATACACATTGGCCTTTGACTCTCACCTCACATGGCCAAAAATATCTGTTTTTTATTGATAGACACTGAGAGGAGCCAGGTCTTCACATGCTGTCCACACTCTCAGTGGACACTGAACTTCAGGACCATTGTAGGAGTGTGATCTTCCATACTGGCAGCAGGCTGCTTTCTTGAGTAGGGAGAATCCTGGGCAGTCAAGAAGGCAGGTCTCATGAAGCAAGCACTGGAGAAGGGGTCAGAATCCAAAGGGCCAGCCCTGAAATGAATAGACAGGCTATCAAGCCTGCTGTACTCCACTAAAGATACTAAAGTCTTTCTTTCACCATTAATGATGGGACCAATGTTACTGAACCTGTGAAATGGAATCTAGAGTTAAGGGATGATAGAGAAAGGTGGGAGCTGTGGAAACAGGCTGCCAAGGATCTCCTTCATAGGATGCCTTCGGTTTAGCTTTCTCCAGGAATCCCTCTCCTGCCTCATTATTGCTGTAATTTACTGTCCTCAAAAGTGCTGCATAACAAACCTAATGGATAGCAGAGTTTCCAGGGTCACTCCCTCCATCTGGTAGAGTCCCATGGGGCCAAACACTGAAAGGAATTTCTCTGTACTTCCACCCATTGCTCACTTTCTCAGAATACCCCAGGTTGGGCTACATCCATCTCATTTACAAATTCCTCAAGAAATATGGGGTATATGTGATTCTTTTAATAGGAGCTAGAAGAAGGTTCATGTCCTTAACAACTTCCCTGGAGCAGCGAAGAAATGCTGGGATTGAATTCTTGTACAAGTCCCCACCATTTTCACTCTTCACACTGAGTTTTTTTCTACAACACATTTGAATGGATACATTCAGTTCAGAGCTAGGCAACTATGCAGAACACCCTCTAATGTCAGTGATTTGCTGACTCCTGAATTCTCCACTTAGAAGCATACAGTCTCAATACATAATTACAATCAACTATTATTTTATCATACATTCATTTAAAGCTTGATTGAAAAAGTAATCAGTTAATAAGCAAACATTTCATTCTATGTACTCATGTAAAAGTATCCAAAATTTGTCTACTTGTCATCTTTCTCTGATTCCTCTTCTACCATCAAATTCTGCCTGCTTTATCTTCCAGTACAAGGTCAGAAACTTCATTTCTTTCACAATATCCAATTCACTCTGACTTTCTAAATGTCTTTCCCAGCAAAGGGAGAAAAGGCTGTAAATTGGAAGGTATTTTGTAAGTCTTAAATTACTGAAAGAGTGGATGTGAAAGAACTGTACAAAGAAAGATTGTTTTTCCTTGTAGTATACTGAACTCAACAGCAAATGCTGGATAAAACAGTAAAATAAGAGCCAGAGGGATCTAACTGCCTAGCTTCAAATGATACAATAAAAAGTGTAAGAACCATAACAACATACAACTGACATAAAAAACAGGATAGAGAAAACAGAAACAATTCCATAAACAAACAACCGATCTTACACAAAGGTTCCTAAAACCCACAGTAAAGGAAAGATTTCTCTTCAGTAAACTATACCTAGAAATGTGATTATATTCATATACAAAAGAATCAAGTGAAACTCATTCCTCATTATACAAAAATCAACAGAAATGGATTACCACCTTAAGTGTAAGATCTGAGAGCTAAGAAGAAAAGCAGTTGAGTCAAGAATCTTTGAGTTGAGCAAGATCAAAATAAATAAGTAGGATTTCCTCGAATTTGTGAAGAAAACACTTGTAGATCACACACCTGACAAAGGCCTAAAATTCAAAACATAGTTTAATTTTAGGTTTTTTGAAACACAAAAATTAAAGAGATAAAAATATATATCATTTATTTAAAGAGCAAAAGAAAATTGAACAGATTTCTCAAAACAAGATATACAAATCTTCAACTACAAAGAAAAATGCTCAGTATCATTAGTCATCAAAGAAATGCAAATCAAACCATGATGACATAGCCCTAAACATTAGCTAGAATTCTTGGGATCAAACTGACAGGAGAAATTAATGTTAATGTGGGTCTAGAAAAAGACGAATATTCATGTCTGCAGCCATAATTTAAAGTAGGGCAACCATTTTAAAAAAATATTTGGAAAAATGAAAATAGTCACATGACTCAGTAATTACACCACTAGTTACATAGTCTCAAAGGAAATTCAAAAAGGATTCTGCATTCTACCAATTATTGTAGCCTATTTTGTAACAGCTAAGAAATGAATATAATCAATGGGTCCATCAACTGATGAACTGATTTTTAAAAATGTGGTACCTAAACACAATGTAATGCTGTTTAGCCAAAGGAAAGTATGAAATGCTATCCTTTGTAGCAAAACAGAAAATAAGCCAGACACAGAATAAAAAAAAATATGCTATGTGATCTCACTCATTGTAGAATATGAAAATATGTATCTCATTGAATTAAAAAGTTTAAGAGTGATAAGAGAGGTAAGAAAAGGGAGGATATGGAGATATTAATTGTTCCAGAAACACAAGGTTGCAATTAGATAGGAGAGATATTTTAAGTAAACTGTTGTATATTATAGACTTATAATTATAATTAACACCAGTGCAGTAAATATTTCAAAATACTTATAAGAGAGGATTTTTAACTCTTTCCTCACCAAAAAAAAAATGGCTATAACAGAAAAACAAAATGCCCTAAATTCATATTTAAATATCTATGCATCAAAACGTCATGCACCATAAGTACTGTATAATTATAGGTCAAAATCAAAAATAAATACAAATTCTTCAGTCAAATTAGAATTTCAGAATAAGAATTAATCAATTTTAATACTGGCATGAGACATAGTTCTCTAGATGATATCTCATTCTTCATTTTAGATTAGGATTAGCAATGTATTCTGGACTTTCTTTCTCTGATCATCATAATTCTGCAAAATAAAACTCAATAGAATAAAGAAAAAAGGCAAAAAAAAGACTTACTGTTTAAGAATATAGTCTGAATAGCCATAGGGGAAAATAGGAACTTTGATTTATTCCTGTATTACAAGGAACACAGAGCTTGGAGAACCTCTTTCTTGGAATTGTAGATGTCTATGAGCACAGACAGCATATGTTGATGATATTATTATGATGTTAACATTAATTTATACTTTTTATGAAGCTGAATATGTATCCATAAGAAAAATTGAATGAAATATGTATGCATGAAAAATCATGTCTACTACAGCTGACTTTCTAATTTTCAGAAGAAAGTAGGGAGAAGAAATGAGGATATGTAGGTAAAACGTTAAAAATGAAAAATCTACCAAGATGAACTCTCAATTCTGAATATCTATCCCCAAATGCATGGGCACCTAAATTTGTAAAAGTAAGAGTACTAAAGCTCAAAACACACATTGAACCTCACACAATAATAGTGGGGACTTCAATACCCCACTCTTATCATTGGATAGGTCATTGGAGTGGAAACTAAGCAGAGATACAGTGAAACTAACAAAAGTTATGAATCAAATGGATTTAACAGGTATCTACAGAACATTTCACCCCAAAACAAAAGGATATACCTTCTTCTCAGCACCTCCTGGAATCCTCTCCAAAGTTGACCATATAATAAGACACATAACATGCCTCAAAAAATACAGGAAGATTGAAATGATACAATGCATTCTATCAGATCACCATGGACTAAGGATAGACTTCAATAACAACAAAAGACAACAGAAAACTCACATAGTTATAGAAACTGAACAACTATTAAATGATAACACGGTCAGGGATGAAATAAATAATGAAATTAAAGACATTTCTAGAATTCAGTGAAAAATTAAGGCACAGCACACCCAAATTTATAGGATACAAGAAAACAGTGATAAGAGTAAAATTCATAGCAATATGTGCCTTCATAAGAAATTGGAGAGATGCTATACTAGCAAATTTCACCACACCTGAAAGATCTAGAACAAAAAGAAGTAAACATACCAAAGAGGAGTAGACAGTAGGAAATAGTGAAATGTAGGGCTACTAACTAAAGGGCACAGAGACAGTATCCAAAGTAACAAAATCAGAAATAAAAAGGGAGGCATAATAATAGAAGCTGGGGAAATTAAAAAAAAATCATTACATCTTACTACAAAAGCCTATATTCAACTAAACTGAAAAACCTAGATGAAATGGATAATTTTCTAGACAGATAGCGTGAACCAAAGTTAAATCAAGATCAGGTAAACTAAACAGTTCTATAACCCCTCAAGAAATAGAAGCAATCATTAAAAACCTCCCAACCAAAAAAAGCCCAGGGTCAGACAGTTTTAGTACAGAACTCTTCCAGACCTTAAAAAAAGAGCTAATACCAATGCTCTTCAAATGATTCCACAAACAGAAACAGAAGGAACACTACCCAATTTATTCTGTGAAACTACAGTTACTTTTATACCTGAACCACACAAAGATCCAACAAAGAAAAAGAACATCAGACCATTTTTGCTTAAGAATATCTATGCAAAAGTACTCATAAAATTCCCAGAAACCAAATCCAAGAACACATCAAAACCATCATTGACCATAATCAAGTAGGCTTCATCTCATGGGAATGTTCTGGAACACTTGGGAGTGTTCCAATATATGAAAATTCATCAACATAATCCACAATATAAACAAACTCAACAAAAAAATCATGATCATCTCATTAGATGCTGAAAAATCCCTTGAAAAATACAACACCCCTTCATGTTAAAAGTCTTGGAGAGATCAGAAATTCATGGTGCATACCTAAACATAATAAAAGCAATATACAGCAAACCAATAACTAACATCAAATTAAATGAAAGCTTGAAGAAATCCCACTAAAATCAGGGACAAGACAAAATTGCCCACTCATTCCTTATCTGTTTGATATAGTACTTGAAGTTCTAGTTTAGAGCGATAAGAAAAAAATAGAAGGTCAAAGGTATACAAATTTGAAAAGAAGAAGTCAAAGGATCACAATTTGTGTATGATATGGTAGTAAAAATAAGCAACCCCAAAAACTCTACCAGAGAACTTTTACAACTGATAAGCAACTTTAGCAAAGTTGCTAGATACAAAGTTAACTCCAACAAATAAGTAGCCTTCATTTATAAAGTGGTAAACAGACTGAAAAAGAAATTAGGGAAACAACACCTCACAATAACCAAAAGTAATATAAAATATCTTAGTGTAACTCTAACCAAGCAAGTGACAGAACACTCTCAATAGGACAAAATGGCAGCTACAGATTAGGAAAAGATTTTTACTAACTCTACATTCAGCAGAGGGCTAATATCCAAAATATATTAGGAACTCAAGAAGTTAAACTCAAACAAACCCAAAATAACCCCATTTTAAAATGGGGTATAGAACTAAACAAAGAATTCTCGACTAGGGAAACTTGAATGACCTAGAAGCTTCTAAAAAAAATTGTTCAATATCCTTAGTCATCAAGGAAATGCAAATCAAAACAACCCTGAGATTCCACCTTACACTAATAAGAATGGCTAAGATCAAACACTCAGGAAACAGTAGATGCTGAAGAGAATGTGGAGAAAGAGGAATATTCCTCCACTGCTGGTGGGATTCCAAATTGGTACAACCAATAAGAAAATTCATCTGTCAATTCCTCAGAAATTTGGAAATAGTTCTACCTAAGACCCAGCTATAGCACTCCTGGGCACATACCCAAAAAAATCCTTCACCATACCCAAGGACAAGTACTCCACTGTGTTCATAGCAGCATTATTCATAAAAGCCAAAACTTGGAAATGTCCCTACACTGAAGAATAAATATAGAAAATGTGATTCATTTACACAATGGGATACTATTCAGCTATTAAAAATGAGGACATCATGAATTTTGCAGGCAAATGGATGGAAATCGAAAATATCATCCTGAGCAAGGTATCTCAGATCCAAAAGGACATGCATGGTATGTACTTACTGATAAGTGGATATTAGTCAAAAATTAGAGAATACCCATGATACAACTCACAGACTGTAAGAAGTTTAACAAAAAGGAAAGTCCAAGTGAGGATGCTTCAATCCCACTTAGAAGGGGAAAGAAAATAATCATGGAAGGCAGAGGGAGGGACAGACCAAGGTGAAAGAGGAGAGAGGGAGGGAAAGGGGGCAGGATCAAGTATGGATGGAGACAGGAGAAAAGCCCAGAAGGCCAGAAGAATGGATGAAAATATGTACCTGCATAGGGTGGATGGTGAGGGGAACCTCTAGAAAGTCCCAGAGACCTAGGATGTGAGAAGCTCCCAGAACTCAGTTGGGTTGACCTTAGCCAAAATGCCCAAGAGTAGGGAGATGAAACCTGAAGAGACCACCTCCAGTAGATAAACAGAGCCACTCCTAACTTCAAAATTTTTGACACAGAATTGTTCCTGTCTAAAAGAAATGCAGGGACAGAAAAAGAACAGATACTACAAAAAAAAAAAAAGAAAAAAGAAAAAAGGCCATCCAATGACCTGCCCAACTTGGGATCCATCCCATGAGGAGGCACCAAACACTGACACTATTACTGATGCCACATTGTTTTTGGCAGACAGGAGCCTAGCATGGCTGTCCTCTGAAAGGCTCTACCAGCAGATGGCTGAGATAGTTGCAGATAGTTACAGCCAATCATTGTTGTGAGGTAGAGGACCCCTATGGAAGAGTTATGGGAAGAACTGAGGGAGATGAAGGTGCTCACAACCCCATAGGAAGAACAACAGTATCAACTAACCGAGACCCAGCAAAGACCTCAGAAACTAAGTCACAAGCCCTAGAGCATACATGAGCTGGTCTGTGGCCCTCCAGCACATATATAGCAGAGGATTGCCTAGTCTGGCCTCAATGGGAGAGGATGAGCCTAATCCTATAAAAACTTGATGCCCCAGAGAAGGGAGATGCTGAGAGAGATAAGGAAGGTTGAAGGGAGGGGAGGGAGCACCCTCTCTAAGCCAAAGGGGAGAGGAATGGGGTGAAGAACTCTGGGAGTGGGCACTGGAAGTAGAGGCAACATTTGAAATGTAAATAAATTTTTAAAAATTAATAAAAAGAACAGATATTTAGGAGGAACACTTCTGAAAATTTCCACAATGTACATCATGAGGACTGTAGCTGATAACACTGCAATAGATATAGATACATACACACACACACACACACACACACACACACACACACACAATAGTGTCCTTCCTATAACTGTGCACTTCTTTTGAGGCATTTTTTCTTTGTACTCGAGAATGAGGTTGTCATTAGATTTTACTTCTCATTCTTGATTAATCCTCAGTCTGGGCTTCTGACACAGCAACAATAACGTGAGGAATATCCTGACTTAGTAAAGGAAAGTGGCCCAAACTCAGGGAAATCCATCTGGTGGTTCATTTTGGTAACTGAATGTTTTATAAGTCATAAGACAAACAAGACTAAAACAAGCAAGAACACAGCTTGTCCCAAGTGTGAACACACTCATCTCTGTGTTCTCTGATATCATGGTGAACACGCCGTCATCCTTTTCCTCACGAACATTCACAAACAACATGACAAACCAAGATAGACTCAGAAACACTGTTCCCCCAATGCACTAAATACAGTTGCCTCAATGGCACTAATCAAGACTAACAGATTCATGGAGAGAGAATAAATACATTCAGATTCACAGTGAACCATTAACCAATACTGATATACCATAGCCAGGACACTACCAGCATTCAAAATGCTTACACCGTGCAAAAAGACCACTCTGCTCTAGGCTCTTATCTAAAATGTAATTGAATAATGTGATCATTTTTTTTCTTAAGTATTTTTGTCTCTTGTCACTGACTAACATTTAAGTTCCCATAGAAATTTTATTTTGACAATCATATCAAGGAAAATTCATAAGAAAATTAAAATAAAGCCTGAAGTACACTTGAAACTGTGAAGTACAAAATATTGAATCATCTTTTACTGCCATGTAATTCACAAGTTACTGTTCAGGCCTCTTCTAGGACTCTTTTGAAAGTTGAATTTTCTTAAGTACTTTCAGAATACAGCATCTATTTGAATAGTAGTTTTTTCCCTTGGTTATGGATTATGGTCTACATAAAAGTGCTTTGAAAACTAAAAAATGTTCCATTGCTAATTAAAGCACATAAACACCAGGCCAAGTGAGGCATATGAAATTGCCATTTAATTCTAAGAACTGAGTACCTTCAAGAAGAACTAACTTATGCCACTAAATAGTGTATGATTGAGAGGTTGAGAGTCAAGGAATAAAAGATGAACACAAAATAAAGTGTATTTTGAGAGTTCAAAAAAGCCCACAGTTTTGCAGGAAAAAATATCTTCGATCATAATAACAAAGCATTGGGTGGAGAGATGGCTCAGATGGAGAGATGGCTCAGTAGGTATGAACACTAGATAACTTCCAGAGGACCCGAGTTCAAATCCAAGCACCCACATGACAGCTAACAGATGTCTGTAACTCCACTTTCAGGGTATCTGACATCCTTTGAAGCCAACAAGCAAGCATGGGTGTTGCACAGATATACACATGGTGGCAAAATTATTTGCAGAAATAATAAAAATAAATAAATGTTATTTATTTAAAAACTAATAATAATAACAACAGAAAGACCAGGGACACTGTGAGCTATGACACAACAAATTGCTTATCCAAAGGTCCTTTGTAAGGTTCAATTTTGGGTATTGCTTTGCATTTAAAAATAGAATTTCATATGTTTTAATTATACTGTGTCTCTGCCAGATTTAGTACTAATACAAATTCATAAGGCTAGGTATCCCTTTAAAAGAGTTGGGATTTCAACCTTCAGTTCACTTACTGAAGTCACTATGTCTCTTGAAGGAGAACAAAATTAACCTCAAAATCCAAGGCCAACAATTAATTTTATAGGCTGCTCAACACCTACATGAAACTTAGTCTGATTATAAATTGTATTTGTAACCCTCCCTCTTGCGTATTTTCGGATTAAATTCCATTATAAATATGTCAAAGTTCAGAGTTGCTAAAGCACTACATTTCAGTACAGCCAGTGGACCATAAAACCACTGCTAGACATGAATTGCTTTGTGCATTGATAAAAAGCAGGAACCGTGTGGAAAGCAAAGGTCCCACTCAGTCAGGAGAGGACTGTGGATATCAAGAAGGAAAATAGCTTTCAAAAACAGATAAACATCACAATGTTAAATTACCTTTCTATTTTGTGGTCCATTAAGTTGTAAGGTCCAGATTCTAATTATTACAATCATTACAAATTTCAACTACTAGTGTTACCTTTTGTGGAATGACTGGGTGAATGTCTGTACTTTCTCCTTTCTAGTTGAGAAACTAGAAAACTAAGGCATCCTTTCCCAGTTCACTTGACACTAGTCCTCTATGTGCAAGTTAGGCTCCATCCCATTAACCATACTCAAGCAGCATGTGGAAGATAGAACTGCGGCAGAAAACTATCTACCTGTGACACTTGGGATGGCTGCTGCTGCAGCTTGCTGAGGCCACCATCATAGAAGTCTTACATTTTTCTACAAAAAGTTTCCATTATCCATTTTCCAGCTTCCTGATCACTCCGAAGCAGTCACAGCAGCAGCAGATTTCTCATTTAACATCCTTAGATAATAGTTCTATTTGCCCGTCCTCCATATTCCTCAGACAGCTCAGGAAGCAGCCAGAGCAGTTCTTTCTCTGACATAGCTCTAATGGGAGTCCAACTGTAATAATTGTTCATATGTCTGGACCCTTCCAGAACATTTCTAAGCTAAGCCCTGATTGCTTAGAACTCCTGTTCTAACAATGTTCTTATGATACCTTTCCATTTTGGTGCTGTGTGTTGTTTACAAAACAGTCTGTGTGTGATAAAGTCAGAGTGGCCTTGAATTACAAGGACTCACTGGTCTCATCATATTCTGGTCACTAATGCTGGTCTCACTGTCTGGTGCCTGAGACATTGGTTAACTCACCCCCTAGACTCAGTTCCCTTATTTCTAGAGAAAGAATTAATAATTGCCTCTAAAGACAGGTTAGATAAGAGTTTTTAAAGGCACGAATAATACACACTCCCAATGTTGAGCTAGATTTAAGCTCAAAATGTTAGTTCCCTTCTCTTTCCCTTATCAGGTGATTTATATCAAAATCATTTCACAAACAATAGACATTGAGGAAACTTTATCTTCCCCTTTTCTGTTTACATGGGTGTCTTAGATCTGTTAGAGTCTATTATAAAACAAATCTTAGTTCTTTTATGAATATATGAATCTGAATAACTAAACAGATTCAGATTACCATTATAGGAATTTGATTAATTAATTACAAAATGTATCACAACAACATCATCAGAACATATGCACTGAATCATATCTAATTCATACAATATCAAAGAAATGTAAAGAGAAAAGTATTGTAAAACTTCAACTTTTATAAATCCAGATACTAATGAGCATCCAAAGAAAAGCTGCTTATCCACTAGACTGGGTACTATAGAGAGCTGAACACGGGCAGTTATTGCATTTTTCCAACACTTTCCAGTAATCTTTGAGGTAGGTACTAACAAGAACCAGGTAGTAACAAGAACCACAGATGGGTTCAGCCACTTGTCATGACGTTGATAGTAGGTGACTTGCTGGCCTCTGTGAAGTTTGACCTTAACATATATAACAGAGGATAATAAGAATGTCCTATAGAGTTCCTGTAAGAATCAGGCAATTTTGGTACTGTCATTCTCTTGATGGTCTATATACTCTGTAGTCTCTGGTTGCCAGTTCTAACAGATGATATTAGGTTGTGAAAAACTGTTTTCTAAATGCTGTTCTTTCCTGAATCTCAGTGCAATCAAATCCTTCCAACTTGTACTGGAAAAATACCAGGGCATGGCTTCTGTAATTTCTCCCTTCCTTTATGGCTTTAAACTCAATTGTGATTATCTCCATCAAGATGACCATCTGCCCTTAGATCGTCCACTATTCACCAGACAAAGCAAGATGAGCATCTGTCTTTACTCATTTCTCTTCATTTTGGCACTAGGAATTTCCCATAGAAATGTAACTCAGAAGTCTGTAAGAAACAGACCACATGAGCCAATTGCTTTGATAACCAAGGTGTTTCTATCATTAAATGTCCATGTCCACAATTGGTTTACAAATGCTACCTCTGAACAGGATTGCACTCAGCTTTAAGTATTAAAAGGTGAATAAAAATAACTGCATGTGATATCATATGCCTTTAATCGCAGGTCTCCAAAAACAGAGGCAGGCAGATCTCTGTGAGTTCCAGGCCACCTGATCTACATAGCAAACTCCAGGCCAGCCAGGGCTGCATAATGAGACCATGCCTCAAAAGGAGAAAGGTAGGGACAGTTAAGTGTCAAGGATGCTCAGAGGCAGAGTGGTGTGCTTTGAATGCAGAGGGCTTAGGAGCAGTGCCAAGCAGTAAATTAAAAACAGAGTAATGAGATATTTCCCCTAGTCTCAAAAATTCCAGCTCGACCTTGATGTGGCTTCTCAATATATCTTCACTTCTCTTTGGTTGACATAAAAGTCAAAGCAAATGGGCCGAGCCACATTGTTTTTACTCTGCTTTAAGTCATAACCAAGAATTTTCTAGAACATTCTCTCTTCGGGTTTTGTCCTGTGATCCAGTATTTCTTTAGGTGCCATTTACCAAAGGTAAATGAAATTTGTTGCCCCAAAGCAGTGCTTTCCACACTTACTCTGGAAGCCCAGATCTCCCTGCTACCTTGAGTTCAGACTACATTTGCTGAATCTCCCAAGCTTATTTTCATTAGGGAAAACATTACAGAGTAAAAGTTCTATGTGATTGATATGGAGTGATGTAGGGATTATTACATGATTTAAAATGAAAGAGAAAAATCTGTTTCCCATCCAGATGTTACAGTAATTGACATTTCACAACTTTCACTCTTTTGGTTGACTTTGTTACCAAATACTTTAGGAGCCCATAACATCACACTCATTTTATTTACACCAAAGAGTCAAAGGTTGTGTTCCTGCAATTGTTTCATTTCCGTGTCTACTTTAGGTAAGATTTTTCTTCATTAGTTTTAGTAACACCGTCAACCCCTTATTGGTTGCCTAATATGTAGTAAGTAAGGTTCTGTTCCCTTCATGGCTCTATTTCTTATTCTGTACAACACCCCTGAGGACAGGTGTTATTACAACCATAATTTACAGACAAGAAGCTTAGGAAGAAGCTGAAGAAGGAGTGGCTCTAAGAAGAGATCAGCACAGGTCAAATCTCAGGCTCATTACTCGTCAGCAGTGTGTCCTTGGAAAGCTGACAGTTCCTAACCTGCACAGCAGGACCAACAGTGTTGTCCTACCAAGCTTTGCAGGAGTAAATAAGTGCCTGACAATGAGTCTGAAATACAAAGGCCATAGAAAAATGGGAAAGGAAATTGTTGAATCTGATTGCTGAAACAGAGGCCAAGTAACCAGTGCATAAGATCTCCACAGCCTGAGTCATCTCCACTACAGTGGGATGGTTTTATGAAATATATTCATGTCTCTATACCACGCGTCCTTCCAAAACAAAATTGAATAAATACATATAAACCAGGAAGTTGTCAGTGTAATGATAACAATGAAAACTGAAAAATGAACTGATCTTTTAGAATAACTCATCTTTCTAAACTGCATCAAGGTCAGATAGGAATTGGGCAATAGAAGCCTCATTTCTCTTCCCTGGTTTCATGTGGCATAATCTGACACTCAGTCTGTTTCACTAGTTCCTATCTATGCAGAGCTCTATGAGTCAGTGCCTAGGCCCGGGCTGAGTCACATTGGATAGGCAATGACGCAACCTGAGACACATGAGATAGCAATTAAAAATGACCTTTGATGGTAAATTCAGTATCATGAAACCCTGGCTCTATACCTCAAATTAGCAAGGAAGAAGCTGTCTGGTTCAAGAGAGAAAATGTATATGTTAAGATTGACTATATAATTGATGTGGGGAAAAAAAACAACTAAGAAAGAGGTTTCTACTCATTCAGGGATTGGTACTGAACATAAAATTCACACTGAACTTTTCAGATGTCCAGCTTGGCACAACAGAGAGCAGTTTATTTCACATGCAATCTTTTAAGTGTTTAATAACCTCAATTTCTTCTTTATTGCTATTGTTTTTTCTTATTTAGCAATTTATATCTCCCACCAGGCCTATTCTTTTGTATCTGGTATTTTGTAAGAACTATCAAAATAGTCAAAAATAAATATTAAGGAAAAGTTTCAATCCTCCTACTCTCTCCTATTACCTCCTACAGGGACACAAGGGCCAGTCTATCTTTTCATTATCAGTGAGGGGTTATTTTAACAAGATGATTTTCTTGGAGACACTAAGGTGATATTATAATATTCCTTAATATCATTCCTCAGCTCTGAGCAGGTCTAACAATCCAGCTTCCAAAACTAGAAGACGGAAGTAGAAATCATCTTCTATCTTTCCCTTTTACTGAACATTCTGTTTCTGGAATATGAAAACCTTTCCTTGGGTAGAAAATGCCAGTTGGTTCTGACAAACACTTGTGAAACTTCTGTCTTCTTGAAAATAGCAAATATCTAAAAATTCACAACATTTTTCACAGATTATAAGAAATTAGCTGGAATAGGTGTGCTCTCAAAGGCCAAACTTCCTGGACTCCCAGCAGTGCTTCCCCAGTCGGCTGTCAGGAGCATTTATGGGAGCCCTACCAATTCCTCATGTACCAACTCAGAGTTACAGCTTCCAACCTCCACGCTTCCTCTCTCAGAAAAGTGCATCCATCTGAACTTGCCTTGCAGCCATCTTCAGATTTCTCTTCCTCTCATCACTTACACCCAGTTTGTGTTGGAAGCTGCCAGCTCCTTGTATCAAAAGCTCTTATCTTTGTCTCTGTCTATGTCTTATACATAGGTGGTTCTTTGACATGGCTCACCTGACCTACTTGAAGGAAGTAGGCCTCCCTGCTGCCTCTACATCCTTCATGTGGTTCCAACATTGTCTGTCTAAAACAGACATTTCTATCTGCCTACAGAATGGTGTCTTGGTATCCTGATAGCCTACTTCTTCTCTGGTTTCCTCTCCTAGTGTCCTTCTTGGCATCATATGCTCTTGCCACACAGAGAAAAAAAACTCTATTGCCAAGTATGCTTCATGAACCCTAATCTCTGATCCTTAGATCATGGTGTCCCATTGTTCTGAAATACTTAGCCCATGGGCTTCCTGACCAGAGCACTCCCTCCTCCCATGCCTCTCTAACTTTCTAAAATTATTATTACTCCTTCTCTGCTTATAACCCAAGATAAGCATTGTATGATCATTTTCACAAAGAATATTAGCAAATGTTTTCCCTTCTTTAGGGTCTTCTAATAATCTTGTAATACTGAGCTAAACACTCGAACTGTGGAGTACAAGGCTCTGTATATCTTGGCACCCACCTGCATCTGCAGAGACAGAAGAATGCTCTTCTCCCTGTTTTCACTCAGGCTTACTTTCACTCTTTAAAGCCCCCAGTGAATGCCTAACTCCCGGCCCTTGCCCCAGATACTCCTCTTTTTGGAGTACATGCTATATATACCTGAACACATATGACCACTAATAGCCTTAGAAGCACCCTGCCTCAGAAACAGCCTCTACCAACTTCTGACACAAACTTTCCTCTAGCAACTTCCCTTTGAGAGCACCTATTTCAACTCCCTCCACCATCTTCCCTCTGCCCTTTCTTTTGAAGACTTCTTCATGACTAAAATTTCTTTATGTGTATATTAATGTTTATTGTCTGTCTTTATATAGCAGCATATAAGCCCACCTGATGGCAGTTGCTTATTATTTTATTAATCACTGAACCTCTGAGCCCAGCCTCTTTGACTTATGCTTATTAAAGGAACTACATTAAAAAGAACATTGTGTTTATTGCATTATCTTGAATTTCAGTTAAGTTTTATATATGCAAAACTTTTATATGTCCACCCTTCTCCCTAGACTGCAATCTTCTTAAAACCTTAATAGATTATATTGATATTTTCTGATAGTAACTGTCATTTCAGATTGGTCTTAGTAAAACTTGCCAATTAGCATTGAACTAAATAACTACCCTAAACTATGCATTATTTGTCTCCCCAAGTTAATGGGCAGTGGATCTAGAAAAAACTGTCCCAAGACTCAGGTCTTCCACTCACAAGCTGTGTGACCCCATATTAACTTCTCAAAACCTCATATATAATAAAAATATCTCTTCTTAATTCCAAGATAGTAGTAAAGATTAAATGAAGTTAGTTACATTTTTCCCTTTTCCAACCACAACTACTCAAAGGCAAAGAAAATAATTGCTGCTTCATGCATACAGTTAAAAATTGGTATAAGTTATTGAGTACCTACTATGTGACAGTTGTTGTAATAATCACTCTTTTTATAATCTAAATTGATCCTTAAGACAACCAGGTAAGACTATGAATTATTACATTAGTTATGTTTCTATTCTATGAGAAAACACCATGATCAAGGCAACTTGTCAAAGGAAAATTTGATTTGGGGTTTACAGTTCCAAAAGGATGAGAGTTCTTCCACATCACAGTAAGAAAGCCTAATTGTGAGCAGGCATAGCTACTGGAGTTGGAAGCTGAGAGTTGATGGCTCAATATTAAACCGGAAACAAGAAGAGAGAACAATCTGGAAACATTGTGTTGCTTTTGAAACCTCAAAAGTGACAAGCTTCCTCCAAGGCCACACCTCCTAAGCCTCCCCAAACAGCCAACAACTGAGATCCAAGAATTCAAGTACCCAAGAAGATGGATCATTGAAACCACCAAAGTAGGTAACCCTATTGTATACATAATACAAAAATGACAAGGAGTGATAATTTTGAAAAGTCCAGTCATCTTCTCATGGGGCAAGTGTCTGTGAATTGAAGTCTGTTATGATATTTATTAATCAGTTTTAATGATCCATTTTTTTCTTGAGAATCCATGGGATCTTCTGAAAGGCAAAGGAATGGAAGATTTTAGCTTCTGTTCTTCCCATTCATAAATCTAAGAAAAACAAGAAGCAAGCCCATGACCTGACTTTGGTCAGATTATCTTGGGAGTTAATGAGAATGACAGTGGAAAGTTTGTCTTTCCTAGTGTTGGTTCGTATGCAGCACTGTCCTGCAGTATGCTACTTTTGACAACTTCTGAGGCTGCCTTTCTATTCCAAGTGTGGTTCTCCAGTCCTTAATTTAAAACAGTAGGAACCAGGAGAGTCTCCCAATCAGTTGCCTCTGTCCTTAAACCAGTCTGTTTCTGTTGCTAGCCTAAGCACAACACCAACTAATATAATATAAAAAAAAGAAAATGAATCTGACTGAATAATAAATTCTCAAAAAGTGAAAAAAATAAAAATAAACAGTACACTCATGATTATGTAGTTCTTATTCACAAAGTAGAATGTAAAATTGTAAATAATAGGTTAAGAGCCACATTAAAACACATCACAATGAAGAAATACAACAAAATAGTGAATCAGCATTAGATAAATGAATAGCCCAAGTTATAAATGTTGGAGGAGCATAGACAAGAAACAGAACAAATTAGAAGGATCTGAAATCCCCTACATCAATCAATATCTATTCCTGTGTAAATCCTTGATATCATTACCTAATTCAAACCTGAACAATGAGATGAATGCAGTTTCCCCTTTCCCATACACAAAGAGTGAGGCATAAAAATGGCTCTGCACCTAGGTTGCAAGCTACTCTACTACTGGATTCTGAAAATCAACACTAACATGTTACAGAAAGACAGATCTCCCCCCACAAAAGTCCTGAGTAGCTTATATTGGATGACAAGCTAAATCACTACAAACATATGAGCCAAAGGTTGCGAAATCATTCCAAAGAACTACCTTACCCAAGATAGTAGCAAGAAAGCCTTGAAAAGAGCTAATTAGCTAGGTCTTAAAATATAGATGAGTTTACAAAGGAAGAGATAAAAGAGGTGCATTTTAGGAAGATTGGTCAATAGAAGTAAATAATGAAAGACGAGAGTATAAACAAAACCAACACAGTGTGTCAGGTCTGATGTGTGAGACAGGCAAGAGCAACAAGGATGAGATCCAGAGGGATGCGTAAATGGGCTGTGGGAGGTATGGTTTGTGATAATTCTACAAATAATGAGATAGAAAATCCTTCTTGACCAGATCTAAATCATGCTTACCCTTGTAGTCTTGGAGGACATCTGTTCCTCTCAAAATATATGAGCTGAAAACCAAAAGGGGATATGATGGAGAGGATCTTAAGCAGGTTAAGAAATGACTAAGGTGGTGAATAGAGGTCTACTGCCTATAAACTCAAAAATGGTGTTATGCCTCATACCCTTGAAAAGTAATCTAAAATTCAAAATGTGTAAAAACCTGTAATGCCTCTGCTAGATTGAAAGCACCATAAGAGTAGGTCCATGCACATGTGCATCTGGTAACTTCTATAACCAATACATGGTTAATGATCAGAATTCATTTAACATAAATTAGTGCATCGATTTCATACTTGCCATTCATTTCATAAGGTAGATGTTTCCACTTCTTTCTTATACCAGGATATTATATAGTTAATGACATTTTGGTAAGGAAATATATGTAATCAAATTATTTTTTGAGTATTTATTAAGAATAAATGACTCGGGGCTGTAGAGATGGCTCAGTGATTAAGAGCATGTACTAGGAAAAAACTTTACAGGTGGCTCATGGCCACTTTAACTCCAGCTCCAAAAGACCCAACATCTCTGGCCCCCATGAGCACCTGCACTGATGTGTACACATCCCCACATACAGATATATACACATCATTAAAGATAAAATAGATATTTTAAAAATAAATGGTTCAAATTCTAGAAAATAGAATTTAAAGTATACTCATAAAACTTGGTTTGTAAAAATTAGAATTACCTTCCCAGAAAGGATGCAAATTTACTATATCAAAGATGTCAGATATTAGTTTAAATGAAAACTGCCTTCTACAATGTGGGGAGATGGACACATTGAGCTTCAACAAATTAGACTATAATTCCTCTTGTAAAACGTGATGTTTCCTAGAAAAAGAAAGAAAAAGCATTCTTAATGCCTGGCTTCCTTTGCTATAGTGACACCTACTGTTATTGACAATGCTTTGTTTCTAAGAAAGAAAACTGGAAATAATTATTTTAAACTCTAATAAAAAAGGTTATTACTATAATTTTATTTTAGTATTTTAGCGTGTATTATACTGGTTATAACAAGTATATAGTTTATGCACAGATGAAATATGGATCTGATGAAGTATTATTCAGTGGAAGTAAAATTATCCTTAAAGACCTGGCTTAAGTTGCTCTTCTTATGGGACTCCTAACAGTAGCTGTCTCTGCTTCTTTTGCCTGCTTTTGGATTTTTTTTTTCATACTGGGTTGCTCCATCCAGAAGTAATATGAGGAAAGACGCCTAGTCTTACAGCAACTTGATATGCCATGTTTGGTTGTTTTCCATATGAGGCCTGCCCTTCTTATGAAGAGAATCAGAGGAAGAATAAACGGAGGGACAAAAGGAAAGGGGGAAGGGAAACTGGAGTCAGCATGCAATATATGAGAGAAGAATAAATTTTAAAAATTAAAAAAAAATGGCTTAATCAAATCTTAATCAAATAATCAGTTCCAGGTCTCTATACACACACACACACACACACACACACACACACTTTATGATAGAGGGCAAACAGGGGAACTCCAGTATCTACATCATAAGAACACACTTTGCATCATTCTACAGAAAAATCTACAAGTCCACAATGTAATTGGGTCAACAAATAGACACTGCTGATACCATGCTTGTTCTGAGTTAACCTTCAATCTGGATATCCTCCAGATTGCAGATCTGAAAAACTGCAAAACTCAAGGACCTTCGTGTATTCAAGCCTATAGAGAGCTATAAGGTCAATGACAGTGGGCAAAAAGAGTAACCTCTCCTAACATAGGGAGAGGAGATTAAAGGTAAAACTCACCAACACCATAAACAGAGACAAAGCTAGCCACCTCACAAGAGGAGGAAGACTAAACTGCAGAATAATACTGTTTTCTTACCCTGAATACACTACTGGCTAAAATAAATAGAAGATGGGTTTTTCAGAATGATTAACCTGATTAATTAACTCTGAGTAAAGTACATTTTTAACTTTCAATGCTTGCCTCTGTTTATTAGCTTTTGTGACAAGTAATATGGACCAAACTCCAAAATGTTCAAACTAACCTTGAATAGGATGGCATTAAAGATGTCATTGCACTTATTTATGTTCATTAAGGGCAGGTTAAATGAGACACTGAGCTAATGCCATGGGCCTAAGAAATTTATGTTTACATACATCTCAACAATACAAGAATCTTTTCTGCTTCCAAAGTTCTCTAGAAATCAAAGTATCAGTAATTAGAAAACATTCTTCTTTTTATTGTGATTTTACTGGAGTAAATACAATCATATATAAGAAAATTGCATTAGATTCATGAACTAATATAAGCAGAAAATAAGGGAAAAAAACTGTATAGAAACCATAAAGGAAAAGTAACCTATGTTGAGTTGAAAATATCCTCACCTAAAGGTGTACGGTAGAGCACAAAATTCACCAATGTAAGCTCTGATGGAACCAAAATGGAAATGAATCTGTCTGCCACAAAAGGTGAAGAGTCAAGGAATCTTCGGGGGGGGGGGGGAACAAAACAGACCACATATCTGTCAACCTCATTATTTATTTAGAATTTGTTTTTATTGGCAAATGCAATGACTGTGTCTGTTAGTGAATAAAAAGTACAACCTGGAATTAAAATGATGGAAAAAGTTTACTACTTGCAGAAGATAAGGATCACTGAAAGGTCATTACAGAGCAATTTACCCAAACAAGAAAGGCAAGAGACTTTTATTGGCATCATCCATATGCATACAGGGCAGACTCATACTCACATGTAAAATTCATGATCATGTCTGGCTGGACTTCTGCCTCTTTATGTCCGACAGCTGCAAACAAGAATACCTCTAGGACAAGTTCCGAAGACACAGAATTCCCTTCTATGTTATCTTTTTCAGAGGCATCTATACTCTGACTCACAGTCATTTAAAAGGATCACAACTTTTTTCAAATGTTTATGCTCCAAGTTGGAATGGGCCACATCATTTATTATCTTTTAAAATAGTGACGCTTTATGAACATGAGTGTAGGGCCATCTACCATCCAGATGATGGACAACCTACCAACTTTCATACCTCCAAAAAAAGAAGGAAGGAAGGAAGGAAGGAAGGAAGGAAGGAAGGAAGGGAGGGAGGGAGGGAGGGAGGGAGGGAGGGAGGGAGGAAGGAAGGAAGGATGGAAGGAAGGGAAAAAGAAAAAAGAAAGAAAAAGAGAGAGGGAGGGAGGGAGAAAGGAAGGAAGGAAGGAAGGAAGAAAGAAAGAAAGAAAGAAAGAAAGAAAGAAAGAAAGAAAGAAAGAAAGAAAGAAAGAAAGGAAGAAAGAAACTCCCTCTTCCCCAACTGCTGTCAACTGTTGGCAATAGTTCTTCAATTAAGGGTGAAGCTTCATGGCTTCCCCTGTATAGCTCACCTTCACTTAATTTTACTCTTTGCATGAACATAATCTTCCTTACTTTCCTGATACTTGCCTTGTCACCTTCTTTGTAAAGCTTGAAACTTCCTGAAAGAAGAAACTTTTTATTTTTTAGTACTTTATTAAATAGCCTATAATTTAAGGTCCATGTGGTAGACATACTTTCTTTTGGCTTGTTATATCTGCACATTTATTGAGTGAATGTTTGTACTTTCTCACTTACAGTCTAGAATTTCACAGAAGTAAATTTAAAGACTGAGTAAACAATGTATACATTAATAGTAGAGGTGAGCTTTTCTACTCCACATATTTTCGAAAATACCCTAAGCCTACTTTCTGTGACCCCTAACAATAGCACCTAAGATAGAATAAGGGTTACTGAAAGAATTCAAGCACCCTGACCACACCAGTTTGTACATAATATAAGGGAATCACAATGGCTGCCACAGGAGTTCTGAACAGTTTCTAATCACAGTGCACAGTTTAACAAAGGAAAAATCAAACAATAATTTCTTAATATGTATACTTCATACATGAGAAGGAAGCACCAGGCAATGAATAGTTCTCAGAAGTGAGTAAAATCCCAGTTTAGACAGCATCTTTAATAAAGAACAATGAATTTTAGAAAAGAAATGAGCTGCAGGAAAAGGACCATAAGTCTCTAGAAGTGGCAATTTGATCTGTGGAGTGAGGCGGTGGAGAGGGTGAGAGGTTCTCATGCATCACAGGCTAGCTTTGTACTCTCTATGCAGCTCAAGAATGATGGGGAACTCCTGACTCTCCTGTCTCCATTTCCTGATTACTGGATGGCAGGCATGTACTGGTGATGGAAGCTGAATCCAGCACTTCATACATGCTAAACAAGCACTCTTCCAACTAACTGAACTACATCTCCAACCTTAAATGTGTCATTATGGGGTGGGGCAAATAAGTGAGAGGGACACCCTGATTGTTGAAGCTTCTCAATGCCAGTTCCCCCATCATTATATCCAGATGATAAGGCTCTAAAGTTGTCTTTAGAGGACAGTATTTCTGGGATGTAGGAGAGATTATCTTTTGTCTTTGTAAATATATACTCTATTTTAGACAAACACAAAGGAGAGAGGGGTCCTTTACATCTGTTCCTTTTAAATGTCTTTCACTCAACAATCTGTCAGATTTGGGGGTGGCATGAAAGTCAAATTATGTCCATTAAGATTCATTCCCAGGATGTTGTCTGGAGCTCTCAATCAATGCATTCTTTAAGAACTGTAAAAGCAGACTATAACTTCAAAGGATACAGACACCATTTTTGATTCTGCATCAGAAGTGGCTGCCAGAAAAATAATCCAACAAGAAAGGAAAGCTGAGAGGAAGAAAGATACACTTGGTGACCATTTAATTCCTTGTTTCTGAGAGTGCCAAAGACTTAAACCTTTTAACTACCCAGGAATAAAACACAGTCAAACTCTTATTTAAGCTAGTTGGGTTGGACTTCTCTGCCTCACAACACAGAGTCATGAGTAATGAATATGAGTGGCACCGTGGGAGTCTTCATCTGTGTATCTGCAAAGCAGTCCCAATTGCTGCTTGTGTGGAAGGAACCAATTGCTGCAAAAGTTAGAAAACAAATGAGTAACATTAGAGTGTTTCATATATACTATGTGTTCCAATGACTACAGAGACTCATGGTATTGCCTACCGAAGGTAAATTCACAGCAGAGTTCAGCTTGTAGGACATATCACTGACATGCACAGTATGCAATGGAGAAACATTCCACTGTCAGATCTTCCCACAAGAGGGCAATCATCACATGAGAAATCTAAAAATCAGTTCTGCACCAGAAGGGAGAAGCCATGGAGACTTGGACTGTCAAGAGCATAGTGTCAAAAGAACCCTTCAGAGGAAACAGAACTCTGAGCAGCACAGAAGTAAAGAGACAGAGTTAGGTTGAAATATGAAAAGCAGTGAAAATGAGATATGGGTGCATTTTAGAACTTCTGCACCTGCACCATAGTCCACCGATGACAACTGATGACCATATGCTAGTATGATTAACTGGGAAGATTATAAACATCAGGAATTGATTTCGTATGGTTTCTGAAAAGTCCAAATTCAAAGTAGATTCCTTTTCTAATGAAGGTGTACTTCCTGGCTCACCAATGCCATCTCCTGCTGTGTCCACAGCATGGTAAAAGAACAACATGTTCCTTTGATCTCTAGACACTAATCCCACTGAGGAAAACTGTACCATCATGTCTAATCAGCTCTTAAATGTCAGTACTACCCACCTACACATTCACACTGGGGTTTGATTTCGACATAAAGATCTGAGGAAGGAAATAGCTATTCTGACCACAGCAAGTCCAAACACAGATCCTCTCACAGAGACTCTAGCCTGACTTGCTGGACCAGCAGCATATCCCTGACATAACAAAAACTCTATCCAATATATTTTACACAGAAGTAATTTACCCAACTAATAAATCAAAGTAGGTTCAGACACCCTATTGAAATATATAGTCCTACTTCTAAACTTAGAAAAAAATAATAAAGCTTCAAAGAGTTACACAGTGACTTGAAAAGGACTAGCCCATGAAATGGCTAACAGGTGAGCACAGTATGCAATCCTTCATATTATTCAACATATAAAGGGTCACGGTATTAATCATCTTTTTAATCACCCAAACACTGATGAGTTTTACGTACAAAGTAATTATTTGAGCACCTGTCAGTGGAAAGATGAATATATTTTCATATCATGTACAAAGCTAACTGAAGTAAATATAAGTGTATGTGAGCAAAATAATCTGTAGATAAGTGTAAGTAGATAAATATTGTTCCAGAAAAAAACCTGGCACACCAGAGCAACAAAAATGTGAAACAGAAAATCTTGACAACAAAGAACTGGAGTTTTCCAGTGAACCAGATGGAACTCCCAGCCTCGCTGGGTTTCTGTAATCTACCCTAGAAACTCCCAGTCTCCAGGGTGCTCTCTAGCTCCATCAGAGAAAAACATACCTATCTTTCATTAGTGTGCTAGTCAAAAGTCTACCATGACATTCTCCTCTGTGAAATGATACATTTTAAATTTCTTGTCTACCTCCATTATTACCGCAATAGCCAAAACAAAAATAGCCAAAATTTATTCCAAAATGTTTTGGCTACTTCCATTATTACCCCAAGAGCCAAAATACAACCTTAAAACCTACCTCTCTAATTCTAACCCAAAGCCTGGAACTAGGCAGATGAACCATGAGAAAATATAAATTGACAAATATTCATGCCTCTGTACAGGTTTAGCATCCTGTCCCAATGGCTATGTTTTGGTGAACTTTAATATTATTCTAATCGTTGCTTGTGAACCCAGCTCACATTGCTTCCAAAGAAAGTAAATTGGTTGCTGTAAAATGTATTAACATTAAAATTTCTTGTAATTTAGAAAATACCATCATCTTGGAGATTTCAAATACATGAACTTTATGTTCCTTATAGTGGGAGCTAATGCATGGATGAATAAGAAACATTTTTTGTGCTTTCAACATCTTCTCATATATTTAGTGAAAGTTAATTTCTGAACTACATGCTTAGCTGGAGATAGCAAAGCTATTCTACTGCTAAAATGTTGAATAGCTCACCCTGTGGCAGCAGTGTGCTGTCTGGTAATATGTTTAGTGTTTTCCTCTCCCTATGGTTACCTCATTGACTCAACTAATGGACCAAAATGTTTCCAAAATATGAAATGTTATTAAGCAGGGTTCGGCAGAAAGTTGATTTACATGAACGAATAGCATAGCATAAGGATTCACAACTCACTATAAAATCAACGGTGCTCTTTCTGTAATATTGCTTATACCTAGAATTCTATTCAATGGCAAAAGGCAATAGAAAGCCTAGAGGTGAGTGTGAGCTGAGAGTGTGTTTGCAGAACTGCTGATACAGAACCATGAATGCACAGGGCACAAGCCTTGTAGCTGCTGAGCCTGAACTTGGCTTCATCACTAGTAGCTGTGCCTTAAGTCTTATCACTCTAAATTAGTGTCATTAAATGAAAAAGGAGAATAAGGACTGTAATGCCAACAATCAGTTAAATTAGATAGTAGATGTTAAATGGTACATGCTTTAAGCTCATACTATTATCATGTTACCTCTGATTATGAAGAAAAGTTAGATTTGAGATGTGAATCTCCATAGAGCATCCTGACATACAGTTGAAATGATAAGGGTTAACCCTCATTCATCCCATCAGTACACTAAAGACACATGATTCTTGTGATGACAGTCGGTAAACACAGAAGGACATTAAGAGATGAAACAGTCCTGGCACTGGGATCTATAGTAAAGATGTAAAATGATCAGCTTGTAGATGTTTGTTTGTTTGTTTGTTTGTTTGTTTTTTCAGCTCAAAAATGTAGAATACAGTATTAAGTCCAAGACTAACTCAACTATGCAGAGAAGGAGGAGGAAGGACTGCAAAAGCCAGTGGGAATGGAGGACACCAAGGAAATGAGGCCTTCCAGTCACAACAGGACTGATGCACCTATGAACTCATATAAGACTGTGGTGGTGTAAGTAATGACTTCACAGTACAAAGGCCTTCACACGTCCAAATCAGCTAGGATCTGAGAAGGGAAGTGGACACAAGCCCCCATCCCTAATCCAGAAGCTATCTCCAAGTGTCAATTGCTCAACAAAGAAAAATCAGTTTCCTCCAGTCTCACTGGACATACAAACCACATTTAAAGGCTCCATGCCCAGCAGAAGATGGTCAACACAAAATAAACTCAATGGTATTTTGGGAATATCTTTTGTCTCACCATGCTTTGTTGGTCATTTTTAAACAGTACTGGTCTTCTGTGTATTATATTTTGTGATTTTGTGGTTTTATTGGTTTTATGTGTTTGTAGGGGTACCTGTCTCTGAAGGTGTACATGTCTTTGTTTTATTTTGTTTTTTCTGATTCATTTGCTTTTCAATGCTCATTTTCTAAAAAGAAAGACAGCAGAGTTGGGTAGGGCCGTGGGGCGGGGGCTGTGAGAAGCAGCAGGGTGCTTGGTCAAGCATAAGCCTAGAACCGGGACCCTTATTGGACAGCACAAGTTCAGCTCTGCTCCCGGGCCCTGATTCTTTTCATTTAGCTTCAGCCCCCCACAGCCCCTCCCACAGAGAGATCTATGGCCATCAGTCTTGAGGAACAGGCCTCAGGCCCTAGAGAGATTTACATACTAATGGGATGCCTGAAGGCCAGAGGGCAGAGCCAATTAAGCATTCTTCCCCAGCCCCTCCCCTCTTTCTCCTTCCCTATTTAACTCAAGTCTGCCCTGAGTTTGGGGGGGTGGAGCACACATCCAAGGACTTTCTCATGCCACTGGGGCTGCACCGTGAGCCTGTAAAGCTCATGGACCTTCTTGTGATATTGATGCCATGCCTTGAGGAACCGTGGAGAAGGCCTTTAATGAGCCACTGTAGCCACAGCCACCGTACCTAACTTCCCACCTGGAGGAACTTTCAGCATTCTCAGCCAACTAACCACATAGGGCAGTGGGGAAAAACCTGGGATGAAATTAGGAAGTGAAACAGTGATCAGAATATATTGTATGAAAGAAATTATTTTTAATTTTAAAGGACTAACTCAAAATACATTCTTGGAATTTATTTCTTGAACAACTGAAAGAGAATTATACATGTATGCCTATGTGTATATATTGTCCCATGTTTTATTCTGTCACAGTTTTAACAATTTCATCTTTTTTCACACTAGAAACATAGATGATATCACAGCAGAAGCCCAAGTAGGTATGCCAAATTTGCCAAATACATATTTTATGTGAAAAAATCATGCAATTTATTTGCAAAAAGAAAAAATGCAAAGAAGCAATAATGTGAACTGAAATCACATGACCTATGTCATTAACCAGCACAGGAGGAACGGGATCCATCTTTTTTGTATATTTTTATTAATTCCTAATTTTGTTCATTTTGTGAAGATGCAGTACAATCTTTTCATACAAGTATACAACTTATAATAATTAGATCAGAAGAATAAGCACCTCTATCTCCTTGAACATTTCAGGTTTACGTGTTTGGAACTGCTTTCTTCTTGTTGTCTAGTCATTTCAAAATACATCAAGGATTTTTTTTTTTTTTTGTAGCCAAGAGTTCCCCTTCTTTGCAACAGAAGGCCAGAACTAATTTCTCCTCTTGACATCTCTTATCTAAATCTTTCCACTTCCCATGTCTCTTCCATTATCAAGCTCTACTGATAACTGGTCTACTTTGCTCTTCAAATAAAACCACAGGAAATCCACATAAATTTAAATTTCAGATACATATTAAGGTTTTCTTTTTTAGTTGAATTCCTCACATGAATAGACATCAGGGTATCCTGTTAGAAGGCAAATGTGCTCAGCATCAAATTAAGAAGACTGGAGCAGCCTCAGAGCGAAACTCCCTGGCAGAAGGGAAGATAAAATCTGAAAACATACAACTTATTGAGACTTCCCAAAAGAAAGCCAAGAAGAATTAGGGCATGCCACCATAAAGTTCATGGCTGGAGTTTTCAGAGACACGACTGAACATTGCATCTAGCTTTATAAGAACACAAAACATCAAAGAACTTCAAGATCTTCCTTACTGGTACAGAGCAAGTCTCAATGAATGACCTTTATTTAATAATTAGCAACAAATGCATGATTGCATCTTCCAATTCATTCTTTTCTCAAAGTAAATGTCAGCACTGTCGGTGCAATACATTCTCAAAAGTTGTCTAAAAAAAAAAAAAGAAAGAAAAAGAAAAGACCCTTAAATTAACTGCCTGTTCTCAGATCTTTAAGGATTTTAAAAGTAATTTTCCTATCTGGATCTAAGCCGCTTTGTGTCCCTGCTGTTGTATGACTTGAATTTTTCAAAATCGTTTTGCCTGGCCCTTTAATAATCTAAGTGTCTGTACAGATGTCAAGCTTAAGCATTTGGAATTGAGATTAAACTCCCTGAATGCTCTTGGCATTAGTGAGTGCTGTCATTCCCATCAGTGTTCAGCATGAATGCTATTGGATAAATGCCATCACATTAAAAAAAAAAATAGATGAAAGTATTGCAGCCACTGAATGGCATGTGAGAAGTGGGCCTGCAATACTGACAGAGCTTGAAGTGCAGTCCCACTCTCTACAACAAAGTGTATAGCACACCTGAAATTGGACCCCATGTAGTGACTAAGAATTCCAATTTTCTCAGTTTTATAGAGTTCTGTATTATGTTTGACAGCTCTTTTTCACACCACTGGCTTGTTTCATAATGCTAACAAAGTACCAAAGTGAGAAAATGTCACGAGAAGAAAAGAAAGAAAGGAATGCAAAAGTGTATAAGCTTTCAAGCACATAAAGCATGATTTCCTAGGGGAAATTACCATTTTTCATATTGTTATGACAGTTTTAGTGTACTGAATCTGCAAATTTTGGCTCTTCCCCATACACAGCTTTAAAAGGTTCATTTAAGGATATGCTTTGGGAAGAGTAAGCTAGGGAGGCAGTGCAATGCTGATGAACTTGTCTAAGGACTCCATGCGTGTGGCTACATCTTACCCTACTCCACACTTCCAACATCTGACACTTAAAGCTAAGATTGTCCCATTCACAGAAGGGACATTTTTCCAAGCCAGGCAAACTGAGGTAATGGCAAGACTGAGGCATATAGCCAGGCTCACTGGTCAATGCCCCATTGTCTTTCTGGTAGCACCCATCCAAAGTGAAGAAGTGAGTTGTCTGTCCTGCTTCTAAAAATCAGACTCCATCTCACTGTCTTTAATTTTGTTATTGTTCTTCTCAATAAAGCTCATGTTTCCTGCCTCCTTGTACCACCTGCTTCTATTAAATTATTCCAAGTCATGTCTGTCATACAAGGGCCCATCCCTGAGAAGCTTACACATACCACACACCGCAAAGCAGCATTATTCCCAAGGACTTGTTCAAAGGTAACAGGAATGAAAGTCCTTAGTCCACCTTTCTGCTTTCTCTTGCTCTACCACCTTTTTTCTGCTTTGGCCAAGTCACCATTTCCGTTATACACTTTTCTGTTTTTCTCTCCTCCCAATTCACAACTGTCCTTTTTTGTTGTGTGTAGCCATTTGTCAATCTGATTAATTACTGGTAGCTGCTCCTCTGACTTGGCCTCAGAGTCCTATCTTGTGAGCTGTTCTCAGACGTAACTCTGAGGAGAATTTTCTATGATCACCTGGTCTTACCCTCTTAGTCTTATCCTTCTGCTCCCCAAAGATTGGAATGAGCACTCCTTATAAGATTTTTTAACAATAATGGCTCAAAAGTACAAGGACTCAAATCCCATTTTCAGTTTTGATGTAGAGAGAATTATAGATTTAAAGTCAATAACAAAGTCCTGACTCCAGCACTCATCTTATGAAAAATGCCTTATGCCAGATTTTCTGAAACTTCTTGATCATCATCTGAAAGATGGGTTTACCAATTCTGTAACTATAACAAGAGTAATGAAGAAAAGATGTAGGTTGTGTGTTTCAGAGCTCTAGGCATAGAACTGGATTTTCTAATTTCAAAACACACTTCATTGCAAAATTAGCTATCTTGCCATCTTCTCTAGAATAACCTGTGTATGAAAAGTTATTATTGTCCATCTACAAAATATGCTTCTGTTTTCTTTTCAGATGAATTTTTCTGACCAGCTTACTGAGGTTCTAAGTGCAATCGATAAGGAAAATAGTGCTGTATGTCAAATCATTGTTCCAATGGAAATAATGTGGATTTGGGAAATTCCTAGGTTGTCTAGGGATCTTACTTTTATGTTATGAATGTCATCAAAATAAGTATACAAATAAAAAGTGACTCATTGTTAAACAATTAAGATAGTTTATTTAAAAAGAAGCCACTTGTTGCCTATGTATGTGTTTGCATGATTTTCTGAAGGTTCTAAATTCAGATGCAGATGCAAACTCATTATCTCACACTCAGCTTTTATAGCCCCATCTGTGCCATGCAAAGAGACATAAAGGTAAAGTCATTTGGTAAGTCATGCTTCCACAGAAACTCAGGCCAAAAAGTACATCAGCCTTAACATGTAATAATGATACAGTGATTGGCTACACTGTTCTGCTGCCAAAAAATTACCTTCCTGTAGTCCTTTCAAATGCTTAAGGGAGTCCTGGGTGTCTGGGTTCTGAGCACTTGTCACTGATGACAGATGATGCCTTCAGGACTTGGGGATGAGCCAAGAACTATGCACCATATTCCTTACTAAGAAGTTGTTCCCAGAAACACATTTTAGGAGGAGGGCTTCTTAAAGTGGCACTGATCCAAAATACATTGTGATCGTTACTTATTTATGCTAATAACTGTAACAACCATATACATTGTGCCATAAATGTTTATGTTTTATAAAGTGACTTCCATTAGCCCTCAATCTCATCATGGCTATTTTAAAGCTTACTTGATAGTACTGTAAAAATTAGAACAACAATAATAACAACTTCCATTATTGATCATGTACTGTATACCAGACATCCTTTAACATAATCTTTGCAACATCCCCATGCTTAGGAGCTGTTGTTGCTTTCACTTTGTGGATGATAAAAAAGAGACTAGTAGAAGATGGCTAGTCTTTGGAGATAGAAATGAAATTAAATTAAATTTACTTGTATTGAACAATTATTAATCAAAATGCAAGTGTCCTTTGGATGCTTTATACAGCCAATTTATCCTCAAATATTCAAACAAGAGTTAAACTTGAAATGGGCTCACAGACTAGGATCTGTGTAAATGAGAGTTTGATGTTACAGCAATAGGAAATGGAGGACCTACACCAGTCTACTAACATCTTACATTTGTTAGCATTGTAATAGTCAGAGCAAATATATTCAGTGGTCAGATTTAATCTGCATGCAGTTCAGTTTGCATCAAGAATAGATCCCAAATGCCCATCTATTAAAGACTTATTTTGATGACATTCATAACATAAAAGTAAGATCCCCAGACAACCAAATAATTTGACAAATCCAGTTTATTTCCATTAAAACAATGATGTGCCATACAGCACTTGGAGACAAAAGCAGGAATATCTCTGAATGTGAGGCCAGCCTGATCTACAGAGTAAATTCCAGAACAGCCAGGGATACACAGACAATCCCTGGCTCAGAATAAAAAGTTTTAAAAAACTAAAAGGTTTAGTTCTCAGCAGGACTACCCCTTAGGAGTGGGTCTACTGGGTATACTTAGGTCCTTAGTGTTCCTAAAGAGAAGGTTTGATGAAGGTATCTTTATCTCTGTTTGTGTGAACAGGTATTGTTTTTAATCTCCTGCTTTTGTCATGGTGTCCCTGTGGTGCCCTAGCCCCAGACTAAAGAGTCAACTGGTCATGAACTAAAGCTCCCAAAACTATGACATAAGACCAATATTTTCTCCTCAAGTTGATAATCTTAGGTACACGTTACTATAACAGAAAACTAATTCAATAGGCAATGTGATGAAAACATTTAATCTCAGATTGATCTAAAGGAACCTTCAGCTATGGAGTAATTTTCAAACATTCTTCCTTGTGTATAAACACTCTATGCAACGACTGTGAAATTAAAGTATTGCTTACTGTAGCACTTGGCTGGGTCCCAGAGGTAAAAAATAAATTACTGAAAATATTATGTACTTCAGACACAGAGCTCAGAAGACCTAAGCCAGACCCTCTTGAAGGTCTCCTTCCTTAGAACTAGCTACTAAGGTACCACAAGGTGCTATGTAAGTTTTCAAATGAAAAACAACCAATAGGACCAGCTAGATAGGATGCCTACAAATAACAGCAACTCCCAGCATGGCATGATAACCCTAAGGGTTCAGAACTAACACACATACCTTGGTTGTAACCAACAGCTTTCTAATTGGACTTCCTATCCTCTTGACAAGAGGGAAATCATGCCTGGAGCTGCTAACCTAGGCAACTACACAGGGCTAGTGAAGTTATGAATTTGGAAGGAGAACCTTCAACTCTCACCTCACTAAACCCATATAATCTCTGACTATATTCTAAATATTCATCCTTATAACCATAAATAACTATTGTTCTCACTCCTCAGCAAGGAAACATCTCTCTGAAATAGATGGAGACCATTACAGAAAACTATAATCAATTAAACTATAGAGTCATAGATCCCAATCCCAAAGGAGATACATCTACAGCACAACTCCTGTGTTTCCAGCTCATGGAATTTTGCAGAAGAAGAGAAAGAATGATTTTAAGAGACAGAGGAGCTAGGAATTTGTTATTATGCTGATCCTTCTAATAATATCAGACACTACATCCATGGAGTCTTACCAACATGGCTACTGAAACATGAGCTGAACAAGGATGACACCGATAGACATACTAACATGGAGTGAAGTAATTTCATGAGAGTTCAACCCAAGGCTGAGAGCGAGAAAAATAGGCTTCCCCAGGGAAGATCACACCAATTGGTTATCCAAAACCAAATGCTCAGTCCTGAAAACATACAAGTACCATTATATAGAATGAACAGGTTGTACTTTTATTATTAGAAAATATATAGTCAATTATATTATGCATAGTCTTATACATTCAATTAATGAAAAATAGGTCAATAATTTAGATGACAACAGGGACACATGGGATTCTTAGAAGGAGGAAAAGAAGGGAAAAATGGTATAATTATATTATAAACTCAAAACTATTTTTAAAAACATAAAATAAATTATTTTTATCATGATTAGATCATGGTTAGAACCAACTGCTAAAGTTCACTTAATAGAAAAACCAAGGATAGTACAAAATATTATTTGCAGAAAATACAAGTTGATTCATAAATAAAAATGATTTCACTATTCAACAACATTTGCAGGGAAGTGAGCAGATCAATATCTGCCCCCCAGTACCAGCTCTAACGGGACATGGGAGCAGTCAGGGTGGAGAGGCAGAAGCTGAAAAAGCAGTTAACTTGTATGATGTACTTGTGATGTTCCACACTTTATTCTGAAATACATTTCACTTGTTCTAAAAACATCAAAAAGCAAGACAAAATAATCTTTGGAGTCAAACAGCCAAATTCATTATTAAAAATAAGTGCATGCAAATACACTAATAAAGACATCACAATTAACTTGCTACTATCTATGTGATTCAAGAATATAAGTAAGGGAAGTCAAGGAGGTTAGGCAGTACTCAGAAATTCACAAAATATTAACAGTAGCATACAAAAGCAAATACAAGGTATTTTATCTCAACATGTCTCTGTGAAGCAGCAATTGTATATGGCTGATACAATTTATAAGTAGCTCCTTATTTTTAACATGACCAGGTATTTATTTTATATGGTTTCAACATAAATAACATCATATTTCCATAATAGAAGTCAGCAGAGGCCCTGGAATATTTCCTAAGGTTACTGGTTGCTGGCATGAGGATTTTGTAAACAAAAGAAGGTTTGGGAATTTATCAAACTAAAAACAAACAAACAAACAAACAAAAAACCTAAAGGAATCTTTTGGATACTTGACACAACAAGAGTAATAACTTTCTGAAAAGGCTATTAGGACAGCCACCTGGAGTTGGCGAGCAGACAGGTGAGCCTTTTTTATGCCAGGAGAGAAATAAACTCTGGATAAAGCATGAAATCAATCTATGAAAAACAGTTTTCAAGAAAGGACGCTCCTGTTTCTGAAATAATACCCATGCTGAGCCTCAGAAAAATAACTTTTATCCTCCCAGAGGTTATAAGACAAAGGGAAGAGAAATTGAGTTTTTAGGCATAGTGCCTTGAGGAAAAGTGGAAAATAGACTTGTGAGTACAGCTTGCTAGTACAAGGACCTCTGCTTTCATTTGGCAAGGACCCAGAGTTGCATCACTAGCTAACCTTGCTTCTCTTTGGGGTGTGGGTGCATGCAGAACATCTTTGTCTTTGTAAACTCATTTTCTGCTGTCAGTTAAATGGAAAAGGGTTCTAAGACCTATCCTGTGTCTACCTTCTCTCATTTACCTTCAACACAACAACACTTTAGCACAATGTTGGTCAACATGAGGGTCACAATTCCTTTTGGGTCAAAGGACCCTTTCACAAGAGTCAAGTCAAGACCATCAGAAATATCAGATATTAACATATACCTATTTATTTGTAGTCTACAAACCTATAAAGAAAATATCTTTCCAAAATTGTTCACTGTAGTATTTTTGGTCCTGATATTAATGTCTGGCCCCTAGTAGGTCTGAATAAACATTTATTTCATGGATGAACACACGCATTAAATGTATTCTGATGAGTCTGAGACAGAAAATATGGTAAGTAGTTTCCTATTCTCCTGTATTCCATGTAACTATATAAGACAACAACAACCAATTGTGAATTATTATTTAGGAATACAGGGATAAGTCACAGAATTGGAATTTGAGACTAGGTTTATTTAATCACTTTTTATTTGTTTAAATCAAGATATATTACAAGGTGTCTGTTTAGTAAAATGAAGGAAGGAGGTCTTTGCTTCCTGTAAAATAATATAACTCTTAAAACTCAACACTCTTAGTTTCTTAGTTTAAATGGACCTCTTCTGTAGCAAGACAGAATGGCTGACATTCATTAATGTGTTTTCTAAACTCACAAGAGACACTCTCAGGGAATGGCTAATTCTCAAGACAGCTATGCTTTAGCTTATACATTGTTTTAAAATAATGAACAGTTGGTTTTTCCGGACTTAATCTCAGGGCCAAGATACTACAGTGAACAATTTGGAAAAGATATTTTCTTTATAAGATTTATAGACTACAAATAAGTAGATAAATGCATGTCATGATTTAAAATAATGATTCTCTCTCTCTCTCTCTCTCTCTCTCTCTCTCTCTCTCTCTCTCTCTCTCTTTCTCATTTACTTATTTTTTTATTTTTTTTAATTTACAATCCAGACATTGCCCCATTCTCTGTCCTCCATCCCACAGTTCCTCAGCCCATTCCACCTCCCTCTGTCCCCGAGAGGATGCTCCCCCACCACCAGGCCTCCTCCCTCCCTGGTTCCTCAAATCTCTTGAAGATTCAATGCATCTTCTCCCACTGAGGCATGGCCAAGTAGTTCTCTGCTGTATATATATCAGAGGCCTCAGAACAGTTCTTATATGCTGTATAGTTGGTGGCTCAGTGTCTGGGAGTTACTGGAGACTGTTGGTGTTCCTATGGGTCACCTTCCTCTTCTGCTTCTTCCATCCTTCCCCTAATTCAACCATAGAGGTCTCCAACTTCAGTCTTATAGTTGTGTGTAAGTATTTATGTCTGTCTCAGTCAGCTACTGGTTTGGCTTCTCAGAGGACAACTATGATGGGCTCATGCCTATAAGCACATTATACCATCAATAATAGTGTCAGGCCTTGGTGTCAGATGCCCAGTCACTAGATCAACTTTCCCTAGTCTCTTCTCCTTTTTTGTCCCTGCAGTTCTTATAGACAGGAACACTTCTGGGTCAGAAATTTTGACTCTGGGTTGGTAACACCATCCCTCCTCTTGAGGCCCTCTCTATCTACTGGAAATAAATTTTTCTAGTTTCTTCTCCCCACTGTTGGGTACTTCATCTAAGGTCACTCCCATTGAGTCCTGAGTGCCTCTCACCTCCCAGCTCCCTGGGATATTTTCTAGAGGGTCTCCCTACCCCCTATCTTCTGAGGCTGCATATTTCCATTCATTCTGCTGGACCCCTGGGCGTCTCTCCTGCCTCCCATTCCTGATCCTGTTACCCTTTTCTCCTCCTCCTCTTTCGCCCAAATCCCTCCTTTGATCTGCCTCCTATGATTATTCTTTTAAATTAAGGCAATGTGGCAAGGATCAAGAGAGTAGTGGGAAGCATGAAAATCAGAATTCTCTTAGGTGGTATGAGGATGAAAGTCCTTTCTAAGAGACAAAGAATGATGGAGCTGAGGCCAGAGTTCTGTGAAGAAGAGCACAAGGTCTGGGAAGGAAACACTCCTTCATTTGGGCAGAGTCAAACTCATTGATCTAGGGATAAATTAGGTAAACAAGTAAAGAAAACCTGTGTAGCATGTAATGAGAACAAAAAGAACAAGGAAGAAAAACGAGATGGAACTGGCACAATCCACATCAAAAAGATAATTGGATGGACATCACACAGTTGTAAATAGAGAAGTAACAAAGGCTGGGGTATCACTCTCCAAATTACAGTTGGAAAAAGATAAGTTAAGGTCCTGTTATGTAGCTCAAGCTTCCTCAAACCCACCATCCTCCTGTTTCAGTCTTCTGAATGCTGGAATCAGAGAAGTACACCATCATGTCCAACTCTATTTTTGTTTTCTTCATTTTTGATATTTTAACTTAATTTCCACATTCCCTCCTTCCTTCCTTCCTTTTTCTCCCTCCAAACCATTCCATATTCCGCCTCCCTGCTCTCTTTCAAAGTCATGGCCTCTTTTTTTTATCAATTGTTATTGTGTGCAAATATGTATTTGTGTATGCATATTATTCCTCAATATAACTGGCTGAATCCATATTATGTTACTTGTATGTGTGTGTTCAGGACTGACAGTTTGGAACTGGACAACCAATTTGTATGTCATTCTTTGAGGAGAACCACTTCTTTCACACCCAGCATTCCTCAGTTGCAAGCAATTTCTTTGTAAGGTTGAGGCACTACAGGCATTTTGTTGTCTGGTTTGACATATCTCAACCTCAGTAGTCATTAACAAAACCTTGTTAATGGTCCTGAAATTTGGAAGAGATGACCAAAAGTTGGAAACAGCATCCACCTGCTGAAAATTCTTTCTATCAAGTCAAGCATTTCTGTGTTATACTTGTATATAATCTCTATGAGCAGTGATTTATTCAGCCAAGCATTTATAATTATATAAATTATGCATACTGCTCATATTGTATGTAAACGATTTCCCAAAAGTAGAAACAAGACATCCTTAAGGAAATTTCCTAAGTTTGTAAAGAAGTAGAGCTGTTCTTTCATCAGTCCTCTACATCCTGAGGATATACTACATTGCCAATCTATAAAAAATATAAAGAAAATTTGCAAAAAACACTAAGTACACACATGTACAAGAGACTTCTGTAGCTTTATAAAATGTATTTACCCCCTAAAAATTACATCATCACTAAATGAAAAGAAAAATTAAAGGAACATGTCTTGGTGCATAATATTGAATTCCTAAAAGTTTAACAGAAATGTATAAATCTTGATATACTTCATTTATTTAAGTAAAGAAAGAAATACATAAAACCTTAATAACATGCACCAGTGAATAGGAAACCAATGGCAAATTACCTAATTTTCGGATTTGAAAGTATGGAAATAAGGGCAGGTTTAAGTCAAAGCTATTACATTAATGAAACATCATCATACAATAAAAAAAAATGGTAAAATGCTGCTGCCATTCCCACTCCAGAAAGTATCAGAAACAGTTACTCACAGCAGCACATAGCATGGGGTTATTGCTGGCATGTTCTCTGACTGTTGGTGATTATCAGAAAGTTCTTGGATATCAAGATAGAAGCCAAAAAGTGCCTGAGCAGCTGGACAACAAGCAAGCAGGAGTGTGGACCGAGGAGCTGTTTGTACAAGATCTGTGACTGCAGACTCAGAAGAAGAGTTGAGCTCTTGGGATCCTTAGGTCAAGGCCACTGGGGACACTCATACGTACACAGTTCTGTGAAGATCCTTCATGTCTTTATGTGACTCTACTCTCCACCCTACACAAAGGGATCCAAATTGATCTAACTGCAGATAAAACTTTTTGGAAAATTGCATTCTTTGAAACTAATATAAAACTGTAAATAAACTTTGGAAACAGAAGTGAAACTTTTTTATTTGAGAAACTGAAAGTCTAGTGTAGCTTTCTTAGATGTTTAGAAAGATCAAATCTCTCCAAGGTGTTTAGGTAGTAATTTGAAGGTACTGATTACACAATGTGAGTACGATAACAATGGCTAATGTTTGTAAAAGAGTCACTTTCAAACTGTTCAAAACCTGTTACCTTTACCATCTCTTTTAGTTATTAAAATATTTCTCTAGAATACAATTACAAAAAAGTGCATAGTGGAAGTAAAATACTGAAACTATGTCATCCAGAAATTGTGTCCAGTTCTTTAAAAAATGCTAAAAAAAGACCTTAAGTTAGACTTGAAACTAGTTGCAAAACTGATCTAATAATAGTATTATAGGATATATGTATACATATATATATATGAGATTATTATAATAACTATTATATATAGCTTATGTGTGTATACATGTAAGATATATAATATATACATTTATTATTTATTGATCTCTCTTTAAAATTTAATCTTTAAACTATCATGTTTATATCATTAACATGAGGAATTTTGTGCATGGTACACCAATAAGCTTCTGTATTTTGTTCTTAAGTGCCTATGATATATACTGAGATATTTATAAACAATCCTTTAAGAAAGGCTTTTAAGTTATTTAAAGATGCTAATTCTGTTGGTATTGTTGTATGCGACCCAAGTAAAAAGCAGTCAATGTAATATCCAGAAAATAACAGTAGTAACACATAATTTGAAAGAGATCATGGTAGTTTACCTACATGATATCAGCTTCAAAGGGTCCAGATATTGTTGCACTTTGAACAATTGCTATAACAATCTACTGTCAAGAATAGTATCTTATCCTAAAGTAATTCTATTCAAAGTTTAAGATTTGAAAACACTGATATTCTAAGCTTGGATGAGTTTATCTGGTGTAGATGACAAGGATTTGGTGTGCCAGTTTGTGTTTAACTTTGAGTATCACATGAACATAGAGACTGCAGTCATACTCCTTCCAGGCAGCATTGTTTAATCAGGCCACAAACCTTCATTGATTTTGTCCTCGCTTTAGCATTCTTTCTTTTGTTATTAAGTTTTTAAATTATCACACAAAGGAATGAACATCATTATGGAATATTCATACAAATGTCTTTATACTTTGTTATAGTTTATTCTCCTGCCTCACTGACCTACGCGTTGTCACTTGATCCTCAATAATTTCTTCCCTCCATACTGTCACCATTTCTGTTTCCACACATACATAATATATACAGAAATTATGTATCTAAGTTTATATATATTATAATTTTACATCATTCATATGACAGAAATATGTGTCTGACTGATTTGGCATAATAACATCCAATTGTAACTCTCTTTCTGAAAGCATGGGGATTTCAGTTTTTTTACTATTTATATATTTTTGCTCATTATTTCCTCAGGCAATACACCCCAAACACAGTCTCTCCTTTCCCCACTCCTTCTAGACTACCCACCTCCACTCTCCCTCAGATCCACTGCTCCTCCAGTTTCATTCAGAAAAGAGCAGACCTTCCAGGGATACTGAACACAGTAGAACAATTTTTTAATGTTAATCAAAGGCTTTATACATTTGGTAATGCTCAATAACAAGATGCTCATACAATCAATCAGGAGTGTAACCTTATACCCAATCTAGATATATCAACTATATTTGACTGGTGGAGAAACACAAACATCAGCCTCCATGTCACCCCCCACCGCCACATCACCTAGCTCCTCCTCTCGTTCTCCTCCTCCTCTTCCTCTCCATACTACTCCCACATTAGTTCTTCCTATATATCACCCTTCCTGTTAAAATAAAACTTTTCTCTCAAAATACAGTTGGAGCAAAACTATACCAATTTGTGTCAGTAAGGTACAAGATAGACCTAATACCCAGTCAGTCATTTTGTTGACTAACCAGAACCTCTGTCATCTCTTCTAACTAAAAGACATAGTTCTGAATCTGGATTTTTCTTGGCTTTAGAATGAATGTCAGCTGGAAACCATTCTCTCAAACCTTTTCTCTCAAAGTAAATAGCTGGGATTGGCTATGAGACTATGAGTCTTCAACTCCATCAAAACTCCAGAATGACTGAGTTAACTGAAATTATGGGAAGCACAAAGCATCGCTTCTAAAACTTAGCCAATTTATAAAGACCGCTGAACACCTGGACAGTACCTATACTACAAAACGTTGGAGCATCCAATCTTCAGCCTTCTGGTCCAGGATTATCTGACAGATCTAGTGATGCAGAATTATTAAGGACTGATTACTCTGTCTTGGCAGATATAATTAGTCAACTATTCTGCAAGTGTGTTCTTTTCTGGACAGTAATTTGCCTGTAGATGAAAAGAGGCAATTCTTGCCCAGTCCTGTCTCACCACAACTGGAGTAACTCCAAAGATGCTCAATTTCTTCTTAGAATCCAAGACAGGAAGCTGTCAGAAGCAGACAGGTCTCTAATCAAAATGAACATTAATTCAGAAATGTTTGTAACTTCAATTCGGTAGACTTCTGACGTTTTGAAAACCAACTATTTATACAAGGCAATCTGGACTGTTGTCTGTTAACTCCTCTCAGCTATTTCTAAATAAAATATAGAAAACACCCTAACAATAAACTCAGAGCTATGAATTTGCTATAGGGCCTTAACTCATAGGCTAACCATCTCAAATCAGTCATAAAAGTTAAAGAAGGACTGGGTCTAAGCCTTGTATTCCTAAATGTGTTATATAGGCACAATGCCTTTGAGAGTAACAATATTCATCTCACTTTTATATCAATAAGAAGCATATAACAATGAAAACATTAAATTTGAAATCAAAGTAAATTTTGTACCATTTAAGAAATTATAACTTCAACTTAATAACAATTATACATGCTTCTACCAATAGGTTATGGCTATGCAATAAATCCTAGATAATCCTCCCTGTTCCAACAAAATTACTACTTTTCCCTAGAAATACAGCCCAATATTAACCACCTCAGTCCCCAAGCCCAGGAAATAGGGGCACTAACTCTTCATTAACTTCTTCAAGCTGATTATGGGCATTGAGATATTAGACGAGGGGCAGGGGGAAGAGTAAATTGATAAACCTCTAACGCTGTGTCTTTACTGCATCCAGCTGGAATTCCAGGACACCAGAAGTTCAAGCAGATCTGCTCAGCTTGCTTGATGAGTAGATACATCAAGGCTGTGTATTATGCAATATACAATTCTAAGATACTGCCCGGGTTAGAGCTCTTGAGATGCCCACTTCCTCTGGGTTCTGTGAGATTGGGGGCAGAGCTGCCACCCGGAATCCCACAGTAGAACATTTTAAGGCTAAATAAAATTCCACTGTCTGCATATACCATTTTTTATTTGTTCATCTATTGATGATCACTTAGGCTGATTCTACTTCTTTCCTATTGTCAACAATGCAGCAATAAATATGGTTGCACTTTGGGTTTATACTCAAGCAAATTTACAGTACATTTCTTGCATAACTGTGCCTCATTAAGGTGACAGCTATCCTACCCAAAAACTTTCAAAAGCATATAACACTTATTTCTACTTATGCTAAAGTTATGCCCTGAAAAGGTTAGAAAAAATACGCAGAGCCTAAATCAATACCTGAGATTATGTACAACCGTGTTAGTAAGTGTTCACATCCTCCAATAACATACTATCCCCATTAATATTATTTCCTGAGAAGAAACCACACATTTTTACCTTTAATGAATAGCATAGCATTTTAATATATTTCTACCAAGTTTAATTAATATTAAATCAATTTATTTTCAGATAACTATAGCTCCCAAGAAACATCTGCAGATTGTCTGTAGCCTCCACCTATATGTGAAGTAAACCTGCACACACATTTGCATTCTCTCTCTCTCTCTCTCTCTCTCTCTCTCTCTCTCTCTCTCTCTCT
>JANHMN010000004.1:118058382-118097030 GCA_030674055.1 Rhabdomys pumilio
CTCTCTCTCTCTCTCTCTCTCTCTCTCTCTCTCTCTCTCTCTCTCTCATACACACACACAGACACACACACACACACAGAGAGAGAGAGAGAGAGAGAGAGAGAGAGAGAGAGAGAGAGAGAATGAGAGAGGCAGACACACATAGAAACAGAAAGAGACTAGATGAATAAATTGGCCAGTACATATGGAACAAAACTAATTGAAAGCTAATGGACTAGACATTTTACATGCTGTGTAGTTGTTGCCTACCCCAACAATCTATCCTCATCTATCCACAGCTCTCTATGATACTGTCTACTTAGTACATAAAAAGACAATGAAGAGAACACAAGTCAATAGAAGCAATTTGATATAAGAGAAATTCTTCAAAATGAAAATCACACTTATTTGATGAAATAATTATTTTAAAAAAAAAACTAATAGAATTTTGAATTTAAATGCAGTCCCAGAGATTCCAAAAGTAACATTGGATTAGTGAAAACTTCTGTAGCATCCTCTGAAAATAAGTCCACACACTTCAGAGAAGCTATTAGAGGAGCTCACAAAATATATATAACATAGCTAATACTACAGAAGGCAAGTTGAGGAATTTCCAGGATAGTAATAAAAATCTCTAATAAGCAGCTGCCATTGAAAAGGCAGAAAAAAAAAGGGGTTAATCATTGGACTGTAAAATATAAAATATTCGCTAGAGTGGAAGCTAATTGATTGCATAAAGCTTTGGTATGGGTGATTGTGACAAAGATTTACAAAGTATAGGAAATTATGCAAAAATCTAAGTTCTGTGAGGCTAATGTCTTTTGAAAGAAGGCCACAAATATACCAGGGCACTAAGAAGAATTGAGGATGTTCTCAAGAAAGATTTGGTCACTCAGTCAGTGACACTCCCTTAATAAGTGTGATACACATGCCCCTGTCCCTTTTTACATAGTAAGATATGGGGAGCAGAAAAGTGAATGTTGGTTTACCACCCCACAAGTTTTATTGATGGAGAGAATTGTAAAACTGTATCTTTTCTATTCAACAATCTATTCTTCACACAAATGACAAAATCTGGTTCAGAATATCACTTTTGCACAACTTAAAAAATAATAGTGTCTAAATTAATTTAATTGTGATGTGTATACACACATGCATTCACACATGCAAATGAGTGAATGTGCCCTGGAAGGCTAGAGGAGTGCAATCCCCATAGAGTGACAGTTATAGATGGTTGTGAGCTGCCTAATGAGTGCAGCTTTCCTGCCATATACAGAAGACACTATCTAGCAGCAAGTGTCTTAGACCACTAGTTCTTAAAATCTCATTGCCCCTTATTCCTTGATGCTATCTAATTCTTATGTATAGGGGTTGTGCTGTCGATGTATAGTTAGGGTTGAACACCCCAAATAGATCAAGTTTTGTTTTAAGACCTTTATCTACCTCCAAAAAAAGATAAAAAAGAAAAGAAAAATTCATGTAAATAAAAAATAGAGGTGTGGCTGGCAAGATGGCTCAATGGTTAAGAAGACTGACAGGTCTTCCAAAAAAACAGATCTGATCCCCAGTACATGCAAGGTAGCTACTATCTGTAACACCAGTTCCAGGAGATCTGATGCCCTCTTCTGGCCATCCCTAGCAGTGCACTCTTGTCGTACACAGATACACATGTAGGCATATGTATATATATACAAATACATCTCAAAAAAATGTTTTTCATAAGAGGTTATTCATTTTTCAAAAGCTACCTACTGTTCCTGTTTAAGTATATGTCTTCATTTGCCTGTTTCAGAATCTCAAAGTATCTACATGAAGAGCTTTTCTACTGAACACAGTTTAATGATAAAAAACATTCATAGCATGCTACCTGTGTTGTAACAAAATGCATGAGGTAAGCAATTTCAAAGAAGGAAAGGTTTATGTTGGCTCAAAGTTTCAGAGGTCTCAGTCTGTATTCATGCAACTCCATTGCATTCGGGCCTGGTATAAGGTAGAACTTCCTGACTGGCAGGGAGTAAAGGATCAGGGTTGCTCATTTCACAGCATCAGAAAAGCAAAAATGCCACTCTCATTTATTTAAGAGAGATCACTGATAAGGATTTGAGGTCACACACTTAATAAGTAGGAAATGGGCCATGTTGATACAGACATCTCCAGACATAATTCTGTGTTAACTCAGGAAAACAAAGCACTCCCTAAACTGTTCCCTAAGTTCCCGTGACTCAGACAATGACAGGATAGGATTTGTGATTCTGACATTCAGAAACCCAGCTGATCTTCCGCTCTTTAGAGAAGACTGACATCTTCTAGGGAAAAAAAAATAGAGAGACTATGAACTGAGAAATGTCAGGCTCATAGTGAGATCCTCAAACAGAAACAGCTCTTCCTGTGAGCAAAACCCACATGCCAAGGAGAGCTTTAAACTGAAGAGGGTTAATCTCTGCCTACAGTAATCCTCTAGAACTGAAAAGAAAGGTCTTTTCTGAAATTCAGAGTCAATTTACAGGAGACCTGAAAGCTAAAAGTGAACACATGTGGAGCAAGCAAAAACACATCTGCACGTTAACTCAATTCTGGGCCACAGCAGGCTGACAGTGGGACAAAAAAGAGTGTGATGTGAAGGGGTTTGAGCTCAATTCAGGCATTTCTCAAATAGCAAGGTTTGTTTCCCTGGAAGCCTTTTTTGTCCTCTTTGTTCACAACTGCAGTCAAGTATGAGAATTTTAAGGAAAGGGACAGCTTTCAAAAATGTGCTGGAAGAGATACTGACATCAAAGTAGCATGGAACATTCAAGATCTATGGAAAAGAAAAGTTTTGGAAAGGCAAGGTTTCAGAGGAGTGTCCACAGCAGAAAGTACTTCCATAAGCTGTTGGCCAGCATCTACCACAAAGCAAGAAGCAATCCAGAGATCTTTAAAGAACTTGAAAATACAGACCAAGATAAAGGGCCAATTGTAACCATCCAAACAAAAAGCTAATAGCTTTAAAAAGTCTTCATCTCCCAATAATCTAAAATAAAAACTGTACTTATAATGAAGACTAACATGTACTCAGGCTTTACTAGATGGCAGGTAGTGTCTGAATGGCTTTACAGATGAGTGGTGTCATTGTTCCTACTTGCAAATGAAGAAAAAGGAAGTAGAGTGTGATGAAGCAAATTGCCCTTCATTGATGAGCCAACGGGTGGCTGAATAGAGAGAGTCCTGCTAGCCTTACCCTGGAATAAAAACAAATAGAAATAACATGGGCCTTAAATTGGACCAGTCATTGGTTGGCCATGTCCACAAGTTCTGTGCCACCATTACCTCAATAATCTTAAAAGTAGGACAAATTGTAGGTCAAAGGTTATGTGGTTTAGGTTCATGTCCCAGTCTCACTGCTAGGAGCCTTGCCTGATTACAGACAATGGCCAGTTCAGGCTCTATATCCCCATTACTAGAAGACTTTGTTAGGGTCACTCTCATATATTTCAGGGAGTTTCCACTGCACTAGATTTCTGTCACCTCTGGAATGTCTCCCAATTCCAGTCCTCTCTCCTAGTACTCTATCCCTCCAGCCCTTCTTCCCCATGCCCGCTCCTCCCTATTCCCATCCTCACCCACTCCCAGTCTATCCACAAAGTCTATTCTAGTTTCCCTTTCAGGGCAGATCCATGCTTCCAGCCTTGATGCCTTCGTGTTACTTATCATCTCTGGGTCTGTGGATTATAGCATGATTATCTTTTACTTAACAACTAATGTCCATTTATGAAGTGAGTAGATACCATGTTTGTCTTTCTTGCTCTGAGGCCCATGCCACAAGAGAGAGCCTGTGCCTGACATTGCCTGGATGACTAGGAAGGAACAGAACAGCCCAGAACAGCCAGAGGCAGAACAGCCCAGAGACCAAAGATAAAACCAAACACAACTAGAAAAAAAGTTAAGGAAATGATTTATAATGATATGCTTGTAGATTGGTGACTACCCCAATAGTCATCAGAGGGATTTCAACCACCAACTGATGAGAACAAATGTAAAGGCCCACAACCAACCACCAGACAGAGTCACAGAAACCCCTCAAAAGAGGGGGGATGTGGGACTGTAGGGGCAAGATGGGTTGAGGACACCATGAGAACTCAGGCCCACAGAATTAACTAAGCAGGCCTCATATATGCTCACAAAGATTGAAGCAACACTCACAGACCCTGTATGAGTCTGACCTAGGATTTCTGCTTATACCTTATGGTGGTTGTGCAGCTTAGTGTTCTTATGAGACTTCCAAGAATTGAAGTGGGGATCATCTCTGACTATTTGCTGGCACTTACAATTCCTTTCCTCCTACTGGTTTGCCTCGTCTGACTTGATGTGAGGATTTGTACCTAGTTTCATTATATTTTGTTATACCATATTTGGTTGCTATCCCTGGGAGTTCTGATTTTTTTTTTAAGGAAACAGAAAAAGAATGAATCTTGAGGAAGAAGGGAGAATGGGGCTGAGAGGAATAGAGAGGAAACCATGGTAGTGATGTAAGGTATGAAAGAAAAATAAAATAAATAAATTTTAAAAATAAAAAGTTAGACATGAATGTGAGAAATACATTTGTTGAAACATGGATAGAGGTGAGATGGAGATATGAACAAGTAGAGAAATTGGTGGGCATTTTATACACATATGACACTGTGAAGAAACAAATTGAATTAATTTTTTTTAAGAATCAGAAAAAAATCATGGAGATTGGAGGTAGGATTTTTGTACATTTCTACTGTGCAAGTTGAAGATGATTCTGGTGGCCCCTGTTGGAGAGGTACACTCTTTATGGATGGCATGTGATTTCCCCACCTCCCCTAAAATTCCCAAGTGAAGAAAGTTGGAAATAAATAGAAATGTCAGAGACCTCCCCTTCTTCACAATGGACTCTTATTAAGATCTGGCCTACACATCATCACTGTGAACAACTTGTACCAGTGTGGATCCCCCATCCCATAAGCTGTTGTGCTCCGGCAGTCTCAAGATGCTGAGGAGCTGGGGAGCAGGGTCTTGGTAGCAATGAATGACCAAGGAGACCAAGGGATGTTTAAGAAGACAGCTCATTTATTGAAATAGTTAATTGAGACAGGGTTAGCCTATATATAGCTCAAGTCAGGGAGAAGGGGAGGGCAAGAAAAGAAGGGCTACAGTCAGAGAGGGGTCTTCCAAGTATACCAGCTAGGCTAGTAGACTGCCTTTTGCATGCTTTCTGAGAAGGCAGTTGTCTGGTATTAAAACAGAAGTCTAACTGGCTTTATCATGATGTGGCCTTTGTCTTTATGGAGTTGAGTAGGCCCAAGCCTGATTTGGGTAGAAAACAGCCCTGTTCCTGCTGTGCTGAGAGATGTCAGTGGTATGGCCAACACTCTACCATACTCTACCTGGGTTGGGAACCCATATACCAGTTTATATAAAACGTTCAGAATTTAGATCTAAAATTCTTGGGACAAACCAAGGAAATTATCTGCCTTAAATCTTCTTAAGTTGTACCAAAAGTACACATAGGTTCTTCATCATCTTGGAAATCAGTATGAGATTCAAGAAGTAAACTAATCTTGAAAAAAGATTTTCTTTGTGATCTATTTCTACACATAGATTAGGATATCATAACACCCACACTAATAGGATCACACAGGCAATCATATAACTTAGTGGGAACATGAACTTGTGGTATCTATGGTTTCAAGTGTCTAAGAAGGTTATGTTGAAGCCCTTTCACAGTCCATATGAAACAAGATACACAAAATTTTTTCAGGTAATTAAAGTAAGTCTCACAGTTCTGCATATAAACCTGACACCCAATGTGAACTAAGAAGGAAGAACATTTTCTTATAACAAATGAACAGAGTATCTAGGGCACTATGGTTATTGGTTGACAGGGTTTCCAAATAAATCACTTTCAAGAAAGAGATATCAGAATCCATTGTAAAATGGTGTTGACCAAAATGTTATGAAACATTAGAAAGCAATACTGTGCTTATGCCAACAATTTAGAAGTCTTGTGAAACAATAATTCTATGAATATACAAAGTAACAGTGAATTTAGTAAAATGGAGAAAATTAAGTATATAAATTATAACTCTAGCTGGATTGTGGAGCATGCCTTTAATCCCAGTGCTTAGGAGACAGAAGCCATTGGATCTCTATGAGTTTGAAGCCAGCCTGGTCTATAGAGCAAATTCCAGAACAGCCAAGTCTACACAGAAAAACCCTTTCTCAAAAAGACAATAAATAAATAAATAATAACTATAAATATGTAAAAGGGTTTTTTTATTTTTAATACCAAGCTGCAATGACCTTCTTGCTAAAGGCATCACAAATTTTGGTCACAAAACATAAAGAAACAATTTTGGTTCTGATCAGTAAGCTTAATCTCTGATGGTCAGCTTTAATAGAACCAGAAGATGCTATGTAGACTGCTAAGGAAAAGCCATCAATTGTCTTACACAGCTGTGAAACCTGTGAACTACAATAATGACAATGTGGCAAGATATGCACATGAGTACACACTTTATAGCAGCAACCAACCACTTTCCAAGTGCATATTAAATCTGCACTCTCGGATAAAATGAATGGCTGGTACTATAAATCTGGATAAAAATTCACAGTTAAGAGGGTGACTGACAGACCCCAGGAATGAATCTACTAATGTTACTAAACATAATATCAAATAGACCTCTATGTTCAGATCTCTATACTCATAGAGTAATGAAGCTTTCAAACTTCATCAGAGAAGTTTCTTTGGGCAATTTGTGAGTTAAGGCAGAAACTCACAAGTGTTCAGAGTACAAAAAACAGTTGTCTGTAAAATACTCAGACACAATTGTGACATCTATATCACAGCCTCAGAAACCACCACAAGACTCAGGGACCTTATGGAAGATGGGGTAGAAAGATTGTAAGAGGTTGAGGTCAGAGAGTAATGGAGCAAGACATGATAGGACCACTGGACTCACGGACAACAGCAGCTGCGGTTGCACGCACAAGATCAAGTCAGTCAACATGATAGATTGGAGGGCAGAGGGGCATATTAGCTCCCATCCTCAAAGAACTGATGACAATTAATGCTAATGATGTCTCCTGGGAGAAGAGAGAGAGGGGCAGTTTTAAAGGTATGGCCCATGGGTTATTTAAAAAAATAACAAAAAATAAAAGGCCATGGAGTGGAAAGGTGGAAGGTGGAGAAGGTAGAGGGGAGGATCTGGAAAGAGTTAGAGCAAGGAGTCAGGGTGGAATAGTCACTTTGTGTCACTATGATAAAATACCTTGTCCAAATGCAATTTATGGAAGAAGAGTTTGTTTTGCCTCAGGGTTCCAGAAATAGAATCCATAATGGTAAGGTGGGCATGACAACAGGCAAACCTGAGTCAAATAGGGAGGGAGAAATAGGGAAGGATCTGGGGAAGAATGCTTAATTGGCTCTGCCCTATAGCCTTCAGGCATCTTACTAGTATGTAAATCTCTCTAGAACCAGAGGAATGTAGTCATGCCCTCTACCTGTGCCCTTTGGGTGGGGCTACATTGCCCTGAACGTGACTGAGCAGTGCAGGTCAATGGAGTTCCATGCCACCTGTTAGGAGCCTGGATTCTGGGAGCATGGCGGAATAGATGTCCGTCCCTTACAGGCAAAGGACACCTGTTGGGTCTCCCAGCTTTCTAACCAGTAAAACCAGTCATCCTATAGCGGTCCAGGTCCACGGTCCTACAAACCCCACCCACACTACCAATCAAGAGACCTAAAATTCTCACAAAACAGTTCTTTGCAGCAGGAAAAGCTCACAAAGTCTTTGTCTAGAGAGGAAGATTAAATATTGGCCCTCCTAAATGTTTGTGGAAAGTATATTTATCTCTGTAGAGTCCCCTCCCATCTGGTGAGCTACCTAACTCTTAACCCTCAGCTGCACATGCTAAAAGTTACATATCAACCCCTGAAATGCAAGTGGAAAACTGGTGTTCAAATATATGGGCCAAGGAGAATGTTTCTCATTTAAATCACCACAGGGGAGTGAATGTGACCAAAAGACATTCTATAGCATTCTCAAAGCAATAATAAAAATGCTTTTAAATGATGAAATGAGATGTGGCCCCTAAATATAAACAAATTAATCAAAATCCAATGACCATAAAAAATAAGACAAAGAATGCAAGGAAAGAGCAAAAATGATAAACTGTGTGTTACTTCATTGAGTTAGAAAACAACCAGAGAATTTCAATGAAAACTACAGAGGAAATTTAACAAAGGTAAATGCTACAATGTCAGTAGAAAAAAATTGAGTCTAGCTTCCTGCAGTCGATCACTTCCTTTCTGACTATATTGCACATAGAAAAAAAAATCTATTTTTACCAAATTCTGATAGAGATGTGTCTGAAATGTCTGACTTAAAATTCAGGCTGTGCTACATAGTGAAAATTCATTTGGTGCAGGAGCAGGGTCAGGGACATCACAGAAAGTTTTCAGATGTTCTTAGCACCAGCAGAGATGTGATAGGGCAACAAGGCTATGTGCTGCTGTTCAAGTTAAGATAATAGGCACAAAAAAATAATCAGTGTTCCACAATTATAAACCCAAGAAGATGAGAAGAACAGGCTCTCCAAACAGGAGGCAGCAATTTGCAATTAAGTTGCTTCCCATGACAGTAATTTTATGTAGCAGACTTCAGATACTGGGTTTAGTGGCTTGTATCCCACACCTTGAAACTGAAAGTAAAGCACAAAAAAATCCTTTGCTCAAAAGTAGAAATTTTACAGATCTGGATTAATTACTATAATTACAGAAAATTATTGTGGCACTCATTGTTTTTTAATTAAACTTTATTTAATGCTGGCATTAATGTTCCTCATGTGTAGCACAAGGTAATAAAGCCAGCTGATAAATAAACCCAAGAGCTGACTATTTGAAAAGCCAGTAAAAATAAGTAGTTCAAACTTAATAGTCTAACCACCGGGGATTCCAATGAAGAATTAGAGAAAGGACATAACTAAATATGTGGGTAAGGTTTACTTTTTAAGCTATTTTTATTGTTTGAAATTAAAATATAATTCCATCATTTCCCCCTCTTCCTTTTCCTCCCTCTGACCCTTTATGTACCTCTCATATCACTCTCTCTCAAATTCATGACTCTGGCTCAGCTATTATATATATATATGTATATATATATGTATACATATATATATACATATATATATATATACATTTATGTATTTATACTTTATACCTATATATATTTTACATACATACTCCTAAATATACACTCATCATTCTTAAAGCATAAGCTGAAGCTATAGACTTAGGAATTAGAAGGTCTAGGACTTTAACTAGTGTTATGGTCACCTACATCATTTGTTGACATAAGAGTTCCTAGCAAAAATGTATCCAGTATTGTGCAGTCAAAAGATGCTAACTTCTAGAAAAGTCCCAGGTACGTCTGGTGCTTCTAGTGCTGCTGATGCTGCTGGTCTGGAAACTATACTTTAACAACCACCAATGTAAGTAAAGTGGAGCTATTTCCAGGAGAATATAAAAACATAAATGATTCAAAAAGCAAAAAAAAAAAATCCAAAAATACACTTAAAAGTTATTTTAACATTTTTCCCAAGCCAGAGAATTTGCTAGCTGCATTATTTAAAATTACTAAGAAACGTATGGTCCCTATGCCAAGGCAACAGTTTCCAAGCATTAAAAAATAGAAATTACAATGCTAGTGAGATGAATCAGTGAGTAAAAGCGCCTACAGTCAAGCCTGACCAAGTGAGCTTGATCCCCAGAACCCACAGAGGAGGAGAAAAACAATTCCTGCCACTTGTCCTCTGACATCCATATGTGCGCTCTCTCTCTCTCCCTCTCTCTCTCTCTTTCTCTCTCTCTCTCTCTCTGTCTCTCTCTCACATACACACACACACACACACACACACACACACACATACACACACAGAGAGACAAACACAAACAAATAGATATAAATAAAGTGATTTTTTTGAAGAAATACCATTTGGGTTCATTTGGAAGCTAATAGAACCCAAAAGTACAACACTGGGGCATCAGTTTCTTGGGAGGCCAAGTCATAAATTAGCTAAAACCTACTAGGCTCTCAGCAGGATGAGTTCTCCCTTAGCCTGAACAGAGGGGCAATGTCATGGTCAGTGAGTACTGCAGGCTTCACTGAGGTAGGAATGTGGGCATCAAAATTCCACCAAAAATTCTGATAAGCAACCACTTCAATGTCATCCAGAGATGCAATAATAAAATACTTTAACAATTGAACATCTATAATATAAATCAAATCAATCAATTCAATCAAAAAATCTGCCAAAACATCTATTTCCATCCAAAACATCATAAACAAGAAATTACAGGGAATCTACTGACCTTGACTATGAATACCAATCTCAATCCAATGCCTGTTTCCATAAGAGACAAGTTTGGGAGTTTTAAGTAATTCTTCAAGACCCCAAAGCTTTCATAAATCTTCCAAATTAGTTAGTAAGTCCTAAGGACCAGTTCTACTAACTGTGAAACTATTTTTGGCTAGTGACATTATTTAACAGAAATATGATGTACACTTCATCTTGTGTTAGCAGGCTGAAGGAATACACTCTAAGATGGTTTCTATGTAGTAAGGCAGTGTCAGAAAACTATATTACTAAGAACTGTTTTCTAAGGCATAATGGAGATTATTATTGTACAGTAGTCTATCTTCACTTTGAAACTGTTAGAAAAATCATATTGCTAATTCTTCCCCCAAGTATAGAAGCACATGATTAAAATTACTTCTCATATGCTCTGCCCATCCTCGTGACACTTAGCAAGAAGTGCTGACGACTCAGTGTGTCTACCCAGGGTATTCTATAGAATCTGTGAACTCATTTTCTAATTTACACATATTGCTTCCTTCAATCACCCCTCCTGATGGTCTATTCCCTCTTCTAATTACTCTCAGAAAAAAGAAATGCTTTGATATTAATTTTAAGTTTCTTCTCTAGCAAAATCAGAATGCAGCAAATAATTGGCAATTCCCTGTTGGCATGTGAGCAGACACTTCTTACTGTACTGCTGACCCTTTCTGTGGGTTCCCTTTGTAGTTCAGTCTCTTCCTATCAAGGTTATGCAGAATTAACCAGACAGCAAACATCTTGAATGAAAGGAGAATACTAAAGAAAGATGTGTTCATCCTTAATGCCCAATGCAACATTTAATCTTTCACTAAATAGTACATTATTCTTCTAAAATATTTGGCCCACCTTTAAGAATTTTCTCCCAAAAAGCATGTGCCTCTGAATAGAATTTGATTTTCTTCATGTGCTAAATTTTTCTCTGCAATGATTAATACAGGAAACTTATAAGGGGTTTTTGCCTGTTTTGTTTGAGAATATTTACTTTTTTTAAAAAAAGTGAGAGAATACTTACTCTAAGAAAATCAATAATATTAATCATTTCCAAAATACAACAATAGAGAAATCAATCTTTGATATCTTCAAATAAAACACTATGACAAAGAAAAGAAAACTGCTAACAAGGTCTGTAATGCTAGGCTCAAGGACAGGGAAGCTGGAGGTATGGGAGGGTTTCTTGCCTTTGCTGAGATGCCTGGCATTATTGCACAAGAGAAGAGCAAGTCGACCACAGAGGCAGTCCTCAGCACCCAAACGTGGCTAAGCCACAGCAAATGCCAGAACTGCCCCACTTCTTGATGTATGAAAAAAAGCAAAAGAAATCTATCACTTATTGTTATTTAGTAGATAATTAGTAAGATAGATCCCGGGGCTAGAGAAATGGCTCAGTGGATAAGAATGCTTCCTGTTCAGATAAGAGGACCTGAGTTCAAAACCTCAGTACCTATAGAAAAAAATGTACATGGACACACATGAACATAACCCTAGAGCTGCACTAGGATTTCTGAGGCATGGTGGACACCAGCTTACCTACAAATTGGCCAAAAGCTTCTGTCTCAGAAGAATAATATGGAGAGTGATGGAGTAAGACACCAATGTAATCTGGGTTCTATGAGCATGTACACAGGCATTCATAACCCCATACACATGTGAGTATAACACACACATACATACACAGGGAAGTCTGAAACATGTCTAACTGACATCATTCCTCAATTTGTGTAATTAAATTTAAAATTTCCTAAAGAATTTCAGTTTTCAATAAGCACAAGGCGGAGTATGTTGGAGCTTTGGGCTTCGCTCCATGTTCCTGATGTCCATGTTACATAAGGAGTTGTCTTTTTTATGACTTGGCTGTGTTACTAAAGTATCTGCTGGTTCTCGTCATGTATTCACTGAGCATAGGATTCAAACAGACCAGGATAAATACAACCCCTCAAACTTTGGCAGCTCCTTGGAAACAAAAATATAAAAAGGACAAAGTAACCAAGGAGGCAAATGGTGAGAGCAACCACATGAGGAAGAACACCAAGACTGAACACACGCAACTGAAGCAATTAGTACCACCAACGCACCCCCACCCCTCCCTGGTGTAAAAAGCTCAGCTAACATGCTCGTCCAACTATGTGCTTTAAAACAAAGAGAATGCATTCTGAAACCTTACAAAAACTTAGGTTTTTTTTTTTAACCAAAGGATCACACAGCTTTTACCAGAGTTGAATTTCAGATTGCAAGCATTTTGAATAAAATTTTAAACACGAACAGAACATGTCACAAAATATGCTATGAAGCTGCAATAAATCATTCTGATGGCACAATTCATAAAAATCTGCTTACGTGAGCATTATGTCGGTAATTTAGCTGTGGCTCCTCTCCTTGACAGGTACATACTATTGAATGCATGAGTCTAAGAAGCAAAATAAAGACTTACTCTGGTACTAATCAAGTCTGTTCAGCATTAAATAGGACAGCATCACAAGAAACCAACTACAGTGATGCTGATTAATATAAATTGTATAAATCATGAGCCATGAGAACATTGTTTCCCAATGAATAGACTCTTATGTCTTAGGAAAGTTAGGCAAAAGTAATTGCTAGGTATCATGTATATTTTATGTATGCAAAACTCTTAGATCATAAAATTTATTTTTACATGAACTGGAGGCTTTGGAGTAACACAGTCGTATTCATTGGAAAATAAAGTAAAATTGCATCCAAGAAAATAAATGAATGTAGTCATGAGAGGTACTAGTACTGTCTGAGTAGGCCACTCTGTTTCTATGGACTCCTAGACTAGCCAGTGGCCATTTGTTGTGCACTGCAGCAAAATTCTCAGATTAACCAATATGTTGCCAGCATCGGTTTGTTCAGTGAACTACTCACAGGAGGAATGTAAGTGTATTAGAGTAGACAGTCATGGGTGATTAAAAATAAGTTTGGGGGCCTACCAGAGTTAGAGTATGCACAAAACTGAAAGTGCTTAACTAAAGTATGGCTGAAGAACCTGAACACAAGACACCCAGCTGGGGGAAAACAGTCCTCCTTCCTGATCATTGCCTGGACAAGAAAGGAAACCCAACACAGTACCCTATAGTATACAAAGCACTTTAGATAAGCAGGCCATCAGAGTCTAGATTACAGAACACTGGGTCAAGTCAGGGCCAATTTCACAAGGGAGTATAACTCTATAAGAGGAGAGGGAGCAGAAAAGATTGCGGCCAGGAAATTCAGGTAAAAAGTTGTCCAAACAGAAGCTCTTCTTGTTTGGGAGGCACAGCATACATGCTTGACTTCTCTGACCACTTAATCTCACAATCTGCTCTCCCCAACCCCAACATGTGAAGACTAGTCAAATGGTAGCCTAAGTAGAGGGGGGGGAGGAATAAGCAACAATGCAATGAGAAAAACTTCTGACTGGTATAATACCTTCTAATCATGTCATTGATCGTTGATCATGTTATTTCTTCAACTTTTAGTTGTTTAGGGATTTTTTTTTAGCTTTTCATTATTATTTAAATTTTAACACTTTTCTTATTAAACTACTGTGTTTTAACTTCTGTCTTACCAGGAAAAAAAAAAACTTAGTAAAATATACTCATCTCAAGAAATGAGAGCAAAGTGGTAAAAAGGGTAAATAAAAATGTCCACACAAAAAGAGAGCAGGGGGATTTATGGCTAAATTCTTAAAAACCTTTAAAGAAGATCTAAGACAAATGTTTCTCAAACCATTCCATAAAATTAAAAGGGAATGAACATTGTGAAATTCATTATATAAAGCCAGCATTATCTTGATATCAAAACCATACAAAGATGGTGTGGGTTTCCCTCGTGCTGTTTGTATTTTGATGTTAATTCTGCTTCCTCAAAAGGGGCTTCCCCCACCCAAAATAGCAGTCGATCACATACTTAGGTGATCTCATGTGAACCTTTCCCCATTTTAACTGGTCAAATAGATGCTAAAGCCTGAGATTGGGCACTGGAAGGAAAAGGTGGAATGGGAGGTTTTGGAGAGTGGGGCAGGTAAAAGGAGAAAAAAGAGAAGGAAGGAGAAAAGACAGAGTTAGCAAAGAAGCAGAATCATGCTCCCAGGAGAAACTGCAAGTATCAAAGGATATAAGTAAATATTTTCAGTAGGCATAATCAGTGATATATTTCAGCAAGTAGCTGGGGAATAAGTTAGTATAGTGCTAGATCTGCCCAATCTAGGCATACAGCTTATAAATATGGTGACTGGGTTGTATGTGTTTTTATATGGACTTATTGAGGTTGGAAATTACTGCCACACAAAAAGATAGTAAAAACACAGACCAATTTTCTTGATCATCATACATGCAAAATTCTCAAAAAAAAAATACTTACAAACCAAATTCAGTCCTACATTAAGAAAATGATACAACCTAGATGGATTGATCTGAAAGATACAAAGGTAGCTCAAAATAAACAAATCAATAAGTATAACAATACACGTGCTACAAGAACACACGACAGAAATCACACATGATTGTCTCAATAGATGCGTAAAAGACGTTTTACAAAGTTCAATGGGCCTTCATGATAAAAACCCTGAAAACATTGGAATAGATGGGATATACATCAAAGAAGTAAAGCCAATAGCATAAACCTATAGCTAACATACTAAATGGGAGGAAACTGAAAATATTTATTCTAAAATCTGGAAGACAAAGGTTCTATCTCTCTCCAATCTTGTTCAATATAAGGCACACAGTCTTAACTAGATCAGTAAGACAAGAGAAGGAAATGAATGGGATACAATAGGAAAGGAAGAAGCCAAATTATCCCCGTTGGCAGATGATGACTCTATACTTAAAAGACCCTACAGACTCCAACAAAAACTTTTAGATCTGATTAAATTCCAATAAAGTTGCAGGATACAAAACTCAAGATACAAAAAAAAAAAGGAAAAAAAGAAACAAAGTAAAAAGGAAAGAAAGAAGAAAGAAAAGATAGAAGGAAGGAAGGAAGAAGGAAAAAGAAGAAAAAGAAAATAGGAAAAAAATAGTAACTTCAAAAAATAAAATATTTAAGAATACACCTTAACCAAGGAAGTGAAAGATCTCTATAGCAAGGTCACCTCCTGTAGTCAGTCAAGAACCCCAGTGGAGAAATAGAGATACCAACACATCCACAAAACACTCAACCCAGAATTTATCCTGTCTACAAGAAATGCAGGCACAGGCGCAGGAGCAGAGACTGAGGGAATGAGCAAACAATAACAGGTCCACCTTAAGACCCATCCCATGGACAAGCACCAGTCCCTAACACTATTAATGATACTCTGTTATGCTTACAGACAGAAGCATGTTGTCCTCTGAGAGGCCCCACCTAGCAGCTGACTCAAACAGATACAATCACAGCCAAACACTAGATGGAACTTGGGGACTCTTATGGAAGAACAGGAGGAAAGACTGTGAACCTGGAAGGGAATAGGAACTCCACAGAAAGACAAACAGAGTCAACTAACCTGGACCCTTGGGGCTCTCAGAATCTCAACCACCAACCAAAGAACATACATGGGCTAGACCTAGGCCTCCCCACACATATGTAGCAGATGTGTGGCTTGTTCTTCATGTGGGTTCTAAACAACTAGAGCAGATGCTATCAACAAAAGCTGTTGCTTGTATGTAAGATATGTTCTACCAGCTGAACTGCATTATCTAGCCTCAGTGAGAAAAGGAGCCCCTAGCCTCCCAGAGACTTGAAGTGCCAAAGTGGGGGATACCCAGGGGACCCACCAGCTCAGAGGAGAAGGGGAGGGAATATGGGAGAAGGATTGTGGGAAGGGGTGACCAAGATGAGGACAGTAAGCAGGGTGTTAAATGAATAAACAGAATATAAAATTAATTTTTTTTAAAAAGTATAAAAACTAAAACTTTAAGGCACTCAAGACATTGAAGAAAACACTAGATTATAGAAAGAACTTTCATTGTTAGAATAATTAGTATTGTGAAAATGGATATATTTCAAAAGTAACTTATAGACAGTACAATTCCACATAATGCTTCAAAAAGCAAAAATAAATACATAAATAAGTCCCCAAAATACATTAAAAATACAAAATACCATACAATTCTATGCACATCCAACATTCTTGAAGATATTACAATACCTAACCTCAACTTATACTGCAGTCAGAGCAATCAGAACAGAGTGACCCTGACACAAAAACAAACATGTATACCAATGGGAAAAAATAGAGAATCATGAAGAAAATGTACATGCCTTGTATACCTAATAGTCTACATAGGCATTAAAATCATACTTTAAATAAAAAAACAACTTATTCAACATATGCTTCCGTCAAAACTGAACATCTACCTGAATAAGAAATAAATAACCTCATGGGTGCTCCCAGAGACTCAACCATCAACCAAAGAGCATACAAGATCTGGACCTACACACACACACACACACACACACACACACACACACACACACACACACCACAGCAGATGTGCAGCTTGGTCTTCATGCTAGTATCCCAACAACTGGAACAGGAGCTTATCCTGATTCTGTGGCCTGACTATGGATCCTGTTCCTCTAACTGGACACAGTGGAAGAGGATGTGTCTAGTCCTGTAGTGACTTGATGTACCAGAATTGCCCAGGGGGGGCTCACCCTCATCTCACAGATGAAGGGGAAGGGTGTCAGAGAGAGGGGCCTTATGAGGAAAAGGCTGGCTCCTATTGGGATGTAATGTGAATAAATTAATGAATGAATAAGGTAAAAAAAAAATTAGATCCATAGTTCTTACCCTGTTTAAAAAATCTTGAGAATAGTCAATGACTTTCATGTTAAAATCAAATTTGTTAGAAGAAAACTTAGAAAACAGTTCAAGATATAGACTTAGGCAATAATTATCTGAACTAGCATTCCAACAGCACAGGAAAGAGGCCTGAGAATTTACAAATAAGTCAAAACTGCACATTAAAACTACTTTGAGATTCCATTTCATCCTAGCCAAAAAGGCTATCCAAAAAAAAAAAAAAAAAAAATCAAAGGACAGAAAATGCTAACTAGCTAAGATGTGCTTTAAAAGAGGAACACTGGTTCACGCTTGTGGCAGTACAAGCTGGTACAGCCACTATGAAACACACTCAGTGTGAAGGCTTCCTGCGGATCCTCGTTCCGCCAGCCTCAGAGCATAGTCACTTGGGAGGTGAAACAGTTTGTCCTACACAGAAGGGCAGGTGCTGGGCTTCAGGGAAGCCCCAAGACAGGGCTCTGGGAGTAGGAAGGCACAGTCTGAGATGTGGGAATGCCAGAGATGGTTCAAGGGTCCCCTGGCCTGGGCAGAGGGGGTTCTCTGACTCTTGGACATCCAGGTACTCCTTCCAAGCTATGGCCTACACACAGGAGAGATACCAATGATGCTGCCCCTAGTCACCTGCTGAAGGCTGAAGATCTAACCCCATCCCTCACCTGAGCAGCATGGTGAGTTGGTCCTGAGGGCATGAAAGCAGAAGACCTGAAACCCCCTACAACACTTGAGAGATACACTTGAGTAAGGTGACCCCACACCTTGCCAGGGAAGTTTGGGAGAGCTGACAGGCAGCCAATTCAGCTACCACCCAGGCCCAGAGCCAAGGCTTTGTGTTGGCCTACCCCACCAGGTACCCCATCTGTGAACTGGAGCACTTGAAGGAATCAGTAAAAACAGAACTAAAGTTCCAAGATCTCACTGACACAGGGAACAATGATATCCAAGATGAGTCATTATGGGGATCCAGTGTTGATAGCGCAGCAGAAGTCAGAGGGAGACCTTGAACTAGACAAATGACTCACTGCAATGAACAACTGCAAGTGAAACTGTTTAGACAAAGGGTATACACTGTGTGACACACTGTGACATACCATGAGTGGGATGAACGTGCAGGATGTGAAATTCACAAAGAATCGACTTAAAAAGTTACAAATAAAATGTAGGCCCCGAAAAACAGGAGCAGGGGTTATCCCAAAATCTGTTGCCTGTATGTGGATTATATTCCTCAAGCTAAGCTTCTTTGTCTGGCAATAGTGAGAGAAGATGTTCCTAGCCTCACAAAGACTTAACGTGCCAGGATGGAGGGATACCCAGGGGTGCCCCCACTTGCTGAGAAGAGAAGGGGAGGGAGAAGGGAGAAGCATTGAGAGAGAAGGTGACAGGGAGTGGGCAGTGAGCAAGATGTAAAATGAATACATAAAATAAAAAACAAATAAATAAAAGTTATAAAAATTAAAGAATTTCAAAAATAAACAAAAAATTTTAAAAATAATTATATCATCTCTCTCCCTTTTTTTTCTCCTCCAAACTCTCCCAGTTACTCTCCCTTGAACTTCTTATGTCCCTTCCACTCTTAAGTTAATACTAGTTACAACTTTCTTTTCCTTTGATTATTATTTTTATGTGTGTATGTGTGTGAACAAAGATATATAAATACAGCTATCTGTATTGTCCTATGTATATGAGTTCAAGGCTGACAGTTCTGCATTAGAAAATCAGTATGGGCTCATCCTTGAGAGATGCTAGTTCTCTTGCTCCCAAAAATCATTAGTTGCCTGTAGTTCTTTATCTAGCTATGGGAGTCTGTGAAATTTGCCCCTTTCAAATTAGCAAGTCTATTGATAAGGTTATTTTCCTGCTCTTGTTTATGCATCCATTGCTAGAAGAGACTGCTTCACAGCAGACTTCCCAGTGTGCTGGCTTTTACAGTCTTTCTTCCCTTCTAACTGCAAAGGCAATATAAACTATAGATGAAGGCCTTAGCTACCCCTTAGGAGTTGAAGGTGGCAGCTACTGCTGAAGACAGTGCACATTTAGTTCACATGACTCTGATGACTCAAGCTGAATCTGATCTGAAAGCCTCTTTTCCTATGGTTACAGAAAACACTATGCAAGCTGCCAGGGAAGGAAGCAATCAAACAGTCCTACTCAACTATAACACCTATGAACCAAACAAGTACGACACAGTAAGATATGTATAAAAGGACAATAAGTGGCACTCACCTGTTGGTGGCAACAAACAGCTGTCTTGTTGAACTTAAGGCCACTTAACAGGAAGGAAATCCTGTATGCTACTCAAAACCTAGCTAATTTGCCAGGACTAATGAGGTCATAGATCTTAGATCTATTACCACCACTTTGGTAGACCAACATAACTCTATTACATTCTAAATCTTATCCTTATATCCACATAGAAGCTCATCAAAGAAGCCTCTCTGACAGCAAATGGAGATTGTCACAGAAAAGTACAACTGGACACAATGCAGAGATCAACAGAATTTGGGGAGCCCAGCCCCAATGGCTACATCATGCATCACAGCTCCTGCATATATAGCTCAGTGAACTGGAATTTTTACTCATTTAGAAGACCCTCTTCTTAGGACTTTGATATAATGATGATAAAAGGCTATTGAATGCTGTGTGTGTGTGTGTGTGTGTGTGTGTAGTGTTTGTGTGTGTGTGTGTGTGTGTGTGTGCATTTTATACATTGTCTCATAAAGCTTTTGACACACTTATATGATTGGTGTCATGATCCCTATATTTTTGTATAAGAAAACTGTTGTTTGGGGGAATCAAGTTTCTTGCCCAAGGTAAAACACATGTCTAAGTGGCAGCACCGTGGCTGGAGACCAGGTTTTGGGGGAGCAGCTTGGCAGTGAAAATAAAAGATCCTGTAGATCAAGCTGAGAGCAATAAGGAAAAATGACTTGTCTTGCCTCCCTGTCTACAACTGGCTGCATGGGGACTGACTTTGCATGTGTTCTATCTCTACAGTACCTACACAGAACAAAATGAAATTGGACTTCTGCCTAGAACTATAGTTTCACTCCAAAGTGTCAAAGATTACAGATTTCTCCACCCGCATCAACTTGCCAGGCATTTAATTAGATGGAGAGTTCCATACTCTATTTCAAAGCTAAACTTTAAAGGAGGAACAAAATCTTACCAGAAAATGAATTCATTCTGCTTGAACTTTGCTGAGAACTGACTGGGTTGAGCAAATATTGATATATTTTGCCCATTTAAAAAAAAAAAACTTTCTCCTTTCTTGTGTATGCTCAAGGATAGAGTGAACTTTCAGCTGATTGGAACAGGTCTATATTCATTTCCAAAGAGTTTTGAAATCATATATATATATATATATATATATAAAACATTGGGGTGAAAAACATTGGTTGATGACTTATTATTTGCTGTTAAAAATTCAAAGCTCCAAGTCTGTATAGAGTACCATAAGTAGCTATAATCCTTCTACCCTCAACAAGAAGATGAGAGGCAAAGACCAGAGAATTGAGAAAACAACTTGGGTCAGCTAACCTGTCTTAGGCAGTAGCAAACAGAAGCTATCTCTAGAACCCAGATAGCTCCAACTCAGAATTGACCTGAAGACCTCATCCCCGAGGACTAGCTTTCATAATACTAGATGGCACTATATAAGTTTCTAAAGAAGAGGAGCAACCCACAATCGTACCCAGCTATGATGCCTGTGAACCACAACAATGACCAGCATGGCACAATATCACTAATGGCACAGTAGGGACACACATACCTTGGTGGTATCCCAACATCTATCAAATTGGTCTTAAGACCTGCTCAGCAAGAAGAAAATCATCACTAGTATGATACTCTGACCTAACGCTAGTGAAGTCATGGATCTTGAAGAAGACACAACCACCATTTCATTAAACTAGCATAATCCCTAACTACAGTCTAAATGTCTGTCCCACAGATAAGTATAGTTCTCATCTCTCATCAAAGAAACATCTCGCAATGCCACCAACAATGGAAGAGTGTTGTTCTTTCTCCACATCCTCAGGCAGTATCTTAGATAAGCAGACAGCAACACCCATTGCAAACAGGAAGTAACTGGGACCCAATAAGACCCAGGAAGTCACTCCTGGCCTGAAGCACTAGTTGCTTCCAGTATGGGCGGAAGCACTAAGCAGATCCCAGATGGCAGCTCTGCCCCCAATCTCACAGAACCCAGAGGAAGTAGGCCTCCCAGGAGCTCTAACCCGGGCAGTATCATAGGTAAGCAGACAGCAAAGCCCACTCCAAACAGGAAGTAACTGGGACCCACTAGGACCCAGGAAGTCACTCCTGGCTCAGAGTACTGGTTCCTTCCTGCCTGCACCTGAGCACTGAGCAGATTTTGGGCCCCAGCTCTAACCCCAGTAGTAACACCAACCCCACACAGTTCTCACACAACCAAGATAATAGGAAAGACAGGCTCCAGTCAAAGACAGGGCAGGTAGCACTTAGGAGATCCAGATGATGAAAGGCAAGCACAAGAACAGAAGCATCAGCAACCCAGGGTACTTGGCATCATTAGAACCTAGTTCTCCCACACAAGAAAGTCCTGAATTCCCCTTATCACTAGGAAAGCAAGATTCAGATTTAAAATCACTTCTAATGATGATGATAGAGGACTTTAAGAAGGACATAAAAACACTCTCAAAGAATTTGAGAAGAACACAGGTACACAGAAAGAAGCCCTTAAAGAGGAAAAACAAAAATCCCTTAAAGAATTGCAAGAGAACACAACCAAACAAGTGAAGGAATTGAACAAAATCATCCAGGACATAAAAAATGGAAGTAGAATCAATAAAGAAATCACAAAGGGAGACTATCCTGGAGATAGAAAACCTAGGGAAGAAATCAGGAGTCATAGACACAAGCATCACCAACAGAATACATGAGACAGAAGAGAGAATCTCAGGTGCAGAAGATACCAGAGAAAATATTGACACAACTGTCAAAGAAAACACAAAATGCAAAAAGTTCTTAAAACAAAATATCCAGGAAATCCAGGACACAATGAGGAGAACAAACCTAAGGATAATAGGTATAGATAAGAGTGAAGATTCCCAACTTAAAAAGCCAATAAATATCTTCAACAAAATTATAGAAGAAAACTTCCCTAATCTAAAGAACGAGATGCCCGTAAACATACAAGAAGCCTATAGAATGCCAAATAGACTAGACCAGAAAAGAAATACATTCCATCACATAATAATCAAAACACCAAGTGCACAAAACAAAGAAAGAATATTAAAAGCAGTAAGGGAAAAAGGCCAAGTAACATATAAAGGCAGACCTATAAGAATTATACCAGACTTCTCACCAGAGATTATAAAAGCTAGAAGATGCTGGACAGATGTCATAAAGACCCTAAGAGAACACAAATGCCAGCCCAGGTTAATAAACTCAGCAAAACACTCAATTACCATAGATGAAGAAACCAAGATATTCCATGACAAACCCAAATTTACACAGTATCCAACAAATCCAAAAGAAGATAGCCACACAAAAATAATGCCACCTCTAATAACAAAAATAACAGAAAGCAACAATCACTGTTCCTTAATAACTCTTAACATCAATGGACTCAATTACTGAATTAAAAAACATAAGCTAATGGACTGAATACATAAACAGGACCCAGCATTTTGCTGTCTACAGGAAGCCCACCTCAGTGACAAAGACAAAGAGTAAAAGGCTGGAAAACAATTTTTCAAGCAAATGGTCCTAAGAAACAAGTTGGAGTAGCCATTCTAAAATCTCCAGTCCAAGAACACAAAGAGAGGGACTCGTGGCTCCACCTGTATAGGTAGTTGAGGGTGGTCTTGCCAGGCATCAGTAGAAGTTGACAGCCTTGGTGCCTGAAAGTTTGAATTCCCTAGTGTTGGGGAATTTCAAGAGCAGGGAGGTAGGAATGAGAGGATGGTGGGAGCTCACCCTCATAGAAACTCCCAGAAATATATGGATTACACATGACAGAGGCAGGCTGCCAGAAAACTAGATTCCAGAATTCAAACAAAAAAGTTATCTTGATACTAAAATTTGTTTTGAAAATTGTATATTGCAGAATACACAGCCTTGGTGTATCTACTCATCAAGCAAGCTGAGCAGATCTGCTCAAACTTCTGGTGTCCTGGAATTCCAGCTGGATGCAGTGAAGACACAGCGTTAGAGGTTTATCAATTTATTCTTCCCCCTGCCCCTCTTCTAATATCTCAACGCCCATAATCAGCTTGAAGAAGTTAATGAAGAGTCAGCGCCTCTATTTCCTGGGCTTGGGGACTGAAGTGGTTAATATTGGGCTGTATTTCTAGGGAAAAGTAGTAATTTTGTTGGAACAGGGAAGATTATCTAGGATTTATTGCATAGCCATAACCAATTGGTAGAAGCATGTATAATTGTTATTAAGTTGAAGTTATAATTTCTTAAATGGTACAAAATTTACTTTGATTTCAAATTTAAGGTTTTCATTGGTACGTGCTTCTTATTGATATAAAAGTGAGATGAATATTGTTACTCTCATAGACATTGTGCCTGTATAACACATTTAGGAATGCAAAGCTTAGACTCAGTCCTTCTTTAACTTGTCTAAATGATTTCAGATGGTTAGCCTGTGAGCTAAGGGCCTATAGCAAATTCATGGCTCTGAGTTTATTGTTAGGGTGTTTTCTATATTTTATTTAGAAATAGCTGAGAGGAGTTAACAGACAACAGTCCAGATTGCCTTATATAGATAGTTTGTTTTCAAAACGTCAGAAGTCTACAGAATTGATGTTACAAACATTTCTGAATTAGTGTTCATTTTGATTAGAGACCTGTCTGCTTCTGACAGCTTCCTGTCTTGAATTATAAAAAGAAATTGAGCATCTTTGGAGTTACTCCAGTTGTCGCGAGACAACCACTAGGCAAGAATTGCCTCTTTTCATCTACAGGCAAATTATTGTCCAGAAAAGGTCACACTTGTGGAATAGTCAACTGATTATATCCGCCAAGACAGAGTAATCAGCCCTTAATAATTCTGCATCACTAGGTCTGTCAGATGAGTTTGGGCCAGAAGGCTGAAGATTGGATGCTCCAATGTTTTGTAGTATAGGAACTGTCCAGGTGTTCAGCGGTCTTTATAAATTGGCTAAGTTTTAGAAGCTATGCTTTGTGCTTCCCATAATTTCAGTTAACTCAGTCATTACGGATTTCTGATGGGGTTGAAAACTTACAGTCTCATAGCCAATCCTGGCTATTTACTTTGAGAGAAAAGATTTTAGAAGATGGTTTTCAGCTGACATTCATTCTAAATCCAAGAAAAAAGCCAGGTTCAGAACTAAATCTTTTAATTAGGAGAGATGACAGAGGTTCTGGTTAGTCAACAAAATGATGGACTGAGTATTAGTTCTATCTTGTACCTTACTGACAGAAATTGTAATAGTTATGCTCTAATTGTATTTTATAAAGTTTTATTTTAACAGGAAGGGTGATATGTAGGAGGAACTAATGTGGGAGGAGTACGAAGAGGAAAAGGAGGAGAAGGAGATGAGGAGCTAGGTGATGAAAGAGAGAGGGGGGGAACATGGAGGCAGATGTTCTCATGTCTTCTCCAGTCAAAGATAGTCGCTATATCTAGTTTGGGTATTGGGTTACACTTCTGATTGATATTACCAAACTTATAAAGCCTTTGATCAACATTAAAAAATATGTATAAAAGCAAAAAGGAGAAGGGGGCATGGGATAGGGATTTTCTAGGGAGGGGAAATGGGGAAAGGGGATGGCATCTGAGATGTAAATAAAATATCCAAAAAAAGAAAAGGAGAAAAATGAAAAAAATTAGCAGACTAAATAAAGTTTAATATTGAAATTAAAAAAAAAAAAAAACTATAGGCAACTAAGGAACACTAGAGAAATAATCTTACCCAAAGAAGTGCATACCAGTTGGTTATCCAGTATCAAATGGTCACCCCTGAAAGCATATATACAAGTAACATTACTCAGATTGAGTGAGCTATGCTTAGGAATATGTATGTTTATATATGCGTGCATGTAACAACAATTAAGAAAAACGAGTCAAAGACAGTGAGGACCATTACATGGGAAAGCTTAGAGGAAATAAAGGGGAGGAAAATAATATAATTATATAATAATCTCAAAAATTAAAGCAGAAACAGAGAGGGACATGGTGTATCAAAACAAACAAAACAAAAAAAGGACAAGAGCAATAGGCTAATGTTTTTGAAAAATAGCTTACATAGTAACAGGTTTTGCAGGAGATTTTTATACATACTTTCCAATTTAAATGCCTCAAACAATGAGGAAAGATATAGATCAATTCCCAAAGGTTGTTCTTACCTACATATAAACACAACGGAATGCATGACATACAAGAATATGCATTCCCATACACACACACACACACACACACACACACACACACACACACAGACAGACACACTTTCTTTAAAAAAAAAAAAAAGGCTAACCTTCAAGAGTGAGTCCCCTGGAAGCATAGCATTCTACAGTGCTTCTCACGAGCAAGCTGGAGCTTACAACTTCTAGCTAATCAAATGAGACACATCAGTTCTTCAACATAATGTTTATGTTTTCTGATCATATATTTTATTAAAATGTGACTTTGCAAGGTTTAATCTGTGGGCTTTGACTGAGCATATTTTTATAAAAAATGCTTTCCAGCTACAAACATTATCTGTGTAGCTCCTTAGAAGTGGGTTTGCTAATACAAGCATGAAGAGAATGAGAAGCTGTACTATTGTATAATTCCACATTTGTCATTTTCAGTATTTCCACAGACAGCTTTACTTGCTTGTTTATACTGTAACTGTACTCGGTGGCCTATGGATACTTGAAAGACTTTTCTAATATTAACCAACCAAAGTCATGTCCACCTTTTCAACATATTTTGTGAATAGTATGTTTAACCTATTAGTCATACCAGATATTTTGCATTGTGGAATAGAATTCACAGTTTTGTGTTACAATTCGTGAAATATCACCCACAAAGAAGAATTTTAACTGCCTTGCACAGTTCATGTCTCCAGATCAATCTACTTGCTTTACACTGTGTTCTCGGTGGTGTGTTCATAAGGAAAATGCAAACTGAGTTCAGTACAGTGATGTGATACAGTAGAACTCCTCAGAAGCTTAAACCGTGTATCCCCAGAAGAAACTCTGAGTTCAGATGCCTGCCGTGACCATTGGGAGGAGTCAGGGAAGTAAAGCTTCACTCCAGACAAACAAGCACAGAAGAACCAAATTTCAGGCTTAAAATTAAGAAGAGGATATTGTCTTTAACAAGAAGGATTAGCCTGTAGGATGAATGGATAGTGAGATTGTGATACATATATATTATGGAATTTCATTTATTTATGAAGAAAATGAAATTTATAGAAAAATGTGTGTAACTTGAAAATATTATTTTAAATGAGGTAACCCAGACTCAGAAAGGCAAATATCATGTTTTTGTTCATATGCAGATCCTCATTAGCTGTATAAGCTACTATTAAATATGTGTATCCAGTCAGGAGAAAATAGAAGCAAAGGCCAGGAAACCAAAAAAATGGCCCTGTAGTTGGAAACAGGAGCTCTAAGTGGGGTGGGTAGAGATGGAACAAAATGAAAGGTGACAACACAGGGAACAAAGGGGAGGGTGGGGAGGAGAAAGAAAGTAGAGGGAGGAGAGGGAAAGGGATCGAGGGGAGGGATGGGAGATGAGAGGAAGAGGGGAGGGAAATGGGTATGAAAATTCCCTGCAAAAACATGTTACTGTGTAGCAGCATATTTCCCCCCGAACCCGAAAGTTGGGAGGAGCTAAGGTAGGAGGAGGAAGGAGAGGAAGAGGAGAAGGAAGAGGAGGAATTAAAAAGGAGAGGGATATAGGAGCCATGGATGTCCAGGTATTTAATGAGAGCAGTCATGGGTAACAACTCATATCTAGGTTAGTTAATTGTTTAACACTTCCAACTGTGTGAGAATCTTGCTTATTGAGCATTACCAAATATATAAAGACTTTGGATAATATTAAGCATTAAAGTCTAATTTCTACCAGGTTCCACATGGATGGTGGGATGGTCTGGGCTCAGCCCATCCTTGTGGAGACAGTATGGAAGATTGGCAGAGCCATCTCCTACGCTGGTGTATTGTTGGTGGCAGGGCTGGTGTCTCTGTCTGCTTGAGCCAGCAGCCTGAGCCAAGCTCATGGCCACAGGCCTTGTCTAGTCAGGAAGATGGTGGTTGATTAAGAACAAGCACACCCGTGCATTATTCTGCAAATAACCTTAGTTATCCTTCAGAACCGAGTTCATCTCTCTTACCACTCTCACTCTCTGAGAACCATCTCTCCTATGCCCTGTCTACTTCTCCCCTGGTTCACCTCTGTGACAACTCTTAGCAGCATCTACCACAATAAATTTTGTTCATTTGTCTCACCTGCCCATCTCTCCTAAATTGCTATCTCTTTGAAAGAGAAGCCGTATCTTGTTTTTATCTTTGTACAGTCTTTGAATATCTGGTGCATAACAGTGTCTGGAATAAGAAGGTCCCTAAATATGCATTGAGAGGTGTGACTTATCACCCATTTCCATCCTGAAAGCTACATAAGGATCCCAGGGACACAAACAATTTCATCCCAGGTCTCTATCAAAAGGAACCAGGTCCTTCACACCCACAGTTCCAACGATTCTATTTATGACTCCAACTGTGACTGATGTTCATATCGGTATCATTATCTTCCATCTGAACACTGTCCACTATTTCAGAACATTGTTGGTGAGGTTCATAATGTCTGTAATACGTTCTGATGTTGTTCACTGGCGTCCCCTTCTCCCTTGACATCCCACGATGATTGAACACCTTCCTCCCCACAAGTTCCTTTTTTACTGACACGTTTATTTACTTATTGGTGAGGAACATAAGAAGCATGGTGAACTAAGGAGATCAGAAGTCAGCATCTGGCAGTCAGTTCTCCCACTCCACCATATTCTGCTAGAAATCAAACTCAGGTCATTAGGCATGGCGGCAAAGTTCTTAGCAACTGAGTCATCTTGCCCACCTAAAGGCTGTATGGTTTTTACTGGTCACTGTGTTTCTTGTCTTCCCCCCAGTGCTGGGGATAGAACACATGGCCTTGTGCTTGTTAGGCGAGAGCTCTACCACTGAGCTAAATCCTCAACCCCCATGTGTTTTTAAGTAGTTGTTGATAGAACTGTGGATGTGAATTACTGAAGGATGAGCAACTTAGGAATAGCAACAACAATGAAGAAAAGGGAGTCCTCCTCCCCAACCATCAGTAACTGCCAATGGCTCCTTAACCAGGGCTGAACCCTCACGGGATGCTCAGAGATGGAATCTTTACCAAAGCAAATTAATGAGGGCAAAATCCTTATAACTGAAATCAATGCTATTGTACAAGAAGCCTAAGGGAAACTATTGGCCCTTTCTACCATGTGAGTATACATCTGGAAGCTGCCACCTGTGAGGAATGGTCCCTTACCAGAGTCAAAATCGGCCAGCATCTTGATCACATAGAGTAATCTGAAAATTGCTGAGATGTTTTCCTTCACTTTAATCAACCAGCCCTGTAGGACTGTTTTCTCATAGTAATGCAGCCCTGCTTAAATGTCATTCTGGTACTGGGTTGTGGTGGTGAGTTAGACAGTCCTTGCTTATGTGTAGCTACAGTTAATCACTAAGCCTTTAGATTTATATGCAGGCCCTTTAGTGATAGAACAGCCATCTGCCCTCTGGCCCTACCTCTCCATTCCTTTCTTTCTCCCTCTTCATGGTCCTTTCTACTTCACTTCTGCTCATTCATCTTTCACGTCTTCTGTTCACACTCCTCTGCTCTCATATGCAGGCAGTTTATTCTTTCTCAGAAAATGATGACTTCACGGATGAATTTCCCCTGCGTAAGAGCTGTAGTTATTCCTATCCCCCCTTCACCATCTGGTCTACATATTCTTCAGATGCAATTTCAATGTCATGTCTTCTGAAGCTTTCCTAGTATATTATCTTTCTTATTTCATGTTTTCAGAGGATTCTATCATGTTTCTATTACAGAATTCAGCATGCTGCACTAGATTGTCATTTGAATATATGTGTGTCTGTCTTAGCAGATTTGACAGTAAATTTTTCCAGAAGAGACTTAATTTTCCTTGTGTATGCACAGGATAGAAAACACTTCATTACAGAGTTAAAACTTGGAAGGGATGATGAAACAAATGAATGAAAGGAGCAAGAAAGCAAAGTGTTTGTTCCATCTTTTCTTATTTCAAACTCAAATGAAAAAGGCAGACAGAGTAAATGGTAGACTTCCTGATTCTTCTTTTTAAATTTCTGGTTAGCATACAAAGAATCAGGTTTCATGATGGCATTTTCAAACATATTCTTCATTATACTTACTCATCAACCCCTTCTACCCCTATTCCCATCATCCCCTTTCCTTTGTCCATCACCTTACATAACTCAAAAGGTTCTCCACTCTACTTTCATGACACACATATTCCATTACCCTCTATTGTTCCTCCCTCTCTCTTCAGACCCCTTCTCCCCACCCTACATAGTCCCTTTTCTAGTTTCATGCCACCACATACACACACACATACAAATACATACACACATATACAGATACAATCATACACATATACACACATGCATTCATACAGACATACACACACACGCACACACACACACACACACTTAAATCTAGGTTCCACATCTGAAAGAAAATGGGACATATGTGTGGGTCTGACATACTTTCATAACATAATAGTCTCTGGTTGCATCCATTTTCCTTCAAATGTCTGAATTTCACTCTTTACAGATGAACACAACCCAGCTTTGTTCATGTACCATTAGTTTCCTATTCCATCTTTTTGTTTAGGTTCATCTAGATTCTATATCTTGACTCTTGTATAGTAGACAGCCATAAATATATGTGACTTATGTTATGTCATGCTCAAAACCCTTCAGGTGTATGCCTAGGAGTAGTATAGCTGGATCATATGGTAGTTCTTTATTTTATAATTTCCATCAGTTCATGGCATATCTGGATGTTAAAAACTTATTACATGCTACTTTGGAGTTTATTTTTACTGATTGTAATAATAACGGTGCATTTCTCTCCCTTATGCAATACAAGGCAATAAACTGAAAATGAAACCCATGTCTTTCAAGATGATAAGGGCCATCAGAATAGTGTCCCATTGCATTCTATCAATTTGACGCAGAAAAGGATCATCTGTGAAGAAAGACTTGAGCGAGAAATTTCCTAGATCAGACTAGCCTGTGGGCATATCTTAAAAGATCTTCTTGACTATTAATTGATGCAAAAGGATCCACCCCACTGTGCACAGCACCATCTTCAGGCACTTGGGCATGGGTTATATAAAGTATCTAGCTAAGCATGAGACTGCAAACAAACCAGCAAGCACCTTTCCCCCATGCTTTCTCCTGTATTCCTTTAACCATAAGTTAGTTCCTGTCAAAGATAATACTGTCTTCAATAAAAAGAAGTCCTTCATTCAGGTTTCTGCAGTAAGCTCCTGCCCTGACTTTCCTCAATGATGAAGGGTGACGCAGAAATATATGATGAAATACCTTCTTTCCTCCCCTAAAGTGAGTTTGGCCATTTTGTTTATCACAGCTAACAGACAAGAAACAGAACATATGAAGAAACATATTCTCGCCTTCCTTAGGAGCCCCTGGCCAAGCAGGTAGAAGAATTAAAGATGTTACTTTCCGTAATTCTTATGTGCATTATCATCAGACCTAGCGGAATGAACCCTGGCCTTTTCCAATCTGATCCTCAATAACACTACCACCGTATTGCCTAGAAGTGACAGAAATGCTACCAACACATAAGAATAAATACAAGATTTATAGTTTGAGGAAACTTACCCAGGGATACCTTTGACACAGAGGCAAGATGACTGAAAAGAAAGAAATATGAACAATGCTGAGGGATTCTGGCTGAAGAATGATTGTTCCAAGTGTGCACAAGAAAAAATACAATGAGAGGCCCAATACTTTACAGTGTTACAAAAAAAAAGTGTAACTCTTGTGAGGCCCCATTGAATGACACAGAAGGCAAATCATTTAAAAGGCTTGTTTTATCAGGGAAAATGATAAACAAATGTGTGTTTCTTTGCATGATGCATCATAAAACATTGCATAGCAGGTAGAAGAAGAGATTATTTTTAAAAGATGAAGGCACTTAAACTGAGGGGTTTCAAAGGAGCCACTAATAATCATTCTCTATGCCTTTCTAATTGGGTTAATGAATAAGTATAAAATACTTAGATCAAAAATCATCTCTATATTTGCCTAAAATACCTTATGTGTATATATATATACACATACATACACACAAAATCCATTAATATATACTTGTATAAATGTGGCTGTGTACGTGTGTATCTGTGTGTGTGTGTGTGTGTGTGTGTGTGTGTGTGTGTGTACCCATGCACTGGGCCTGGGCTCTTTGTCTTCACTAATGCACAAGTAACTAAATGAAACAAAGAACATTAGAAGTGGATCTATTCCATAGAGCCAAATATATTTGTCTATAATCTCTAGAATTTACTGCACACCTAACCATTTCTGGGTGGAATATTGCAACCTGCAAAAGCGCCTCATCTGGTTGGTTTGAGTCTTGGGCCTTCGTCTCCTCAGTGTCATGTTCTGTTCTCCTGACAGCTGCTATGTTTTGCCACTCTGTTGGTTTCTAAGCTGTTCTGCCTGTGACTGTCTGTCTAAGACAAGGGGGGATGGAGAGAAGACGAAGGCAGTGGAGCAGAGCAGAGCAGCTGTCAGAAGAAGGCCTGTGGCTGTAGGAGGTGAGAAGTACCCTCTCGAGATGCAAAGAGTTCTGCCAGAATGGAATCAGAGCATACGCAAAAGGAGAAGGCAGAGGAATCAAGTTCACATATGAGCTCACTCTCCTGACTGTGTTCTCGCCAACCTTTCAATAGGGGATTTCCGTTCTGACTTAGAGAAAAATTAGTTTTTAAAGACAGCAAGAGGAATAAAATGATTTACAAGTAGACATGTTTAATGTGTTCATTGAAATTAATAAATTTAAATTACAAACAAAAATGTTTTCTAAATAGGTGCTTTGTAATGGCTAAAAGAGATTTATTTAAGGTATTTGGTGTCTGTTTCCACAAGGTCTACATGCAAACAACCTTTTATCCTTTGAAAACAGAATAATTTAGAGCAACATTAAAATAGCTGACTGAGGTAAAGTTATTCATATCAAATATGTTCAAAGCATATAATAAAATAATCTTTTAATATTATTATCAAAAGTGAAAGGGGCAATATGAATACTTCTTTAAAAAAAATAGATCTCAATAGCAGACTCCAAACATTAATTCCACATTTTTCTTTTTTTTTTAGAGACTTCCCTTCCTCTAAACAAATGCTACCTTTTTATACCAAATTTGAAAAAAGAAAAAAATTGAAGCAACAGGAGATCATATATGCATGCTGTTAATCAGTTCCTTCCTGTTTTGAATAATATCATTTTGTTCAATGATATTCAATGCTATTTCAATTGGTGCATAGCCCAGTCATAATCAGAGAGGCTTCCTCCAGCAGCTATTGGTAGCGGATGCAGAGACTTTTAGCCAAACACTAGGCAGAGATTGTGAGAACCCCACAGAAGAGGAGGAGTAAGAATCATAGGAGCCAGAGATGTCGAGGTTACCAGAAAAACACAACCCACAGAATCAACTAAGCAGGCCTCATAAGAACTTGTAGAAACTGGAACTGCAATCACAGAGCCTCCGTAGGTCTGTACTAGGTCTTTGGCGTGTGACTTGTGGTTGTTTAGTTTGTGGTTATTGAAAAAACCCCTAACAGTGAGAGTTTAGGGTATCTCTGATTTTTTTTTTTTTTTTGCCAGCTTTTGGAACCCTTTCCTTCCTACTGGGTTGCCTTATCCAGACTTGATATGAAAATTTGTGCCTAGCCTTATTGCATCTTGTCATTCTGTGTTCAGCTGATATCGCTGGGAGGCCTGTCCTTTTCAGAAGGGAAATGGAGGAGCAGTAGAGATGTTGGAGAAATGGGAGGTGGGGGTGAGTGAGAGGAATTCAGGAGAGGAGGCTGTGGTCAGGATGCATTGTATGAGAGAACAAATTTTAAAGAAGAAAGGAAATGTTATCCTCCAAATGCATCATGTGAAATGTTCCCTGATAATCCAAAATATCTCTGATACCCTGAGAGATACATTTGCCCACTCTCTTCTCTTCAGTCTTACCCTTCTACTGTGCTTCAGTACATGGGAACCTTCCTTTTATTTCCCCATTGGCATGCCCTAATGTTCAACTAAAGATTAGAAGCTTACATGGAGTTCTCTCACGATTGCTCATAGTCTCATACATGCTACATGTGTGGTGTACTCATTCCATAAAGAACTTTGAATGTTCCTGCCAGACTTCATACCTCACCAGCAATGAAACCAGCATACAGAACCTCACCCTACCAAACTGGATCACACAAAGCCTCCCAGATGCACCGGGACTTTGAACCATGGTGGCTTCTGCTTTATTGTTTTATACTTGTTTAATCATGGGAGGTATGCCCACACATGTGCAGGAGGCCTCAGAAGACAGAAGGAGGTGTCAGATCCCCTCAAACTGGAATTATATGTGATGGGGAGCTATACAATATAGGTGCTAGGAACAAAGCTCTAGCCCTCTGTAAGAGCACCAAGTTCCCTTAACTCTGAGTGATCTCTCTAGATACCAGATCATATTTTTATAGCCAAGCCTTCTTTGTGTGTGCCCAAGTGTAGGGAGGGCGGGGCAGGGTATTACATACTTGTAAACCAGAGACAAGAGGACATCAAATGCGTTCCCTATGGGTTAAAATCTTCTCTGGTAGACACAGCAGTTTAGAAGTGTCATAAATCATTCTGCCCCTGCCCAATTGATTCCTCTCATTTGGGTTTCTCTCCTTCCTTTTATTTCTGTCCTCTAGTCCTCTCTTACGAACTCGAGAAAAGGTCAACCAAATAAAAAGTGAGAAGAGAAAATTTTTTCTTTCTATCTAGCCAATAGATGTTAATTATTATAATAGGCCTCAATAGATAATAAAATGCAATCAACATATTTTCACAGTTAGCTTGTAAGGAATGTAAATTCCAAGTACTTTTAAAGGAGCTCGAGAAGTTACTCCATGGAAGACTGTGTACCTAACATGAACAAGGTCCTTGGCACATCATTGGCACTACAAAATCAGTACAGGGAAGGTCAGTCTTTAAAATCAGTATTATTAGAGCTAATGACATAGCTCAGGAGAACAACCCTTCCTTCGCAGGTTTAATCCCCAAAACCAATAATTAAATAACTAAATTCCAGATGAGTTTTCAGTAAAAATTATTATTAATATGCATATTAGTTTCAAAAATATAGACAGTACAATATCGAGAAAACTTTCCAAATTCTTCTAATCATTCATGATATCTATCCTAACTTAACATATTAATTTTGACCTATAATATGTTCTAGTGAAGAAGATAAATAAAGCATGACCTTGATAAATGACCTATGCATTTTCTTAACTGCACATTAGTTACCTTTTAAAAGATTCTCTTTCATGTCCTAATTCATCACAGGAAATTCCATTGATTTAGACCAAAAGTGAACTGGGCTTTCCTTTCATGAATTTAGTGTGTAACAAATGTATCTGTTTAGGTTTAAAATAACCACCAAGCAGAAAATTGTAGCCGTTCTATGAAAGCAGCAGAAGTAGGCTGATAAATTAGAAATGGAAGATGAGAAGAATTAATTGGTATTGAACATGAAAGGAAAATTTTAGTTCTTAAACTATGCTGTAATCTCTTCAACACTTTAATTAAACTCTCTCAAGGTTTAAAATCTTAAAATTCATTTTAAATGTAACCACTTGCCAACATGATTTACTCAAGATGTCAGTTTCCTTCTCTCAAGAATTTAATTTGGAACTGACAGATTCGAGTCATCATCCCTCTGATGAGATTTTTAAAGCTGGCTCTTGGGAAACTTCACTTTATAAAACAAATGGCCTTTTCCACTCCAGGTGTGAGTAAACTGGTAAAGCTATCTTCATAAACAGCTTTGTACTGCTAGAGAAAAGTGAACAGGATCATGGCCTGTGGTTCAGGTCTGCCTCTCCAAAGAATCAAAGGAGAAACTCCTGATTATAAACTATCGGAAACACTGGAACTCAGGAGCCATACTCACAGCCAGGAGGGAATGTTAAAACCTGAAGCCTATCAACAATGGTATCGAATTGCAAATTGCAGTATATTCAGGAGTACTGTGACTGTATTCAGTGAACATAACTATACACCAATCACATGTGAGTACACAGAATATGAACACAAAGTGCTGAGTGGAAGAAGAAACTCTCACTGTGTATACATTTCAAAAAGAACTAAAATAAACAACTTTTGGGTTAAGAACAGAAAACTTCCCTGATGAAACAGAGAATACCCACAAAGGTCTGATTAGCAGAAACCTCTAATGGACCTAAGAGAAAGAAGAATGGAAAAATTATCAGAGAGAGGTCTTCAAACCAATATTCCTTAATTTGGTAATGGATATGGGGGTGATGGTATTATGTTTATTATTAAGCTGGGGATAAACTTACATATTTTGTATGAATATTTCAGGATAAAATTTTCATTTAAAAGTATCAACTTAACTAAAAAAGCAATATTTCATTTTTCCATTAATTAATTTATTTATTTCTCTTATAATCCCAATTGCAGTCTCCTCCCTCCCCGTCACACAGTCCCATTCCCCAAACCCCTACTCTTCTCCTCTGAGAAGGGAGAGACCCCCACCCCCTCTGGGTACCAGACTACCCTGGCACATCCACATCGAGTCACTGCAGGACTCTCCCACTAAAGCCAGACAAAGCAGTCTAGTTAGGGGAACAAGATCCACAGGCAGACAGCAGAGTTAGGGACAGTCTTTCTCAATATTTCATTTTTGTAAGAATTTAGTAGTATTGTGATTGATGGTAAATACTTGTAATCAAATAACCCATAAATTCTTAACACTATTATTTTCAGTTTACTGATAATATACTGACCAGTGTTGTTCTATATTAGTGAAATAAAAATTACAAAGGCAGATGAATAAAGCAGATCTATGATAGATCATTAGATGGATTCATGATCCCCAATGTTCATACTGTATGAAATATCTTCCTTGTGAATGTGACAGAACCTTTGACCTTCTGACCAATAAGGTTGGAAATGGTGATGGAATGCAGATGATTGTATTACACATGGTAATATCTGTCTAGAAAGACAACTCTCTCCGGTGGACAAACAACTTGTCATAGGATGAGTTCCTATGGAAATAGCCATGCAGCAAGGAGCTTGTAGCAGCCTCCTTTTGATAGCTGGGAGCCTCTGTGCAGCACTGCATAAACAGAGCTTAGTTTTGCCAACAACCCCATGAATGAGGTCTTGAGTTTACAACTGAAAAACATGAAATTTTCTTTTTAATAAGGATAAAGCAAGAAATTTTTATTACTTTGCCTACTAATGCAAAAATCAAATCTTTTAGATTAAATCACGAATTTTTGTTAAATGGGGAAAAATGTTATACATTCATGAAACCCATAAACACTGGCCTACTATATGACTTAATTCCTGATGATGATGATGATGATGATGATGATGATGATGATGATGATGATTTCAAACTTTGTACACTATCACTTAAAACAAGAAAATTGCCTTGAATTCAACCTGGAATTACAATGAACACTTCCATAAAAATTTCCTTTCTCTTTAAACCTAGTTCTAAGGAAAGTTTTCTCATGACTAGACTAACTATGTCAAGAGTCCCCAAAGATGTCAAATAGGATAATAATGACAGTCGTTGACTTGTATCTTACAGGTAATTAAATTTCAAAATGTCCCTTGTTATATTCATCACATGACTCAAAACTAGTACTTTGATACTCTTGTATTATTTTATGCCAAACTGAAAATTAAACTATTGCTCTATCCAATCTTTAGTATCAATTAAACAATTATAAACATATATTCTTCCACATGAGGACATTCTATGAATGAATTCAAACTTTATTGATACTACTAGAAATGCATGTTCAGTATAATTTTTCATTTGTAATAATGAAAATTAGTACTGCTTAACCATTTATCAGTAATAAAAACAACCATTCAACAACCAATGCCTAGAAATGCAGTCATAAAATTAGAGAAATAAATATCTGGTGTATTTCTCATACCATGATCAATGACTGACTGAATCAGAACCACAATGGTTTTACTAACCAGAAGTTCACCTCAGACCATCAAAAAATATCAAAATGATTGAAATCTTCGCAAAACTTTCAATAATAACTCTAAAAATTCTCCACACAAAAAACACAAGCTAGCTGAGTGTTTAGACTAAAAACAAAATTCATTTGTCTGTTGTCTATAAAACACTCACTTTAGCGTCTAGCATTAGTATCACCTTAAAGTGAAAATAACAAGTACTCAAATACATAGATTGGATAGATGCCAACTCGATGCACTGAATACGGGCAGTTAACTGAGTTAGTCAGCCCGTCAGCTCTTCTGTACCCCAGTAGGCACTGCCCTGGCTATCTCAGCCAATGTTGTGGGACAGATAAGGGGCAGGGGCAGGGTCAGATCTCCCTGAATCACAGCCTTGGGCTGATTACCTGCCTCTAACCACCAGGACCCCAGCTCAGCACAGTACCTCAGACTGAAGTCCAGAATAGGGACATCTGCATGGTCCTTCATAATAATATAGGACTGAGTTATCAACACAGACCTCAGCTGCCATAGGGTCAAGGACCCAGACATGACTCATTGCAGTAGTCTGAGCCCAAATGGACCCATGGCCTCAGGTGGCAGGGCAGGCCACTCAGATCAGCATGTCTCCCCTAGGCAGCATGACCCTCAGATATCCACATGCTTTCCAGTAGCAACCTAGCCCATAAAACATCCACTTGGTCTTTGGTGGTACATAACTCAGCACAGGCATCAACACCAACCCCAGCTGCAACAAGACCATGGACACAAACATGGCCCTTGGTGTCAGGAGGAACTTACCATGGCCTCTTCATATCTCCCTGTTCCTTACTGCCGTAAAGTCTCTAATTCTACTTTCTCTACAATGGATGAACACTTTGGCTTCACTTTCTCTTCCATCTCTCCACAATGTATTCTTGTCTTTCCCATCTCTCCAGCACTCATTCAAATAACAGTGATTCCAGCATGAGTGGATGTCTTTCTTTCAGAATCAGTATGGCCAGGGCACATGGGTAACTTTCTTCCAGCTGCCACAGACCTGGCTGGCCTGGAGAAGGTGTTGGTGTCTTCTGGCCGCTCTCAACTGTAGGTAATTTTAATACCTAACTTTCGCCAGAAGATAGGCCATCTGGAGAGAGAGAGAGAGAGAGAGAGAGAGAGAGAGAGAGAGAGAGAGAG
>JANHMN010000004.1:118097040-118109543 GCA_030674055.1 Rhabdomys pumilio
GAGAGAGAGAGAGAGAGAGAGAGAGAGAGAGAGAGAGAGAGAGAGAGGAAAACAGAGAGAGACAGACAGAGAGAAATCAATCTCAGAATGAAATGGCATCTAATAGCAAATAGTCCTCACAGGTATTTGCATAATATCCTACCCAAATGTCAACAAATATTTTTACTACTCAGTAGAACATGGAAGCATCTCTAAAACAGACCTCACATGTTAGGACACAATGAAAATCTTATTTTTTTCTTTTTCTTACTTTTTTATTTTTATTTATTCTTCTCACATATATTATACCCCAACTATAGTTTTTTTCTCCCTCCTCTCTCCCAAGTCTCTTCCTCCTACCTCCCCTTTCCCCCAGTTCCATATCTCCACATTCACCTCCCCTCAGAAAAGAGCAGACCTTCAAAGGACATCAACCAACTATGGAATAAAAAGCTACATTAAGAACAGGCATATACTCTCACATCAAGTCTGGACAAGGCAACCTGGTAGAAGGAAAAGGGTCCCAAAGGCAGGGAAAAGAGCCAGAGAAAGCCCAGTTTGCACTGTTAAGAAACCCACACAACCATAACAAATATGCAGAGGACCTAACTCAGAAGAATACATGCTCCCTTATCTCTGTAACTCCATTTGAGTCCCAGTCATTTGATTCTGTGGACCATGTTCTTGTGGGGTCCTTGATCCCTCTGGCTCCTCCAATTCTTCCTCTTCATCCTCCACAGGACTCACTAAGGTCTACCTAATATTTGTCTGTAGGACTCTACATCTGCTCCCTGGAGTTGCTGGATGAAGTCTCTCTATTATCTTTGATTGTTGGGCCCCATTTCAGCTCTGGTTTGGACCTTGTGGACAAACCCAAGCCTGGTTTGAGTTTTTGCAGTCTTGTGGGAGAGCCTAAGCCTACCTTGAGTTTTGAGACCTATCTCAGTCATTTCAGCACCAAGATGACCCAATAAGACTCGTTTGGCCCTGACTCTGCCCCGCTGTTGCTAATGTAGAGCTTTGCCATTGGCCCTGTCAGTCACCCCACACCTGTCACCCTTCCCCACCCCCTACATCATCTCACCCCACCAAAACTCCTCCTCCCTATGCTCCTCTCCAAGGGAGAGGCTGATACATTAAAGTTGAGTTCCTGCTTCGACAAGACTTTTGGCCCGGTATTTTTCTTTTGGGCCATTGATACTTGCCATCCCGCTCAGTCGCAGAAAGAAACCCAGCGGGATTGGGACCTCTCTCCTCTCGGAATACCTGCTGGCAAGGAGCTGACATTTGATGATGATTATGCTAAGCTCCAGTCCTAGCACATCATGCAGGCATGACAAACTGTAGATCAGAGGTTTTATGGCTAGATTGGTGTCCCACTTCAGGCCTTGCCTGGTTCCAGAGGATGGCTCGATGTCCGCCATTACTACGAGTCTTCACTACTGTCACTCTTGTTGGTTCCATGAAGTTTCCATTGCACATCATGCTCGAAATGCCCCTGCCACCCCCCTTTCAGTGTCTATGTCAATATTTTCTCCCTGTGCCTCACTCCCACTTGATCCCTCCTGTTCCCATCCACATCTTCCCCCAGGTCACCCACAAAATCCATTCTATTTCCCATTCCCAGGAAGATACTTGCATCACACACACACACACACACACACACACACACACACACACACACACTCATTACTTAGCCTCTCTGGGTCTGTGGATTATAGCATGATTATCCTTTATTTACAGCAAATATCCACTTATAAGGGAGTCATATAGCTGTGTCTTCAGTTAGACCAATTCCCAAATTTCTGAGAAACAGTCTTGCTGATTTCTGAAGTGGCTGTACAAATTTGCACTCCTATCCGTAATGGGGGAGTGCTTCTCTTGCATCCTTGCAAGTATGAGCTTTGGGTTTTTTTTATCTTAGCCATTCTGATAGATATAAGATGGAATCTCTGAGTCATTTTGAGTTGCATCTCCCTGATGAGTATATTGAACATTTGTTTCTCTGCAACTAGAGATTATTCTATTGAAATTTCTGTTTAGATCTGTTATGTACCCCATTTTTCAATTGGATTATTTTTTATTGGATATTTTATTTACATTTCAGATGCCATCCCCTTTCCCCATTTCCTCTCCCTACAAAACCCCTATCCCGTGCCCCCTTTTTCATTTTGCTTTTATACAATTTTTTTAAAATGTCAATCAAAGGCTTTATAAGTATGGTAATGCTCAATCAGAAGTGTAACCCAATACCCAACCTAGCTATGTAAACTATCTTTGACTGGTGGAGACATGTGAACTTCTGCCTCCATGCCCCCTCTCTCTTTCTCTCTTTTTTTCTCTCTCTCATTACCTAGCTTCTCATCTACTTCATCTTCTCCTCTTCTTACTCCATCTTTTCCTCTCGGTGCTCCTTCCCCCTTAGCTCTTCCTACATATTACCCTTCCTGTTAAAATAAAACTTTTCTCTCAAAATACAATTAGAGTATAATTATTCCTAATTGTACCAGTGAGGTACAAGATAGTCTTAATACCCAGTCCATCATTTTGTTGGCTAACCAGAACCTCTGTCGTCTCTCTTGACTAAAACACTTAGTTTTGAACCTGGCTTTTTCTTGGCTTTAGAATGAATGTCAGCTGAAAGGATTATTTGGTTTTTATATATCTAGTATCTTGATATATATATAGTCTTGATATATATATATATATATATATATATGAATGATATTAGACTTCTATCAGATGTGGAGTTAGTGAAAAATCCTGTTCTATTGACAGTGTCCTTTGCCTTACAAAAGGTTTTTTAGTTTCATTAGGTTCCATTTATTAATTGCTGATTTTAGTACCTGTGCTCCTTGTGTTCAGTTCAGAAAGTTGTCTTTGGTGCCAATGTGTTGAAGGCTATTGCCCACTATTTCTTCTATAAGACTCTGTTTCAAGTCCACTTGGATTTGAGTTTTGGGCAGGGTGATAGATAAGAATCTATTTGCATTCCTCTATATTCCAAAATCTAGTTAAACCAGCACCATTTGAAAGAGTTTACTATCTTCTGATACCTTCTTCAATTTCTTTCTTCAAATATTAAAGTTGTTGTCATTCAAGTCTTTCACTTGCTTGGTTAAAGTTACCTCAAAGATTTCTTTTTATTTGTGGCTATCGTGGAAGATGTTGTTTTACTGATTTCTTTCTCATCTTCCTTGTCATTTGTGTATAGGAAGGCTCTGATTTTATTTTTAGTTAATCTTGTATGAAGACACTTTGCTGAAGATGTTTGTCAGCTATAGGAGTTCTCTGGTAGAATTTTTGGGATTCTTTATGTATATTATCATATTATCTGTGAACAATAGTTTGACTTCTTTCTTTTCAATTTGTATCCCCTCCATCTCCCTCAGTTGTCTTATTGTTCTCATAAAAAGTTGGAGTACTATATTGAATAGGTATAGAGAGAGTGGACAAGCCTTGTCTTTTTCTGATTTAAGTGGAAATGCTTTGGGTTTCTCACATTTAATGTGATGTTGAACATAGGTTTGTTGTATATTGTCATTATTATATTTAAGTACATGTCTTGTATCCCTGGTCTCTCCAAGATTTTTATCATAAAGGGATGTTGGATTTTGTCAAAGGCGTTTTAGAATCTACTGATATAATCATGTGTATCTTTATTTTTCATTTTGATTACATGGTGAATTACAATGACAGATATTTGTATGCTGAACCATTCCTGCATCTCTGAAACAAAGCCTAGCTGATAATAGTAGATGATATTTTTATGTATTCTTTCATTCAGTTTGTAAGTATTTTACTAAATTTTTTTGCATCTATGTTCATTTGGAAAAATGGTCTTTAACCCTCTTTCTTTGATAAATCTTTGTGTGGTTTGAATATGAGGTTGACTATGGCCTCATAAAATGAACTTGTGAAATAATTTGAAAAGTATTGGAATTAGCCCTTCTTTAAACATCTGGTAGAATTCTGACCTGAAACCATCTTTCCCAGGGTCTATTCTTGGTTGAGAGACAGACTGTGTCTGTTTCCTTAGGGCTTATAGGTCTCCTTATGTTGTTTATCGGATCTTGATTTAACTTTTTTAAGTGATATCAAGAAAATGCTCCATTTTTTTTTAGATTTTCCAATTTGGCAGAGTATAGACTTTTGAAATAAAGCCTAATGATTCTTTGAATTTTGTTGGTCTCTATTGCTTTTGTTTCTGATTTTGTTAATTTGGATATCTTCTGTGTCTTTCAGTTAGTTTGAATAAGGGTCTGTCTATCTTGGTGATTTTTCTCAAATAACCAGCTCTGTTTCATTGATTCTTTGTATTATTATTTTTGTTTCTATTTTACAGATTTCATCCCTAAGTTTGATCATTTCCTGCTATCTACTTCTCTTGGGTGTGTTTGCTTCTTTTTGTTCTAGAGCTTACAGGTGTGCTGCTAAATTGCTAGTATGAGATCTCCCCCTTTTTTTTTTTTTTTTTTTTTGGTTTTTTCGAGACAGGGTTTCTCTGTATAGCACTGGCTGTCCTGGAACTCACTCTGTAGACCAGGTTGGTCTCAAACTCAGAAATCCACCTGCCTCTGCCTCCCAAGTGCTGGGATTAAAGGCATGCACCACCACTGCCCGGCCTCCCCAATTTCTTTATGAAGGCACTCAGTGCTATGAAATTAGCACTGCATTCATTGTGCCCCATAGAATTGTGTCCCACAGAATTCACTGAATTCTAGAAAGTCTTTGATTTATTTTCTTATTTCTTCTTTGACCCAGAAGTAACTGAGTAGAGAGGTTTTTAGTTTCCATGAGTTTGTAGGCTTTTTCTTCTTTCTATTGTGATTCAAATCCAGCTTTAATCCATGGTGGTCTGATAGCATATAGGAGGTTATTTCAATTTTCTTATGTCTGCTGAGACTTGCTTTGTGACTGAGTATGTGGTCAGTTTTGGAGAAAGCTCTGTGAAGTGCTGAAAAGAAACACTTGTTTTTGTTGTGGTCACGTGAAATGTACTGTAGCTAACTGTTAGGTTCATTTGATTCATAACATGTTAGCTCCATTATTTCTCTGTTTACTTTTGTCTGGATGACCTGTTTGTTGGTGAGAAAGGAGTATTGAAGTCTCCCACTTCATGTGGGAGGGCTGATGTATGATTTAAACTTTAGTAATGTTTCCTTTACAAATGTGGGGCTCCTTGCATTTGGGGAACATATTTTAAGAATTGAGACATCATCTTGGTGGGTTTTTCCTTTGTTGAGTATGAAGTGTCCTTCCCCATCTCTTTTGATTAATTTTTATTTGAAGTATATTTTGTTAGATATTAGAATACATATACCAGATTGCTTCTTGAGACCATTTACTTAGAAAGTTCTTTTCCAACATTTTATTCTGAGGTAATATCTATCTTTGATGTTGATGTGTGTTTGTTGTATACAGCAGAAGGATGAATCCTCTTTTCCTATCATGTTGATATTGAGAGATATAAATGGTCAATGATTTATGCCTTTTATTTTGTTTAAGTTGTTTGTGTGTGTGTATGTGTATTCCTTCTTTGTGCTATGTTGGTGTGATATTATTTATTGCTTTTGTTTTCATTGATGTAATTAAGCACCTTCTGTAGGGTTATATTTGTGGATAGATATTGCTTAAATTTGACCTTATCATTAAATATCTTATTTTCTCCACCTATGATGATTGACAGTTTTACAAGGTATAGTACTCTGGGCTAGCCCATGTGATCTCAGAATCTGAAGCACATCTTTCAGGCCCTTCTGGTTTTTAGAGTCTCCATTAAGAAGTTGAAGGTAATTCAAATAGGCCTGATTTTTTTTATGTTTCTTAGTCTTTTTCTCTTGCAGCTTTTAATATTCTTTCTTAATTATGTGTGTTTATCCCTTTGATTATTCTGTGGCAAGGGTACTTTGTTTTCTGGTCTAATTCATTTGGTATTCTGTAAACTTCTTGTTCCTTTATAGGCATGTTCTTTCAGTTAAGAGAATTTTCTTCTGTTGTTTTGTTAAAAAATTTTTTGTGTAACTTCTACTTTTTCTATTCCTACTATTTTTAGGTTTGGTTTTTTTTCATTGTATCCTAGATTTCCTGTATGCTTTATGTCAGAAATTTCTTAGATTTAACATTTTCTTTGACTGATGTATCTATTTCTTCTATTGTGTCTTCAATACATAAGATTCTCTCTTCCATCTCTTGTATTTTGTTGGTGATGCCTGTATCTGCAGTTCCTGTTTGCTTACCTAGATTTTTCATTCCCAGAATTCCCTCAGTTTATGCTTTTTTTTTCATCTACCTTATGATGCAAAACCCATTTGCATTGTCTCCACATCTTTAGTTTCAGCCATTTCAGCATTTCCCAAAATATAATAAGTTCAGTGTCTCTGCTGAGCCCCCCCAAAAAAACATTGAGCTGTGAAGTCCTATAAAACACATAAACTTTTTAAAAACTCAATTGCCTCAATATAGAATTACATAAAGTAAACATTCCTATTCTAATAGAAAATGAGAAAAAAGAAAAGTTCGATGAGCCTAAAGCATGACAAAATAATTTAACAGAACAAACACTAAATCATATATCTCCATGTTCAGTATCTGGGAAGCATGGTACAAAGTGAGAATGGGAGCCTTGGAAAGATTTGCCCCTAGGGCCTTTCTCACTGCAAACCACAGGGCATCCCTCTTTAAGAGGGTTATCTCCGATGACTACCGGAGCCTTCAGTTTCAGATGCTCCACTTTTATCTTCCTAGGCTCTACACTGCCTCTTTCACTTTACCCTCACAGTTCTGTAATCTACCCTCTCAAAGACTACCTGCAAGGATCCTTACCTTGCAGTCCAATGCCTGACCTCCTAGACTTCCCTTTGAAATCTCATTGGAAGCTTCCTTGACTCTACAACTCATAAATGCATTCTGCAAACCCAGCATCATAAATACAACACAAAAATCTTCTACACATTAAAGAACAGCTGGTCCCATTTGGAGCATAGCTGAAGACTTACCTCTTGTGTCTGGGTGGCTAAACCAGGGAAATACTTCCCGAGGGAATCCCTGGACAGCCTTCAAAATGGGGGCCATTGAAATATAGATAGAAATCATATGCAAACAGGTCAAGGGCAAAGAGACAAAGCTGGAGTCATACATAAAAAAATTATACAGTGAGGAAACACATGTGCTTCAAAGAGTCACTATACATGATATTCCAAGAGAGCTGTGACCTGGACAGTGGGATGTTGAGAGACACCAACAATGAGTAGTAATATTCAAGTACAATAACATGTAAGGCTAAGGAAAGCAAACTTCTCTCTTTCCCTCAGCTCTTTTACTACTCTAACACTCAGAGAACTACAGTGTAAGAACTTAGAAAAAAGTAAAAGAGAAGATTCAAATAGTGTTCCACAGAACGTATTGATGAAGGCACCTGAGAACTTAGCAGAAACACAGGTTCTCCAGCTCTTCTACAGCCTTATATTAGAACCTTTTGAAATAGAACCTGTTTCATATTTTTTTCAATAAATCTCTTCTCCGAAGTGATTCTGAAACAGAAAGTTTTAAGAGCCACCAGTGTGCAATTTCAGAAATCTTAAACTGTCTTAGAGGAGCCTAATAGTTATAAGTGACTTTAAAACTAGAGGATCTGTCTGGGAAATCAATAAATGATATAAAATGGAAATTAGAATGTGATTTATGCAATTGCTTTAGAAAAATAAAACCTTTCATAATTTACCCAATAATCAGTAAGCAGGTACATTAACAATAATTACTTTTAAGATTCTATATTTGTATATGTCCATTATTTAGCAAGTTAGAATAATATTTTAGTCTTTTTATACAACTAGAAATATAAACAATCGCAGCATTTTGTTGACAAACTACTCAAATACTTTCCCCTCAAAATCATATGTCCACATACTAAATTCTTCCAGGAGTTACTTTTACAACCCAACCATGGATCAATTCAATGTCACAATAGATTCCTCTAGAATAATACAAGCAATTTTATCTGGAAGATCTGTAGAATGGTTCAAAACATGTGCTATTGTTTATTTATGTATAATCTAAGTTGTTTCTTTACTTCAAAGTTTATTGTTTTAATTACAGACTTGCATTGTTCAGTATGTATGATCTGGGTACTACTAAGTAATACTTTTTATTGATTTGTTTCTAGAGTTGTTACCTAAGTGTATTTCTTTTATATTTGTCAAAATGCCTCATCTACAGTAGTTCATAACAGGCCATGCAAGAGTCATGAAATTTATGCATTTATTTTTTTTGTAGGATATGAAGAATTGAATCTAAGTTCTTACACATACAACACAATCACTCAGCCACTGAGCTGTGCCTCTAGCTTATGCATATGGTTTAAATCCCAAACCTAGAATAATTTTTAAAGAAAAATGGGCTTCTGAGTAATTATAGAAAATAATTTTTTAAAAAAATACACACAAGTCCTTTACAATTGTTTCTGGTATACCTACTCTGAGTATTCTTCTAACACATGTGTTTGAGAAGAAGCTGTTATTATTGTTGTTGTTGTTGTTGTTGTTGTTATTATTATTATTATTATTATTATTATTATTATTCACTTTACATTCCACTCACAGCCCCACTCCTGGTCACCTCCTCTCACAATCCCTCCCTGAACCCTTTCTCCTTCTCATCTGTACAATTTCAAATTTGTTAAAATAAACTGCAGCCTGGGCAGTTTCTAGTAATATAGTATTATTATATAAATTAATATACTTCTTTCTGAGCACATGCTTTAACTTCACAGTCTCACAGATAAAATGACTGGGCCCAGCTTACAAATGGAGAAGCCAACTTCTATTCTGAATAAAAAACAGTGCTGCTCTGCTCCCAACTAAGATCTGAAGAAGCAGGATATGTTCCAGGCATCCCTTGGAACACACAATATGAAGTATTGAGGATCCAAAGGCCACACCAGCCTTCAAGAGAATGTGCAAGTAGGAGTAGGGGAAAATTCAACTTTATTTAAAGATAATCTGAGGGTGGCCAGGAAGGCAGCCACTAGAAAACGAGGAAATACTTCACTCCTTCCTTGACCACATCACAACCACAAAGACATCTCCCCATAATGGTTCAAGACTGCCCAACATGGAGAAGATAAAGCTATCAAACTTCCTATCACTGTTTTAAATAATTCTACTTACTACGAAGATAAAACTGTTCAAAATACAAGGCATGTTCTGTTTTGTGCATTTTGTGAACTGTGATTTTTTTTTAGGAGACTCATTAAAGCCACAGAGGCACAAGAAACAATAGCATGATGATATGCATATTTTCTAAGTCTTAAAATAGCTGTAAGGACCCAAAATGACAACCTCTGGGTTTCAGAACTTAAATTCTTAGGAAGATTTAAAGGGAAGGTTGCTAAATAACAGGAGCAAATTTGCACTGCAGGAAGAGAGAGAGAGAGAGAGAGAGAGAGAGAGAGAGAGAGAGAGAGAGAGAGAGGAGACTCTGGAACTGATATGTTGGACAGACACATTGCTCCTCCTCCCAGGAAGCTACCTTAGTCAGCCTTCCTCAGCGCAGCTGGCTTTGCTCCCTCCTATATGTTGCAACACTGACATCCAGTGGCTCTTTCATTAAAGTGCATTTTCTGGGGGGAAAAAAACAACAAAATGTTTCCTGTCCCTAACATTCCTAAAGCTCATGTCTCCCAGCACTTTCATAATTGTATGAAAAGGCTAGAGTGAACAAAAGAGCTTGTGTGTTACAAACAATTGATGCCCCAGCCTGTTTCTTCATGACATATACTTCTATGAAGTTGAATTTCAACACATACGCTTAACCTGGAAGCAAAGTCACACACAGCAGGAAGTTACTGGATTCACCATTTATGTAGAAACAATTAGATTTTCTAGTAAGTCATTTTCTTTTTTAAACGTTTTTTAGTGTGTGTGTGTGTGTGTGTGTGTGTGTGTGTGTGTGTGTGTATGCCTTCTTGAGTGTGTACGATGTGTTTGTGGGTGACGTGGGAGGCCAGAAGAGGTTTGAATCTCCCAGAGAAGATATTTGTCAGTTGGGAACTATCAAGTGTTGGTGTTCGAAATCAACCCCCAACTCCTCTGCAAAGGCAGAAAGTGCCCTTAATTACTGATCCATCTCTCCAGCCACCATAAATCACTTTGTTAATAACTCGCTGTTAAAATTTGAAGCATATAAATGTGTGATCTGTTATTTATTGTTTTCTTTTCAACTTAAGTCTCCAATATACATGTAGATGGTTCCAGACACTAGATTCCACACGGTAGTACTGTTTGTATTTAAAATAAAAAAGGAAAAACATTTAGTGGGGGTTCTTAGGCAATAGAGAAAGAGTACAGTTTGCTGGGTACAGTTAGTTTGACACTAACTAATGACAGCTGGCATTCTGAAAGCACCTATCCCTTGTTTCTTGCAGCATGCACATTTTAAGTGTAAACATTTGCCTTGGGAAGAAATTTCACTGCATGTTGCTTTTTTCCTGTTCAACAAATTAACATTCAAACACACACTTTTGTATTGGCCCTCACTCAAATCATGGCTGTGCATATGATATTGTTTGAGGCTATACCAATGTCAGATTTCATTTTTAAAACGTTTGTATCAAAGTCATAGTAAATCAGAAGAATGTGGTCCCAAGAAAGAGTCTCATGTCAAGCAGATGAACATGTAACATAATCATGTGTGGTGCCTCTCCAATGTTGATGAAACCAAGATCTTACAGAATATCCAAGTTTTGCCACCTGGCATCGATACAGAGCATACGGAAAGGGAAAGAAAGACTACAAAAACATTATGGCCATCTTGAATTACTATTGTAAAACAAGTCAGCTGTTTCTGCTCTAGCTCTTCAGAAATCACCCTTGCTTGTGTAAAACTTGGCTCACAGCCCCAATCCACACCCCTCAGACCAAGCCCTGTTCCTTTTATACTTCCCCCAATTCCTGCCACAGATGGCCTTGCAGGGCTGACATTTATTATCAAGCGCCATCACATGGATCTCTGCAGAGTCTCTCTCCTCTGCACCTGCCTCCCTTCATTCTTCTTCAGCTGTATAAGAATGTGCTACATACAGGTGGAGGCTCTCTCCCACAGTCCTGCCACCCAGTCAAAAGAAAGCACTTAATAACTTGGAGTCACATATTCTCACTTTCTCAGAAGGGCTCAACCACCTTCCTCACTTCTCCTTTCCACACCACCTCCTGACCACCATGCGTTCTCACATAAACGGTTGCATAGAGTAACTTCTGAAACAAGGAATAAGTCTTCAAATGGAGAATTCTATCAACAAAAGATTCTTCCTCTTACATACCTATGATGTAACTAAAATACTCCTAGAGTATATTTCGAGACATGTTGCTATGACAAATATGTACAAGTTATCTTTCTCAAATAAAAGAAATGCATTTACTTACACTGGGCTGCCTGCCAGGAAATAAATTTTACCTCTTCAATGGCAAGGGATGCTCTGTGTAGTAAGAGTCACTCTAGAGCAGGACTTCTGAGTTTTAACACATCTCCATCTGCATGGTTACAGAGGTTGCACCATATGTTGGCATAGATAGCATGAGAGACAAGGGCAGGAAGTCACGGTATGTGTACAAAGCCTGCTCTCTGAATGTGAATATAAATTTTCATTAATTTTGTATTCCAGTAATTAGCAAAACATAATGTGGGAAAATGATAAAAAAGTTCACCTTGCCAATGCTGCCAGTAACTGTTGATAAATATAAATATTCTTTTGTGGATTAATTTATTTATTTGCTTTACATCACGATGCTTGTATTCCTCCCAGTCCCCTCTTACCTAGTCCCTACCCCATTTCTCCCTTCCTCTTCTCCTCTGAGAGGGTGGAGGAACCCTGAGTATCCCCAGGCCTTGGCACATCAAGTCTCTGCAGGGCTAGGTACATCCTCTTTCACTGAGACCAGACAAAACAGCCCAGTTAGGGGAATAATATCTATAGGCAGGCAACAGATTTATTGACAGTCCCTGATCTAGTTGTTGGAGGACCCATGTGAAGACTGAACAACACATCTGCTACCTACGTACAGGGAGCCTAGATCCAGCCTGGATTGAATCCATAGATTGCTTTTGGTAAGATGGATGTTTTTACTATATTAATCCTAACGATCCATGAGCATAGGAGATCTTCCACCTTCTTCAACTTTTTTCCAGAGACTTGAAGTTCTTGTGCAGGTTTTTCACTTACTTGGTTAGAGTTACATCAAGACATTTTACATTATTTGTGGCTATTGTAAAGGGTTTTGTTTCCTTAATTGCTTTCTCAGCCTGGTTGTTGTTTGTATAAAGGAAGGCTGACTTTTTTTTTTTTTTTTTTAGTTAATTTTATATCCAGCTACCTTGGTGAAAGTGTTTATCATCTGTAGGAGTTCCCTGAACACACACACATGAGAGAGAAATAGAGATAGAGATAGAGATAGAGATAGAGATAGAGATAGAGATAGAGATAGAGAGAGAGAGAGAGAGAGAGAGAGAGAGAGAGAGAGAGAGAGAGA
>JANHMN010000004.1:118109553-118124419 GCA_030674055.1 Rhabdomys pumilio
AGAGAGAGAGAGAGAGAGAGAGAGAGAGAGAGAGAGAGAGAGAGAGAATAGTGATACTTTGACTTGGAGAGAATGGACAGTGTTGTCTTGTTCTTTATTTTAGTGGAATTACTTCAAGTTTCTGTCCAATTAGTTTGATGTTGGCAATAGCCTTGCTGGGTATTGCCTTTATTGTTTGTATGGGCTTCTATCCCTGATCTTGCCAAGATTTTTAACATGAAAGGGTGTTTGAATATGTCAAAGGGTTTTCCAGGATCTAATGAGATGCTCATGTGGGTGTTTTTTCTTCAATTTATTGTATGGTTAATTCATATATGAATCCATATGTTGATGGATTTTCAAGTATTGAGCCATCCCTTCATCCCTAGGATGAAGTAAGTCTACTTGGTCATGGTGAATGATTTCTTTGATATGTTCTTGGGTTCAGTTTGCAATTATTTTATTGAGTAATTTGCATCAATGTTTATAAGGGAAATTGATGTGAAATTATCTTTCTTTCTTGAGTCTTTGTGTGGTTTAGGTATCAGGGTGACTGTGGCCTCCTAGAATGAGTTTAGCAATGATCTTTCTGTATCTATTTTATGAAATAGTTTGAGGAGTATTGATATTAGCTCTTCTTTGAAAGTCTAGTAGAATTCTGTGTTAAAACATCTGGTCCTGGCATTGGGGATGGAGTGGAAGACATTTAATGATTGTTTCTATTTCCTTATGGGTTATAGGTCTGATTGAATGGTTTACCTGATTTTGATTTAACTTTGATTAAAAATCATCTATTTCATTAAGATTTTCCAATTTTTTGGAGTACAGGCTTTTTGAAGACCTAATAATTTTGTTTAATTTCCTCAGTGTCTGTTGTTATGTCTCTCTCTTAATTTCTGACTTTGTTTATTAAAATACTGTCTCTCTTCCTGATAGTTAGGCTAAGGATTTGTCTATCTTGTTGATTTTCTAAAGAATCAGCTCTTGGTTTTGTTGATTCTTTGTATTGTTCTGTTTCTAATTCATTGATTTTGGGCCTGAATTTGATTATTTCCTGCTATCTACACCTGGGTGTGTTTGCTTCTTTTTGTTCTGGAGCTTTCAGGTGTGCTGTTAAGTTGTTAGTATGAGATCTCTCATATTTCTTTATGAAGGCACTTAATGCTATGAAATTTACTCTTAACACTGCTTTCATTGCGTCCCATAATTTTGGGTATGTTGTGCCTTCATTTTTCATTGAATTGTAGAAACTCTGATTTTTGTCATTTCTTCATTGGCCCAGTAGTCAATGAGTAGAGAGTTGTTCAGTTTCCATGTGTTTGTAGGCTTTCTCTTGTTTCTGTTGTTGTTGTTGAAGTTCAATATTAATCCAAGGTGATATGAAAGATTAAAGGGGTTATTTGAATCTTCTTGTATTTGTTGAGACTTATTTTGTGACTGAATATATGCTCAATTTTGGAGAAGGTTCCATAATGTACTGAGAAGAAAGTGTATTCTTTTGTGTTTGGGTAAAATATTCTGTTTATATTTGTTAGTTCTATTTGATTCATAACATCAGTTAGTTTCAACATTGCTCTGTCTAGCTTCTATCTCAATGACCTCCCCATTGGTGAGAGTGTGATGTTGAACTCTCCCACTAATGATGTTGAGGATCTATGTATGATTTAAGTTTTAGTAATGTTTTTATTACAAATGTGGGTACACTTACACTTGGGGCATAAGGTTGTCATCTTGGTAGATTATTCCTCTGATGAGTATCAAGTGTCCTTCTTCATTTATTTTGTTTGAAAGTCTATTTTATTAGATATTAGAATGACTACACCAGCTTGTTTCTTGGGTCTGTTTGCTTCAAAAATCTTTTCCCCCCGACCTTTACTCTGAGGTAGTTCCTATCTTTGTTGCTGAGGTGAGTTTCTTGTATGCAGTAGAATGATGAATCCTGTATACTCATCAACTCTGTTAGTCTGTGTCTTTTTATTAGTGAATTGAGTCCATTGACATTGATGTTGAGAAATATTAATGACGAATAATTATTAGTTCCTGTTATTTTAATGCTTGTGGTATTCGTGTGTGTGTGTGTGTATGTGTGTGAGTGTGTGTGTGTGTGTATGTGTGTGTCTGTCTGTCTGTCTGTTTCTCTTCTTTTAGTTTTGCTGTAAATTTATTTATTTCTTGTGTTTTCTTGGGTGTAGTTACTCTCCTGGTGCTGCAGTTTTTTCTGGTATCTTCTGTAGGGTGGGATTAGTAGAAAAACACTATTTAAATTTAGTTTTGACATGGAATATCTTGGTTTCTCCATGTATGGTGATTGAAAGTTTTGATGCATATAATTGTGGATGACGTCTCTGGTCTCTTAAGATATAAAAGACATCTGTCCAGGTCCTTCTGGCTTATAGAGTCTCTGTTCAGAAGTCAGGTGTAATTCTGATAGGTCTGCTTTTATGTTACTTGGCCTTTTTCCCTTGCAAATTTTAATTCTTTTGTTATATACAGTTAGTGTTTTATTATGTGGCAGGCAGATTTTATTTTCTGGCCAAATCTATTTGGTGTACTGTAAGCTTCTTGTACTTTATAGCCATCTCTTTCTTTGGGTTCAGAAATTTTTCTTCAATAATTTTTTGAAGATATTTTCTGGGCCTTTAATCATGAAGTCTTCTTTTTTTCTATTTCTATTATTCTTAGATTTGGCCTTTCCATAGTGTCCCACATTTCCTGGATATCTTACATTAGAAACAGTTTAGATTTGGCATTTTCTTTGACTGATGTGTCAATTTTTTCTATCATACCTACCACACCTGAGATTCTTTCATCTCCAGTATTCTGTGATGCTTGTGTCTATAGTTCCAGTTCTCTTTCCAAGGTTTTCTATCTCTAGGCTTGCCTCTGTCTGTATTTTCTTTATTCCTCCTATTTTCATTTTCAAATCTTGAACAGTTTTATTCATTTCCTTTACCTGTTTTATTGTATTTTCCTGTATTTCTTTAAGGGATTTAATTATTTCTTCTTTAAAGGCCTCTATTATCTTCATAAGATGAGATTCAAGATCATTGTCTTGCTTTTTAGGTCTGTTGCAATATCCATCGCTTGCTATAGTAAGACAGCTGGGTTCTGATGGTACCATATTACACTGGCTTTTGTTGACTGTGTTTTTGCACTAGCTTTTAGCAATTTACTTGTTGATATTGGATGACCTAGTGGTTAGCAGGCCTCTCAGACATCAAGTAGAGGCAGTAGTCCCTAAGGGCAGCAAGTGTCTGGTTTTCCTGGGTGGCAACAGGCCTCCAGGAAAGCAGGCAGAGTTGGTTTTCTGGGGTGGCCTCAGGCCTCCAGGGAGGCAGGCAAGATTATGGCCCAGGGAATAGAGTACAGATCTTGGATTTCATGTAGAGGTATAGACTGGAAGATGGAGTGCAGAGGAGATGCAGCAGAACTCATAGCTACTGAGCTTGAGGAAAGTCCAGCAGGCAGGGAACTGAGGCATGCGTATCTCACCTTTTTGTCCAGGATGTCAGCAGGCCTCCAGGGAAGCAGGCATAGCTGTGGCCCAGGGAGTGGGGTACAGATCCAGGATTCAATATAAAAATTATTGAACAAAAAAATACTATCTGCATTTTGTTTACTATTCTTATGGCAAAAATAGCAGACACAACACCATTTTCAATTTGTTTGATATGATTATCCTTTCTCCCATCACTTTCATAAGTTTAGACGAAAAGTCAACATATTAAAATCTAGATGTGAAATCTTTTTCTTTGTTTTGTTTTGTTTTTGTTTTTGTTTTCATATTTTTATTGGATATTATGTTTACATTTCAGATTTTATCCCCTTACCCCATTCCCCCCACCACCCAGGAAACCCCTATCCCATCCCTCCCTCCTGCCTCCACAAGGGTATGCCCCCACATACCACCCTTCCCCTCCCCACCCTCGAATTACTCCCCGATCGGTGTTCAGCCTTCATGGGACCAAGGATCTCCTCTCCCATCCATGCATGACAAGGTCATCCTCCCCTAAGTATACAACTGAAGACATAGGTGCCTCCCTTTGTGCTCCCAGGCTGTTGGTTTAGACCCTGGTGAGCTCTGGTTGGTTGACACTGTTGCTCCCCTCTTGGGGCCACCAACCCTTTCAGCTCCTTCAGTCCTCTAACTTCTCCATTGGGAAGCCTTGATCAGATCAATGGGTAGCTTTGAGCATCTGCCTCTGGATATGTTAGGCTCTGGCAGACCTGCAAGGAGACAGCTAAATCAGGCTCCTGTCCACATGCACTTCCTGACATCCATATCTGCGTCTATCTTTGGTGACTGCACATGAGACGGATACCAAGGTAGAGTGGTCTCCACACGGCCCCTTCTTGACTTTCTGTCCCACACTTTGTCGCCATATTTGCTCCTTTGAGCATTCTGTCACTCCTTACAAGTAGAACCAAGGCATCCACACTTGGTCTTCCTTCTTCATAAGCTTCGTGTGGTCTGTTAGTTGAATCTTGGCTATTTCAAGCTTTTGGGCTAATATTCGCATATCAGTGAGTAAATACCATGTGTGTTCTTTTGTGATTGGGTTACCTCACTCAGGATGATATTTTCTAGTTTCATCCATTTACCTAAGAATTTCTCGAATTCATTATTTTTAATAGCTGAGTAGTAGTACTCCATTGTGTAAAGGTACCACATTTTATGTACCCATTCCTCTGTTGAAGGACATTTGAGTTCTTTCCAGCTTCTGGCTATTATAAATAAGGCTGCTATGAACATAGTGGAACATATGTCCTTGTTATATGTTGGAGCATCTTCTAGGTATATGCTGAGGAGTGGTATAGCTGAGTCATCAGGTAGTGCTATGTCCAATTTTCTGAGGAACCACCAGACTGATTTCCAGAGTGGTTGTACCAGCTTGCATTCCCACCAACAATGGAGGAGTGTTCCTCTTTCTCCACATCCTCGCCAGCATCTACCATTGAATTTATCTTAGTCATTCTGACTGGTGTGAGGTAGTATCTCAGGGTTGTTTTGATTTGTATTTCCCTGATGACTAAGGATGTTGAGCATTTCTTAAGGTGCTTCTTGGCCATTTGAATTTCCTCAGTTGAGAATTCTTTGTTTAGCTCTGTACCCCATTTTTTGGGGGGATGCAATCAGCAGAGATTTATTGGGGAGAGAGTTGGCTAGCCAAGGTCAAACTGCATACTCGCGCAGGAGTAGAGTTTGACCCTGAGTGGTGGGCTAAGGAGCCTTTTAAAGAGGAAAATCACAACCCAGGGGAATAAGGAGAGGTTGAGGGGTTGTCAATGATACATAACATAAAAATAGTGGAACATTCCAGAGGAGCCCAAACCTAAATGATACAGGATCATGTGGAAAGCACTCTGCACACCCATTTCTCACAAAAATGTGGTCTTGTCATGTCACTTGTTCAACTATTTCTCAGTTGTTGCCCTGTCACTCTGCCCTGTCATCATGGTGCTACTAGCTTCCCACCCCCACCTAGATGACTTGCATCATTTTTGGTCAGGAATATGTCTTCCCGCTTTGGGCCTTCTCCACCCACAGGTGGGTTCTTTTCCCTGAGGCTTGAGGAATGTTAATACTCTTCCCAGGATGTATCCTAGGGCAGTGAAGGCCTGAAATCTTACATTCAGTTCTGCCTTCTTGGAACTAGTGAGCCTGTATATATATTTTATAAAATGGTCTTTATAATTTTTCACTCTACATCCCCCACTTTTTCCAATTGACAGTTTTTAACCATAAAAACTTAGGTTTTATAAACCCCACCCCACTTTTTCCAATTTAAGCTTTAATTAGAAAAGTTCATCACAACTTTCATTTTCTTGACCTAATGTTCGGTATTGTTGGTGTACCATTAAAATCTGAATGGCACTTACTCTTTCTCTAATGAAAGCCACTAGTCTATTTAAAATACAAGGACCTATGGTCAAAAGTAAAAGCAAAATTACAAGGGGTCCAGCCAGGGAGGATAACAGGGTCGTCATCCAAGGGGACCTATTGAACCAACTCTCAAACCAGCTTTGTTGTGCCTCTCTATCTTTCTGTCTCTGGTCTAACCTTTCTCTGACATTTCTGTATCCCATTTTTAATAGGGTTAATTGGTTGTCTGGAGTCTAATTTCTTGAGTTCTTTGTATATATTTGATATTAGCCCTCTATCAGATCTAGGATTGGTAATGATCTTTTCCCAATATGTTGGTTGCTGTTTTGTCTTATTGACAGTGTCTTTTGCCTTACAGAAGCTTTGCAATTTTATGAGGTCCCATTTGTCAATTCTTGATCTTAGAGCATAAGCAATTGGTGTTCTGTTCAGGAACTTTTCCCCTGTGCCTAAGTATTCAAGGGTCTTCCCAACCTTCTCTTCTATTAGTTTCAGTGTATCTGGTTTTATGTGAAGTGGATAAAGTGTTCTTTATCCACTTGGACTTGAGCTTTGTACAAGGGAATAAGAATGGATTGATTTGCATTCTTCTACATGCTGACCTCCAGTTGATGCAGCACCATTTGTTGAAAATGCTGTCCTTTTTTCCACTGAATGGTTTTAGCTCCTTTGTCAAAGATCAAATAGCCATAGGTGTGTGGGTTTATTTCTAGATCTTCAATTCTATTCCATTGATCTTCCTACCTGTCTCTGTACCAATACCATGCAGTTTTTACCACTACTGCTCTGTAGTACAGTTTGAGTTCAGGGATGGTGATTCCCCCAGAAGTTCTTTTATTATTGAGAATGGTTCTTGCTATCCTGGGTTTTTTGTTATTCCAAATGAATTTGCAAATTGCTCTTTCTATTTCTATGAAAAATTGATTTGGAATTTTAATGAGAATTGCATTGAACCTGTAGATTGCTTTTGGCAAGATGACCATTTTTACTAAGTTAATCCTGCCGATCCAGGAGCATGGGAGATCTCTCCATTTTCTGAGATCTTCTTTGATTTCTTTCTTCAGAGACTTTAAGTTCTTGTCATACAGATCTTTCACTTTCTTGGTTAGATTCACTCCAAGATATTTCATATTTTTGTGACTATTGTGAGGGATGTCATTTCCCTAATTTCTTTTTCAGCCTGTTTATCTTTTGAGTATAGGAAGGCTACTGATTTGTTTGAGTTGATTTTATATCCAGCCACTTTGCTGAAGTTGTTTATCAGGATTAGAAGTTCTCTGGTGGAAGTTTTAGGGTCACTTAAGTATACTATCATATCATCTGCAAATAGTGAAGTTTTGACTTCTTTTCCTATTTGTATCCCTTTGACTTCCTTGTGTTGTCTAAATGCTAGGACTTCCAGTACTATATTGAATAGGTAGGGTGAGAGTGGGCAGCCTTGTCTAGTCCCTGATCTTAGTGGGATTACTTCAAGTTTCTCTCCATTTAGTTTGATGTTGGGTACTGGCTTGCTGTATATTGCTTTTACTATGTTTAGGTATGTGCCTTGAATTCCTGATCTTTCCAAGACTTTTAACATGAAGAGGTGTTGAATTTTGTCAAATGCTTCCTCAGCATCTAGTGAGATGATCATGTGGTTTTTTTTTTCTTTGAGTTTATTTATGTAGTGGATTACATTGATGGATTTTCAAATATTGAACCATCCCTGCATTCCTGGGATAAAGCCTACTTGATTATGATGGATGATTGTTTTGATGTGTTCTTGGATTCAGTTTGCGAGAATTTTATTGAGTATTTTTGCATCAATATTCATAAGAGAGATTGGTCTGTAGTTCTCTTTCTTTGTTGGGTCTTTGTGAGGTTTAGGTATGAGTGTAATTATAGCTTCATAGAATGAATTGGGTAGTGTTTCTTTTGTTTCTATTCTGTGGAATGTTTGAAGAGAATTAATATTAGGTCTTCCTTGAAGGTCTGATAGAATTCTGCACTAAAACCATCTGGTCCCGGACTTGTTTTGGTAGGGAGACTTTTAATGACTGCTTCTATTTCTTTAGGGGTTATGGGACTGTTTAGATGGTTTATCTGCTCCTTGTTTAACTTTGGTACCTGGTATCTGTCTAGAAAATTGTCCATTTCATCCAGATTTTCCAATTTTGATGAGTATAGGCCTTTGTAGTAGGATCTGATGATTTTTTTAATTTCTTCAGTTTCTGTTGTTAAGTCTCCCTCTTCAGTTCTGATTTTATTAATTTGGATACTGTCTCTGTGCCCTTTGATTAGTCTGACTAAGGGTTTACCTATCTTGTTAATTTTCTCAAAGAACCAGCTCCTGGTTTTGTTATTATTTTGTGTAGTTCTTTCTGTTTCTACTTGGTTGACTTCAGCTGTGAGTTTGATTATTTCCTGCCGTTTACTCCTCTTGGGTATATTTGCTTCTTTTTGTTCTAATGCTTTCAGGTGTGCTGTCAAGTTGCTAGTGTATGCTCTCTCCACTTTTTTTTTTTTGTAACCACTTAGAGCTATGAGTTTTCCTCTTATTACTGCTTTCATGGAGTCCCACAAGTTTTTGTATGATGTGTCCTCCTTTTTATTAAATTCTAAAAAGTCTTTCATTTCTTTTTTTACTTCTTTCTTGACCAAGTCATCATTGAGTAGAGCATTGTTCAGTTTCCATGTGTATGTGGGCTTTCTGTTGTTTTTGTCATTATTAAAGACAGCCTTAGTCCATGGTGGTCTGACAGGGTACAAGGGATTATTTCAATCTTTTTGTATCTGTTGAGGCCTGTTTTGTGACCAATTATATGGTCTATTTTGGAGAAGGTACCATGAGATGCTGAGAAAAAGATATATTCTTTTGTTTTAGGACGAAATGTTCTATAGATATCAGTTAAATCCATTTGGTTCATAACCTCTGTTAGTTTCATTGTGTTTTGGTTTAGTTTTTGTTTCCATGATCTGTCCATTGCTGAGACTGGGGTGTTGAAATCCCCCAATATTATTGTGTGAGATGCAATGTATGCTTTGAGCTTTATTAAAGTTTCTTTTATGTATGTGGGTGCCCTTGCATTTGGGGCATAGATGTTCAGAATTGAGAGTTCTTCTTGGTGCATTTTTTTTTTTGATGAGTATGTCGTGGCCTTCCTTATCTTTTTTTGATTACTTCTGGTTGAAAATCAATTTTATTTGATATTAGAATGGCTAGTCCAGCTTGTTTCTTGGGACCATTTGCTTGGAAGATTGTTTTCCATCCTTTTACTCTGAGTTATTATCTGTCTTTGTCACAGAGGTGTGTTTCCTGTATGCAGAAAAATTCTGGGATCTGTTTATGTATCCAGTCTGATAGTCTACGTCTTTTTATTGGAGAATTGAGTCCACTGATGTTAAGAAATATTAAGGAAAAATGATTGTTGCTTCTTTTTATTTTTGTTATTAGAGGTGGAATTATGTTTGTGTAACTATCTTCTTTTGGGGTTGTTGGAAGATTACTTTCTTGCTTTTTCTTGGTTGTAGTTTCCCTCCTTGTTTTGGAGTTTCCCATCCATTATCCTTCGAAGTGGTGGATTTGTGGGAAGATATTGTGTAAATTTGGTTTTTTCATGGAATATCTTGGTTTCTCCATCAATAGTGATTGAGAATTTTGCTAGGTAGTAGTCTGGGCTGGCATTGTGATCTCTTTGGGTCTGTATACTATCAGTCCAGGATCTTTTGGCTTTTATAGTCTCTGGTGAGAAGTCTGGTGTAATTCTTATAAGTCTGCCTTTTTCCCTTACTGCTTTTAGTATCTTCTTTTTTGTATATTTGATGTTTTGATTATTATGTGACGGGAGGTATTTCTTTTTTGGTCTAATCTGTAGGCTTCTTGTCTATTTAAGGACATCTCTTTCTTTAGGTTAGGGAAGTTTTCCTCTATAATTTTTTTGAGGATATTTACTGGCCCTTTAACTTGGGAGTCTTCACCCTCATCTATATCTATTATCCTTAGGTTTGATCTTCTCATTGTGTCCTGGATTTCCTGGATGTTTTGGGTTAGGAGCTTTTTGCATTTCACATTTTTTTTACAAATGTGTCAATGTTTTCCATGGTATCTTCTGCACATGAGATTCTCTCTTCTATCTCTTGTATTCTGTTTGTGATGCTTGTGTCTATGACTCCTGACCTTTTCCCTAGGTTTTCTACCTCCAGGGTAGTTTCCCTTTGAGATTTCTTTATTGTTTCTACTTCCATTTTTACATCCTGGACAGTTTTGTGTAATTCCTTCACCTGTTTGGTTGTGTTTTCTTGCATTTCTTTAAGGCCTTCTACCTGTTTACATGTGTTCTTCTCAAATTCTTTGAGAGTGTTGTTTATGTCCTTTTTAAAGTCCTCTATCATCATCATGAGAAGTGATTTTAATTATGAATCCTGCTATTCTGGTGTCATATGGTTCAGGACTTGCTAGGTGGGAGAACTGGGTTCTTCATGATGTCAAGTAACTTTGGTTTCTGTTGTTTACGTTCTTATGCTTGCCTTTCACCATTTGGTAAGCTCTAGTGCTACCTGCACCCATTGGTTCTGACTGGAGACTGCCGTTCCAGTTATCATGGTTGTGTCAGAACTCCTCAGGGTCCGGATGTCTCTGTGATCCTAAGCTCCAGCTGTTCTTGGTACAGTGGCTCCTCTAGCATATCTTAGGATATGATGTCTCCACGGTAGTAGGCCAGCTAGGTGTTTGCTACTCTGAGTGTAGTCGCTCCTTTAGGATGTCTCAGGATATGGTATCTGCTGCTCTGAGTTCAGTGGCTCCTCTAGGCTGCAGCTCTGAGGGCAGTGGCCTGTCTAGGATGTCTCTGGACGTGTTTTCCACAGGGGAGCAGACTAGCTGGCTGTCTGCAGTTCTGAGGGCAGTGGCCTGTCTAGGATGTCTCCAGACATGTTTTCCACAGGGAAGCAGACCAGCTGGGTGTCTGCTCTGGCCACCGGGACCCGGGCGAGGGGCGGAAGGGCTACATGTGAAATCTTACTTTTTCTGGTATTCAAAGTAGTGTGCTTCCTTATTGCATTTTTATATGCATGTGTCATTGCACTTCACTCATAGTTCACCCATTATGTTCCCCTTTACTTCCTTCCCATGTCCCTACCCAAACTCTACCTTTTCCTGTGTATACATTATTTCATGTCGTATATATAAATCCAAACCTGAATACCTTTCTTCTCTCCATTTACCTTTCATCTTTCTCTCCCTTTAGGCTCTTTCCTTCCCCTCCACAGTCCACTTTTACTTTTTGTCTTAAATACACAGACTTTTATATCTAGATTCTGTTTATGAGAGAACATGAAGTAGTTGTTTTTTAATGTCTCTGGCATTTAACCTTGTGAGTAAACTTTTAACAGAATACAAACACAGTCATCATTTCAGTACTGCCATTGTTAGTGGAGAGGTGCAGAAGTCTGAAAACTGTGACGAAGACTTGATGGCCCTCAGTCCTAAAATATCTACTGTCTATTCCTTCACAGAAAAAAATGCTTCAAACACATTCTGCTCTCCCTTTGTCCCCACCTAGCAACCTTTTTTTCATTGTCAGATTGATAACATAAGTGCCAATATGTTCTCCTAGTTAATAAAATACCCCTGCTGCTGCTATAAAAGCTTCCTCCAATACTTTTATGACCTTCATTTCTCTCATAAAAATGCTCAGTTACATGTACTTTGGTTAAAATTTGAGGAAGTGGACAGCATGATTTTATATTAACTCTTGACTATGGGGTTCAATCTGCCTGAAGAAGAGTTTAAACTTCTTATAGCAAATGGAGACCATCAAAGACTGGACTCAATGCAATGATCAATGCATCACAAAGAGCCCATTTCCCAATGGATACATGTGCATCTCAACTCCAACATCTATGGCTCAGGTAACATCAAAGAGAAGCAGAAAGATCCTAAGAACGAGAATATGAGGAAGTCTGCTATGAGACAACAGAGATGCTAACATAGAAGGGGAAATTTTTCATAAAGTCCCACCTGTAAACAAAGAACTACAGATAATTATTGATTACAGGAAGAAGAGAATTACTGGATCCCAGAGATGTGCCACCTCATCAGTTGTCCATTGCAAAATGGTCAGCCTTGAAACCATATACCTACACACAACAAAAACAGACTCAGCAGGAAATATAGATATATCTATATATATACATATATATATACATATACATATATATATGTACATGTGTATATATATATACATATATGTGTGTGTATGTATATATAAATGTACACTTATATAAATGTGTATATAAAAACATGGTTTTATGCATGGTTTTGTATATGGAAAGTCCCAGAGGTATATACACAATTTTATAGTGATTATCTCAGGGTAATGGGTATTTCAATTTTATTTTTGTTACTTGAATTTAAACTTTTCTATAACAACATTTGTTCTAAAAATAAAAATATAATTATGATTCAGAATTTGAATCTCTAAGTGAGGCAATTAAATTATGAAAACTTGAAATATACATTTACAAACACTTATTAATTTACTCTTATAAAACAATACATTAAATATAGGGCTAGACCACTGACACCAATTCTTGCCCCATCACCCACCCTGCTGCCATGTTTCCACCCCAGCAGATATCCTTTGCCCAGGTACAGGCTATGCCCATGAGAAGAACAGAGATCCCCTGCTGGACCAAAGGCCAAACTATCTATCAGAAGTACAGACCCCCAGCTCTGACAGAAGCTCCCTGATGAACTAGAAGTCATGCCTGTCCCCAGAAATATATACCACAAAGACCAAAAGACCAAAGAAGACACAAAAATCAAGGAATAAAATACCCATCAAACAAAGACAAATTCAGAAAGTGGCACCTAGATATATATTCATCTCAAATCCAGATGTCTAGACACCAGTATAGGAATACAGCCAACAAGACACCCCAGAGATCCCAGAAACTAAACCCCCAACAAAAGAGTACACATGGAGGGACCCATGGCTCCAGCTACATATGTAGAAGATGGCCTTACCTGGCATCAGTGGGAAGAGAGGCCCTTGGTCCTGTGAAGGCCTGATGCTCCAGTGTAGAGGAATGCCAGAATGCTGATGTGAGAGTGGGTGGCTGGAAGGGGGAACATCCTCATAGAAGCAGGGGGAAGGGGGATGGGATAAGGGGTTGACAGAGGGGAAACTTGGAAAGAGGATAACATTTGAAATGTAAATAAATAAAATATCCAATAAAAAAGTAAAAAAGAAAGAAAGGAAGAAAGAAAGAACACAATCAACTACATCCAAGAGAATATGGAACCACCTGATGCCAGCCATCCTACTATAGTAACTCATAAATATTCCGATACAGATTAAGCACAAAAAAAAAATGACCTTAAAACCAACTTTATGAAGATGATAGAGGTCCTTAAAAAGAAAATGAATAAATGCCTTTAAAAGACTAGAAAAGCACAAACAACAATTTCAGAAGACCACCAATGTATGAAAATTAATAAATCCCTAAAGAGAGCCAGAAACAATGAAACAAGTGAAGGAAATGAATAAAATTGTTCAAGACCTAAAAATGGAAATAGAAGCAATAAAGAAAACATATTGTGAGGGAATTATGAAAATGAAAGATTTAGGAACTTGAGCAAAAACTATAGAGGCAAACTTTACCAACAGAATATAAGAGATAGAAGAGAGAATCACAGGCATACTATAGGATGCATAGATACTATAGAATGAATACCTAGATGAAAAAAATGTTAAATATAAGAAACTCCTGACACAAAATAGAAAATCTGAGACATAATGAAAAGACCAAAACTGGGCATAATAGGAATAAAAGACAAAATAAAAATAAAAAATAAATAAAAAATAATAATAAAATAATAATAATAATAATAAAATAATAAAAATAAATAAAATAATAAAATAAAATTAATAAAATAATAAAAATAAATAAAAAATAAAAGAGTCCCAGCTGAAAAGCCCAGAAAATATTTTTAACAAAATCACAAAAGAAAATATTCCTAGCCTTAAGAAAAAGATACCTATCTGAAATGTAAACAAAATATCCAATAAAAAAAAAGAAAGAAAAGAAAAAGATGCCTAGAAGAGTACCAGAAGCTTACAGAACACCAAATATATTGGATGAGAAAATAAACTCCTCTCAGCATATAATAAAAAAGAAAAAACACTGAACATACAGAACAAATGAAAACATTAAAAGCTGCAAGAGAAAAAGACCAAATAACATATAAAGGCAGCACTATTGGAATAACACCTGACTTCTCAACTCTAAAAGACAGAAGAGTCTGGGCATATGTTTTACAGACTCTAAGAGACCACATATGCCAGCCTAGACTACTATACTCACCAAAACTTTCAATTAGCATAGATGGAGAAAACAAGATATTCTATGATAAAGTTAAATTTAAACAATATCTATCTTCAAGTCCATCCATATGGAAGGTATTAAAAGGAAATCTTCAACCCAAAGAGGTTACATACACCCATGAAAACACAGGAAATAAGGTCACACTAGCAAAACCAAGAAAAAGGGAGTACAAACACACACACACACACACACACACACACACACACACACATTACCAACAGCAACACAATAATAGGAATTAACTTTCATTGCTCATTGTTATCTTTCAATGTCTATAGACTCAATTCCCCACTAAAATACAGGGGCTAACATAATGTAAACAAAAACAGAATACAACCTTCTGCTGCACACATAAAATACAACACAACATCAAAGATGAACATTACTTCAGAGTAAAGTGTTGCAAAAAGATTTTCCAAGCAAATGGAATTTTAAAAAGAATCTGGTGTGGTTATTTTAATATCTGACTAAATGTACTTCAAAATCATCAGAAAGGCATCATCTGATTGGAGCAGATGCAGAGACCCACAGATAAACACTAGGCAGAACTTAGAATCCTGTGGAAAGGAGAGAAAGGTTTGTAGGAGACGAAGAAGAAGAAGAAGAAGAAGAAGAAGAAGAAGAAGAAGAAGAAGA